>CP136064.1:131333110-132028156 GCA_032622095.1 Siphonodentalium dalli | reverse complement strand
TTGCATCTAAAATGATAATTTTGCAGCAACGTGTTCGTGATCAGGCATTTTATGTTATTTCCATGGTCGTCGATATTTTAATATTCGGCCTCAACCTGATTCCGCTTTCGATTTTTCCGTATATAACACGCGGTAATTACCGTCTTTGGACTCCGTGAGCAAATTCTTTTCATATCGATTCAATTTGTTGTCCAATAAACGCTATTGTACAGCTTCTTATCCCATTGACACTTTGGTTCCTTTGACGGTATCAACGGTCTGGTATGAAACTCTTAATCATTGAGTTACTGATGGAAAAATAACCCCAATAGTCCGGATTTTTTGGCTGACTATATATTCTAATTCAAGGAAACATTATTCGTGAAAGACTGTGGGGTTGATGTCTATAATGGTCGCTCAATGTCTAACGATTTCCATGTGAGTTGATCGGAGTTGTGTATGACGTCACCTTGATGAGTTCATTTGACATAATGTTGCATATATATACACTGATGTTTACTCTTTGTGTGATCCTGTGTGAGGTCGTGTGCATGGGCGAGGGTCTATAAATGAGGGTGTGTATTTATTTGTGTGTGAGGTTGCGTTTCGTTGACAATTAAACCGGAATCAACCGCTTACCTTTAATGCATTTGTTGCATGATTTTCGGCAGTTTGGTATCATCCAATCGGAATTCTTGTCACATTCTCCTTGGTCAGCCCACGGCTTACACTTCTCGGGATATTCATATGCATCGATGCATCGCACTGTAACGAGAATAGTGTAAGATGTTAAACCACCATGCAGATCACGTCCACGACAATGACTTAACTCTAACTGGACTTTCACAGCAAAGACATACATATATGTATGTAGGCCAAAGGGAAATTATTTTGACTACATGTCTCATCATAAGGCGAACACGCAATGTTATCATCATGTGAAACCACTGCTTATATAAGGATTAACTGTCATGTGGACTGTTTTATGGAGATGTAACCGTGAGGTAAGTGGACATAATTGTGTAAAACCCGAAGGGTTTTACATACAAGTTATGACCACTTACCTCACGGTTACATCTCCATAAAAATAGTCCACATGACAGTTAATCCTTATATTTATATACATTTAGCGAAAAAGCCACTTTTGTAGGAACAATTTCTCTTCATATTGAAACCCGATGATGTATTAAGTCAATCCTGCGCGAGTCCAAATGCGCCCAAAACATTACGCGTTCGTCTTTCCAAACCCAATGACGTATCGATGGTGTTATGAGCTTGGTGTTATCAGCCGTTGCGCATTCACCGAGAAATAACTGCAACTAGCCACGTGGGCGCCGACCAATCAGAATGCTGGATTTAGCGATGACAACACTTAGTATGTAAATATAGTAAGATAACTAAATAACTAAACTAAATAACCAAGCAAAGTGTATACTGTATATATTTCTAACTTCAAACTGTATGGGATAATAACTGCTATAACAGCTCATCTTAAGTTATGCCAATGCACATCAAGTTGCATCGTATAGCAGTATAGTTTATTCGCAGGAAGCTATGCTGGTAGGCGGTAAGCTATATATCACAGTGTGTAACAAGCCACATCACACTACACAGCAAGCAATGGGTACAAATTCGTCTACATGTACGCAGAAAGCTATTATCGGGAATCTATATGTGTGCATAACAAGACTTACCAGTAAACATCAAACTAAATGGGTATGCAGTACAATCTACATTGTATTCCTTTATATACATATGTAGCAATACAAGGCAGTGTATCTCAGTACACAGCAAGATATATAAACCAGTACACAGCAATCAATATCAGTACCACGTCGAGCTATAACAGAAAGCAGCAAACTATAACAGTGATCAGCAAACAGTGACAGTACACAGCCAGATATATCAGTGTGCATCTATATATAACAGTATACACAACAAGCCATATATATAAGAATACGCAGCAGGCTAGAAGAATAATAATACAGCAAGTTAAATAGTGCACAAAATTGATAACAATTTCGCATCAAGCTATAACTTGCGCATAAAACTAAATAGAGCGCAGAAAGCGATACCAGTATACGCATAAAGCTATATTAACAGTGCGCAGCGAGAAATAATAGTACACAGCAAGATATAGCAGTATGCAACAAGATATACAATTGTTTTTTATTTTACAATTTTGTAGCTTTCTACACAAAAAATGGAACAGGCAGTTTTACCAGCGACGCGAGGAATATTGGAATAAATCACCAAAGCCTGTTACAAATGTAAGTACTCTTCCTGAATTTGAGATAAATTTGAAATTAATTGACCGACTCACGAAACTTCCCAATTCTTTACTAATGGTCGAAGAAAACTAACCATCTCGCACTGCATAATTCACAACTACTGTAGTTAACTGAAATCAGGTATGTATAACAATTTTATCTCTGATACCTCTAAATGCATAATTCAGTGGATACGAAGTCGAAATGCCTTTCATTATTTCTTTGATTGTCCCCTGTATGTAACTGAAAGATACGAACTTTTCGACAAAATTATAACCCATCAATTTATCATATCTAACATTTCCTCCTTACTCACAGGGATGTCATCAGAAACGAATCGACGCGATGACATTCTTTTCCATTTTCTTCATTCATACATTCCATACCGAAACGATTTAATTAGGCCCCATCTGCAGAAAAAATGGCGATCCCTTTGTTGCCTCATTCTATGGAGATATTTAATATATTATACTAATATGTACAGAAGACAGTATATAGAGTGATATGGTTTCTTAGAGAAAGAACATGGACATTGAATGTATTTAAAGATACGGGCGGCGTTGGCGATGGTTATGCTGTTAAAATATTCACCTCCGCAAAAAACCGCCATAAACAGAAAGAATAGTAAAATATAGACAAACTTTGTTCTTTTACCAATCAGAAATATGGCATAAACAGTATGTTATTGTCAATTTGTTTTCCTTTGTTATGTAAACAAAAGCAAAAAACGTTACGTTAACTGGCTTTTGTTTAGATCCGGTTATGGTAAACATAAAGAGCGTTATTTGTTACTGTTTTCCTGATATGGAAATAATAAAGAGCGTTTATATCATTTGTGTGTATTAACCAATATAATTGCGCTGTGTTATGTAAACAGAAGAACAACTTATGTAACACGAGCAGGCTCTTGTTTACGTACACCATCGTGCGTCTTGACGACAATATACTATTGCGCGCTGATTATGTTTGGCATGTGAACAAAACTATATATATTTTAATATTACTTCTGTTGGTGGCGTTTTAAACAAATATGAATATTTCTGCAACGAACGCCGCCCGTGCCTTTAAGCTCAGAATACTTGTGCCCCGATCCCTCTTGTGATATTATATTAAAAAACAAATATGTTTAAACAAAACAAAAAACAGGGCAACAAGCGATACCAGCATACACACCAAGCAATATTAACAGTGCGTAGCAAGCTTTAAGATCACGTAGCTTTCTAAACAGTGCACATTATGTCCGTGAAATATTTTGAATCGCCGTGCTGTTTTCCCGCACCCACATTATGTTATTAAATTCATGTTCCGTATTACCATGTATTATTGGTTATTGGAATAAAAGTATCAAACATCAAACGAAAAAACATCAGGCTATAATAACAATACGTATTATAACAAGCTGTAACAATATACGCAGCAAGCCAAAATAGTGCACGTTAAGCGATACATGTACGCAGCAGCGTCAAGCTATAGCAATACGCAGTAAGCAATAAGAATTCGCAGAAAGCCAAAGTCAAAGTCAAAAGTTTATTCTCAAAAAACCCAATAATTGTATACAGAGAATACAATAATTGGACAGCTGGGAAATGGTATCAACCTGCCATGTAAATAAATTTAGAATAAAGTTCAACGATTGGTATACATAAATCATGACATGTACGTCAAAATAATAAATTTTATATGAAGTAATTATAATAATAGTGGAAATGCATCAAATAAGTGGGCGTTGTCCTTTAGGCGAGTGGGGTGAGTGGTTGTACTCCGATGTTCTGTTATTGATGAGTTGGCTCATTTTTGCTGTGGTAGGAAAAGTATAATAATATTTTGCTATATTCGAATATCTGGTTTCTTTCATAGATTCACATTCTAACATGACATGAAATTCGTCCCCCAAAACATCACGTTTGCATAGTTTACATCTTTTCCCATTATATGAAGAACCCGCCCAATCGCCAGTCTCTACCGGAAGATGATGATTCCGTGTACGGAAACGTATAAGTGTGATGATTTCAGTTTTGCGTAATTTTGTCAAGTAAGGTTCCGCCTTAAAATAAGGTTTTACCTGGCGATAAAATGCATATTTGTTGGACGAGTTTAGGGTTTGTGTCCATTCTTGGATATACAAATCTTGGAGTTGTTCTTTCGTGGTGGCTGAGAATAATTTCAGAGATGTCACGTTATGGGACTCCCATGTGCCACTCAAACCAGTTTCATTTAGTAAGTTATAAACGTAATTAACCCAATTAGATTTGTTATTCTCAAATTTATCATAGTTGAATCTACTACACAGGGTCCAATATAAAAGGTAAGCAATCTTGTTTCGGTCTCCGCTGATCAATTTCCCCCAGTAATTCAGAATTCGGTGCTTAATAACCAGCGTTACTGTGAAAATACCAAGCTCCCAATATATCAAAGCCGTTGGTGTGGACTTTTTCAGTCTAAATAGGTACTTCAGAAACCATAGTTCGAGTCGCTGTACGATTGCATTGTTTCCACATCCCCACACCTCTGACCCATAAATTAGTATCGGTATAACTGTCTTCTGATATATATCAAGTATAATTTTCAGTGAGAGATTCGTTGTGCGCATTTTAGATATCAGATTGAACATAGCTCTCTTAGCATATTGGCATCTTAATTTCTTTTCTTCAACAAATGAACCATTTTTACTGAAGGTGACGCCTAGGTATTTGTAATGGTTAGTTCTCTCAATCGGCTTACCGTCCAATTGAAAAATGTCATCATCGGTTTTTCTTTTATTTCCAAACACCAATACATTAATTTTCGTATTATTGATTTGTAATTCCCATGCTCGGCAGTAGTTCTAATAGTAATTTAGCATATCTTGGAGGCCACCAGATGTATACGACATCAGAACAGTATCATCGGCGTACAGAAGACAGAATAATTTAAGATACTCTATAGATGGGTCGTTGCCATTTTGAGTGACGTTTATACCATTCGTTTCACTTGAACTCAGGAATTGTTCCAGATCATTTGTGTAAACAGGGCACAACAAATTTAGATACCATCATACCAGTATACACAGCAAGCTTTAACAGACCGCAGCAAGATATAACAGTGGACAGCAAAATGCAAAAGTGCGCTGCAAGTTAAATACAGGTACATGTACCTACATCTTTCCTCGTTCTCGTCAATCTCTGCCTCGTCGTCTGTGTCCGTCTCATCCGGGCTCTTGCTGCACCATTGGCATGACTTTCGGCAGTTCTCGTACATGTACATCTTGTCCATTTGACATCCACCATCGGCTAATTTTTTCTGACATTCTTTGTCCGTTAGTGTGTTGCTACATGTGACTGGAACAAATTGCATGTTGCTTAGTATATATCACCTATATATGGTCAACATGTGGTTTGATGTTTTCATCAGGTTGTAGGTGTCTAAACGTCTATTGCTCAACTATATATCAAACGGGCTAAAAATTATTTACCTCACCTCACATGTACCCCGATTTGTTTCTCCTAATATGAATATGAAATTTAACCAGAACATGTATAGCAGATTTATAATCGGATGTTTTCCAACCTTATGAGTTTGAAATGCGATCAAATATAGAAATATATGCAACTATTTGTCAAAATCACGTATTTACAATAAATAATATTAAATATATTAGTTCGAACCACTATCAAATTAATATACGGTTAGCACAACTATCGTTTTCCAGTCTGCAATTTCAAACTCATGTCGTTGCCTCACCTGCCCGTCAACGGGGTCCGTGTAAATAGTTGAGGTGTTGCATTTCTATACCTCTTCTAATTCAACGAAACACCGTTCTTTTTTGTTTTATGTTTTTTTGTGTGTGGAGTCATTATATTTATCTAGCAGTTTGTGTAAACATATAACATAACCATACTGGTTAAACCACAACTGTAAAAAGTGAACAAGGTGCAGGACGTTTCGGCATTTAAAAGTTTCGGATCCTGCTTCTCGTGACGTTTCACCCCCAGGGTTTTCGGCACTTAGACCGTATAACGCAGTGTTATGATTGTTAAAAAGATCAAATCCCTTTGAATTCCTGGTGCATATACTGTACTTCTAAAATCTACTATCTATTAATTCTCGATATAAATTACGACCTGAGAAGTCAAGATTAGTACGTGAAATTCCACGGATCGTCTGCAACTTGTTAAATACCAATTATCTTATACTGAAAACGTCTGTATGTTTAATTATTGCTATACACATGTGAGAAAGGTCCATAATGACTTATATAGTACCAACCATGTGTTTTTCGGTTGTAAATTAACTATAGTTTCAGATAACGATGTAGATTAACCACTCAAATAACCGTTGTAAATTAACCACCCAAATAGCCGTTGTAAAACTATGGTTTCACTATGGTTTTCACCACACAAATAACCGTTGTAAATTAACCACCAAATAACCGTTGTAAATTAATTATAGTTTCAGATAACCACCGTAAATTAACCACCCAAATAACCATTGTAAATTAACTATAGTTTCAGATAACCATTGTATATTAACCACCCAAATAACCGTTGTAAATTAACTATTGTTTCAGATAACCATTGTATATTAACCACCCAAATAACCGTTGTAAATTAACTATAGTTTCAGATAACCATTGTATATTAACCACCCAAATAACCGTTGTAAATTAACTATAGTTGCAGATAACCATTGTATATTAACCACTCAAATAACCGTTGTAAATTAATCACCCAAATAGCCGTCGTAAAACTATTGTTCACTATGGTTTTCGCCACACAAATAACCGTTGTATATTGACCACCCAAATAACCGTTGTAAATTAACTATAGCTTCAGATAACCACCGTAAATTAACCACCCAAATAACCGTTGTAAATTAAAAACCACAAAATAACCGTTGTAAATGAACTATAGTTTCAGATAACCCTTGTAAATTAACCACCCAAATAACCGTTGTAAAATAACTATAGGTTTAGATAACCGTTGTAAATTAACTGTTGTTTTCTATTACGGTAAACCATGGTTTTACTATGGTAAAACAATAGTAGATTTGTATAAGGGTGTATGCCCGCTGTTGTGTCGCCGCAACTTACCCGTTGGTGGCAGAGTTGGTTTCGTCTCGCATGCGTGACATGTTTTTCGACAGTTGATATCCATCCACTCCTTATTCGTTAAACATTCGTCATACGTGTTCCAACGCTGACATTTATCTGCCGGGAATGTATCTCTGCATTCACCTGAAACATTACAGGATCCAGTCATAGTCCAATGCATTTATGAGAAAAGAGTGCAAAACTTATAACTAATTGCAACACAACGTTTCTTAGCAGGAATAAGTCTACTGACCAATTATAAACAACATATTAATATTCCAAACGGACCAAGAAAGGCGAAATTGATAAATGTTTTGAAATAAATTGGTCAAAATTTGGTAAAATACTAAATTTATGGCTTTTCAAGACTGTCTATAAAAAAACTCCATTTCCCAAGTCCTTCTATTTATGTATCCATATTGTGGAATACACAAGTCTGATTACAGAACAGAAAACATTTTCCAGATGCGTTGAATATTTTTCGAGTTTTCTAGTTTATCTAATTTCGAAGCCTCAGTTTCTAAGAATTAGCTACAATCCATACGAACAAAATTTGCCTTGTGACACAGAACTGGTGTGATGAAATACGATATTTGAGGTCAAACAACTCAATAAATTGATATCCATATACCCTGTATTTCTCATAAACTCCATAGGCTAAACACGGGTGTGCCGACATCAACTTATGGCCATTTAAATCCTTAATATTGACTCTTTTAAAAAAAATACCAATTTGGACTGTTTGTGAGTGCTTTTGTCCATTTTAAAAGGGTTTTGTGCAAAAATTAGTAAACAACAAGGAACACAATGAGAGTTTAATGTGTAAAATCCTTTGACGCACATAACTCGAAAAATACTCAACGTATCTGGGATAGGTTTTATATTCTGTAATCAGTATTGTGTACTCTACAACATGGATGTACAGATGGAAGGCATTGTGAAATAAAGATTTTTATAAACATTCTTGAAAAGCCATAAATTGAGTATTTTACAAACTTTTGACAGATTTATTTAAAAGAAATTATCAATTTCGCCTTTCTTGATTCTTTTTGACTTAGCATGTTGTTTGTGGTGGAGTTATGTACTTATTCCCATTGAGAAATTTTGTGTTGCAATTAGTTTGAGGTGAAAACATAATTGCACTGGACTATCATACACGACAATCTGATTTCTACAACAAGAACAGTTTTACTCAAGATAACTTCTACGGAAATAAATAATATACCACAGGGGTGTGTCATCAAAACGAGTAAAATATAAATTAAAAAATAAATAAATTTAAACCGAGTGCCCCACATTAATAAGACAGTCAATGACTGTGGAGACGCTCACCAGACTGTAAAGACTGAGAAGACTGGGACTCGGAAGACCATAAGAGTTAGTACTTGTCAAATTCACTTAAAAACAAGTAGTCATAAAGAGGGATGTAGCCTAGAGGGTCTCCGTGGAGCAGTGGGGTGTCCACCTTGAAATATGGTCCAGATCCCCCACCCCACATAGTCCATAGTCTGCTCCCTCCCAACTGAAGCAAACACACTCCCAAGTTCATAAAATTCCTTTGCACATGTTGGAATTTTACAACTTATACCTCAAACTTTCCTAACTGTGGCAAAGTTACAACCTGACATGCCCCCCTTTTTTAATGGTGGACCCCATTCAAACAAATTTTGATCCCAACTCTCCATAGGCCATATACAACAAATGCAATTTCTTGATTGGTCGAACCCATTTTAACAAATCTGTAACCCAGTCCCAAGTAACACAGGGACCCTCCATAAAAGTTACTACATATAAGCGAAATAGGACTGATGGCTCTTGATGATGAGCCATTTTAAGAATTACTATGGGGGAAGAGTTATGTCCCTGGTCACACCCCAATTTAACCTGGTGAACTCATTTCAACAAATCTGAATCCCAGTCACCCAAGGACTCTCTATACCAAAATGTATGCTAAATATGTCAAATTGTTCTTGAGAAGATGTTTTAAAAATAACTAATGAGGAAAGAATTATGTCCGTGGCTCTGACCCTATTTGACCCAGTGATTCAATTCTGAATCAAATCTGAATCCATGTCACCCATACCAAATATAAGCTGAATAGGCCTGATGGTTCTTGATAGGAAGACATTTTAAAAATTATAATGGATGGACAAGTTATGTCCCTGGCTCCGCCCTTATTTGACCAGGTGACCTCATTTTAACACATCTGTACCCCTGTCACCCAAGGACCTTCTATACCAATTATAAGCTAAATAGCCCTGATGATTCTTGAGATGTTTTAAGAATTACTATGGATGGAAAGAGTTAGGTCCCTAGCTATGCCACTGTTTTGACCACGTGACCCCCATTTGAACAGAACTGAATCCCAGTATCCAGTTTCCCATATGTAATTGCCTGAGAAAACAGGTATTTAGTTTTACTGGCCTAACTGTCAGATTCATCATTCACACTAGCCCTTGGGAGTGTGTTATCATAAGCCATGGGTCATTTATATACAAACTCTCTAACAGGCAGATAATTTTAGGTGACTGGGATTCAGTTCTGTTCAAATGGGGGTCACATGGTCAAAACAGTGGCATAGCTAGGGACCTAACTCTTTCCATCCACACAAAATATATCTCAATTCTTCATCTCAGGTAAGCTCAGAAAAATGCCTCCTTCTTTCTCATCCAGTTTCCCATATGTAATTGCCTGAGAAAACAGCTATTTAGTTTTACTGGCCTAACTGTCAGATTCATCATTCACACTAGACCTTGGGAGTGTGTTATCATAAGCAATGGGTCATTTATATACAAACTCTCTAACAGGCAGAGAATTTTTGGGTATTAATCAAAGGAGCTGTCATTCCAATCAGATTTTGTTAACACTGCCATTTCATTTATTACTTTATAATCAATGTGACTTCTATATGGTGTTAAGTAAACATTCTGTGATTGCAGACACCTTCCTCATATCTAATGGAGCCCTGAGTATCTGCTAGCTTTTTGCACGTCCTTGGTTTTAGACTGATTTAAACCAAATTTGGTTGAGTCATCCTGGTGGATGTTATAATGGTGTTATTTTTTTTTAAATTGAGCAGGAAATTAATCCCAATTAAAATAGAAAAAATTAGTTAGAAACAAAAATGTTTTTTTTTCTTTTTTTCAAATAATATTTGTTTGGTTTTATTTTGTTTTGTTTTTTTTTTGTTAAATTGAACAAGGAGTTCAATCTAAAAACAATTTTTTTTAAGAGTTGTGTCCCTAACTCTGCCCCTATTTGACCCAGTGAACCCATTTGAACAAATATTAACCCAGACGCACAAGGACCCTCCATACCAAATATAAGCTAAATCGGCCCAATGGTTTTTGAGAAGAAGTCATTCTAAGAATTACTATGGATGAATAGAGTTATGGCCCTGCTTTCGCAACTATTTGGCACAGTGACCTCATTTGAACAAATCTGAATGTAAGTCACCTATGGAACATCCACACCAAATATGAACCCATTTGCTCTTATGGTTCCGAAGAAGATGTTTTTTAAAATGTTGACGGACGAACGGACGGACGGATGGACGGACGGATGGACGGACGACGGACGAGGAGTGATCACTATAGCTCCACCGGACACTTCGTCTCAGGTGAGCTAAAAAGCGCTTCGCTATACATACATACCCAACAAGGAAATTTACTATTTCAGATACAGGGGTCGGTGGCTCAATAGGTTAGGGGTACAACTCCAAGCCGTCTCGACCTGCATCTCGTTATCTGATGGAGTTGCCAGTTTCTCGCCGATGGCCGGTGGTTTGCCGCACATGGCCGACGAGTTTATAAGCCATTGAAATCCCTGTTAGATTATCCGTAAATGTGCGGATTTCCTCCGCCACTAAAAATGGCAATGTCGTGATATGGCCTTAGTTGCTGAAAGCGACATTAAACCCAAAATCAATCTATCAATCAATCGTATTTCAGATGCATCCTCACTTCAAACAGCCATAGTTCACAAACGCCTGAACCCATTCTTAAAATTCCAACGCCAATCGATCGAGTAAAAGCTATATCGTCCAATAATAATACACAATTCTAGGATAAACTGTTCCAAAACTTCGAAAACAGACGCGGAACAAATAAATCACAAGAAGCACCGGCATATGGGTCCCTCTTTAACACAAGAGAAACATACCGTCCATTTAAAATTTATTTATCGACACAAAACCCACCTTTTGTTCAAAAATTCTTCATATTAGATCGACAGATCTAATGTTAATCTGCCCAATCAATCGCACATTTGAATCCAAGTCGCCAATCTTTTCCTATTTAACAATAATTACGAATACAAGGGAAGCACTGGCAGATGGTGCCCTTTTAGCACTTGAGAAAATATACCGTCCATTTCAAATTAAATATCGATAAAAAACCAACCATGCACAAAAATGTTAATCTATCGACATATCTAATGTTAATCAGCCCAAATCAGTCTCATATTTGAATCCAAGTCGCCACTCTTTTCCCAGCAATAATTTCAAATTAGTTTTTCCATTGAAAATGAATTCAATGGCATATTGGCGAGCACGCACTAAGTGTACTTAAGAAATAAATGTAGTGTGTGTGTGTTATTGGGGGGTACGCCCAAAAACATACCCACTACATTCATTTCATATATTTATATGGCTTTTTGATGATTTATTCCCATAAAAAGCAGAGTGAATTCTTATTAATTTTCACAAAATATGCCGACAATTTGGGACTAGCCAACACAGCACATTAAGTCAACCTAATATAAGATTTCCAAGCACTTAGTAATGATAACGCGATCGATATAAATAACTGGCTTCAGATGCATGCTGAACTTACGGTCTGTGTGTTATTGTGGCATGAAACGGATGACCCAATTGACAGTTGACCAATCACCGAATGGGATTTATGTCACACTGATGGGCTAGGTAAATATGTATCATTTATTGGTTAAACCGGCATAATTTGTGTACAACACAGTCGCTTCGTAATTATCGTTAAATATAGGATAAGAATGGCAACTTGGATTCAAATACGCGATTGATTAGGGCAGATTAACGTTAGATATATCGATATATGAAGAAGTTTCACAAAAAGTGGGGTTTTGTTTTCGAAATTTAATTTGAAATTGACGGGCTGTTTCCCCTCTGCTTTCGTCCGTCGAAAGGCGCGTTTTGACCTTGGATTGACCATTTTGAAGGTCAATGTCAGGTCGGGGTCACGATTTGACCCCGTCGAAAACACTCCCCGGACAAAACTACACCTAGGTATCAAATTTCGTCGAAATCCGTCCCGTTTTACCAGATTTGACCTTCAATTGACCATTTTGAAGGTTAAGGTCAGGTCGGGTTCACGATTGGACCGGTCCAAAACACTCCCCGGACAAAAGTAACTCTAGGTATCAAATTTCGTCGAAATCCGTCCGTTTTACCCGATTTGTCATTGAATTGACAATTTTGAAGATCAAGGTCATGTTGGGGTCACGATTTGACCCGTCCAAAACACTCCCCGGACAAAAGTACCCCTAGGTATCAAATTTTGTCTAAATCCGTCCGGCAGTTTTCCCGGCTATTGCTAACAAACAGACAAACAGAAGTCGCCCGTTAGCCCGCCACTGACGGGAATCGTCAGAAACAGGAAATCGGCTCAGCGGATCCCGAGATATGAGTTCAATGTCATTTGAAGGTCAATGTCACGCCGCATGGGCAAACGGATAGGCCATGTTACTCCTCGGGTCAAACTACACTAACACCCCAAAAATGGTGGAGATCGGCCCAGCGGATTCCGAGATACGGTTCAAGGTCATTTGAAAGGTCAATGTTATGCCACATGGGCAAACGGATAGGCCCATGTTACTCCACGGGTCAAACTACACCAACACCCCAAAAATGGTGGAAATCGGCCCAGCGGATTCCGAGATACGGGTTCAATGTCATTTGAAAGGTCAAGGTCACGCCGCACGGGCATCCGGGTGTGACGAAATTGCTCAGCGCCTCAAACTACCCGTTTCCATCAAACTCGGTGCAAATCGGCTCAGCGGAACCGAGATATGAGTTCAAGGTCATTTGAACGTCAATGTCACGCAGCACGGGCAAACGGATAGGCCCATGTTACTCCTCGGGTCAAACTACACCAACACCCCAAAAATGGTGGAAATCGGCCCAGCGGATACCGATATACAGGTTCAAGGTCATTTGAAAGGTCAAGGTCACGCAGCACGGGCATCCGGGTGTGACGAAATTGCTCGGCGCCTCAAACTACCCCACACACCAAATTCGGTGGAAATCGGCAGCGGATCCCGAGATATGAGTTGAAGGTCAAGGTCACGTCGCACGGGATCGAAACCATAGCGACGATGCGTCCCGTGTGCTTTTACCCTAAGATAGGAAGTTTGAGGTCAATCGGTCCAGCCGTTTTCGAGTCTATAACGGACAAATACATATATTTATATATATATACGAAGTCTCAAAATATATAGTAGACTAGCAGGTTAGCCCGCCACTGGCGGCATTCGTCCATGACTTTGTTCGAAAAAGCAATTGCAACAGGTTCCGAGACAATTGTGCTGCATTTGCACCAAATTTCGTCGAAATCAGCAATTTGACCTTGAATTGACAATTTTGTAGGTCAAGGTCAGGTCGTGGTCACGATTTGACCCGTCCAAAACACTCCTCTGACAAAAGTACATAAATCCGCCAGTTTTACCTCATTTGACCTTGAATTGACCAGTTTGAAGGTCAATGTCACGTCGGGGTCACGATTTGACCCGTCCGTGACACTTTCGGGACAAAAGTACCCATAGGTAGCAAGTTTGGGCTCAATCGGTTGACCCGTCCCGAGTTGACCATTTTGCTTCCATAGAATTTTAATGGGACGAATGCCTCGGAGCTACGTCCTCGGGAGACATTTCGTTCTCGAGCGGGTGAAGGATTTCGCATTCAAATCGATTTATGTCGATAAAGCTCTTATTTTTCAAAATTTCAAGCTGAGACTTCGTGTGTCTGTTTCTAATAATTAGATGTTCTTAAAATGACACAGTCCAACACGTAATTATGTTTTAGATGGAAGAAATTAAATTTGTTCGATGCTAAATTTTAACATAGGATTTCCCATTAAAATCGATTTATGTCGATAAAACTCATATTTTTCAAAATTTTAAGCTGAGACTCGGTGTGTCTGTGTGTAATACTTATATATTCTTAAAATGACAGAGTCCAGCACGTAATTATGTTTTTGATGAAAGAAATTAAATTTTTTCGATTCTAAATTTCGAGCGATAACGTTGCGTTGAATTGTAAACAAACGCTCTTTTATAGCGACGCGTCATATGCAAACGCTCATTAAATTATCACGTGATTAACCCCCGCAGTGCCGTTTTTGTGATTGGGAGTGGATAATGAGTGCTCAGAGCTTCTCCAAAACGCCGCGACGATGATTCCCGTGGATTTTTACCCTTAGATGGGAAGTTTGAGCCCAATAGGTGCAGCCGTTTTGGAGTCTATAGAGGACAAATATACGCATATACACATATATTTACGTAGTTCTCAAAATATATAGGAGACTAGCAGGTTAGCCCGCCACTGGCGGCGATTGTCAGAAACATGACAATTTTTTATTTTTTTTATTTATTTGTTTAATTTATTTTTTTAATTTATTTTTTTAATTTTTTTTTTTAATTTTTTTTTTTATTAATTAATTATTTAATTTAATGTTTTGTTTTTCAATGAGTTAATTGTGCCTTTTTAATTTTTTAATTGAATTTTGTGTTTTTCAATTTTACCCGATTGTTTTTGTTTTTCAATGATTTAATTGTGCCTTTTTAATTTACTGGCTTTTTTAATATTTTTTTAAAATAATTTGTTTATTTAATTTTATGTTTTTCAATGAGTTAATTGTGCCTTTTTAATATTTTAATTAAATTTTTTGTTTTTCAATTTGACCCGATTTGGCCTTGAATTGATCATTTTCAAGGTCAAGGTCAGGTCGGGGTCACAATTTAACCCGTCCATGACACTTCCCGTAGGTAGCAAGTTTGAGCTCAATCGGTTCGAGTCTATAAAGGACACACACATATATATGACACTTCCCGCAGGTAGCAAGTTTGAGCTCAATCGGCATTCTCTGGAATTTCCCAGAAGATATTCATGGGGAGGTCAAGTGACCAATTTTGAAATTTGCTGGTCGCATTCGTCTGTAGGTCTGAGGAATTCTCGGTAACGCGACGTAATTTTTGTACCATGTGTTGAGTTCTAAAAATAGGTCGATTGCAGTGGATTCGTAGATGACGAAATATGAGTGCGACAGAGAATATTGTTTGATCGAAAGCATTTTAATTAATACGTCACAAGACTCGCCTTGATGCTGGCTAATAGATATTTGTCCCTGCTAGGTGTTGGGAATGTGAATTAAAATTGCCGTGGGGATGCCGTGGGGGTCTAATCCGATGAAAATAGTAAGCGAGTTCCAGATAACGTAAACAAACGCCGTCCCCCGTTCAGTATGCGAAAGCCGAAGGGAATAAAGAGCGTTAAGCGGTTAACGAACCCAAATATGGAAGATGTTTATCAACGACACTGTGGATAGGAACGCTCTTTAACTATCAACGATATTAACCCCGAAGTGCCCTTTTTGTGACTGAGAGTGGAGAACGGGTGCTCTGAGCTTCTCCAAAACGCCGCGACGACCATTCCCGTGGGTTTTTAACCTTAGATGGGAAGTTTGGTCTCGATCGGTGCAGCCGTTTTCGATTCTATAAAGGATATACACACATATATATATTTATATATGGAAGTCTCAAAATATATAGTAGACTAGCATGTTAGCCCGCCACTGGCGTGGTTCGTCTCATGGCTTTGTTCGAAAAAGCAATTGCAACAGCTTCCGATACACGTATGCTGTACCTACATGTAGGTGTAAAATTTCGTCGAAATCCGCCAGTTTTACACGATTTGACCTTGAATTGATCATTTTCAAGGTCAAGGTCAGGTCGGGGTGACAATTTAACCCGTCCATGACACTTCCCGCACAAAAGTACTCCTAGGTAGCAAGTTTGAGCTCAATCGATTCGAGTCTATAAAGGACACACAAATATATATCATTTGTGGGTACCCTTTCAAGGTGAAGATCACCTCTGTCGGAAAAAACTGACCCGATGAAATCTTCCCCGTTCCTAGGAAGCCATAAGTACGTAAGAATCACACAACACGCTCATGTCTGGATGCAGTCGCGCTCACGTGTGGACCCAGACGTGAGAACACACTACACGCATACGCTCTTTATCAAGGACACTGTGGATACGAACGCTCTTTAACTATCAACTCCACAGTGCTAATTTTTGTGACTGAGAGTGGAGAATGGGGACCATTCCCGTGGATTTTTATTATTAGATCGGAAGTTTGGTCTCGATCGGTCAAGCCGTTTTCGGTTCTATATAAAGTATATATATATTTATATATATATATATATATACGGAAGTCTCAAAATATATAGTAGACTAACCGATGAGACCGACGTTGTCCGGGCTATTCAAAAACCAAATTTCAAGTCGATAGCTCTACCCAGCCCGACGTTGTCCGGGCTATTCAAAAACCAAATTTCAAGTCGATAGCTCTACCCGTTTCCGACCCGATAAAATTCGTATCCGGGGCAAGATACATTCACATACCAAATTTCAAGTCGATAGCTCCACCCGTTTCTATATATTAGATGTTCCCGTATATCTCTCTGCAGATGCTAATAACGTTGAATGGTAAACAAACGCTCTTTATAGCGATGCGTCAAAAAATAAACGCTCATTAAATTATCACTTGATTAACCACCGCAGTGCCGTTTTTGTGACTGAGAGTGGAGAACGGGTGGTCTGAGTTTCTCCAAAACGCGACGCCGACGGTGTCCGTGGGATTTTACCTTTGGATAGGAAGTTTGGTCTCGATCGGTCAACCCGTTTTCGATTATATAAAGGACAGACAGACAGACAAACAGAGGTCTTCAAAATATATATGAGATTTGTATTTCACTCGTTTTAACGACACCTCATGTTGAATATGCATGTAGATTGCCGAATACAATTTACAATCTTTATAAATCTTTTCTTACGATCATTATGAAATATTTTCCCTAGAAAATCATATGCGTACACTTGCATGGCATATACATAAAGAATAATTTTTCTCGTTACGTGATACATGCTTATCGTGACAAATTGAAATTAGATAACAGAAATTTAGATATGACGATTTCCTCAGACTTGTTATTGACTTTCTTTGGAAAAATAATATAAAGAATCTGTCATCACTTCTCAACAACAACAACATTTCTGGTAAACTTATTTTGAAGGCATGTTTGCATTACTATTCCCCGACACACAATAGAAACATCTGGCGTTAAACAAATTTCACTTAATAAAAGTACTTTAAACGCTTAATTTTCAATCAAAAACATACACAATTCTAAAGATAGCCTTATGTTCTGTCCCAATTCTTGAAAACGCATTGGGAAAAAGTTATTTTCCAGTGACAGAAGGTCTTTTGACTGAATTTTCTTACTCAAAGTTATTGTTTTTAACCATTGATTCTATCTAAAAAGTTCAGGGAACAGATACGCCATCTTTATTTATCTGTTCCTTGTACAGTTGTGGGAATAGATATTATAAAGATACCGCCATGGATATATCTGCTTTTTGTGCCTTTTGCGAATATTAACATAACCATTGCAATGCCAATTGTGACATATGCCACCGGAGCCAAGTTAGAGAGTTTGCAATGCTAAATGTTTATATGGGGGAAATAGTTATGTTTTCTATGTTCTATTTCTATGCTCAAGGCGGGTCGTAATTCGGATGAAATAAACCATCGTATCACTGCAGTCATACTGGTATATCACTATACCAACATCGATATATCACTATACCAAGATCGGTATATAACTAGACCAGTATACATATCTCTCGACGATAACAATATCGTCCTGCCACTACTGAGATTCAGAACCAGAAAACACCGACTTCCGGTGGAAACTGGTTCTTGGACAAACACCCCATACTCAGTTCGCTGCAATTCAAAAGTCTCACTCATCGCAGACATTTTTGATGTTGGTATAGTGATACAATAGTACGTAGGTATTTGTTCAAATCTGACCATTGATACTGGACTTAGTCCTTACAATGCTAAAATGCGATGAGTGAGACTTTTGAATTGCAGCGAGAGCCGTAACTCCGGTAAAATATAAATGGACGGGCCCCATAGTACGTAGGTATTTGTTCACCTAATTTATGACATTCATGAGTACTACATTTATAAATGAGGACAATATACATGTAGTAGTCATGAATGCACTCTTTGTATGGAGGAACTCGGCGATGAATACCATGCACCTTGTCATGAACTGCCCTCAGTTAATTGACCTCATAACGAAGCATCTGAAAGCCTACTATCACAACCGACCGAACACAATTAAATTGCATGACCTCTTCGATACAAATAACAGAAAGATCATAGTAAATCTATCAATATATCTTTAAAACAAAAAGGCCCAAACACTAATGATCCACACTCCTTGAGGTTCAACGAAAAATGCCCACCATCATACAACATATGTACAGGGAATCGTCCCACATACAGCATATGCCACTAATAATTATACCATAGTATTATCATACACACATTTATATCCACGCATATGAACGTCTACATACATATGTACAGATACACCCCTCGATGATATTCATATTTATATTAATAAATACTTTCTTCTGTGTATTCCCCCATATTTGATATGTATTTATATTATTCTTTCATTTGTAAATGAGGACAATATACATGTAGTACTCATGAATGTCAAATTAGACGATGAGTTTATAATAATAAATTGAATTGAATAGATATGCAAATCTATCTGAAGGTGCGTTTCCTTCCGTCTATCAGTAATCTTAACTAGCATTCAAATCTGACCATTGATACTGGACTTACAATGCAAAAATGTCTGCGATGAGTGAGACTTTTGAATTGCAGCGAGAGCCGTAACTCCGGTAAAATAAATGGACGAGCCCCATACTATGGAGGTGTTTGTTCACCTAAACTGGAATATAACCATACCAAAGCACAACCAAACCCGATGATCAGACAGCACCGGTGTTAGAAGGTGAAAAGTTCGTTCGGCCACAAAATATACAAATGTCCAAATCGAACAAGCGTCGTAAATGTTGTAAAAATAAATGAATATTGCATCATGTGAGTATCCTTCCTCCAAGCTAGTCACAGCATCAAAGCACAACCCAATCCAACGATCCACATCAGGATTACAAGATGGAATTCTGATAAATACTATCAATGTTATGATCAGAACAACCCTGACGGACAGACACGCGAATATGGTGATTATATAGTCCTCCGAAATGTTTTGGGGGACAATAACACAAACGATAAACAAAATCTCCGCAATTTGTCCAAAAAAAAAAACCCTTACATGCATTGACACATCCAATGTCAATCGATTGAAATTGATCGCTTATCTGAATCCAAGTCTCCACTTTTTTGCAAAAGTTAAGCAATATTGGCGAAATTATTTCATGCACATAATGTAGACAGAACTGGGCACGCATGCCAATCAACGACAATCGTGCTCATGCAGTGCACGATCCATTAATCAAGCAGAAACAAATTCACATCTGCACATTTGCTGATGTATGAACTATAAAATGCGGCCGACGAATATTTGAAGCTAAATACAGAGAGCAATCAACTGCTCCCGATGCATGATTACGAGTAGCGATGAGCGGAGCGAACCAAAATAATAGGACGGTTCCCTGAGTGAATTATGTTGATTAATCTGTTCATCACACCCATTCAATTCAATTAATGATTGATGCACATGGAATTATTCAAAGTTCAAATGATTGGAATAAGCCCTCAACTTCATCATCTGAGTCGATAAGGTATAAGAGATTCTTAACTGCTTGGAACCGCGTAATTTATGGCATGTCGTTTTTTTTACCGTGATTGTGCCGTATAAATGGTATATATCTGTATTTCCTCCAGCTACCAGGTATGTTTTTGTTACTGTCATTGATCGTGGTTTTTTTATGTTGATGAGGCGACGTAGTTAGTGTCCAGTTCAAAGTTTTGTATGACAGTTAAAATCACGGGCTCGTATTTATACGTAACCAAATATAGTCCGTCTTTTGAAATGTGCGATGGTCAACCAAGACTTCAAATACACATACATGCAGGGCTTTACAGTTTGTAGCTACTGTGCAGTGTGTAGACATGCTGTAGTTTTTAGACTTCTTGGCGAGCATAACAGGCATAACATGCATATATTCTACTAAGATGTGATATTTCCGTTGATAGGCTATCGATTGCGATACAGTGCATCAGTGATTCAGGTCAGTGCATCAGTGTTATTTTAAGCAAATGGTGCCAGGGACGTATATATGGGATCTCGAACGAGGAACTAATATTCAGAATTTTGATTCACACCTTCTAATGGTCTGTACCAGTCGTACTGCACCATTCCCTCACTCGAAATATTCAGTCTGTCACATATTTGAAAAATAACTATGACGGAAAAAATCAACGTGTTACCCTAAGTCTGAAATCCAGATAAAAAACACAGGTTTCATAGTTTTGGCTTGGATATCGTAATATGTCCATTAAATATCAACTGAAAATTGCAGTTATTGCCGTAAATTTCTTGCACCTCATTCTTCTAATTTCCACCCTTTCGATACGTCCCCGCTTGATACACATTAGGCTATCGTGGTTAGTTGTGTATATATTAAACTGTATGTTGGATGAATGTGAATAATTACATTAATGAAGCGAGGGTTTTGGCTAATTATGTTAATATTACTGCAGCAGGGTGTGGTTAACACTATTAATTGCGATATACATGGATGAGTTCTTGTTAAGTGAACTGACGGAACCTATCTTCCAGTCTTTAGGGAACATATCAGCAAACATCCCCATCCACTGCCACGTCCATGTGATGAAATGGTTTCCTGGCAACGAAGAACCGAAAATTGAATTTAACATACATGCTATCAAACAATAGATAAATGCAATCAAAGGCGAGTGATAAAACAGGCTAAGAGAATGAGAGAAAGGGACTGAGTCAGTGAGAGAGATAGAGAAGAGACACGAGAGAAATGAGCCATCATCACCATGATACGCATGCTTCTGTAACCGAATTACCTAGCTTATTGTGCAACCGAAGCCACCGAAGCCAGGCCCTATAAATCTCGAGATACGCAAGTCGAGATTACGTAAGTCGAGATAGAGATTCCTATTCTAACGACTGTGCAGGTGCGGGTGATTATAACTATAACGTCACCGATCATGCCCGTTATCTTAATCGAGATTCCACAGGTCCCCAGTGTGCGACAGACTTGTGCGAATGCGATTTTCTACACTGTTAAAATTTACCTTTAAACCTTCGGACCTAAGGGAAGACATTTAACGAACTAACGGTCCGTATATCAAGTCTACGGACATTTGAACCAATATTTTCAGAGCAGTTGTCAGTTTTCTTAAATTGTAGCGTATACAGTCAACATAAATGCGTTTTAAATGTCGAGTATGTTGCGATCAGAATCCAAAAAATCCGAATATTGATTGTGAAATATTTAATATCGAGCAAACTATCATTTGACTGAGTGAACGAGAAATAAGCGCAAATTAGTTTCATATACAAAACCACCAGTTGAACGTAACGTCACATCACATAAGAGGCAATGCAATGGAACGGAACTGTATTAAACCACAGGAGCTTGGAATTTGGTCAAAACCCCTCTTTTAGTGATGGAACCACCACCCGGGACCGTGACCTGTGGTCCCGGGTGGTGGTTCCGCCAATAAAAGAGGGGTTTTGACCTGTGGTCCCGGGTGGTGGTTCCGCCAATAAAAGAGGGGTTTTGACCAAATTCCAAGCTCCTGTGATTAAACTTACGCCACTGTGTGACGTTCCAATTCCGTTACAGAGCTTCTGTAAGTTTACGGAGCAAAGTGCTGAAAAATTATTTGCCAGCACAATGTACCGTAAAATTACGGAACGTAAGTCCCTAAAAATAAAATGAACCATAAATGGTTTTTTTCACAGATGATTACGCAACACAGTTCTATAAGATTACGTTTAATAGCTCGCAATTTTACAGAACGCGTGCTGGCAAATATTATTTTCAGTACTTTGCTCCGTAAAGTTGGCGTAAACTTACGGACATTCTTCTAACAGTGAATACTTGTGTTCACGAGGTGTAATTCTATTTTTAAAACATGTTTTCTTATTATGTGATTGTGTATAAATGTATTATTGATCAAAGCCTCCTTTGGTAGTTCGGTACGGTCATTACATCCGAAATTTGGCTGAGGAATATGCAGTTAAATATTTGACTTTGGTATCCACGTAGTTTACACTAAATATTGGTCGGAACATTAAACTTTCGGAAAACTTATCAGCCTATGTTCCGGTTTGAAATTTCCAAATGGCCTTGTGTCAGGCAATGATGTAAATATTTTATCAGGATTGAGTGGCAGGGGTTCTTAAAAACCCCAAGCCCCACCACCCCACCAAAAACCACGTCTGATTTCCTGATAATTCACGCACATGGAACGTATTCGAGGAAAAACTTCAATTTTCACAAAGGTTGCTGTTACTAGACTTGCGCATTTGAAATTGTTGCTCAAAATGAACGCGTTGTGTTCTATAATTGACTAAATTTAAGCGTATGATATAGTAGTAGCTAGTATAAGTCACGTACCTCGCTATATGCGGTCAGATGGTGCTCAGATCGAATCAGAAAGCGTGGAAATTCACGTGCTCTGTTAAAACTCGCATATAACTACATGTATAATCCACTGTTGAGGATCAAGGCAAACAGACCGGTTCTGTGTTTATAATCTGACAATATATATGTTTCGTCGTCTGTGCACGTATTACAAATTTACAAGTATAACATTTTATTATCTGCTTGCATATAACAGAGCGGGAAATTACCGAAACGTAGATCTTCGTATGTATCTCTCAGAACCAAAGTGAAATACGATTTCGTTTTTTCACTGTAGGTTTCGTTATATATTTCACTGTAGCCTGTGGCTGCCTGTCGGTGGTTTACGCGAGCGAAAAAATTTAAGACAAACTCTGTAACCGCGCCTTATAGTAAATTGTCTGCAAACTTATCGATTACAATCCCTAAGTTGTAACCTTATTCGAAACAAGAATTATTTCTTATAATTTAATCCGTCATTTCACAGGAGAGCCACTATTAGCAGAAGGCAGAACACTTTCCGAAGAAACAGACAATCTTGGCATCTGATTATCGATTGATCGAGTGATTGTCCAGCCTCAACTTACCACACACCATGCAGCTGTGTCCCGTGCACGTGATATTTATATATTTCGACTATGGTGACTTGTTTGTTTCTATTCCGAGTTTTATTTCCTTGCACGAGTCTCGTTGCTTTATCTGGGTAATTGTGCACTTATGATGTGTAAGAAGTATTCTTCCCGAATATTGTTCAAATTGCTGTAATATTAATAGTAATAATGCCGCATAACTTAGCAACTTTGAGCATTAATAAGGTGCATATAAGAAAAAGAATACTACAGTGTTTTTGCTTGAATAACTGAAACATCTTATTCCTATCTGGAATGCACAGACTGAGAGGACTGGGATTATAAATACAGTCAATACTAGTCTTGTCAAAATCACTTAAAACAAGTACTTCTAACCAGGGACATAGTTAGATCAAGGAGATGAATCTAATAACATTTAAAAAATTAAATTTAAAAAACGAATAATTTAAAACAATGTCTTTTTTTTAATCAAAATGGTTAAATGTTCAAAAGTCTATGTTCTAAACATCTTATGACCAATGGTCATGAGAAGAAGTTGTTTCACTAGAAACATAATGGGCAGTTGTTTGTGGCATGCGTTCAATTCGAAATGTAACATATTGTCAACAAAACCCACGTCAACGCATATGTACTAACTGGAAAAATCAAATACTTCAAACAGTATAGAAGAATTTGAAAAAACACGATACATAGGGCTACCCATCACAAACAACCTCACATGATCATCCCACTTGTCCAAGATTGACAAAAAAAAACACAAAAAGATGGCTAATTGAATATACAGTGGTATCCACCCTCGAATATGCAGCTGACGTTTGGGATCCATACCTCCAAAACGACACCAACGCCGTAGAAAGAATCAACAAAAGAGGGTGAGATTGGTTAAAAATAATTGCCACGCAAGAACAAAACGGGCGGTAACTGAAATGTTAATGGAACAATTTATGGAGCTACTATTCATAAAAAAAGATACCAAATGAGAATGCAGCTATTAGGCAGACTAGTTGATGCGTTGGTGCCGGCTATTCAATCAAAGGTCATACTAATATATCTAAGAAATATACATATACAGATGGTCTCCTTTACCACAGCCGTCAGCGATTGGTCGGTATTTATATCTCAGAAGCAATGACGGTTAAAAATAGAGCATAGTAACCACGCAAGTGCAAATTCCGTAATATTTAAGTATGCATACTGACTCTGGAAAGATAAAATATTAGTTTGTCGATGACAAAATTGTGATGCTGTTTGTAAATTAGTCAATCGAGAAGAAACAGTAGCCCTGCATAGAATAAGAAGCATGTCATGTGTGTATGATTCTCATACTAGAAAGTGGACACATGATGTATATGGTCAAAGGGTAATATTGAACTGATTTATTGTGACCCAAAACATGTATACGACGCACATTATTCACTGATAATCAGTTCAGCCTGCGTGGAAATGATAATCGTGATTTGGAGCAAACATTCCCTTTATCACTATATTGGAAGAGTGAATTCCAAAAACAGACCACACACATTATAGATACATCGCTGGAAAGTTAAATCAATTAAATTTATGAACACATGTACTTATGGATAATGCGTGCTTATTTTTATATTTATTCTCACCATTCTTTTCAGTTTTGTCCTCCGTCGGTTTGTCGCAAAGACCACAAGCCTGCATGCATCGTGTTCGCATAAAATCTGGATTACGCACACACTCTCCTTGTTTGGCCCACATGTAACATTGCCAGCTGTCCTGAATATTCTCACAATTCTCTGTAAAAGATAGACCCGGAAATTACTGGGTGTCATTTAGACATCTTGGTTGGATTTTTTCTTCCGTATTCATTTAATTCTACTTTAATCCATGCGACATCATGTTCATGTTCGGATAAACTCTGGACACGTCCCTGTAAATACGTTTTAAATATACATTTGTTCACCGCGGCCTTTCTGCTATAGTTTGGGTCAGCCCTCTCAGTGATCTGCATATATTCGCTCTAACCGCTATCGCACAATTTAGTGTTTGACTACAGACACTCCTAATCAACAACACAAGCGAGTTCATACTCAAACCAGTGCAACAAATTTAATTAATCGTCCCGTTAAGTATACACGAGCATGTCTGCTGGTTGAACACGCACAGTTCATTCGTGGGCAACAATGCAGATGGGACAACACAATCTGATAGCGGACGAAGCCAATATTTATATACGATATACACACACATGATTTTCAGCAACTTTTGCTTCGATAAATCGCGATATTTCCATTTTGCACATTCCAATGAAAGTGTCAATGACACTGTAGCTCAACTTGGAAAGAGAATAATTTCATGTGTTACAGTCAATGGAGCGATTAGGAATGCGGAAAGTTGAATGGTCTAAGTAATACTAGATTATCAACATGAAGAAATATATAAGGTAAAATCCAAGATGGTTGCTGGTGAATATGTTTTTCAATGAAATTCAAAAACATTTGATAGCTTCCATCTAGTAGATCAATATCAAGATTAATATGAAGTTTGGTGATGATCGGTTGGGAACTTGGGGGAAGTGGACTGTAGGGTGTTCCAAAGGATTTAGTCATGCAAAGTCCCATATGATTGTCAATGTTAACAGCCATGACAAATTTCATGATGATCAGATGAACAGTAGGTTCTGTAACCAGTGCCAAAGGATTGACTCGTTCCCATCTACATCTCAATATTAACATCCATGGCAAATTTCATGATGATCAGACAAACAGTATGGCCTGTAGCCCGTGCTACTGGGTTGAATTTTGAAATCCAAGATGGCCGCTGCCGGCTATGTTTTTGGCCGAATGACTCCAAAATGACTCGTTCCCATCTACATGTCAATGTCAACAGCCATGACAAATTTCATAATGATCCGACCAAAGATACGATCTGTAGCCTGTGCCGAAGGATTTAGTCATGCAAAGATTAAAATCCAAGATGGCTGCTGGCGGCCATGTTTTTTGGCCGAACGACCCCAAAATGACTCATTCCCATCTACATGTCATTGTTAACATCCGTGGCAAATTTAATGATGATCCGACCAAAGGTACGACTTGTAGCCCATGCCAAAGGATTTAGTCATGCAAAGAGTAAAATCCAAGATGGCTGCTGGCGGTCATGTTTTTGGCCGAACGACCCCAAAATTACTCTACATGTCAATATTAACTTCCACGACAAGTTTCATGATGATCAGACGAACACTCCGGGCTGTTGCCCGTGCTAATGGATTGAATTTTGAAATCCAAGATGGCCACTGGCGGCCGTGTTTTTTTGCCGAATGACCTCAAAATGAAGTGTTCCCATCTACATGTCAATGTCAACACCCATGACAAATTTCATAATGATCCGACCAAAGGTACGACCTGTAGCCCGTGCTAAAGGAAATTGTTGACGAATCACGCACACACGCACCAACACACACACACACACACACACACGGACGACGGTTACCATGCCATAGCAATAGCTCAAACTTTACAAAGTAAAGTTGAGCTAACAATGTGAATATGTAAAACAGCATAATGCAAGTTCGTTACACCACCCATACAGTCACACGCACGTTTTGCCAAAATTTCTTGATATTTCACAATGAAATCTCTCAAAATCTCTTTTTAGAAATTTGGTTCAAGCGACTAATTTAAGAACTGGCAACTAGTTGGATATGATAGCCCCATTTACTGTACTTTTATCGCAAGAAAAATATTTAAAATGTTGATGTTTTCCGTTACAACTACCAAGGACTTCTGTAATATAGGACTTTTTGAACAGTGCAGTTCAGATAACCATGATATCATATCTGAAAATCTTAAAGAAATTCTTTATTGAACATATGATGCATTTTTTGCTGGATGTATGCAAAACGTGCGTCTCCCCCTTAAGTTGTTCACCAAGAGGAACAACCCTCCACTCCTTGCCTCCCACGCTCCGGGTCAAATAGCTAGTTCCGTGTTTTTGCTCTGTGAAAAACTCAGACTGGGGGTGTAACGAGTACATAATAAAGAGCGATTATTGAACTTTAGAGCTTAGTACATAAACGTATTTGTAACGTATGTACCTCGTGTTTGAAATTGTTTATCATCTGCATAATGTTTATTTAATTGTTCCACTTATTCAGTATTGATATAAAATGTCCAAAGATATAGCATGTAACGGATTTATCTCAGTCATAACACCAAAAAAAATTATTATGAAAATTACCTACCACCACATTTCACATATAGTTCTATTAGTCCAGGAGATATTGGTCGACCTCTGCACCCCCCCAGGACTTAACTTCACCCCACTAATGTTCTTCCTTAAGGTCTCCTCTAATTTTATTCACTTGTTAACAAGAAAAAAAAGTGGCCGCAGAGACTCCAGACAAGATGGCGTCCATCATGGCGGCCATTTGTTTTTAATGCACCAGGTCTCTTTGATCGCCATTATAGTAAAGATGATAGCAAATGCGGTCTTATTTTCCGCTCGATTCGTTATGCTAATATACAACCCTTACAAATTAGCCAAAAATCCGACACCAGAATCCAATATGGCGTTCAAGATGGCCGCCGAAATGTGAAAATATGCTATTTTTCTGACATGTTACCACCTTTCGTTTGTCTCTGTGGGAAAATGTTAGTATTTTTGCGTCATGTTATACATTTATCATATAGAGGAGTCATTGGCGAATACATGGGGACCATAATATGCATTCATTGCGGGATATTTTTGTCCGATATCACGTTTTCCCAAATGCCGGTATCATAGGTCGAAGTCAAATCTCCGTTAATAACGGGATGTTATGTTTCGAATCAATGAATGTTATTGCTATTATAACAACACCCATGCATATATATTTGCAGGAGATACTCGAGCTAGGATTCCTCTTATACCTGAGTTGAGGAATATTTACCCAAATCCAAGATGGCGGCCAAAATGGCCACCAGAAATAAAAAATCGCCGAAAATCGCTGATTTTAACATCAGTGAGCATTATTGTCATGACAACTCCACACCTGCTTACTATTGTAAGTTGGGAACACTTAGGCGAAGAACTTTCCTTGTACCATATCCAAATAAAAGTCACCCAAATCCAAAATGGCGCCCGCAATGGCGGACAGATTTTGAATAATCACCGAAATTCCCTCATATTCACATCATTGGGCATTATTGTCGATAAAACTCCACCATGCTTACAATTGAGTTGGAAATACTGAGGTGAAGTAATTACATTACATCACATGCAAGAAATTGTTTTCCAAATCGAAGATGGCGGCCAAAATGGCGACCGAAATTTGAAAACAAATCTACATTCCTTTACTTTCTTAGGATGGGCGTTATTGTTTCGCGATTTCTATCCGCCATTACATGTTGATATGGAATAGTGACATGAAGTATTCATTAGAGTTTGGCAATTGATACTCACAGCCAAGATCGCTGGTAAATTGGCGGCTAGAAATTGAAAAGAAATCGATATTTTCACATATTAATTTCAACTTTTTGTCATAATATCGGTATGTATGGACGAAATTGTACATAAACCATCTACTAGTTCAACTTAAAGGTATCAAAACGCATAACATAGCTCGTATCCTTCTGGAAAGATGAAACACCACAATTAATATCGCGATGTGGCATTTCGAAATCCAGTCTCCACTTAGCGCCGATAATGGCCGTAAGCGCAGGTGCGCCGAATAGTTATATCAGAACAATTACCTGATAACAGATTCTGATTTGCCACGTCACGTCCATAATGATCTGGACCAGCTTCCATTTCTTTGTCTGATAAATCTAGGTCGCTCGCACCGACAAAGTATTCACAACTTCCTGGGAGTAGGGTCCCTCTAATCATAACGTTTCAAACAATTCATTTTCCGGTGTCTAGCTTACAGAAGGTCATCTCTATGTATGTGTCTCATACCCCATGGGATAACGACATGTACACCTGGCGAACCAGTTAGCTAGTCACTTCTCAATAAATAGTTCGTCAACTCACACTCAGCGAACGCATTGGCATATGTGGACAACTTCGACAGTGTTTCGAAGGTTGCTAGCTGTCTCATTCCCTTGGACAGATGTCTATCAGCTAAGGAGAAGACCCTAGTGTACAGACTACCCACACTTCTTGACCATTATCCGAAGCAAACTGTGTGACGCCCCGCAGTTGTCTCGTCGAATATCTCCCAGCAGAGAAGAACAATGCTCGCGGTGCTAGTTTGTGGACATGCGCCATGATAGTGGGAATGAAATGGGCCACTGTATACACCACCCCTACACCTGGTGCATGTTTAAGATATCGAATGTCATGCGTGTCGGTTTTGTTTAGCCTTTCTGATTCAACTACGTACACTTTTGTCTGGATAATAATATGCTAGCCTCCCTCAAAACAGTCGGATGGACTAAAGGATAATGTCTTTATAGCATGGATGTATGCGTGTTTTGTTATCCTCTCTCGGGGTTAGTGTCAGTATGTGGGCGGTATTATTCAAGAGAATGTCAGGAACTGTGGTGCATTTATTTCACTATGTGTTTAAAGAACAATTTACAGTCTCGATGGCGATGGCTGTGGCCGTTGGGGAACGCGACCTTTATGATCATATAGCTTTATATATATAACTTTAGAATATAGTAGTTAATGTCTCATGCAGGAAAATGGTCGCATTGGTGATGTTATCAAGAAATCACTTGGTGTACCAACGTGTGTTGAACTGAATGCAAGAGCTCATCAACGTAACATTCCTCTGGATGTTCTTCGCGTTGAACATTTCACCCTTTTGTTGATGGCATTTGTACTTTCTTGAACCATACCGCCCAGCGTGAGTATGACATATCAACCAACTATCAAAGGTAACGCCTTTAAGACTACACCACAGTCTTTGTGGGGCTTATACAGCAGTAGCCAATGACATACCCCTGGTCCAGTTGTTTAAGAACGGTTTCCAAACGGATGGGAACATACAATCTTAGCATACAAGGAAAGCAAAGCCACACATGAGATCCTGTCTGAATCTAAAACATAACAAAATAAGGGGCGGTACAGTCATGGTCCAATTTCATTTCCACTATCATGATACATACCCACAAAATAGCACCGTGTGTATTGTTATCATCTGCTTGGATCTGTTCGGTGAGACGATTGCTGGACGCCAACAAGCTTGTTCTTATGATCATGTTCAAGGAGTTTGGGTATATTATGCATTATGGTCTTCTACGCCTTAGCAGAATTGCATCCGGCAAATGTCGGGCTTTCAACATTCGAAGCCATATACAGAAGTTGTCCGGGTACGTCAGTGCATTAGATGAGTATGTGAATTGATGAACCATATATTGAGAAGTGGCTGTTTGGGTAGATCACCAGGCGTACACGTTGTTATCCCATTAGGTCACCAAAGCTGACAATACGCAGATAGATAGGTCCTTATGAAAGCTAGTATACGCATCGACCGAATACCTTTATAGTGTATCGCACAAGATGACGCATATACCCCATATGTAGCATCTGAAGTATACCATAAGCTATACCACGAATGCAGCTTTCGAAACCAACACGTGAGCTGGACACCGGCATATGTATTGTTTGAAACATTGCGATTAGTGGCACACTCCTACAAAGAAGAGTAGTGAACTGTTGTTGTGAGTGAGATAGATTAATATGACGAAGAGACGGAAACGAGTCTAGATAATGCTGAATGTGGCAATTCAGAATAAGCTCAGGTACTGTTGTTTTGATTCTTGGAAGTCATAATATGACTATTCGGCGCACCTATATACGGTTACGGCCAGTATGAGCCCTTAGTGGAGAATGGATTTTGAAATGCCACATTGCGATTGTGGGTTTTCATCCTTCCAAAAGGCTACGACTTACATTGGAACTAATATATGGCTTATATTATGTACCGTTTTGTTTATACAAATCAATATTATGACAAAAAGTTGAAATTAGTATGTGATAATATCGGCTTCTTTTCAATTTCTGCCCGCCAGTTTGGCCGCCAAATTGACTGTGAGTATCACTTGCCAAACCCTAATGAATAATTCATATATATCAACATGTAATGGTGGGTAGAAATCGCGAAACAATAACGCCCATCCTAAGAAAGTAAAGGAATGTTGGCGTGTTTTCAAATTTCGGTCGCCATTTTGGCCGCCATCTTCGATTTGGAAAACAATTTCTTGCATGAGATGTAAGGTAATTACTTTACCTCAGTATTTCCAACTCAACTGTACGCATGGATGGAGTTGTCTCGACAATAATGCCCAATGATGTGAATATGAGGGAATTTCGGTAATTTTTCAAAATCTGTCCGCCATTGTGGGCGCCATTTTGGATTTGGGGGACTTTTATTTGGATATGGTACAAGGAAAGTTCTTCGCCTAAGTGTTCCCAACTTACAATAGTAGGCAGGTGTGGAGTTGTCATGACAATAATGCTCACTGATGTTAAAATCAGCGATTTTCGGCGATTTTTTATTTCTGGTGGCCATTTTGGCCGCCATCTTGGATTTGGGTAAATATTCCTCAACTCAGGTATAAGAGGAATCCTAGCTCGAGTATCTCCTGCAAATATATATGCATGGGTGTTGTTATAATAGCAATAACATTCATTGATTCGAAACATAACATCCCGTTATTAACGGAGATTCGGCTTTGACCTATGATACCGGCATTTGGGAAAACGTGATATCGGACAAAAATATCCCGCAATAAATGCATAGTATGGTCCCCATGTGTTCGCCAATGACTCCTCAATATGATAAACGTATAACATGGCGCAAAAATTCTAACATTTTCCCACAGAGACAAACGAAAGGTGGTAACATGTCAGAAAAATAGCATATTTTCACATTTCGGCGGCCATCTTGGCCGCCATATTGGATTCTGGTGTCGGATTTTTGGCTAATTTGTAAGGGTTGTATATTAGCATAACGAATCGAGCGGAAAACAAGACCGCATTTACTATCATCTTTACTATAATGGCGATCAAAGAGACCTGGTGCATTTAAAAAAAATTGCCGCCATGATGGACGCCATCTTGTCTGGAGTCTCTGCGGCCACATTTTTTTCTTGTTAACAAGTGAAAAAAATTAGAGGAGACCTTAAGGAAGAAAATTAGTGGGGTGAAGTTAAGTCCTGGGGGGGGGGGGTGCAGAGGTCGACCAATATCTCCTGGACTATGTTTAATTGTCATAGTTGAGCGGACAACGACTTCGAAATGTTACGCTCAAGGGTATAAGTTATTTGCGGGCGCCATGCATGTGAATCTTGAAAGGAGAACGGTATAAGCTATTTTTTAATAATTCCCTGAAAATCTTATGTTTTGGTTGCGCCTTTATTAATCATCTATATAGTTTTCAGTTGCCCCGAAAGAGGTGAGACGTGGATATCCCAAAGTATGGATTTTTAGAAGATGAAAGGGTCTTACCTATATAATTAAGCTCTTTGCCAACTTCACAATCTGATGATCCATCCGGGCAAATGCACTTGCAGGTCTGATCAACGTAGCCTCCGCCTGCGCATCGGATTTTCGACGAACAATGGCCTGAAATAAGTATGCTATTGAACAATTGTTTCGAATTTCAGGACGAGCATCATCGGGATGCGCATTTTAATACATCGCCACTGTGGTCAACTGTTTGGGTGTTTTTTCAATCTGCGTCCATGTGTACAACATGTTCGCTAACGATAGACTACCTATATCAAGACGTGACCCACACTCAGCATATATATAGTCCGCAGTTACACCGTGACGTCATTTTCCCCGGGTTTGGATTCACTTTTCTGTTTAATCATTTAGCTAACGTTAATATGTTTTAATATACCAACTAAATGTTTAAGAAGTTAGGTGATGCGAATATATTACCATACACCATGCACAATATTTAAAGAGAACAACGGATTTACTACTAAACCTTTATATCTTAACTATTAAATATTTAATCCTTTCTGTTGTAAATGGATTATCCCATTCAGTTCTATAAACGTTGATGGACGCTCGACGTTCAAATAATATGTTAAAAACTACTTAGAGTTTGTTGAACTTATTATCCGAACAATTCCTAATACGTGTATGTTATCATTTAAATGAACACTTATTGTAAAGAAATGGTTAACAATAAATTAACGAGAGGCCGATCACGATCGGCAGATGTTAACCCATCCCTTGGCGATAAAAATTTAATATGATCGGATAAATGAGAGTTTTGGTGTTCAATTATAGAGTATACTGTTATGTACTATTATAGACAAATGTACATAACACAAATTATTGGAATTTATGGGTCACTGGCATTTATATAAGAGAATGCACTGGTACAGAATCTGTAATGCTAAACCGCCACAGCCAGCAAGCCCATGGGTTAAATGTGTAGGTGTGACCTGGACATGGAATACTTGGGTTAAGAGAGTCCAATTTAAGTTTACAATAATAATGTGTCCTAGTATACAGATAAGCAATCTCACCACTGACCCATTAATATCAATTATATAGCAGCACAGATGTCCATGTCTACTGTTAATAGCATGTGATGTTTATTGTTGAATCTTTATTTTAAATTAGATGCCATAGCCTTATGTATCAGATTATTTGCACATTGGCATAAGTCCAAAGGCAATTGGTGAATTGGATTTAATGTTGCTCCAAACAGATTTACCAGTACATAACACAAGATTTTGGACCGATTTAATCAAATTTGGTGTGGTGATTCGGGGTACCCTTGGCAGAGTTATAATGGTGTTAGTTTTTAAATTTTTTTTAACTTATTTAAAAAAATTAAAGGGACACATTGGAAATCTTTTTATCATAATCATCAATATCTAAATGAAAACAAATGACAATGTCAATGACATTTTTTTTATTATTATTATAAAAGTTAAAAATAAATTTTAAAAAAAATCGATTCAATTTTTCAATTTTTTTCTCAAAAAAGGGTCATAACTCCTTTAAAATTAATCGGATCAAACCCATATTCGAACTCGATCTGTATTTTGGGCTGTGAAACTCACATACCAAATTTGGTTCCAATCAGATAAAAAATGTTCGAGTTATGGCAGAATGCGTGAATTCTAAGTAAAAAAAGGGCCATAACTCTGTAACAAAATCTCGGATCAAACCCAAATTCGAACTCGATCCGTATTTTGGGCTGAGAAACCCATATACAAAATTTGGTTTCGATCGGATAGAAAATGTTTGAGTTATCGCATTACTCGTAAAGTGTCTACGGAGAGACAGACGGACAGACAGACAGACAGACAGACGGACGAACGACGAGTGGTCAATCCGGGCAACGACACTATGTTTACCATACTATGGTATGGGTAAACATAAAAAATGTTTGAGTTATGGCAGAATTAATTAATTCTAAGTCGAAAAAGGGCCATAACTCTGTTCAAAAAAGTTGGATCAAACCCATATTCGAACTCGATCTGTATTTTGGGCTGAAAACCCCATATACAAAATTTGGTTCCGATCAGATAAAAAATGTTTGAGTTATCGCATTACACGTAAAGTGTCTACGGACGGACAGACGGACGGACAGACGGACGGACAGACGGACGGACAGACGGACGGACGGACGGACGAACGACGAGTGGTCAATCCGGACAACGACACTATGTTTACCATACATGGTATGGGTAAACATAAAAACGTTAAATATAAATATTGATGAATATTCTGTCGCGGGTAACATCAACTCCATATGGTGGTCGAGTAGCTGTAATGGGAATCCGGGAAATGACAGTGTTGGCACATCAACAAAATAGCAATTTGCATGTAACGGTTAAACCAACTGTCTTCGTATAGAATGGAATACGTTTAACAAATATACACACGAACCTGGTCAATTATTGTCACGCATAATATAAGTCTGATATGTTTGTCCTTACGTTTCAGAATTTAACTTCCGTTTCAGGGAACATATCTATCTGATGAACTCGTCCGCAATGTTGGTGTTAACCAAATTAGGGACTGAGTCACCATCCCTATATTACATCAACATATACATGCAGAAAAAGCTCAAATGTAAATGCTAAAACCACTATAAACACTCACCCGAACAGTTATACATTGTGTTCACCGTCTTTACGTCAGTGAAGGATAACTCCTTTCTATACACGTTGCCAATCGTGCCCTCCAGTTCTTTGTCCTTCGCGCTTATTGTTTGTGATGAGCCGTCTTTTGAGAAAGCCTGGATGGAGTGATAAGCAAACTGGTTGCTGAATCCACACCATTTCGGTCATGGGCTGCCATCACAATGTATATTGGGATATTACCCACATGCAAGACACTAGACATAGATGAATAAAAGTATTTTCGTCTGCTTTTAAAAGTTTTATTCCGACGTAATTCGTAATCTGATGAAAATTTAATAATGGATCTCAACAATCAGAATTGTGATGTTGATATGTCAGGAATGACTTCCAAGGATATAGAATCTCATTTTCTTGAGGGGTTCGACTTTGCATAAGCTGATGCTTCGGAGTCACAATCTACACAAATCTGTTAAGTCTTTAGCCAGGACAATGACCCTACTCCCACCCAGTAGCAACGCAAACAATGAATTTGGTGCCTGTATTGAAGTTATTGAACTTGCTGAGGACATTTCTAATTTCAAATGATACTCTAATGAATGACTTTACAACAAGTTCTGACCATGGTGACAACACATATTATTCTGAAGATGAAATGTATCAATGGAAACAAACCGTTCGCAGCAGATCCTGTAGATAATGATGATATAAATATGCTCTATGCATCAAAAGTGCGACCGGTTGGTTTCTCAGAAAAAGAATATCCTTTTTTATTTAGCTATAATGACAATACCTCTGTCTGATGAGCGATAACTGGTTTAACAAGCAAAATGTTGGCATAAACAAACTTGGGAAAATTATGAAGTTGATAACATAAAAATGCCCTCAACTAGAACGCGACTACCATACACAAGCACCAGGAAATATTGTATTCAGAAACTGAGGGATGAGAATGTTCCGCCAACGGATGTCATGCAGACAACAGGACACAAGAATGTGGCTTCCATCAATAACTATTCAAAGCTGTTTATAAACAGACAGAAGGAAAATTCAACATTGCTGTCTATGCCTGCTGGAAATATTGAAAATCGAGCAACAGCAGCAAGTTCCACACCCACCCTATCGTCAACTGGAAATTCAACATTGTCATCAACTACATGTACTAATCTCACAGTTACACCACCAGCTTCAGCATTAGGGCATGTTCATTCCACGCAGTCGCTGACAATTTCTAATTCACACTCACAGCAAAACCAAAGTTTCCAAAGTTTGTTCTATGGGGTAACTCTTCATACTCAAATGCAGTTGTGGGTAGAATAGGCTAACAATAATGCCGATTGTCAGAAACTAAAGGAATAGAGGCGTGTTTTTTTAGATGAGCTGGATGGTAATTACCTCGGCTCAGTATTCCCAACTCAACTGCAAGCATTAATGGACATGACAATAACGCCAATTGATGTGAATATAAGGGATTTTCGGTAATTTTTTTAATCTGTCCGCCGTTTTTGGGCGTCATTTTGGATTTGGGGGATTGATGTTGGATCAGATATAAGGTAAGTATTTCGCCTCAGTATTCCCAACTCACAACAGTAAGCATTGATGGAATTGTCCTGACAATAACGCTCACTGATGTTAAAATCGGCGATTGTCGTTGATTTTTTCAATTTCTGGTGCCATTTTGGCCGCCATCTTGGATGTGGGTAAATATTCCTCATCTAAAATTTAAGATCAATCCTAGACCGGGTATCTCCTACACATGTACAAGCTTATGTGGATTTATAATAGCAATAACACCCACTTATTCGAAACAGAAATTACGTGATTATCGTCGATTTGGTTTTGGTCCGATTATACCGGCATTTGGAAAAAAACATGAGATCGGGCAAACATGTCCGTGCTAGAATGCAAGTTATGATCTCATTTATGTGTGCAAATGACTCCTCTATATTATAAAGTAAAATATCCACCAAGCTGCCTACGTTTTCCACAGAGACAAACGATATGTGGTAAAATGTAGAAAAGTTATAAATTGTTCACATTTCGGCCGTCATCTTGGCCGCCATATTTGATTCTGTTGTCGGACTTTTGGCTCGTTTGTAAGCGTTGTATATTGGCACAACGAATCGAGTGGAAAATAAAAGCGAATGTGATTATATTATTATAATGACAATCAAAGAAACCTGGTATATATCAAGAAAACTGGCCGCCATGGTGGACGCCATCTTGTCTGAAGTCTCTGCGCAGTCTGCGGCCACTTCTTTTTTCTTGTTAAAAAATTTGACCGTAAGGAAGAAAATTAGTGGGGTGATGTGGAGTCATGGGGGTGCAGAGGTCGACCAATATCTCCTGGACTATTTGATGTTCGGCAATAAATTGAAACTGAACGATGAAAAAACAGAGATGAACCAGACAACAGCTTTCGAAAATCCGCCTCTTGTTGTTAAACTTGATTCGGATTCCACCAGCACAAGTTAAGCCGTTCGAAACCTCGGTCCACGCGTTCTTTGACGTCAACATGTCTATTAGTACAGGTGAATTAGGGTTGAACCCTAAACTAATTGCAACACAAATGGCAAAGGTGCCATGGTATAGAGTAAGTCAGTTAAAACAACATACGATATTTGGGACAAATAGCTAAATTTCTGATTCCATGGCAACGAGGGATGATTTAACTGATTGTGAAAAATGGGTGTCAAATTGCGTGTGTGGCAAGAATTATTTAAATTATCTCAAATATTATGTTGGTTTATATGAACACCCATTGTTGCCTAACTTTTGAAACGAAGTTCACCTTTTCGGAAGGTCAAGGTCATTGCAAAAAATGTGTTTGTTTTTTTCGATGTTATCATATATCTTTGACCCACTTGATTGAAATTAAAGATGTGGAGAGACGAAAATATATTTAAAATAATTTAGAAGACCAACGCTTTGTCCAGGATTATATCAACACATTACTGAGATATAGACTCTCAAAGTTGGTGGCACCCTTTCGTGCTAAGCAAAATACTGCGGTATTTGACAGATATGGTTACGGAACTCATTAATATTAGCAATTATCCACATTTGCAACCGCATAGTGTTTCTGACTTTGATAAAACATAAAGCGGTTTAGTTTCAAGTTCCAAACCCTACCCGTCATATGTATCACAAATACTTATATCAACTGTCAGAAGATGTACTTAAAGCTGCCGGTATCTGAATGCAGAACGGTGTTGCTTTCATAAATACATATTATTTTTATACATTTTTACTAAATTTTTTGGAAGAAATCACGACAGATGGCTTCGCGTTGAGAGTGTACGTAATTAAGTTTAATCATACATTTTGCTAGCAGGTCCCATTGTCATATTGAAACAGACGTAAACAATGTATGTCGTGCTTGCAACTACTATCTGATGAACGTATGCAGGAATCGAAAGTACCTGACACTGTCAGCAACGAAATCAATCATTATGTCGTTAGTCAGCAGCAAGTTGGACTATATGAGTGCATGTTTATTTGGAATTACTGACGCGTTGATGAGAAAGATGGAAAAGGTTCAAAACTGCTGCAAATATTGTTGCGTGCGTTCCGAGGACAAACATTGCTCTTGTGGTGTGCAATGTGCATTGGCTAACTGTCCGGGTTACCGAATTAAGTTTAATATACTGCATGGTACTGACATTTCGAGCTATCGGTGGAACAGCGCCTGCTAATATCCATGAGTTGGTGAGCTTCATTCAACAAGGTCATGCTATGCAGAAACGGTCTGATGGGATGAAGCTGCTCTCACTGCCGAAATCTGACCGCCCTATACCTTAGAGGACAGAGCCTTTCGCATCACTGCGCCAAGTCTACGGAACAGACTTCCGGATGAACTTGAGTTATCGTGAGACCATTAAGAATGTTAGAACTTAAAACACACCTGTTCAAATTGCGCACGGACTCACACGAATAACTGTTTTATTGTGTTTTTATAACGACCCCTTTCTATTTACCATTTCCCGAACACACCAACTAACCCTTTCCTCACCATATACATATATATGCTGCCAGTTGTCATACTAGTCATATGCGTGTATGGTTATACTCATTATCCCCCACCACAACACCGATTTATAATAGTTCACCCCATGTAATATCACGCACTAACATATATATATATTCTACCCGCCCTACCAAAACCTGATATAAATCCAAAATAAATTGTTATATTTATGTTTCTTGTATGATCTGTTGGGAGCGGAGGTCCATCTAAGTTTCACAGAACTTGTCCAATCCCTTATATGTAATGTTTTATTTATGCATAATACTAATAAAAATATGTTTAAATCAAATCCATATGTAGTGTGAAGCTCATATGAACACAATTTCGTGAAATAGGTGCTCTGCAAATGTGAATAATGATAATAATCTGACCCTTTTGTCGCCTCCCTCCTATCTAGGACACCCTGAAGCCCCTGACATGATAAACTGAAGATAGCCTTTTTCCAAATTCTCTATAGTACCCAAAAGATATTTTCGTACTTAGAAAATCATTGATTTCTGTTCTCGAGATAAATTCAATGAAAACCGGATAGCCCTCAATGCTAATCGGCGGCCCCGAAAATGCACTCAACAATGAGAATAAATTGATAAAATAAACAAACTATGTCTTAATATGCCACTGATCCATACCAAGTATTAAGGAAATTCACCCAGTGAGACTGCAGAAGAACTTTTGAATTATTTTTAAATATGCTATGTGGCCATAACGCTGGAATTCTGTTACCTCCGATATGAGACCACAAAAGCCGCTGACATGAAACCAGAGTAAACAGGCATAATGAGAATTGTGGAGAAATATCACACTTGCCTTTTGTGACTAATTTTCTAAGCTTGAAGATAGTGGTGCTAAAAATAAACCACTGTAATAACTCTGATAAGTTTATGTTAAATTTTACAGTGGGCGCACTGGTGGGACTGGCAGCCTGCATTACCACCATGATCCTCAAATCTGGATAATTCTAAATCGAAAAAGGGTCAATACTCCGTTAAAAATAATCGGACCAAACCCATATTCGAACTCGATCTGTATTTTCGACTGAGAAACTCACGTACCAAATTTGATTCCGATAAAATAAAAATGCTTGAGTTATCGCAGCATTCGTGAATTCTAAGTCGAATAAAAGGTCGGCCGACCACAGTGTCCCCCGACAACATGGCAAGTCGAAGCCACTTTGTTAAAGAAATTAAAAAAAATGTTGAAATGTTCTAAGTCGAAAGGGTTAATAATTCCGTAAATAAATATTTTTTCCGTCATCTATATACATGTTGCACATCTGCCATATGTGGGTAACAATACTCTTGACCTGTATTTTGATATGAACGACCCACAAAAAAACAGAATTTCCAATTAAACAATCCAAACTTGAGTTATCATCCGGAAACCAAAGAAAAAACAAGAAAATTGTATTTTCCAAGTCGAAAAGCCCATAACTCTGAGAAAAATCATCGGATTAAACTGAAATTCGAACTTGACCTGTAATTTGATATCAATGACTCACAAAAATATGGGAATTTTCAATTGAACAGTCCAAACTTTAGTTATCATCCGGAAACCAAAGAAAAAAGAAGAAAATTGAATTTTCTAAGTCGAAAAAAGTCCATAACTCTAGGAAAAATCATCGGATCGAACTCAAATATTTGCAATTAAAGGGTCTAAACTTGAGATATCATCCGGAAACCGAAAAAGTGAGAAATTTTCTAAGTAAAAAAAACGGTTGAAAAAAGGGAAATAACTCCATAAAAGAATATCGGATTAAACCCAGAATTGCAGAGGACCTGTGTTCTTGGTTGATACACCTACATACCAAATTTCAATCAAATCGGATGATAATTACTGGAGTTATAGGCCTAACTCCGCACGGACGGACGGACGCACGGACGCACGGACAGAGCTGATTACAATAGTCCCCCGAAAATAAATTTTACGGGGGACAAAAAACACCATACGTAAAGTGTTTACTGACAAACATGCAGACAGACGGACATCTATGGACGGCTAGACGAACGATGAGTGGTCAATCCGAAGGTCGAAACTATGTGTACAATACTATAGCATGGGTACATGAACAATTTTATTCGTTCCATGTCCCATATAGTAGTAAGTCAATTTTAAGTTAGAACTTACATGTATTCCGTAATGCATCACTGATGAATATTCATAAGGAATTTTGAATTGGTTGACCGCTATCTCATCATACTTGTCAAACCATATCTTCATCTGTGGGTCGACGTTTTGCCATAGAATATCGATGTGGTCATCTCTGTTGGGAAGCTGATGTTCGTGTACGAGTCCTATAGCGTGGCCCATCTCGTGAAGGTATAGACCTTTCTGCATCCGATGAGATGGATATATAATTATTTTATCCAACCGTACAAAAACTCGAAGCACATTGTTAACAACATATCACGGAGATGCCTGTCTGGATTCTCATTCCGCGCTCCACGTGTTTTCTAATGTAGAGATTATTGTATCATATGGGCGCTGGGGTTTTATTTATAGAATGGGAATTTTTGACGGATTAAAAGTCGACCTGCGACCCGGAAGCCTAGTCCGGCAAAATGTGTAGTTGGGAATTTCAATTTCAATCGTTATTCGGATGCCAAGAGGTGCAAGGCCAGTAATTCTATGAGTTGGTCATTCGTGAAACCAATATATTTTATATTCTATAATAACAATCATGGGTATATAATATATGATCTTGAGCGCGTTACCATTTCTGACTATGGTTTTCTTGTAAACAATTATCCACCGACTCCATCCATCCCGACCCTCGATCTCTGACTATATGCAACGGAATTATTTTGACAATATCAATTTACTTTAAACCACACCAGTATATTACCATAGGTACATAGAGGAGGAAGCCTTTATATATACATGTAAGTTCGGAGGAAATTGACCGCAAAAATAGTTTATATATTCTGGTGACTCTCTCAAACACCACATTAAAGCGTAATGTTGGCACCATTTAACAACATTGGATTCCTTGTATCATTGAGATGACTATGCACATAAGTTCGGAAGTTTAACTTCGAAAAAGAATTATGGCCTACTAGCTGCTGTGCCCGACTTCGTCCGGGCTATTTAGGGATTTCTTTGTGATCGCCTCGGTCTGGGCAGACACTGGACAAACTATTGTTAGATCGATCCCGAGACATTCCTATATGGGCGTATACTCGACAATTTCCGCTTCGCTGAGGAAATAACCTCTTCCATAAATAGAAACCATATTCGCGCAATGCTACAATATACGGCCCTGGTAATAAGGCGATGACATTGACTCGTTAACGCGTATTATGTGACTGGAGCAGAACGTATTCCCTGCATGCCAGTACCAGAGTTGATCATGCATTAGATGTACGCAATCCGATTCGATGGTCCCCATATAATCAGATTCCAACAACAATAATTATAAATTTTTTTTAGAAATGCCGCTTCAGTTATCACAATCGATTATTTGCCCAAAATTAATGCTTACCACTGTCAACTATAGTATAAAATTTACCAAAACGTGTTATTTATCAACATGTTGTTCGTCGAAATTTGGCCTTATTATCAACACAAAGCTCTTGATTTTAGAATCATCGTTGACTTTTTACTGTGCCACTAATAAGTGTCGATGGTGAAAAATAATAGAATTAAAAAATCGATATATAATAACCCGGAGCCACGACAGGTGGGTTCATCGACTCGAATCAAATATTTGTCACCCCCCCCCCCCCCCCCAAACCAAATAAATAGTAATTGAGGAGCGATTAATCGGATTATACATATTTAAGTAGTGATAAATAGTAATACATGGCAATAATTAGTTTAACAGACGTATATTTACCGGTAGTATGCACGTGGCTAACTGTGTGATTGAAATAGATCGGCAGATGTAGTTTCTATTCATGGAAGAGGTTATGTCATCAGTGTGGAAATGGCCGAGTTGTTGAGAATGCCATAATCCAATCACCGGCTCAGTCTAGCCAATGGGGTCATTGTCACAAGGCTCCGGTCACATTCGTAGCCAGCTTTTTTAATCGATCACAAATGTAGCCAGCGTTTCACCGGCGATCACATTCGTAGCCAGCTTTTCTAATTGCATGCTTTATATGGCGAAATACGACGTCATCGCGCTCGTGACTCAAATGTCGACGTCATTCTCCAAAACTGACTTCGTTTATTAACTGATATTGGAATATAATTCGAGCATTCTAACGACATTGATCAGAAACGTTAGATTATTAGTTGAACTAATATCAAATTAAAATTCAAGTTGTTTTTCATCCATCAACTCAGAACAATGAGCTTAACCTAATCTTGTTCATTGAGGCTCTAGTCGGATTCCTTATGTCATTTTGCATTTTTGGTTTGTTAAAAGCGATCTGAAAACGGATTATGTATGCCTAGTAGGTGTGTTTTCAGGATTCTCTTGTTTCCATTCTTGAATTTTGGCGGGTCGGCCTAAATCGGGGTCAACATAATTTAGAGAGCGTTTCGTATTTACAGAAAACTATAGATGGTGCCATCTGACGTATGGTGATCGGTGCGATTTGAAACTTCTCCAAACTACTAGATATGACTGTTACATGTATTTTTGAAAAAATTTATGTGATCGGTTAATTCGTTTTGGCTACAGTTGTGATCAAAATTTAACACTGAGCCCTATGGGGATTCTAGTACTTTGGATAAATGGCGCCATTTTGTGTATTATGATATGCGCGTACTGATATTTCCAAGAAATACTAAGTATGAAACACAGACGTAGTTTTTAAAAGGATGGATGTGATCAGATGATTCTTGCTGGGTACAGTTGCGATCAAAATTTAACACTTAACCCTATGGAGAATTTCGTGTTATGCTCATACGTTAATTATAATATCACTTATTGTCAATCGTGTATATGTAGACTAACACTCGTGTTTTACCCACTGTAACTATCCGTGATTTAATAGATGCAATACATGATATAGTTACGCATCAAGATACAGTAATTGGCAAAAGTAATTGTCGAATGGTTTTGTAATTTCGATAATATGCAGCCTGTTGAATCAAACGAAAATATTCACAACAAGACTGTTCACGATGTGACTACATATTATATTATTGTTTTATTTGACACTTGTCTGTCTTGTTGTCCACTGACTAGTTTTTAAAACCACATCGTCGACCATAACGGGATGTAGTGTCACAAATACACAGGTATATAGATGTTAGTTGTTCGTTGTCATTAACTCAATCGTTGTCTTCGGAGTCTATCCCACATGCACTGAGAGAATCTGTGTTTTCGCAGGATTTGTGCTACTGATATATGGACATTTCGGTGCAGCTGAGATCTTTACTGTAGCGGTATAGGCTTTGCTTTCGCACTTCCCACATCAGTTATATTTGGCCAACTTCAGTACAGCGACTGAAACCCAACATTCACCATCAACATTCTGACCACAGGTAATTTCCACGCTTCGTGTATAGCTGTGAAAATCAAGTAAATTCGAATTTCCACTAAAGTAGAGCTTAATGTGTAAAATAGATATCAACAATAGTTGCATTTTCCTGCAAATTCCCAGTAGGGGCTTAGTAACCGTTACTAATGAGCTATCGGGACCGGTGGCAAAGTCTCCCGATCTTATAATGATCAGTGTCCTATGCAGAGCATGGCTGCATAGTTTTAGACATACAAGTGCCCAACTTTTAACAAAACCACAACCATGTGATTAGACACTGACTAAATTAAGGCAATACCAATGAATGATTAGTACACCATTGTGGCATTTGATTAGCAACGTTGCTAACCTTAAATAAGACATATGGTTCACTTTGACGTCCAGGTATATCACAAATTTCACATTTGGGTATTAACTGCATCGGAAATGCAAACGTTGAATTACGACCCTGTCAGCTACAATTACAATTTCCAGTGAATTCCCGGTAATTTCCTAGACTAAGTTTCTCGATCTTATAATGATCAATGGCCCATGGGGCACTAACATGTCCAGTTTCATATCTGTGTCACCATTTGAACATGACCAATACCATCCGACTATAGACACTATCTAATTTACGGGAAAATACCACGGCCCAGAATGTTGATCGGATCAAAGCCAAGTATATTATTGGGGAGAACGATCCATTAAGCCTTAGTCGATGGTTTGTTCACAACAGATGGAGTCATGATACATTATGAAGGATGATAGAAAGGTCCCCTCAACTATGTTCTTCGACACAGTATTGTCCCCGCACTGTGTCACTTGCATCTTATTGTGTTGTACTATATATAAGACAAGCACATAATGCACACATATATCTTCTTATAAATAAATTATCTCTTAGAAAGTGTCCAGAGATGTCTTGCCTATTTATACTGGCAATTTATTTTTATTCATGTGGCGAAGGATTTGAGGGAGCGATTAGTTATGTTGACTAAGGTGTTAATTTAGCATGTGAAACATGTATCCGGGGGATGTATCGAGTGGACGGAGAAAGTGTTTTCTTTATCATCAGATGAACATAATTTAATCTCCCAATTTTGATAAACCCCGACCAGGAATTATAGAACAACCATCTATATATGCCCAGCAATATTTAGCAATACATATGGACATGATAACATTTTTTAACAATACCACCCTATCCACATGTATGGCTAAACATATCATTGGCATATATGAGTTGTTGTAGTTGTTACATTGATGCTGGTCGGGTTTCTCCAAATTTAATACTAAAACAGAATGATCCATGCATAAGCTACGGTGGCTGGTTTAGGACATGGGAAATTGTTTTTTATTTAATTTCGTGGCCACGAAATACTAATTCGTGTCCACGAAATTACTAATTCGTGGCAACGAACTACTAATTCGTGGCAAATTATAACTGATTGACCTTTGCATATATCCAGATACCTTTACGGTTGAATAGGATAGGATAGGATATTTTATTTCAATATACACCTATTAATACACAATACATTTGACAAATATTGTATTGTATATTCGAGGGGTGGCATAGTCAGGCTAGACTGTCTTAGGGTATGGTTACACTTGATGATGTTTTAGAAACTATGCGTACGATCGCAGAGAAGCTACTATAAACCCCTTATGGCGTGGGACCCCGGGCTCTATGGGGACATGAACGTCCGATATAAACTAGCACAGAGAGAACGGGGAAACACGGGTCAGGTGGCTCCAAGAAAAACTGAATATTCATTAGTTTTTACCACAAGGGATCGAATGGGAATGACATTTCACTCGGCATATATATTGACCGATTTAAGTCAAATAATGGGTTTTGTAGGGTGGGCCCAAAAACAAACTTATAAATATTCACCCCTTTCAACCATACCCGATCCAAAATGGTCGCAGCTGAGAAGGGGCCAAATAGGGTATACATTATTTCTAGGTCACTTGACCGATATAGATCAAATAAAGGGTTTTGTACGGTAGCTCACAAAGCAACCTAAATTTTCACACCTTCAGCCCAATCGAGCGAAAATGATAAATGACCATATATGGTACCATGCAATTCCCCCCCCCCCACATTTTAGGTCGAATACAGTGTGTTGTAGGGTGACCCCTGATGAGACAAACTAAATATTCACCCGCTTTCACCATCCCCGATCCAAAATGGCTGCCCCAGATGGTTCAAATATGGCATCTATATATACAATTTCTCGGCACCTTAGGTAGCAATACACGATTTCCAGCAATTTTGCCAACCTGGGAGGGGGTACTGTACTTCAAATCAATGCTAAGCCATTATCGTTGGCATATATCCAATCAAGCATGTTTTAATTTCGACAGAAATTTTAGATGTAATCATTTAAATGTACTTTTGGTTCTTCGTACAATATGTCATTGAGTTATGCCCCTTGGTTTGCACACACGAACCGCTCAATTTTACCCATTTTTCACTCAAATTGGCCATTTTCTACCCAAAAACAGACCATGATAGAGCGAATGTCAGTAAATAAGATTCTTCCAACTGATAGAGCTATGATAGAGCTGAGAAATATTTGAAATAGAAAAAAAGTTATCGTATCAATTTGAAAAAAAAGTCTTGCGAGGCCAGATGACAGAATTCAGGGGAGAGAAATCGGGCTATTTTCCTGTAACCAATAACACAGAGTTGGCCTTCACTGAATACGAAAACCCTGTTGCGTATCCAAATTTTTAACTTTTTTGAGAACTTTCCCAGTTTTGTAAAATAAATAAACCTTCAAACCAGTCACGACACAGTTAACACAGACTACACTGGCCGTTATGCCCCCCCCCCCCCCCAGATACTTATATTTCTATTTTTCAGACCCCCTACAACCTGTGAAATCGTGTACTGCTACCTTAACCGTTTGATGTGGTAGAATTGGTGCTTATAGGGTGGCCCCGGGTTGGTGAAAGGGGTGATACTTAATTTGTTTTACGGGCCACCTTACAACACCCTTTATCTCAAATCGCCGTGGCTCATGCCAAGATGGTGGACAACTACAACCAGATCATCTCTATCCGCTTCCATTACGACAATGGGACTGACGATCGTATATCACAATTAGATATTTCGTGGCCACGAATTAATTATTCCCATGTCCTAAAAGTTTTGACTAACACTTACATAAATATGACTCGCAGAATTGTTAGCACACAACTCCGTATTATGCGCTACTTCGTCCTGGCAATAAACATTAATTTTGTCAATTGATGAAAAAACAATCAATCAATTTTACAACGAAATCCTGAAACTGTAGTCATGATAAACATTACATTTGTAGAATAGTGGACATTATCACTGAAGCACGTGATTGTGATGTATATGATTGATGTGAACCACATTTTTATCAACTACTGTATTTGGTGGCTTGACTATATTGCAAGTTAATTTGGCAAAATCACATGTAGTTACGATATATTACATGTAAGAGCCATGCATATATGATAGCCATTAAGTTCCACCAATGTGAAAATTTGAGTAAATTGTCAAACTCTATATAGGGTCCAACGTTAGTACACTACCCGCGGAGACTTATCTGACGAAATCATTCTCAAAAATAATTTCAACTCGCACAATTCATGAAAAGGCTAATCGTGTTAGTTAATATATGTATAATCAGGAAACGCTCTTTAAATTTTTTAAACCGTCCAAACAATTTGTTTCCACTAAAATGTCAGACTGGAAACAAGTAGACTCTGAAAGTAGACCGCTATATTTGATACTTTTGTTAATTTCAACTCGCACATCCACCAGAAGGTTAGTTATGAGGATTAATATTTGTATAATAAGCAAACGCTCTTTAAATTCTTAAAACAGTCCAAAAACACTTTTTTCCAATAAATTTTCAACTAGACACAGGTAAACTCTGAAAGTAGACACGCTATTGATAAATAAACCGTTCGCATGTCATTTTAGACAATCCGAAATTGCGCGACCGTTGTTATCGACCAAAGGAATCTGGCTTGTGAAATCAGTGAGGGTGGGGGTAGGGTTAGCTTTTCTGTGATATCTTTACCAAAAATCGATGCATCGAAGTTTTGTTTGTGGCATATGATCAAGATATCCTTGTAGATTCTTCATGTTCGTCTATATGGGATCTAGCTGGTTTTAAGAATATACAATGCCTTAATATTTGGGAAAGAAAATTGAAAATGCAGTCATAAATACAATTGATCTGATGATTTTATGATACAATTCCACATTAAGATATGTAATTAAGTAATTTGTGGCAAGATCTCTCCATGTTTTTCGATTTATAAGAACAAAGAAAGCCACTTACCGAACTTGCTATGCGTAATAGCATGTTTTTATTACTAGGTGGATGGGGGAAAAAATAGAGGGGTACACAAACAAAAGCCTCACACAAACCTGTTTCCACTAAAATATCAAGCTGGAAACAGGTAGATTCTGAAAATAGACACACTGGTGGTATAGAAACTGTTCTCATATCGCTTTTAACATTCCGAAAACGCGCGACCATTTTTTTCGACATAAGGAATCCGACTACTCGCATGAATATGAAAAGCTGGCTACAAATGTGATCACCATAGAAAAGCTGGCTACATTTGTGATCGATTTAAAAAGCTGGCTACGAATGTGATCGGAGCCTTGTGACAATGACCCCATCAGCCTCAGTTTACTCCGCTCACTACTCCGTGACGTAACGCTCCCGCATACAGAACCATATGTTGAGAACGTTACGTGATTGCGTAGTGAAGGCATGTGGCCAGCGTCAGGCTAACAGTACCCTCTCCGTAATTAAATCGTCGAAGCTTTTACTCTGGCTGGAGTTTGGCCTCATAGTCAAACGCGGTTATACGGTTACGGAGAATGGCGTTGTTTGCCGAATTATGAGCGGCTGCTATGCGCCTATTTCAACTAAATCCTCATTCCTCATTTATGTTTTATTAAGGTTGATTTTATCTTTTAAATTTTAATATTGCTGCTATTGTGAATCTGATCGAAGAGGAAACTAAACTGGTTTTGTTACTTTGTTAATTCATTTTCCACTCTGGATCGAGGTTATTCCCGTGTGTCCAACGGGCGTTGAAACCAGGGAAGGATAGTAAACAAATTGCAGGAAGGTATGCCGTTTTTTTTTTAATCTGGCATTATTGGGGACCCATATTTTTTACTCCCAATTGTTTTTACCACCACCCCCTCCCCCCCCCCCCACAAATCTCCAATAATTTTGGTCTAAACAGGTTGAACGAATAGAACGAATAGAACGAATTGTGGATACGACAACATATAACTTGGGTGGATAACGGCGACTAAAGTAGTCTGATCAATGTTAGTGCCCCTCCTCTCTTCATTCCTGACCCAAACGGCACCAAATGTGTCGTCAAGCTTTAACCAACATGAAACTATTCCTCATATCATTGGAGAATAATGTGTATGTATTTGGTGGAATTGAGTACTAAACATATTTATATTTGTTGGTGCCCCTCCCCCCCCCCCCCTCTACTATCATAATATCAGTCAGCTCGGCATTTTTCGATTTCGGGTATGTCCCTAGCAACCGTTACCACCCCTGTAAGTAAGAACTATGGTAATTTTCCAGCCAGATCTACTCGAACAATAACTAGTATTACGTTTACCATAAAAATGCTGCATGACGTAGGTTAGATTGTTAAAACTGCCATAATATCAGTCATATTTGTATTTCTTCGCTGTGGGATAGTTGCCTAGCAACCGTTGTCAAGGACTGACCTGCCGCGACGTCTATACATCTAAAAATGATTAATAGTGTATAAGGAACCTATGTGCCAAGTTTCATAGTGTTATCACCATTTGTACAATTGTTACGTCAAACGCCAGGACTATTATGTGGTATTTTGCCTTTCATATACTCAAAGCCATGGGGTACGTTTTAGGGGGTAGTGTTATGGTTCCGGCTATAAAATCTTAAAGATGGTGATGGTTCGCTATATCTCACCACTTTCCTGTTCTGAACTAACCACTCTTCTAGTATAATGGTTCATATTTTAGCTCATTGTCGTCTGAATATCTTTACTCGCCCTCTTTTTTTTAGGAAAATTTTGAATCACCATGCGATTTATATGCTCTCTTCGCCAATAAATGTCATCACAATTATGGAATATCGACTGTTAGTAAGCTCTAGCACCAATTACGCATATCTATCGACACATGCTTCATGATGGACGGGTATGTGTGAAGATTGAGTCCATAAATTAGCCTATATATGACTGCATTCGCATATGGTCTAATGGAATCTCGTCAGAAATTGCACCATTGCGAAAAATCATGATATCTCAAAAAGCTCAACTCGGATTCTAGGGGACTTTTGACAAGTTGTTCATAAACATGTTCTTTTTAATCCCTGAAAAATTCAGCTTTCCGGGATTTTTTGCACTAGTGAAACCTAATGTGCCTGGACTAATTATCTTCCTGGTAAAAGGTTAATAATAGACAATATTATGATGAAGGTGGAAGCTTATAATAGAGCTATTGCACACAGTGTGTTGACACTCTACATTTGGTTATACCCACAAACGATCTGTCAGCTTTTATGACTCTTATATTTTATTATCTTCTAGGCCATGCATGGTAGTTATTGGCTTTATTGGAAGGTTATACAAAGGAATATCGCTGCGGTGTGAGCATAGCATTCGACCTTATCTTCACTTTCGGGGGATGACGTTGTTTTAACTAACACTTCCGTTATCAGAGATATATTTTTGTGGCACGTATACATTTATATTTGGTAAGTATGGTAATTAAAATGTCTTTAAGATATAACTTCACTTTCACTAGGTGCATCGTATATATGCTAGTTAGTGTACTTACGTATCGGCATCCCGGTGGTTCCAGGTTTAACTCTTGGATTCCGCCCACCATCCCCAGCTGGGAGTTGCATCTGAAACATCCAGTTAGAAACAGTCTATGCATATGGCGTGAAATAATAAACGTTAATTTTAATTATATTGGGAAATGTCTTCCTTTTTTTTAATAATCACAAAACTATAATGACATCAATTTCATGAAAATTGTTAGCACATTTAAGGTAAAGATATTACATGACATATGAAGAAAATACTGTCATATAATATAATTTTTCCTCACATGGTTCTGCGATGAGTGTCCACTCGAAATTAAAGTTTGGAAGAAACCCATTTTTTTTCCTTATTTTTTTTATATATTAAGCTATCATTTAACAGAATGACTTGTTATCACGTGGTATGATGGTCATCTACTAATGTCCGCTTTTAACTTTTAATTTGATTGGCGACAGTGGAAAAAATAGGCAATAGGAACCATGTAAGACAAACACAATGCAACAAAAGTCCATCTCTGAATATACGGGAAATTTCGGTCTCGTAACGTGAAGGTGGTTGGTTGAGAATAAAAACAAATTATATTTGGAAGTACTTGCATTTCAATGCTTGCTGACTGGTGTACAGCATTATTTTTATGAACGGAAACATTCAAACTCACGCGAACGTAAATACTAAGCCACAAGTTCTAGTGAATCACCATCCATTAAGTATACATACACATCAACCGAGCACAAAATAATAAGCCTATTTATTACATGATCCTAGCCTTATTTCATTCAATAAACCCATTCTATATATTGTGATATTAAACGTTCGTTTAATAACAGGAAATAGTGCCAGGTGACCTTTGACTTCCGGTTTGTCGTCTGTTTACATTCCACATGCTACGTCTGAATATACTATGGCTTCCAATATTTTCCCAATAATATATAATGAAATGAGCAGTTTGAAAAGTTATGTCAGTAAATATACGCCATTAAATACGCCAAAGGGTCTTTATTTATCTGGGACTATTTCTTCACGCGGGCAAACAACGCAGAGTTATGTGAAACGTCATTGCTGGCCTTATAGAAGCCGATGTAGTTTCGCGTCCCTTTTGTTGATTTAAGTATGTTTTGTCGAGGTTTTGGATCCACATGTAATAAATATAATCTACAACTCGTCCCCAGTTTATAGCGGAATTTACAAAACCCGTCCAGTAAATTAGGTCTGGACCTCGCCAAAGGTTCGGTCCAGACCTAATTTACTGGACTCGTTTTGTAATTTCCGCTATAAACTGGGGACGCGTTGTAAATCCTCTATATTTCAAAAAATATATATATTGAAACCAGAATATCAATGTTAGATAGGCAAGTACTTCGGCGATATGTACCGAGTATTGTGCACCCATACTAAAATTGTATGTTCCTATAACAACTGGCTTGAACATTTATGTTTCAAAATAATAAATTTATTAAATGACGGCGGAGTTTTGGTAGCGGATTATATGTGATATCAATGTACACACCGAGTCAAAAATCAGGTAAATGTATTACTAACTTAGGGTTAGACACAAGCGTGTTCAGTCATATCGACTAACCCGTGCAAATCTGCATGCATGTCACTATGACCAACTCTACTCGACTAACCCGTGCAAATCTGCATGCATGTCACTATGCCAACTCTACTTTGAATAAGTTATTTCGTTAGTGTTCATAGGAGTGAGGATTTCATCACTTGGTTACACCTATTCAATTGGTTATCACCCTATTTGTGCATGTATTCATCTGTGAGGTAGGGTTTGGTTGTCCACATCAGGATCATGGCACTTTGGGTGTATTTTGAAAATATGTGAATTCGTTGTTTAGTGCGTATGCAGATGGTCGCTAGAAGTATAGGTTCTAGTATATCTAACACCTAGGTGTTATGGTTCAGAACCCAAACTGCGTGTAACCCCTACATAATAGAGATAGGCATGGTATGAGAATGTTCCGTAGTGGGCAATTGTTGTTAAAACGTGACCGCATTTTAAGAGTTGAAGTTCCAACATAACTTTGGACCTATAAATGAGATATTGCATTACGAACTCACTAAAGTGGTGGTCATGTGTAGACCCTGTTTTCAGCTTGGGATATCGGTTGGGTTGATGCTGTTTTTGACCGATATTTCAAGCTGTTGTGGACAGAGAAGACTTGGTCTAGGTCATATGGTGGACTTAGCCACAGTGACTAAGTTAACCGAAGAAAAGCTCTATTTGCAACACTGCATGCCTCAAATATTTTTGTAATATTAATTGGCAGATGCTAAATTGCCATTGCATTGTTATTCGTTTATTATCTGTAATTGCACGAATGTGATTGGAAGCGATAAAGCATAATGATATACTAGAACTTCACCTCCATTTCAAAGACTCGTTCGTGATCAATAATGGGACAACGTAATACGATAGTGGGCGCGAAGCCAATATTCATTAGGGGACACTTCCACGAATCTGGGGAAACTTTTAATTAAATAAATCGTAATAAATTTCAATTCTGCATATTCCGATATAATATTGTTAATAAGAAAAAAACAGCAGTGTGTAATACGGATACACCACGCAGTCGGAGTTGTGAATCAAGTGGAACAACCTTCTACTCGCAATGCCAAATAGCTCGTTCCAAGTTGTTCTTCTTGGTACACAACTCCGACTGATGAGTGTAACCATTATTTGACAACTGCCGCCTATACTACTCGCCCGAGTAGAGTTCACTCAGCCGACGCAGATTAGCTGTGGCGAGGGATGATCTCACTCAATAGGCTAATCGCAATTGTTGAGCACGACCGCTCAGCGCAGGTTGGTAAGTAGCTTACCAACTCCTCGTCGCATGTTGGTAAGTAATTTACGTAAGTTACTTGCCAACCTGGAAGAACAGTGGCAGTAGTGTGTAATTTCATAGTCACCAGAAATAACACTGAAAGTAACCAACTAAACAAACATATATCACAAACTACCAACTGGGTGAAGGAGAAGATCACTCGATCTTTTCGACCACCCCGGGGGCTTTGAGTCCAACTATGTACTCACGTTCATGTTCAACTACCAACTGGGGTGAAGAAGATCAGTCGATGTTTTCAACCCAAATACACAATTCACTACCACGCATTATTTAGATAGATCATTAATTGAATGCATAAAATGAAAGGTTTTCGGAATGGAAATACCACCAATCACAATCTTCGCGGACGACTTTTTTTACTACCATCCTAAGCCTTCTACGTCCGGTGTCATCGACAGGACATTCCAAGGCACGCTGATGTTACCACAGCTGTCCCTGCCAGGTGTTATGTCCAGCTGGATTCACCACACACAGCATCACAACCAGCTGATACCCCCGATGCGGATACACCTGGGACTGCCCGGTATATCTGGTCGAATCTTTGAATCACCTTCGCAAATGATCTACCAAATTACTGTCTTCATTTTCCCAGTGACTAAGCTGATCTCAGTCGTTATGTGATAATAATTATGTGATAGTCATTATGTGGACAACCTTTTGACCAACCTAAGCTATATTGAATAACAACACACTCTTTTCCCGTGACATTCATAGATTTATATATTACGGTTTACATATTACAAATGTTCGATATAGTCAACGTTGTAGTGTTGAGGTACTATTTTCTGTTGACGTGCGGACGTACACAAAGGAACCAAATTAATTAATCCTCAATGATTAATCGTACTTCTTTCGACCCCCTTCATGACAGTAAGGACATGCTCAACCAAATCACTTATCGAATATCATGGGAGACCGGAATGCTCGGCACATGGTTTATCCTTTCCAAGGCGAATGTCACTCAAATGTTCTCCCCCTATTGTCGGCCTGTTTCGCCAACACTTACCGTCTAAAGCATATACCACATTACTCATTCGGCAAGTCACACTTGTCTGAATATATATACATGGAATTTACGGATAACAACATGTGGATTATGTCTATTACCGATATCCGCGGGCACATTCCGAGTGATAGTCGCTCAGGTTAATGGTATAAAAACAAATTCTACCGGCGCCACTGGGCTCCTAAAGGTATTCTCACGTTCCACAAAGCAAACCACGAAAAGACAGCAATAACGATACCTAATTACAAATTTCAGTCAAGTGTCAATAGAGGGCACAGTCCAGATAGATATGTATAGAGATATTGCAGCCAGATCACGACTTCCACAAGTTCAATTTATTTTGCCGACAATCATTGATCTGAGCAGCATAAACTGGCAATATTTTTTTTTATCTCATGAGTATGAAGACGTCAAGAACACCCCCGTGTACGTGGTATCGCCAAAACCGAGTGTATCGCCAAAACAGAGAAAATGGGAAAGTCATTTTCACGTATATGATATCCGGATATGTTTGTTTCTCATCATAAAACAGACGACGAACAACGCATGTCTATGTCCACATGAGACCATTTAATATTTTTGGGAGATTTTTTTCAATAGTGTTTTTGCTTTTGCTCACTCAAATTTTCGAGAACATCTACCCACTTGTACAGTTTCTGGACTTCCACGCTGCCAAAACAAATGCCGGTATATAGTTGAATCTGTCAATGAAGCAAAGGATTGAACATAATTTAAAAAATCAGTGTCGTTCTCAATATTCGCGCCATATGGATGGACCACTGTCGGCCCAGAAAGATGTTAACGCGCAGATGAAGATGTCACCAAACGCCGATCACCTGTGCAGTAAATATGCGTATCACTTAAGGAGTTTTGGTGAGTTTTCGAGTGTTTTATGTGTATCTGAGACTGATCAATTGGACTGCGAATGTCATCTGAAATATGAATCCATAACATATTCGAAATATTGTGTACATATCTATTATGAATGTATTTCAATTGAAATTTATTGAACATCCATCTCAGCATTCAGATTTGCGATCTCAAAAAGGTGAATGAATGATAACGCGATGCCTCGATCACACGCACGTGAATGCTGTCGTTCGTATGCATGCAGCTAACCGGATATTCGTTTAGTATTAACATGCAGACCACACATGCAGGACGACACGCTACGACGTATCAACGATTTGTTATAATCATGTTTATTTTACAGACTTTATGACTCGTTCCCACTCGAGTAGACCGTTGATCACCAGATGAAAAATCTAAACTTGAACATAACACGGGGTGCATATAGAAGTTCCTGAAAGGGGGTGTATTAAGAAACTATAGGTGATCACCCCAACAGGGACACTCAAGTCACGTCCCTGCTAACTCATTATTTACACTGATTTAATGTTTCCATTCGTTGCCCATTTCCGGGCCTATAATGTCTAATAAAACATAATAGCCTATACTATTATTATGACATTAGAACATAAAAACACAAACAAATATACACATTTTTACCCTTGCACATGCACCCCCCACCATAAGGGTGATCCATGTGCCGGTCTGTCCGAGTGATATTTGGAATATTTTCAAACAGAAACGGTCAAAATGTGAAGTATATCATCGGCATCTTTGACATCCCAGCTCTGGTTTGGCGACATCCCACCGCAGGATCGATCTGCAGCTTTGATATCCGAAATTGTGGTGGGTACCCACACTTTTGGACGCAGATAGCATTTTTTCGAACCGCTCTGCAGGTTAGAGAATTTTATGGTTAATTAAACATACATGTATATTTTATATTGATACACGCATTATCTGTCAACTATGACTGATAATTATGTTTCAAACGAACTACCTAACGTCAAAAAGTGTCTACTATTTATGATAAAATCGGAAATGAGTAGGAATTTCTATTAAATTTATCAGGGTGAGAGCAAGCTATGTTCGCTATCCCATTGAGAGAACATTCCGTTTTGCGAAAATATGTTTTGAATAGTGGATATCACAATTTAACTGGGAGATATATAGCTTCATCTGAGGAAGATACGTTCATTTATCAAAACCGCATGGTCTGGTTTGATTTTGTTTAACCATGGTGTTGTAGCTTGATAAGCTGACTACATGTGCTACATAGACACAATAAAGATGCCCATCGACCTACAGATGAGAATGCACACACATGTTCCACACATAGCTCATTGTGATCATATGTGTACGGATGTTTAGGGTTAACATAGAATCGTTACAATATTATCTGATGACTCTTAAAAAAGCCATAATTGCATAATTTGTAGCTATACGATATATGTATATTCGATAATATGATTCGGTTTCATTGTCGCGTAACGGTCTACTCGAGTGGGAACGAGTCATACAGTCTGTAAAATAAACATGATTATAACAAATCGTTGATACGTCGTAGCGTGTCGTCCTGCATGTGTGGTCTATATACAAACTCCAAGCATGTTAATAATAAACGAATATCCAGTTAGCTGCATGCATACGAACGACAGCATCGCGTTATCATTCATTCACCTTTTTGAAATCGCAAATCTGAATGCTGAGATGGATGTTCAATAAATTTCAATTGAAATACATTCATAACAGATATGTACACAATATTTCGAATATTTTATGGATTCATATTTCAGATGACATTCGCAGTCCAATTGATCAGTCTCAGATACACATAAAAACACTCGAAAACTCATCAAAACTCCTTAAGTGATACGCATATTTACTGCACAGATGATCGGCGTTTGGTGACATCTTCATCTGCGGCGTTAACATCTTTCTATGCCGACAGTGGTCCATCCATATGGCGCGAATATTGAGAACGACACTGATTTTTTAAATTATGTTCAATCCTATGCTTCATTGACAGATTCAACTATATACCGGCATTTGTTTTGGCAGCGTGGAAGTCCAGGAAATGTACTAGTGGGTGGATGTTCTCGAAACTTTGAGTGAGCAAAAGCAAAAACACTATTGAAAAAATTCGCCAAAAAATATTAAATGGTTTGATCTGGGAAAACTGATTGACAGCTGGTGGATAAATACTCCTGCTTCATGTGGACATAGACATGCGTTGTTCGTTGTCTGTTTTACGATGAGAAACAAACATATCCCCATATCATACGTGAAAATGACTTTCCCATTTTCTCGGTTTTGGCGATACCCTCGGTGTTGGCGATACCACGTACACGGGGGTGAAGAAGAATTACTCGTTTATTTTCGATACTGTGCCGCAAAAATGAGAAATTCACGATTGCTAAACTCATGTGATGGGCCAAATGTCCTTTTATGCGTAACAATGTAAATGTAAATTGTGTTAGTTATATTAGTTAGTCATATTGACTATTCTTTTCTAATTGTAGCCTCCCCCACAACGAATATGAGCGCAAATGTGGTGGTAATTTGCATTTCCCAAATATAAACTCACCCGTTCCCGTTTTTTATTCGGACGATATTTCTGTCCATTTCCCTGTAAGGTCTGAAGCGTACGCATGTGTATTTCTCCCATTCCGTCATAGCGAGTTTCATGAAATAAATCTCCCTGTCATCTGAAAGAGAGTAATATATTTGCATTGTATTTGTATTTGCCGGATCGATAATCGGGTTGTTTCATAATCTGCGATAATATGTCGCTCTCACCAGCTATAAAGTAATATCACGACGCTATCACGCAACTATCTCCAGTAAACTGCAACTGACGAAGTAGTCCAGATGTATAACAAATCCGGAACAAAATAATCGGCATAAACACAGGTAAATGTACTTATCAACTCCCTATATTATAAAGTTAACATGTGTTACCTTACCTTGACTCTCTACCTGGTACAGGATTTCAGTTGTTCCTAAATGCCATTTTGCTTCACAATGTATGTCCTCGTTCGACAATAGTCAGTACGTCATTATTAAAGAAAATAGACATCCGCATGATGGCATGGAACGAACTTTATAAAACTCTAGCAGATCTCACTGGAAGTTTGATGTATATATCTTCGAAAAAGCATTAATTTGTTATAAATACAATCATGTATGTTGGTTTCACAAAATGCGCTCATGTGCAAATCGCAGCGATTGATATATGGGTTATGTCTATACTCAATTCGTACTTAGAACAACGATATGAAGGAAAGATAATTTTACTAACCAAAGTCATTTTTTACGAACTGGTATGGAAGCTCTGCTCCTGTCCAACGTAGAGATTCTAAACGAGCTGCTTTTCTCTTCTTCCTCGACCTAACGTCAAAACAAGATCAAAATTAAACAACAGGGTGATGTTTATAACTGTATTTCATCGCAGCGTACACATACACAATCATGCATATATAGAAAAGCAAACGTGACTTACAATCCTGACGATCACTCCGCGTGGCTTCTCAGAAATATATTTACATTTGTAAAAAAAAAATAATAGATAAATGGCCAATGGTACGTATACATTAGTTGCAGAATGAACTATTATACATTTCACAAGAGCTGAAATATTATAATGTCATCATATGTGAGTGGGGTTATTCAGCATGGATATCCGGGATGATACAGTAAAGGCCGTAGTGTTGAAACTTCAAAGCAGTTGCCCAAGACATAATCTTAAGCCTCAAATTACATCTAGTCGGTGCAATCCTGTCGTGTTTCGGAAATCCAAAATAGATCTATAAATACCTGAAATATCCACATACTGACTTTATATTCCCATCAAAGTGACAGCAATTTTTATTCACGCGTGCGTTCAATTGTCCGCACAACTGTATGATGAACTCTTTATTGTTTTACCATGTAAGGCCAATACTATAGACACCCTTCGTTATTACACCCTTATAAAACACTTTGGTAAAAGCTCGGTAAACCATGTAAACCATGGTTTACCAGGCGCTACTCTGGTAAAATGTGGTAAAGTCAGGTTAACAATGATATAATCTGGTAAAAGCCATATAAAACACATGTAAAAAGGACACACCCTTGTATATTCCAAGTAAATCATGGCAAAGTCAGGTTTACACTTATATACTCTGTTGAAAGCAATTTAAAACCCATGTAAAAGGACACACCCTTGTAAATTCCAAGTAAATCATGGTAAAGTCAGGTATGATATACTCTAGTAAAAGCCATGTAAAACCCATGTCAAAAAGTACATACCCTTGTAGATTCCAAGCAAAGGCATGGTAAAGTCGGGTTAACAATGATATACTCTGATAAATCAATGTAAATAGAACATACCCTTATAAATTCCAAGTAAAGGCATGGTGTACCCCACTCTCGTAAATGTTTTTGAAACCTGGTGAAACAGGACATGCATGGGTAAAACCCATGTAAATATGAACATATACTGTAGTAAAAAATCACTTTTGAAAAAAAGCGCTAATCTTTGAATGTTTGTATTATTTTTTCATTTCTTAATATATCCGTTATTTAGTCAATATAGATTTCTTCGAGAGAAAAAAAACTCCTTGAAAAATGCTTGACTTCAAAAGTCATCTGGTACTTCAAAACGTGGCACTATAACCATGGTGTTTTTTTTTATATGGGAGGATCCAGTCAGAAATGGATTTTGTGAAGAACAGAGTTCTGCATTCCCTAGTAATAATGTTATGTGACAGCTAATAACACATCCTTTGATTTCGAATGAGGTGGGGTAATGCCATACGATAATATACAAGTAATATATATGGGGACTGATAGTATGAATTTCAACCAGGGACAATAATTTAGGTGGTTTTGGTTTTTGTATATTAAAGTCCTCTGCAAGGTGGAGTCAAATCAATTTCAAAATTGCGGGTCAATATGCTCCCATGTTAATGTTTGTATGTAATGGTACTACACCAGGATTCACCAGAGTATAATGTAAGTGGGGTACCATCACCATGCCTTTGTGTCCCTTGTACATGGTTTTTACCGGAGTATATCATTGTTTATCTGACTTGATAACATTTTATCAGAATAGAATATGGTAAACCATGGTATACCGGCCTCTCACCAGGGGCCTATATACTATAGAATTACAATTGCCGTGTTTCTCCACGTGGACAGCGTTAGTCGGTAATTTCCCAGTCTTGTAAAGCTAGACTTGTGTTCTATAGCACTCGAGCAATTGTGTTCTTGTAAATTCCTTGCATTGGATATTGGAATTTAACAATAGGCGATTACCCTTTTTCACACCATACATCGTTGTGAACTGACTTATATAATGTTCTGGGAGAGCCATTCTGTAACTGGGATTCATTTCAGCAGCAAGCTGCTCGGTTTTTGTGGTGTTTGGAGTATCCCAACGCTGCATCTTTTTGTTATTATATAGTACTCGAATTGTCTAACTTGGGGAAAAACAACAACTCGCTTGACGGGCTGATAAATTACCAACTTAGGGAGTTCCATAGTACAGACATAACACAAATCGGGTAGAACACGGTGTTAACATTACAAGTATACGAGGCTGAATTAGTGGTTGTCACCGCAATGAAACTCGTGCGAATGTCGATATGTCGGATTATCGCTTTGGGTATTGCGCACTCATGCATTAACCCTTTCTCGACGTGCGAAGTTTCACCGGGTCAATAAAATCGTAGTCATATTGAGATGATGGGTTCAAATTACGCATGTGCGTAGATAGATATATTTTGAGATGGGCTTCATAAACATAGACAAATTGGCTTTGATAAATAAGGGCTTGCACATAAATTATGTTGTGACGGGGGCGATTCTCATCAAAATACTCAACAATTGGGAATGTCACGCAGGGACGTTCAATGGGTGTTGGCGCATCACAATAATCTTCGTCCCAAAGTTAGTGATGATTGATTTATGGGGTAAATGGAAATTAGTTCAGAAGTTTCGATCGGTTGGAATTGTTGGTTTGGGGATTTCTAACAGTTGGAAATCTTGAGTAACCATTGCAGAATTTCAACCGAATGGGGTGCAAATATAGTTTTCTGGTTCAGGGAGGAGGTGTACTCTGGCAGCGAAGTCCTTATACGTGAATGTTACCGCGATTCCATGGTAGAAAATGGCACTGAATTTAAAAATTAAGACTGGAGAATAGGTTATAATCATTACAATGACTAAATTTTCCAGCTAATGTAACTGAAAATTATAATTTATACTACTAGTATGATGTTTTCCTACATTCAGTGTAATTTTGGTTGTTAAATCTAAGTTTCTACTTAAACAAAAAGTTACACCGACCCTTTGGAAAATATACTTGAAATATATATTTTCACCCTTTTAACTTGGAAATATTTTTATCAGTCTATTATCTCCGGCAATTCTGTTTGTTTTCAATTACATTGTACATGTATCGAAATCTTACGTATACGACAACCAGTTAAAATTTCCCTGCTCAATCTGACACTATTATCACCATGTGTAGGGTTCTGCTGTCGATGGGGTTTATTTGTGATCACTCTATCCGTCTCTATCCCTTTGTGTTCGTACATACATCGTTAAATATATTTGGCCATGAACCATGTAAATACAAGGAAAGTCATGAAAAGCTATATATTGTCTTCTATTATGTTGGTCAATAAAACATATCTCATATAAAGAGCGTTTTCGCTTACGATATTTTGTACTTGTGTTCAGCGTAAAATGTTGTAATCGTTTGTGTATTTTCGCGATGCTTGTGCCATTGGGATTACCGGTCGGGCACACATCCAAAATGGTCTACGTAGCTCGTTTTGTCTACTGTAGCCCGATTGAGCTACGATTTGAATGTGATTTACACACCTCCATCGATTATCGTCATACCACGAGAAAAGCGCATTTCGAATTTTCGTTTATTAGTTGTGTACGACTATTGCGTCTACAAAGAAGCAAAAAACTCAACGACTCACCACGGCTTAGCCTTAGGCGCAATTAACGATGTTTTAATTAAGACCTGTTAGCGTTTGGTAGTGACTTTCCCGAAAATATCAGATTTTGCCATAAAAAGTAGGAAAAAATCCATTTGTTTTTGCAGGATATTTATTTTTGAAGGTCAAGAACGTCCGTTTATGTGGCTTACCTGATTGGATAAAGCGAACAGCTTCACTCGGAGACGACTATTTGTTAAATGTTTGGCGACCGCGATTCAGAGAAGGCAACTACGGAAACACGATTCACAATTTTTCTTTGAAATTTGGAAGCACCTCGTGTAACATTACAGTTATACAAATATGGTTGTCCATTTGTCGTTCCGTACATTTCAACAGATAGATGTTACACTGAAATCCCATTAAGAATGTACCATTAATCCCCGGCTAAATGCAACCAATCAGAGTATCGCCTGCACACGGATATTTGCGAACACAATTTCGACCGGAACTACCTCAGATTTGATGAAGATTTACATTTCGATCAAGAGATTTTGACGATCATTTCTTATTGTTTTTCATGGTAAATTGACCAAAACAAATTGATTTTGAATCGCTCAAAAGGTATTAAAGCCGTGGTGAGTCGTTGAGTTTTTTGCTTCTTTGTAGACGTGATAGTTGTACACAACTAATGAACCAAAATTTGAAATGCGCTTTTTTCGTGGTATGGCGATAATCGCAGGAGGCGTGTAAATCACATTAAAAACGTAGCTCAATCGGGCTACAGTAGACAAAACGAGCTACGTAGACCGTTTTGGATGTGTGCCCGACCTGATTATAGTTTTCGTGTTCCCCATTGCCTATCATAACATTGACTTTATACATCCACTAAACCACTCGCCAAATTACTCAAATATATATAGGCATTACTATATCCATTTATGTATAATATTAGAGTAAGTTCCCTTTACCCATTTAACAAGCGTTCGCCTCCACGCGTAGAAAACGAAGATCCATAGTACTGGATTTTGTCTGTTCCTGTAAATGACGGGGAGTCGCACACACTTGTAAATTATCGTATCCATAGTATTCGACAGTTTGTCCACGTGGAGAAACACGGCAATTGTAATTCTATAGTATAGGCCACTGATAGTGATTTTACAAGGGCATGAGCAATAACTCTATTTCACAATAGTACATTATATGTAACTGATTTGTTAGCGTACCTTAGTACAACCGTGGTTAATTTATCGAGGTCAATTACTCTGGTATAATTACTCCAGTAGAACCACCACATACATAATTACATCCCGATATAATACCTTGGTAAAACACATGGATGGGAACATTAATTTTTTTACAAGAGTAAAACAACATAGGTGTGTCTACATCATATCATGCGTGCGTATAATTTGGTGACCATTCACAAGATGTATTTTACCAGAGTAAAATTAGCTGTTCCACTCACTCTTGTATTTCACTCTGGTAAAATACAAGCGTGTTTTCACGATGGTTTACCAGGGTGTTGTTTATAAGGGCATGCTGTTTTCTAAATGGGGAACGCTTTGTAGCTTTGATGTGTTAATTTCTATGAGTTCAATAAGTCTTTAGCTTGAGTCTTTCTTTATAATCAGTCTTTTCTTTTCTCTCATTCTGTCTATAATATCAGATCTATGGAGGCGCGGACTCGCTATAGTTGAGTGTTTCAAATGTGCTTGAATAAATTTCCATCTCTTATCGAAATGGCCATGTATCGATCAGAATGGCACATTGATAAGTCCCTCTACTCGGATCAAGCATGAAAACCCGCGCCAACCTCGTCTAGCCCAAACTGAGATGATCTTATCCACGACCCAACCACCTCGGCTACGGCGACACCCATTAAAAGGAAGCCCTTCGTCGAGAGTTGGAAAGCGTGTATCAGTCTGAACATGGGTTCTAATATTGACGGTGAATATATTATACTGTGTCAAAATAGTGATCCGAGATCCACAGGATCACTATTTTAGTATAGTCAACAAGTCATGTGTTATGTATTATATTTAGAACTGGTGTAACAAATTCTCACATAATGTCTGTGTCTGATATTGTCACATGTACGTTTTCCAAGAATTTTAGAAATAGGTCTCAGATATTACGGCAAGCTTTTAGCGATGACAGGGGAGTACAGATGTGGTAATAGTTACAACGAACATAATATTTTCGTGATTCATGCCTTTATTTCTTTAAATCCGTCGTAACAAAGACGTCAAAGACATTTCTGCAAAAACATTGATAGCCTAAATTGTTGATTTCGATGAGAATGGAGAAGAAATTTATACAGTTCAATCAAAAATTAGCGCTGCCGCTTGCCAAACTAAACAGGCAAACTATTCGGAGATGAATAACATTAATCAATAATTCTGAAGATATGCCGACATTGCAACAAGTACTGTTCGCGGTATATATTCAGATGGGCCGTGTATTTAGGAATAGTATGTGAGTAGGACTCCTACGAGGATACTATCGGAAAATAGTGTTTCAGTGTACAACCAATCAGAAGTCACGTGAGCTATAATATATAGTAATATTGGACAGTGATCTTTACCCGGGTCTGTGGTAGAGCATGTTGTATTGCGATGGAGTAAGCATCATGTCTAGCTCGGCTAAAATCTTTCCACTAGGATCCATCATCTTATTTGCTACGCCTGTGAACAAAAGAATAAAACATGTCATGTGCGACTCTCCCCCAAAGCTTAGATATTGGTATATAGATTATATATATGGCATTAATATTGTAGAAGGGATTGGTGTGTGTTAACCCCATACACGTCCATCTTCGGTCAACATTCATGTCCTGTCTGGGAACAACAGTTGGAAACTTCGGACCAAAATTAGAGTATGATTATTCAACCAGCATTCATTGTGGATTTTGTAGTTTTTAGGCTATGCAAATGTCGAATAATTATTATATTCTTACATGTGGTCAAATATTTGGAATCAAGCAGCCATAATCAAACCACAGTGGGTGTATCTGGTTGGATATTCCCAACAGTTGGAAAGCTTGATATATCAATTGCAAACGTCCAATCGAAGGGCGTCTATTTGCAGTTAATCATACGTTGAGAATTTGGATATGGCTAAGGGTTGTAATTGTGCACCGCATGCACAAACGAAGATCTCTAGTATCGTCACTGTTTGTTTTCAGCTGTTTATCTATAATAAGTTCACAAAAAATAATACTTCTTAAAATAGAGACCTTGGTATCTGAAGTTCTGAAATCGCCATACAACGAATACTGAACCGTTTCAGTGTATATAGGAATTGTATGAAATGGGATTAACTCTGTATTAAAGAGACTAAGGTATTATTACCATGTATGCCACCCATCTTCTTGGTTAGAATTTCATCTATCGTCTTGTTGGTATAATCTTGTTGTAAACCATGGAATCCTCCAGGGAGAGTCCCGAACTGTTGCAAATCCTGTGCCATGAACTGGCAATGTACCACCTGGATAAGGATGGTCAGCTAAAATGATAAATATTCACATATGTTCTATATGTTAAACATACTTTATTGGGATCTCCCACATATAAAATAACACATACACTATACATAGTGAATGAGATGATGATAATTGGGTATATATACATAGTGAATGAGATGATGATAATTTGGTATCTATACATAGTGAATGAGATGATGATAATTGGGTATCTTTACATAGTGAATGATATGATGATAATTGGGTATCTATACATAGTGAATGAGATGATGATAATTGGGTATCTATACATAGTGAATGAGATGATGATAATTGGGTATCTATACATAGTGAATGAGATGATGATAATTGGGTATCTATACATAGTGAATGATATGATGATAATTGGGTATCTATACATAGTGAATGAGATGATGATAATTGGGTATCTATACATAGTGAATGAGATGATGATAATTGGGTATCTATTTTCACATGAACTTGTTGATTATAGTTGTTTTACAGACTTTTATAAAATTTAATTTATTTTGCATGAACCCACTTTGAATGCCGTGCGTCCCTTTAACACGATACTATAATAAGTGAGATATACTGATTACTTTGGTTGGTCAATGATATGATATCATTATCCTTGTTCAGTTCATCAGAAATATTGTTATTTGTCCATGAACTCATTAGGGCTTTTTCTGTGACATTAAATTCCTTATATATTTTGCTTATTGTTATGTTATCATTCAACTGATTATTCCGAAAATAGATATGTTTACGAATTGCCTTTCTTCATACAGACTATATATCATACGGTCGAATTATATGCCTTTGCGAACCATATGATTGTATCACTGTTCTGATCATTATGCACTAATGAAAGCAGAATTAATATTTTGACAAACATGCAATTGCTAAAATATTCACAATAAAAATTTCGTCGAAGGTAATAAAAGGACGTCTATTTTCCTGCGTTTGATAATCTCATGTTTTGTCGAAATATCGCAATTGTTATCGTCAAAAAGATTATGTATGGAAGTTCGAACACTCAAATTTTGAGCAATAATTTACAAAACTCAGGATGCTTAGACTGTTATACATTCATATTTAGACAATAATTATTTGATTGCTTGTGGGCCCGGTGTAACTTTAATTGTCATATCACAGCTAGGAGAAACAAAGTATGGAACAACAACTTAATAAATATAATTCGACATTTCCTTCGGACATCAGAACGTCGTCATGGTCTATTCGGTGAACAAACTTCGTGTGGTATAAATTTTAAACAGTTTAACGTATTTACGAACTAATAGAACGTCCCGAAACCACAACATCTCAAACGTACTAATATAAATGTAACATAATATTAGTATCACATCACAATGTCTCCAGAAGCACTCATTGTTGTTTCCAAGCAGGCATTTAGTGAACCCAAAGGAACTGTTTAGTTCCATTTTCTAGAGCTGAACCATTTGATTATGTCACTTTGTGTTGGTTTCGATTGGTCCTTACACCATAACCATGCAGTTCTAAACTTTTGTTCCAATTACAGGAGAGGGTAATTACAGGAGAGGGTAATTACAGGAGAGGGTAATTACATTACAGGAGAGAGTAATTACAGGAGAGGGTAATTACAGGAGAGGGTAATTACAGGAGAGGGTAATTACAGGAGAGGGTAATTACAGGAGAGGGTAATTACATTACAGGAGAGGGTAATTACAGGAGAGGGTAATTACAGGAGAGGGTAATTACATTACAGGAGAGGGTAATTACAGGAGAGGGTAATTACAGGAGAGGGTAATTACATTACTGGAGAGGGTAATTACATTACAGGAGAGGGTAATTACATTACAGGAGAGGGTAATTACAGGAGAGGGTAATTACAGGAGAGGGTAATTACAGGAGAGGGTAATTACATTACAGGAGAGGGTAATTACATTACAGGAGAGGGTAATTACAGGAGAGGGAAATTACAGGAGAGGGTAATTACACTACAGGAGAGGGTAATTACAGGAGAGGGTAATTACATCACAGGAGAGGGTAATTACAGGAGAGGGTAATTACAGGAGAGGGAAATTACAGGATAGGGTAATTACATTACAGGAGAGGGTAATTACAGGAGAGGGTAATTACAGGAGAGGGTAATTACAGGAGAGGGTAATTACAGGAGAGGGTAATTACATTACAGGAGAGGGTAATTACAGGAGAGGGTAATTACATTACAGGAGAGGGTAATTACAGGAGAGGGTAATTACATTACAGGAGAGGGTAATTACAGGAGAGGGTAATTACATTACAGGAGAGGGTAATTACATTACAGGAGAGGGTAATTACATTACAGGAGAGGGTAATTACAGGAGAGGGTAATTACAGGAGAGGGTAATTACAGGAGAGGGTAATTACATTACAGGAGAGGGTAATTACATTACAGGAGAGGGTAATTACAGGAGAGGGAAATTACAGGAGAGGGTAATTACACTACAGGAGAGGGTAATTACATTACAGGAGAGGGTAATTACAGGATAGGGTAATTACAGGAGAGGGATATTACAGGAGATGGTAATTACATTACAGGAGAGGGTAATTACATTACAGGAGAGGGTAATTACAGGAGAGGGTAATTACATTACAGGAGAGGGTAATTACAGGAGAGGGTAATTACAGGAGAGGGTAATTACAGGAGAGGGTAATTACATTACAGGAGAGGGTAATTACAGGAGAGGGTAATTACAGGAGAGGTTAATTACAGGAGAGGGTAATTACATTACAGGAGAGGGTAATTACAGGAGAGGGTAATTACAGGAGAGGGTAATTGGAACCAAATATTTCTTGGAGTGTATATATCAGTATAGAGTAATGCATATTTAAGAACCGGATTATTTGACAATGTGGCACGATAAAAACATGAGTACCGGCATGTAATACATGTATGACATGTATGTATGACAAGTTCCGCTTATTACAACGTTGTTAAAACGTGTGCCCTATAGTACTGTAGTCTTGTATATCACTTTCTTATAAACATTAAACTAAGCTTAGGTCAAGTGAGTGTGGGAGTGCACAGCTAAATATACGCAGTAATTGGAAGGATTCACTTTGGGGAGGACGGATATGGTAACGCACATACATGTAACAAACATCTTGTTGCGTTTTCGTTGTAATTGTATGCGAAGACGGCTATATTAGTTGTTATAACATTTACCACAATTACAATTCTACATAAAGGATACCATAAAAAGTGTTTAATTTGAGCAATTAAGTAAGTGCGTAATACAATGTTCGCGGCAACGCAAATGCTCTACGTGCATACATAGTTATTATGCGTAAGTGCAGATGGTCTGTATTGGCTTCATTTTTTAAATTCGCCCATTTATCGATTTTACGTCTCTCTCTTCGCTCTCTCTCTCCCCCCTCTCTCTCTCTCTCTCTCTCTCTCTCTCTCACACACACACACACATTCTTCTCTCTCTTTCTCTCTCTCACTTATCTCTCTCACACTCTCTCTTCTCTCTCTCTCTCTCCCTCTCTCTCACACTCTCTTCTAACTCTCTCTCTCTCTCTCTCTCTCAACGTCGATGGAACATCGTGTAAAGTATTTAAATACCACAAATAAACTGAATGTAACAAATTGTGTTCGGACCAGAAGTTAGCCGTGATTGTCAACGTTCGGTCATATTTTAGACCACCAAACGGCCAGACAACTTCGAACCAGTAATGGTATACTACATATCAACCAGTACATTTGAGCGAATTACATGTTTAATACTTAAGCATTAAGGTTCCAATGGGAAGTGAATGACTCCTATTTTTGACAGAAAGTTCTGTGGGCAGAGCTTTACCCCCAAAAACACCAAAATCGAAGGCCCGTATAGTCACATGCTGGGAAGCTCAACTTACAAGTGACTAATATAATATTCACATTTGATGTCAGTTTGTCGAATTTGGAAGCACACTGTAAAATATTAGTACGCACTCCAGGCACAATAAACTTAAATTAATATCTGACTAATTACTTACGGGTCATTTCGTTTTAAAAATTAATACCTTAATAAGAATGAATTCCATGTTTATCCTGTGAGCATTCCGGTGGCACTCCATGCACCTTCCTAAGAACTGTAAGGATTGTTACCGAAAACACATTCCATTTAAACTGGGACGAATAATATACACTTGCTATCACCGAATTTCAATCCCATCCGATGATCATGCATGGAGCTCTTTCTCTTTCTCGTGCGCACAAAGAGCTGCTCAAATTGGAATCGAGTATGTTATAGCGGCCAATTACCCTATTAAAGTTTCGCTCGATCTTATATTCACACACAGTGCTGCGTATCAGTTTTCTTCATCCTCCAAAAGAAATCATCACCAAAGCATGTGGGATACATCACTAATTGGAGTGAAGTGGTATAACAGTACAAACCAATGAAGTATTTGCAGATGTTTGTGAACGAGATAACATATCGCCAGGATAGGAACCAACCAACATGTGTGTTAGTTCCGGAACTTCAAGTTGTTGTGTTTAGTTCGGTTCTAACTTGGATAAACAGACCAGTTCTCTTGAATAATTGTATAGCTTGAATGCATACTGTCGTTATAAATATGAAACAATGCATCATCATTTTTCCAGGCCTTAGACAAACTTTTCCGTATTCAACAATTATGGACAACTGGTCCTGCTATAATGCCACGATGCAGATTGGTACTGATTGTGTATTATAATGTTAACAAGACTAAAGCGGTGTCACTGATCAAACGTGTTCTCATTTGCCCCATTTGGTAATTTTAACGGCCTTATATATAGTCCAATCAAAATACGACAAATATGGGCTCAACCTTGACAAAATTTGTACCGAGTTTATTTCATTCTTAATCTGTGCTGGGGCCTCTTCCTGACCACATATCAAAATTCGCTGCGAGATACCTGTGCAAAGTATGGAAATTGCCATCGTTTCTCGCAGCGACCATAGTTGTTTTCGGTCGCATTTGTTTAAACTAAGAGTACAATACGTAACTACTGATTGCCGTTACAGCATAATAAATTAATGCTTCCGTGCTATATGTAAGAACGGATACGTTTAACAACAATCAACAAAGTAACTTACATATACATGTAGATATATCCGGGTTAACGGGTTGTCACGGTGTCGGCCACTCCAGATGAAATTGTATATGCAAACCATAAAATTGGGCATTGGCCTTTTTCCACCGGGAGTGGGTGGGGGAAATTTAAAATACTCTGACAAGAAGTGTGTCTAAAGAGTGATGCTATGACATGATATATACCACAACGAAAGGGTGTTAATTTTTCCTAACACTAGAGTATGTGTGATTGTAAGTATATTATCATAAATGTCAATATGTCAAAAGGTCACATATATAGAACACAATGAAAGTGAACATGTATAACTTGTGCTAACAGGAGAATAATGGCCGCATAATCTCCATACTGTGTTGCCATTGTGTGTGTGTGTGTGTGTGTGTGTGTGTGTGAGTGTGTTAACCCATCTCTGTGAGGACATTCATATAGTAAAACAATGTCCTCACAATGTTAACAGTTTTTTCCCTTAAGGCGACGGAAATTTGTATTTTTAGAAATTTTTGATATTTTTTCGTCCGCACTAGGCGGAAATGATACTACGCATGCGTTACAAAGATTGCCGTTATTTCGTTAAAGGTACCCTCCGAGTTTGTAATATTTACGAAATAACGAGGTCCTCACAACTACGGTATTGTTTGAATTTCTAAAGAAATGTCCCCACAACGTATGTAATACAAACAGGGGTGTGTGTGTGTGTGTGTGTGTGTGTGTGTGTGTGTGTGTGTGTATACACGTGTTGACATTATGCTCATGGGTGGGTGTATGGAAAAATATGGAGTGGTTGTATGGTTATGGATAATGTGTATAGGAGTATATGGAATGAATGTACGGTCATGGTTAAAGTGTATTTGTATATCTGGTGTATAGCTTGGTGGTCATTGGCGAGGAGTATGGATATACAGGGAGTGGCCTGTGGTAATGGTGGGATGTGTTGTAAATGTATACGGGGAATTGTTATGCGACGATGGCTGGGATGTATGGGTATACATCGAATGGCTGTATTGTCATTGATGAGGTGTATATGCAAATCTGGAGTGGATGGTGGCCGTGTGCGGGGTATATGTATATCCGGAAGGGATCAATGGCCCGAATAGAGGATAGATGATTACCTCACTAATAGAAAGAGTTCTCATAAATGACACATGTTCAAACTTCAGAGTTATCCCGGCTGGAGTCCCTCAAGGCTCAATACTTGGCACCTTCCTATTCCTCGTATACATAAACGGCCTACCCGAAAATTTAAACTCAGTCACTAGAATGTATGCTGATGACACGTGTCTCACGACGATGTCCTATGATATTGATCTGTCAGAAAGAAATATAGATGAAGACCTAATTAAGATTGATGATTGGGCACGTAAGTGTCTTGTAAATTTCAATCCGATTAAAACAAAAGCAATATTGTTCTCTCTGACCCCCATTAATATGCCCTTAAGTGTCCTTTTTCAAAACAAATAAGTGGAACTCATAGAGTCGCATAAACATCTCGGGTCTTGCAATTCAAAGCAACTTAAACTGGAACACGCACATTGAGTCTATCACCACATTACTCCCCGGTTGTCAATCCTCAGAAAATATAAATATAAGCTTGACAGAAGAACACTTGATAAACAATACAAGGCCTATATTCTACCAATATTAGATTACACTGATGTTATATGGAAAAATGCCCCTGATTATCTTCTGAAGAAACTCGACCGAATTCACATCGATGCCGCCAAAATTGTAACTGGTCTCACACGCTCGTGCTCAAATAGTTCCGTCATGTGTGAAGCAGGCTGGCCTACACTAAAAAATCGTGTAATAAAGCCCCAGACTACCTTACTGGTTTACTGCCAGTCCACACTCTTACCATTATAACTTCTATCTTCTTTATTTTCAGTTTGTGTTACACCACAATTGTAAATACTCTGTCATCTTATAAACAAAGTCAGGTTCGAAAATCTTGAAAAGCTTCTAGAAACAAAGGTGCGGGCATTTTTCTTTCAAAGCTTTTGAGAATTGTTTCTAACGGTATTTTTTATGCTGATTTCAAAAACCAATGTTGGCAAGTTGACAAATTATTATTTCTGGTCAAAAATGGCAATTCAAAATGGCCGCCATCAAAACAAAGTCTAACTTTACGATTGTTGTTATGTGTTGCTCTATATGACGTTCGAATATTGAGTATTCCGTACTTTCGAACGAATTGGAACAAGAAGAAGTATACACAGAACATATGTGGTAATTTAAAGTGAACATGTTTGACATTTAACCCCATGTATGCCCAAAAAATGACAAAAACGCGAATTTTATAAATTATTACGGTCTTAAATGGCAGAAAGTGAAATATGCTGGAAACGTATATATCCTTCAAATAGTTTAGACAGTTGTGTCTAAATGTAATTTGTAATCTGATTTCAAAAAATAATGTTGGCAACTCGACAAATAATTATTTCTGACCTAAAATGACAATTCATTTTAATCAGTTAAAATTTTAATCAGTTAAAAATTCGAAAATCATCAGTAATATTATGAAACTGGTTCATCAACACCCAATGCGACACAAATTGCCATCATATAGCCAAAAATGGTCATAAAAAGCCTTATTTATCATTGCAGTCCGTTCCCCAATTGCAGAGTGGTGTGCAGGGTAACTCTTATTTTCTGCATGTACACCTTGCTGTTACACACCCCTGTTACACCATCTCCCCATGCATGTATCGTCATTGATAAACCAGAAAAGGTAAATATATTTGGAGATTTGGCCGATGTATTCTCAGTGTGCGTGTTGAAGAAGGACGAAGGCTATGTCAGGATTGATGTAGTGTTCGACAGATACTCAGATAAATCTATAAAGACTGCCAACAGATCGAGAAGAAGTCGCGATGTACATTGATCCGAAGGACATTAACAAATCGTGATGTTCCCATCCCACAAAATCGGAAAAGTTTCATTTTGTTGTCTGACAACAAGTCCGATTTGAATGGTTTCTTGTTTCGAGAACTTGTTACCAAAGCGAAAACAGAAGGTGTTACTGTTGTTATTGCAGGGGGGTCACAGAATATTGCAGAGTAGATTGTTCGGTAGATGGAACAGACTTGAAAGGGCTAGAGTCTAATCACGAAGAGGCTGACACTAGACTTATCCTTCATTCACTTGATGTCAGCATGGGGTGCAATCTGAAACAAGTTATTGTGGTAAGTAGGGACGTCGATGATTTGGTGTTATTGCTTGGTTACCTAGACAAATTTCCTGCAGATTGTGATGTGTTCATGATGGCTGGAACTTCCAAAAGCCCTAAAATTATACCCATTTAGGGATATTGCCACCCAAATACCGAGCGACGCTCTGAACTCAATTCCCACGTTTCATGCTTTAACATGGTGTATTCAACTTCGTTCATATATGGGGGTGTCTAAACGATCCGCAAGGAATATTTACCTGGAATGTTGTGAATTCTTAAAGGGTATATGTAATATTGCAATATCCACTGAAACAATTGAAAGTGCTGAACATTTTGTACGCAAGTTATATGGAGTTTCCGATGCAAAACTCAACAATGCAAGATTCAGGATGTTCACTCGGACTGAATCTCCTGAAAAGCTTCCACCAACCAGTGACTCATTTCATTACCACCTTTTGAGAACAAACTACCAGGTTTTAGTTTGGAAACAAGTAACCATCCCTGTGCAAACATTACCGGATCCTTCGACAATGGGATGGAAAGAAGAAAATGGTAAATTAGATCCAACCATGATGTCACTAGAACACATTCCAAATGTGGGTGTATACATGCAGAAAATCAGAGTTACCCTGCACACTACTCTGCAATTGTGGAACTGACTGCAATAATAATTAAGGCTTTTTTGTGACCATTTTTGGCTATATGATGGCAAATTGTGTCGCATTGGCCATTTTGAATTGTCATTTTAGGTCAGAAATAATTATTTGTCCAGTTGCCAACATTGTTTTTTTGGAATCAGAATACAAATTACATTTAGACACAACTGTCTAAACCATTTGAAGGATATATTTCCGGCATACTTCACTTTCTGCCTTTTAAGACTGCAATAATTTATAAAATTCGGGTTTTTTTTCTTCATTTTTGGGCATAAATTGGGTTAAATGTCAAACATGTTCACTTTAAATTACCACATATGTTCTTTGTATAGTGTCTCTTGTCACAATTCGTTCGAAAGTACGGAACTGCATAATATTCAAACGTCTTAGAACAACATATAACAGTAAACGAAAATCCAGACTTTGTTCTGATGGCGGCCATTTTGAATTGTCATTCTATGTCAGAAATAATTATTTGTCGAGTTGCCAACACTGTTTTTTGGAATCAGAATACAAATTACATTTAGACACAACTGTCTAAACTATTTGAAGGATATATTTCCGGCATACTTCACTTTCTGCCTTTTAAGACCGCAATAATTTATAAAATTCGCGTTTTTTGTCATTTTTGGGCATAAATTGGGTTAAATGTCAAACAGGTTCACTTTAAATTACCACATATGTTCTGTGTATAGTGTCTCTTGTCACAATTCGTTCGAAAGTACGGAAATGCATAATATTCAAATGTCTTAGAACAACATATAACAGTAAACGAAAATCTAGACTTTGTTCTGATGGCGGCCATTTTGAATTGTCATTGGGAGAGGGGTCTCCTGTCAGTTTCTGTAACTTGTACCCCAATCCCTTTGTAAATTGAATAATTCACGATAAAATATGTTTAAAAGTTGAGGTTAATGTGTATACATGGAGTGACTATACATATGGTCAAGTTGAGTGTATCTGTATATCTTGAGTGGTTTTTTGGCCATGGTGGTGGGAGTAGGTTTACATGGAGTGACTGTATGGTGAGATGAATAGGTATACGGGGAGTGACTATATAACCACGAATGTGGTGAATAGGTAAACAGCGAGTGATACATCGTCATGGTGGGTTTCAGGGAAATACCTGGTGTGAATCATGACCGCTTAGATTGGTCACGCCTTGTTGTATGGATATATCCAGTGTGGCTATATATGGTCATGGCTGAAGTCTATGTGTATAATGATTTAGGAAATTTGGTAGATAGGGTTCACCTGAACAGGGGAATATAATTGGATATGTGCATTTGATATAAGATGACTTAAAGGGGGACGAATAAACACAGATGCAATTTGACGCGGGAAATGTCATGGAATAGATGCAGTTGACCTCAGGTGACTTAAAGTTGCACTAGTAATTAGCAATAAATAGCATTTATTGTCAACTTTAAATACAGAGGTAACTTTGTCCAGAGAGAGTAATGTAATGGGTGATTTTTTTTATCTCAGGTGACGAATAATTAAAATGAATGGCTGGAAGGGGAACTGATAATTTACTCATTCTGTGCCCGAGCAACACCGGGACCCAGCTAGTTTAGTCTAAAATAGGCAATTCCTACTTTGGAAAAATCATTTTGGTCCATCGAAATAAATTAAATATAACTTTTAATCTTCGTCTCGGAGAATTACATGTTGTGATAACCCATCTGGCTTGCTTGGGTATTTTTTGTCTTGGATCAGGATATAATAGTAGGCTTCTCAGAACTTAACATGGAACCGCGAATGCTTCTTAAATTCTAGAACTGATTGGACTGAAGTACACAGACGCCAAAACTGAATATAGTTTCTGCCGGGGCTATTTGGATTACATGTTCTAAATAATGCAAATTTCCATAACTTGCTCCTGTATGTGCTTGGTGTGTGCGTTCGAATATTCTGAACCATAACCGACCAGCTCTCAAGGTTCGAACACTTATAGAACAGGATCCTAATAAGAACAAATGACATCACTAGTGTTCGTGGCCTGTTTATGATTAGTTATCAGTGGTCGAATTATTATGTCTTAGGGGCCTGCCATAATGCCGTTCATAAATCCCCAAGGATGTAAATTCGGATTCAGCCGATCATATATCAAGCAGCACTTGAAAACGTGGTATGAATTATTTGAGAACATGGGACAAATATACTGGATTTTTGTATTACCATTGTGTAGCTGTTGTATGCAATCGGGTTCAGTGTTAATTGTTTTGGCTCAAATGACTTATAACTTATTGACTTTTGCAACTTTTGATATGATATTATTTGGAAGAATACCATTTTAATCATGTGCGTCAATTAATTGAAAAATATCACCATTGACGATGTACAGTACAGAACAACGCGGGTTATCCCCATGTGGTTCAGTGTTAATTCATAGCACACTTAATAGCAATTATGTTGATATATTTGCACCATTTGTGGAACCTTCGTGAATATAATGTCATTTCAAGTATGGAAGGGGATCTGGTGAAAAATAGAAAAATAGCCATATATGAGCAATTTGAATTTTTTCAACTAAAATAAAAGCGAAACGCTCTTTAAATTGTAAAATACTCTGACCAGATTTCGGAAAAATCAAAGCTGGAAACATGTCAATCCTAATATAGTATCTGGAACCCAAAACATGCAGGTCCACGTTATCTAAAAAAGCCAGGTTAATTACATAAGGAATATGACTTATATTTCGCAAGTAATGCTACTCATTTAAATAGTTATACACGCTTTGTCCATCAAAAGAATGTAGCATCCAACTAAACCGACCATACATGCACATGTGTCAATTCAGAAAACACAAAGTGATTCAAAGTATACTTTTGAGCATTCCTTAATTTTGAAAGAGGGGCCTAGAGCTATACATACCCTGACGATTGGTAACATGCATTTCAAAATTCCTATACCATTCCTTCCATAATTGAACATGACCGCATTGAACGTGATAACGATTATAGTATTACAGACTTGTACTCAAGTGATACATTTATTGACAAAGAAATGGTTGTTAACATGGAACGGTTTATATAACGCCACGTTCTAGTGACTCAGGACTTATGAGTCATGATAATGTCGATTTTATATACCATACACGTGCATGTCTCCCTCTTAAAATATTTTGTCACCGGTGTCCGGCATTCAAAAACAGCCGTCGAGTGGCCACTCCATACAACCTTCTTATCCCATCGCTTTGTCATCGAGCAATATGTGGCAATAAGTCGGATGCGCGAATGACTAGCTCTAGTGAAATGTGCTCTCCGTAACAGCGATAATAAATTTTTAAACACACCCCATTGACTCTGAGTAAAAAATGAATACTTTCTTTTCAAATGGTGCACAAGCACTGACTGCGCACACATATACCTCCTAATGTGCATACTTTATATAGTTTCTCAAATCTCGTTATTCGTGTTTGCAGTCCATGGCCTGGTAGGACCACAGCGCACCCCCCCCCCCCCACTAATTAACTGCTTTGGTATTTGCATGTAACCTAGTGTGTATTGTTAATGATGTTAACAGCAAATAGTTTGGGTCCCAGTGTACCTACTGGATCAAAGTTTAGTCTTACTCAGTTACTGTTGTTTCTATTACGATGGGGTGGGGAACGGTAATCCAATATAAGTTATGTCATTGTGATTGCATGTTAACAGGTGATGTGTCATTGTGTGTGTATTTGAACAATCTATCCATTGGTAGCAAATCGGATATGATGTTCTCATTGATAACGGCACCAGAGGTCAAAATGTCACGCAGCGGCGATGAAAACAAAAATCTAATAGTATGTGAGCTGATTGTGTACCCCTCCCCCATCACATGACCTAACTTCACCCACACATATTCTTCCTCATTATGCCCCTAAACTTTTAAGCAATGTTAACACGAAAAAAAGTGGCAATGAAGGCACGAGACAAAATGACGTCCAACATAGTGATTGTTTTAAGGCGAGGCACTATAAGTCAGTTTGATGCAAATTATAGAGAGAAAATATTGACAAATGTTTATAGAAATGTATATACTATTGTGAAGCTAAAACATTTCGGTGTGCACCAGAAGCGCCATTGTGATGAGACATAAGAATGTCATGCAATTATAAAACAATGCCGTATATATCAGAAAAATATCAACTTAATTCAAGAGCTGAATTAACTACAAAACAAAGATACCCCTGATGGTTTAAATATGGTATTTATCAATTGAAAACGTGGTGATTGAAAATGGCGCCAATCGTCGAACGATCGTGTGTTTCGAAATTTTAAGTTCAAACGCGCTGTTTTTTTCGAAGTTCGTACTAAGTTAATCTAATTGCTGTAAAAAAAAGACCTATGAACTATATATAATAAATATTCCGTATAATGTAATAACATGTATTATAGTGCTTAATCCGATTATGCGCCCCTCAATTGCTATTTATTTTGATTCGGGGGTAAACAATATTTGATTAGAGTCGATGAACCCACCAATCAAAGCTCAGAGTTATTAGATATACATTTTTGAAATCTATTTTTTTTCACCTTCGATAATTATTGGTGGCCCTTTAAACAGCCGATGAGCTTATTGCGGATGGAGATGGATAACTATAAAATCAAGAGGCTTTCTGTTCATAACAAGGCCAAATTTCGTCGAACAACATGTTGATAAATAACACGTTTCTGGCAATTGTATCCCATAGTTGACAGTAGTTAGCATTATTTTTAGGCAATTAATCGATTCTGATAACTTTTAACAAGGACGGGTTGTAACCGGGTTACTGGTCGGAGCTAACACACGACTTCCTAATGTAACTCCAAATGCCAAAACGACTTCCTAATGTAACTCCAAATGCCAAAAAAAAAAATAGGGCGCATTTGTAACCCAGTAACTGGTTACAAATGGGTCGTATTTTTTTTCTGCACCAGAATCTGCCATATATGCGGGGGCGGTCGCAATAATTAACACAGCCGTAATTTACTTGGTTACAGCGGTTACACAATATTACTAGTACTGTAGTACGATTACCGAGGATATCACATGTCCATTAGCTGCTCGTAATCGCGGTGATATACCACTTGACCATGTTAGATTGACCGTATAGCCGCGGTCATTAACGGCCTACAACAAGTCCATGCATATATATCAGCATCACTAAGTATGCCAAAGAAATATTCAAAACAACAGCAGACTCCGTAACTGGACTTGTGTGATGATTTTGCGACATGATTCTCAACTCATGGCCAGCCCACACATTTTCGTTCAGTGAAAATAGATGAATATGATGCATCATGAGTGACTGATCTGTGTTCACACGTCAGTTCGTGATAATTAATTCTAAAGAAGATAATATCGACACGCCAAGTTGTGTCCAAATAAGAACAAACGACATCACTAGTGTTCATGGTCTGTTTTTTGGTCAGTTCTCAGTGGTCGAGTTATCAAGAGTTAGTGTATATCGTGTATTATGGGTCTGCCATAGTGCCGATCATAAGTCCCCAGGGGTGTGAATTCGGATTCAGCCAATCAGATATTCAATAACACATTCAGCACATGGAAACGTGGTATGAATTCTTTGAGAACGTGGGGCGAATGTACTGGATTTTGATATTACCATTGTGTAGCCATTGTATGCAATCGGTTCAGTGTTATTTGTTTTTGGCTCAAATGTCTTATATATTATTTCCTTTTGCAACTTTTGATATGCTAATATTTGTAAGAATACCATTTTAATCATGTTTGTCATTTTTATGACAACTAGTTGAACAATATCACTAGCGACGAAGTACAGTACAGAACAACGCTGGTTATCCCCATAGGGTTCACTGTTAATACATGGCACCCTAAAATAGCAATTATGTTGACATATTTGCACCATATGTGGAACCATCATGAATATAATCTCATTTCAAGTATTGAAACCATACTCCTGGTGAATCTGGTGAAAATAGCCAAATAGGAGCAATTTGAATGTTTTCATCTAAACTAAAAGCGTCATCGTGTGTGACTGATCTGCGTTCATGATCATTAATTCCAAAGAAGATAATATCGACACACCAAGTTGGTACCAACCAATTCCGACTAAACTTTCGTTCGGAGACAATAGTCCAGGCGATAGTTGGCTCGTCGGGCAACAGTAAAATCGGCTCTCTGGTACGTGATGGCGCTTCACCCAAATACAGTATGATCCTCTATGAACCCAAGGTACTGGTATATAATAACAAGCACTATTTTTCGGAGGTGGTGTCTCTCCTCGAACACGAAGCAGAACTATCGATCGAGGATGCATGTAGGATGAGGTCGACAGCCTTGTTTGCTGTTCAGAAGATACCACCGAAGGAGCATAGTGTTCGTTATTAGATACCTTACCCGTCTGTTGACGTTACAATCTGGTGCGAGGCCATGTCCCATAAAAAACATATTTCCTTGCGACAATAGTGCTGGGTGGTTGTAATGGGCCATAACATTACCGCTGTAATTTGAATAGCACACAGCGTAACACTTGGTTACATGCTATTTTCATAAATATTTTACTGAATTGATCATATATGAACACAAGATAACCCTGGCCAAGATATACACCTGTATGTCATGGTAATATCAGATCAATCTAATCTTGAACGCGGAATTATTATTTATGAAATTGTCAACAAGTCTATTTTATCAAAGTTAATACTCCCATTTAAATTAATAATTTTCAGACAGAAATATATTATTAACAGATCATTTATTTATCGTACAGTACGTACCAGACGATATCTCAGCTCTCCAAATTAACTACGACAAATTAGGCAATGTCATAGAAAAGCTGTAGAAGCCCATACATAATTTAATGCAGTGCTAAAGAAATTCTGTAGAAGAAAAATGCCAATTTCAAGGGCTTGATTGCTAAAAACAATTATAATTCCTCATCTGATCGCCACAAAACTTCATATGGATCTCTAGATCTCTAGATGTCAGTCGTTCATTATTTCCGAATTTCTTAGAAGACATGGCTGTCAGCAGCAATCTTGAATTTTATTCTTTAATTGTGACCTCTAAATGTGAGCCTTCGATTATTTCTGAAATTCGTTATAAAACATGGCCGCGAGCAGTCATCTTTGATTTTACTCAGCGCTTGACTAAATCCTTCGGCACAACCTACAGGCTACATCACTCATCCGATCGTCACCAAACTTCATAAGGATCGTCGGGGTGACCTCCAGATGGGAGCCAATGATAATTTCCAAATTTCATTTAAAAAACATGGGCGCCAACAGCCATCTTGGATTTTGCTCTTTTCATGACTAAAATTATTTGGTACATGCCATATCGCTCATCCAAACTTCATATTGTTCTTTTGAGTGACCTCTAGCTGGCAAATGTTTCCGAAATATGTTTTAAAATATGGCCGCCTGCAGCCATATTTGATTTCACATCTGAATCCATCGGTAAACCCTGCAGCCTCATTTATTGTAGAAATGTTTGAAATGAAAATAATTTCATTTACACAATATAATCCATTTACTGAAACGTTTTGACTTTCCTTCTTCTTTATCATTCTATTGACTTCTCAGAATAAAATTCTTAACGCCTCCCCAAGTTGAGCTATAGTGTCATTTGTTGAGGGCTTAGCGATACCATACAATGACTACTGCAAGGATTTGTGTTGCGAGTGGGCAACACATACCGGAACGGTATAGCTATAACCCTTTTTTATTACCAGTCAACTATAAGAAATAAACATTTGTTGGTGTAAATATTATTCATTTTGACTGATGTTTAAGAAATGTATATAAGCACACGACAGACATGCGAAAAGTTAAAATAAATGCTGACAAATGCAGAAGAAATCAATTTCATTAGTGGGAAATAGTCCGAAATGGCATTTTTGGAAAAGAGTCAATACTGGTAGTAAGGATTCATGGGGCCATACGTTGATTTTGCTACCAATATTTTAGCAATTCCATCACAATGTATTAACCTATTATACATAAGAGGATATGATCAATACAGATCATAGGATGTACGCGTACCGGCACATCCGCGAAAAGCCATACATTGAGTATTTTACCATATTTTGACATTCTCCCCCCCCCCCCCCCCCCCACAAAATTCACCAATTTCTCCTTTCTTCATCTTTTTTTATTTTAGTATAACGTTTATGATGGGATTATAGACATGTTCCTGATAAGAAACATTGCGTTGAAATTAGTTTGAGGTTTGCCACTTTTTAGTCGAGTTTTTCAAAAACTCGACTTATGGTTTGAAGAGGGACGGTTGGCGGGCGGGCGGTCGGGCGAGCGGCGGGCGGACATAAAGAATGTCTTATAACTTTGACATTTGTGAACGGATTCAAAAACATTTTGGTATGTGAGTTGCTCCCCATGACTATTTACTGCATGCCCAAACATTTTGACAAGAGTTATCCATCTTAGATGGTTTTTAGTCAAGTTTTTCACCGTTAGCGCGATAACTCACGCAAATATTAACCAATTTCAACAATATTTGGTATATGAGACTCTTGCAACAATATCTCGGACGAGTTCGAAAACCAGGTTTGTCCGAATTTTTTCCCCGGAGTTATGGGTCTTAGTTTATCTATTTGTTTTAGCAATTTTATCACGGTTAGCGCGATAACTCGATGAAATATTAACCGATTTCAACAATATTTGGTATATATGAGTCTTCTGCAACAATATCTCGGACGAGTTCGAAAACCAGGTTTGTCCGAATTTTTTTCGCGGAGTTATGGGTCTTAGTTTGTCTATTTTTAGCAATGTTATCACAGTTAGCGCGATAACTCAATGAAATATTAACCTATTTAAACAATATTTGGTATATGAGTCTCTTGCAACAATATCTCGGACGAGTTCGAAAACCTGGTTTGTCCTAATTTTTTTCCCGGAGTTATGGGTCTTAGTTTGTCTATTTTAATAACAATTTTATCACCGTTAGTGCGATAACTCAATGAAATATTAACGGATTCAATTGATATTTGGTATATAGGTCTATTGCAATAATATACCACCGTCCGACTTTTTTCCCCGGAGTTGTGCACCTTATTGGCAGAAGTTTGGTTCGACTGCCAAAAAACTTGTTTTCTCATAAATGCGCTGGCCTAATTTGGGACTGTAAATTTACAGTGTTTTGTCGAAGATGGAAAGATACTTCACAAATCTGATGAACAGTGCGAAAATGATTACAGTCTATATTCTGAACTCCCATTGAAAACTGAGGCGTGTTGACAAACAACATCGGAGCGAATATATTATAGAGACAAATATGCTATATAGTCGAACGCTCCAGATAGATGGCCCATGGCACTACCATACGATGGCCACATCTAGAGAATGATTGATTAGCGCCTTCCCATTCAAATGGTTGCCAAGATGGCACCGGTGGGAGTTGAAAAAATTATAATATTTCAGATAATTCCACTCAAATGTTTCCTGCACGGTTGGGAGTTGAATTTTTTTTAATATTTCAGATAATTCCACTCAAATGTTTCCTGTTGGTTGAAATCGATATTGGATTATAACTCTTCTCGGCGAGATATCGCTCAACCTGCATGTAAAACGAGCATTATATCTTTAATGAAGACAATCTTGGTGTATTATCCCAGGAGAAGTGGAGAATTATACACAGAAGAGACCAAATTGTATAAAAACAAGGTTTTTTCTTCAATGGAAATTGTACAACAAACAATTTAACAAACAAAGTGTTTTACACAGTGACAGCAGGGATTACAATTTTGACTGCTTTAAAATCGTTTGTGCCATGCATTTCGGCATTTTCTGCAATAAAACATGGTGCATTCCTTGCATTTAAATTCGAGCAGTACTATTGTTCGTGTTCATCAACATACAGGGGAAATCAGAGGGCTGAGTCAATGAGTTACATTTTTGCATTATGGAAAGTCGGATATATTGACAATTGCATTTACACGCGGGAATGCGTTCTCAACAACATACTATTGGTATGTGAACCATGGTAAACTCTTCGGTGTTGCAATGCGTGTATGAAATACACATAAATTCCAATGCAAAGAGTCGCGACCGCACATCTCCATACCCAGACCCCTCGAATAACACCATGCATGGTCATACCTTTTGAGATAAATATGACGACTCAACTGTTTGAAATACAGGTAGCCAGATGTTGATTTTCTCTAAGGACAGCCGCCTACCCTTTCGAGTTCATTTCAATGATGTCCATAAATATTTGATCATTTGGAGCATATATACCATCTTCCCAACATAATTTTGATATAGTTATAATCTACTCAATGCAAAGTTTCGTCGTGGTGGTCTGAATATACTATACACAATCATGTATACCTTCAGGGACGACTAAGAACTGAAACTGTCACCAGAAAAAAGTATTTCACGAAAATAATATGTGTCCGTCTTGAATTCGCACAGTATACGGTGCGCGAGTTCAAAGACCGCGAATTATAACCTGAGCGACAAATAGTATACTGCGCGAATTTAAATACGAGTACGGTATCAGTTGAATGTGCTTCACAACATAAAACTACTGTATGTACCAATTTCGGTGGCTGAAAATAATGAGATTGAACATAGGTGTATTATCAAGATTGTCATACTGTCCGATGTCGTATCATTAGATTGAAGCATTCGTCTCATACATGAATTATCACAATCATTTTGAATGGTATGCACTTGCGTCTTCTATTCTCCATTTGAAGGGTTGTTTGGTATATATGACATGGAGACTAACAACAGGCAGAGAAAACATTAAGGTTAATTTGTCGAGATGTTTACCGGATAAGTTCAACAATCATGCATTAGCTATGGAACATATTAGCTGATTATACCTTCAATTGATTCATATAATATAACAGTTACACGTATCATAAAGTTAAATCTAACTGTAACTAACTTTAAAGATAATAATTTTCTGCTTTTCTGGAATTGTATCTCTTCGAATGTCACCGACGATTTGTAAGAATTTAGAAATATTACAATTCGGAAACATGAGTGAATTAAGTTTCATTCCACCACACATGACCTCGTTGTGGTGACACGTCCTTCGCTGCACAATATAAGCACAGTGGATAAACGGACACAAACTAAAACCAGAAGTAACGGAGTCCGAGGCGAGGAATTTGTGTTGTCAAAGATTACATGCAGAGTAGGGTCGCAAATAAGACCTGCGGCCTGATACCCCGATCCGCATGTACCCACGTGCATCCCGCCTAAGACAATAAACAATTTGTTTACTTATTCTTTCCAGGTATCCAATCAGAGTTTCTCACCGAAAGAGAGCGATGGCATATATTAAATATGCCAATCCCAGATATCTTATCTTATCGTTTCCATTTTATCTCATTTTGCATCGATGACAGAGACGAAAAGTACGAAAAATTCCATTCGCACCCAAACTGTCGGAATTTTCCAACTGCTATCCAGATATATAATAATGTCAAACTTTACAACTGTTGACTGAACGTACGAAATTATTCAAAATTTGTTCTAAACGTTTCAAGTTTCACATTAAATACTGGTTGAAATATCATACAATTCAAAAATATATCCCGGCCCCACTCCAACATCCTTGTCGCTACAGCCTTGGTCGGGGGTGACATTGTAGTATTCTGGTACTGAAATTATGGGATATTTGGAATATTGAGACAATACTCAATATAGGCTTTAGTTGGAGGAGGACAAGCATTACGATTGGTATAATGGTTGTGGCGAAAAGTGAAAACTTACATTTTCTGGGATAAATTGTTTCGCGGGGATGATTTGAAGGCATTTTTTCCGCGACAGAGCACCGACAACTGCTTCTAACTGACCGTCGGCGACCGAATATTAGTTTACGAAATATTAAATTACCTTAAACTGTTTAAAACTGGTGTTTATGCTACAAAAACGGTGTTTTCAAACTTCCGGTTTTCGTTTGTGTCCGTGGATCCACTCCGTCCATCTGAGACTTGGAGTTAACCAAATAAATAAGACGCAGGTCATCGATATATTTTGGGTGTTCGATTCAGTCATAGTATTTTATATATACAAATAGCAATCCACAGTTGTAAGAAGAATCGCATGCTGCATCCAAAATATACGGGGAGTAATATGACGACTTGAATATCAGAGATATTGGACATGACTGAAAACTACTCTTATGCATGAGTACAGCACTGTTATTGTCCTTGATTCAACAACACCTTCTGCATAAACTAGTTTCTGATACCGTGCATTAATTAGCTGTTAGCGTGGAACAATTCACCGTCTTGTTGGCGACACGACATTGTCCGTCGAATTAATAAATAGACTGAAATGCGCATACATAATAAGTGTTAAGACATTGGGGTCAGGAAAAAATGAAGACACGTGGCTGACCCATGCACCCACAAACTCGCATTTCCAGTGACGTTACCAAGCATTTCCAGACTGTTCCGGTATATTATACTGGTCCGTTCCCTCACTCGTATGTAATCCATAGCCACTACCCACTCTGATCCTATAGCTTGATACCTTTAGAAATCACCAGTAGCAAACGCAATGTTCAACTTGACTGAAAAAATAACAACACATGTCCAAACAGCTGGTCAAAAATTCAGTTGATCCTCCTAATTAAGCCTGATTGAATATATATATACATGTATAGACTTCTCACATATTTATGTATGTACACATACGTATACAGTACTTGTCCAATATACCCGAAGACATACGAATATACCTGAATATACCAGAATATAATATAACATCAATAAATGTGATGATGGTTTGCAGAGATGTCCTATATATAGCCAAAGATTATTGTTGTTGAATATTGTTGTTCATCAGGTCCAGCACATCTACTGAACGGGCTGAATGTCTCAATCGTGACTGCCCAAAGCGACGTAATGGAACATAAACAACCCCGCATATAAGTATGTGCATTTTAGCAATTACGATAAAATATTAATGACTGCGAAATTGGGCGACATAAATTACACAGCCATTAACCCTTTTGCTTCTAATTAAAAAATTAATGACGTTTATCACCGCTGAATTTCACATGTTACGACGTCGGGACGGATATATCGATCTGCCATGATGGACCGGGTGCAGTTCTAATTAGATCACGGATATCGTTATAAATATTATCTTCGTCATATAAATGTCATGTTGGTGTGCATGTCTGTAAATAGCGTCCACTAGCTCGATCGAATATTTTACAATTGATCGCACGATCGAGAACCTTTAAGTGCCGCGGTAAAATGGTTCGAAAACACGTTGACGCTGAAATTACAACATGCAAACAGCTGGGTATCTACCAAAATTAACGCAACTATATATATATACACTGCATGGTGACGCGCACTTCGATGCTCATCGGACAATTGGAGTGAAGCAACTAGTTACTTTTTCTATTGAGACATTTGGCCAATCGGTAAATGTACTGGACCTGTCCATGCCAACATTTGCAATGCATTGTCATTAAGAACGTTATGTTTATAAATGTGGCATCTGCGTAGCTGTGATACCATACAAAAATCACAGCTGCGTACAGATACCGACGCGCTTTGAATTTTAGAGTCACCAAACATTACATTTGTACACCGTATATTATTTCTTTGATTCAGAATAAACGTTTAAAAAAAAAAAAAAAAAAAAAAAAAACACTTCAATTGTCTTTGGCCATCCTGATCACTGGGACCTGTATATTTAGTATGCCAAATAATTTTGTGTTAAATAGATCATAACGCAATCAAACAGTCACCATATTGAGTAATTAATTTTAATTAGGTGAAGAAAGGCCAAAAGGAACAAAATTGCAAACACCGAAAAAAACGTATTTTCTCGACATATGAAACACCCATCAACACCGGCCCAGTGTACGGATGTTTTCTTTGTATAGACCCCCCCCCCCCCCCCCCGGCCAAGACATGTCCAATGTATGTGTCTCTCCGGGTGCCTATGACATATAGGGTATAGTTCTTGTATATGAGGTATCTTCGCACACATCATCGCAAAATATATCCGGTGTCTCCCCGCGTCACCATGAAAGTCACTTGGTGTCGTCGGGAAATCACGAACGCTTCGGGTCAGCAGTCACCTCGCTAAATATGAATACACAAAGTCAATGGAATAGTTAGCATTCAAGTTGAAAACCATACGCTAATCAAGCTCTTCCTACATTGTTAAGCAGTGTTTCGGTCCATTCATCTCGAATCAAATATGTGTACGAGGAATGACGTCATTAGCAGGACTGGATACCACACCCCTCCAGCACGTGGGGCACCTGAAAAAGGAGCAGAATAAACTATGAAAACAGCAACGAGACCATTGACAAGAGGATTTCCAATTACATTATTCGCATCAACCAAACAAGACAGTCAATGACTGTGTGGTCGCTCACCAGACTACAAAGACGCAGAAGACTGGGACTCTGAAGACTGCAATAGTCAGTACTTGTCACATCACTTTAAACAAGTATTTCTAAACAGGGACACATGTAGTGTGCCTTCGTTGAACGGTGGGATGGGTATGGGGTGTACACTTTGTAATTTCTAACTGAACAACCCTCCCCTCCCACAATAGATCATTGCCCATTACCTCCCAACTGGACCAAACTAAATTACTACTGGTACAACAATCTCGCTACTGAGGGGCTCAATCTATTTGCCGCAACTGGTCACGCCACCTATGTCAAGAGGTGTCGGCTGTATCTCCAGCAGATACAAGAGGTAGAGGAATGACCGAATCTGTCCGAATGCAGTGGATATATAGCATGCATATGTGGGCCGAGATTCATGATGCCATGACATAATTAACCAAACTTAGACACAACGCCAGTGAACAGCACGCTGAGTTCGGTGCAAGTAGGAGCAACGTGACTCTGGTGATTTGATAAACATACAACATTGGTTTGACGAACATACGCCTTTTGATTTGAGTGGAGTTAAACTACACTCCCTGTCATCTGGTTTAACATCTAGTGATGGGACGGTGTTAGCTCAATTGATTCTGAACGTGCCGGTTCGAAATCCACAAAAAGCTCAACAACATGAGTATCGCATATACATCTATCAAGAGGAAGGATCAAATAAAATCTCTTGACCATTTATATCCTGGGAGCAGAGTCGAGAATGATCGAATGAAATTAAATCTAACTGTGCTATTCTCACGATGTACAGCAATTGCACAACGTGAGGAAGACATGGCTCTATATTTTTCATACGAAATTATATAATGCCAACATCACTATTCAAGGATCATGCGATGAGGAAATCCGCAAGACTCCAACTAGCTAAAGCGTTGACTGATTCTGTCCATGGTTGTGATCTGCAAGAGCAAACCATCGCGGTTGTGGATGGTGGGGCTCTTCTCAACAAAATTAAGTGGGCAAAATTCACACACCGAGAACTAGCTAACCAATAATGTATGTTAATTACGCGCGAAAGACATATGGATCTGTTCGATGGTTTTGGGAATGGGCCATCGGTCAAAGACCACGAACACCGAAGGCGAAGTTGGAAATCATGTGCATGCAGATGTTCAACCTAAAGACCACATTGGGTTGAACATGCGTGAATCAAGATAACTTTCTCTCAAACGAGAACAATAAGAGTCAGTTTATTGATTTGTCGGACTCAACTGCTCAAAGCAGATGGAAAAACAGTACACAAGAGTACAGGAGACGTGGTTCACATTGATAGTTGCCTCTGTCACTGAATACGCGTCACATTGCAAACCAGTGAGTGCGATTGCAGATGACACCAATAATCTGGCTCTATAGATGTATCATTGGACATCAAGTATGGTAGATGTGTACTTCCTTCGGAAGCACGAAGGACAGGTAACAGAGGCATTACATTATGGAAAATTGGCGATATCGTGAATAATGCGACTAATACAAAAAAAAAAAAAGCGTTCTGTTTCTGCATGCATTCATGGTTAGGTTGTGAGACCACTTCTTCCATATTTGGGCATGGTAAAACCGGTCTCACCAAAAAATACCAAGAATCGTCTGACTTTCGGAATGCATCACTAAGCATGCATGATATCGAAGCCACCAAACGTGAGATAGGAAAATTAGGTATACAATTGTTTCTCAGTATGTACGATGGAAAGTCGGAAGAAAATTTGTATACTCGGCGTTTTGCTAAATCTATGGAAACGGTTTAGTCGATCAAAGGATCGATCGATCCTCAGAATCTCCCGCCAACAAAAAAGGTAACATATTTCCACAGTCTGAGAGTTCACCTACAAGTAATGATTTGGAAAAAAACCTCTGAAATGATGTTTGGGCCCTTGGGAATGGGGATTGAAGGTTGAAGTCTCAGAACTCGTCCCAATTATGAGTGACCAGGATGGAGCACCTGGTGAACTTTTGAAGTTCGTTCGTTTCAATGCAAGTTGTCGTCCATGAATCCACGTGGCAGTAACTTGTGTTCCTGTCGCAAAAATGGATTAAAATGTGTTGTCGCATGTGGGGATTGTCGCGGAGAAGGCTGAAAAAACTCAGAGGAAATTTGACTTGAAATTTCTGAAGATGATAACTGAGTACTTATAACTTGTATTGTATGTTGTTCAAGTTGTTTGGCAATAAGTGTGGCTAATGGGCATGGTTTTCTTTGTTAATTGGAGAATATTATCTAAGGAAGACATAAGCTTGAAATTTTCAAATTTCCGAAATTCGGCCGCCATATTGGCATCCATCCTCAATTGTGGTAACCACATTAGATATATGTATCGTCTGTCCCATCTTTAAGTCAATGTAGCTTCCATTTTGGTTGGATATTTTCCGTATAACCCGAAGTTTGCGTGCTAATGAGCACTTACTCGAAATATCACCATTTGGCTGTCACTTTGGACATGAAAGAAAGAAATACTACTACATAAAGTATTCCCGTCCAGAATCGACCGATTATTTAAGCTAACACGTGGTGTCTGACAGCTTCGACTCGACCAAACCAGAGATTGAAACTCTTGGGGATGTATGTACTTAGTCAAAACTACTGATCTATTGGAATTCGCGCCCAGGACGACTGACAGCGGATGGGATGAATTGATATCACATGGCATAGTAACCGTGTTACGCACTAGATTACAGGATTTCGACGTCATAACAACTAACCAATAATATGTATCGACCAAGGCCCACCACGCCGATAAAGGGATCTGCTTTTCGTCAGCGTTCTAGATACAAGCTTGATCTCCACATGTCATGTGAATGGCAGATCTCACTGAAGCCAGTCTAATATGATTCCCACTTGTTATATATCGAAGACTGATTGGCATTCTAGAATAATGAAGATCATATGACGCAATTATGCTTATTTAGAACCTTCTTATCACCTTGTCATTGTTTTATCGGGAGCATCTCGATCTTCCGACAACTACTGTTCCAGGGTTTCCTTCACGATGTGTCAATAATCACGTAGTTCAATCGTTACCACTTATAGTCTATTCCTCGTTTCTTTTGTTTTGTTTTTTTTAAATATTTGCCAGATTTTGGAACGGGTTTTGAAACGTTGGCGTTAATTCAATGTTGATGTTAGGAAATTATCTTTGTCTTATTTTATTTATTTATGCAAAATTAATAATAAAATATATACAAGTGATAACAAACATAAGAAAATACATGACAATAATTTATAGCTGAATGGAGATCTAATTCAGAATGCCAATCTGGTTCTCGCTGAATACTTTTTTGAAATGTCAAAGAGACGCGTTCACCGCCGGATATTTTCTCCTCTGAGCTTAAACCCTACCGCCACTAAGATGCAGTATGTTAGGGCGATGGTAAACAAAGTGGTTCATACATGTTTGTCTAGGCAACTACTTGGTCGATGTAATGAATGAATACTGTGAATATATACGTGTGAGTGGAACCGAGTAGGAATAATTCGATTTTTAATTAACATGTATATTTGAATGAGTGCATGGAAATATAAATACAAGAGGTGCGTGGCGCGGGATTTTTTATTCTTTTTACATTTGTTAGTAGAAAATTATGTATCGTTTATACAATCAGCGCATCCTCTGTTTTTGCATCGATCGCTCGCTGAATAGGTAATAGTGATTTCCGTTTGCATATATACGTTTCGGAAGACATATCTTGATTCCATAGAGGTATATTTACTTTCTATGGAATTCCATATAAAGGGGAATGAATGGTATGGGAGAACTTTAGAAAAAGAGATGGTCCAGAATGTTGTTTGTGCTATGGGATTATATATGTTATCGTCTATTTGGTTCTGCTCTCGTCATACATACGAGAAAAAGACGCAGGTAAACGATCGGCATACAGTCATGTATGGAAATGGATGCATGTAATTTATGTAAATCATCTATTTAAAAAATGTTATCTTATTTGAAAAGAGGTTCGTTTTTTTTAATATAAGAATATTTTCTTCACTTATTAAGACATATTTTAATTGTATTCCATTTTTATCATTGTTTTGTGGATGCAAGAGCATATAATTGGTCTTTTAGCATTGATGGCTAGTTTGTAGCGGCAACACCAGTCACGTAGATTTTTTAACTTTTTTCATCACAATTCAGAAGATTGGGGTAACTATCAAAATATGACTGAATTTATTAAAAATGGAAATAATAGCCTCAAAATTGTCCATAGTGTCCCCCATTCAGTTCAGTCTGCCTAGACCAAGTCTTCTCGGTCCACAACAGCTTGGTATCAGTTGGGTTGATGCAGCCGATAGCCCAAGCTTTTTTATGGACGAGAAGACTTGATCCAAAACACCTTTCAATTTATTGTTCTGTTTATATTCCAGGTAAAGACTGATAGAGCCAGATGGAGCAAGCGTAAGTCATGAAACACTTAATGACAACTGGTTTGGTGTGACTTTATTGAATTGTTCAGAGGAGACCACTGATAGCTGAAAAGAGATTACACCTGTTCATTATATGCAGAATGTTATTGATGGATATGGTAAATCTAATCGAAGTAACCTAGGCCCATTGGCAGGAGGATATCGTTTCTTGGAATTGGGAATGGTGCATGGACTTCTGAGTGAATTAATGACTATGCTATTCCCTGATGCTGGGAAGGACAATTATGTGTGTCAGTACCAGAACTAGTAAATGTGTGAGAAATGTCAACACTTGGGTTATCTGACAGAATTCAATAGCCCATTGATAATATGCTTCAGGATTAATATTTGATATGTATAATCCACATGGATAACATCTGGGGCCTAAACTTTAGTATACAATTTTTGTAATATCAGCGTTAATTTGTGAGTTACTCATTTTGTAATACATATTTTGTGTTATATAGTAATCGACTGTATTTATATCAGTATATTTCTTTCAGTGTAGATTGTAACTCAGTATATGCCCAAAACTCTTTATATACAGAATGCATTGGCATGTAATGACTTTATGATCTTTTTGGCGAACCATCTATATACCGGGATTAACTTGACCGGAAAATCTTTCCATTTGGTGGAGAAAAGGGGACCTGAAAGTTTCATCTTTTCATGTTTCCATAGTACTCGAACTAGAAGTTGTGTAATATGGAAAAACGCCCAATACGGAATGATAAAGTACTGGCTAAGCGGGTTCAATAGTACAACAATAATACCATTTTTGTAAAAATTAAGTATTAGATTACTACTGCATATGCTACATTATTGATTTTTCACGCCGTGATCACGACGATACCCCGTGTGGATAATGGTGAGTGGGATCAGCTGGGTACCCGTTCTTTGTAATTTGGTACCTGAATCTCAATTATTAACCCATTGTCAGTGGTATATGCTCAATGGAGTTGAAAGAACTAGCCATTTCAGCGGTCTAGATTTTAATTAAGAATGGAATTAAAGAGATAGAGTTGTCGGGCTTGGGCTCAAAACGTATATATAAACAATCTTTGTGCGTGAAGAATCAAGAAAGAGTTACTGATAATTTCAGGCTAAGTTGCGTTAAGAATCAGTGGACTCCAAATATTTACCATGACAGTATGTGACTTATTTGAACCGCGTGTCATTTGTGTGTTCAATAAGTTTGCAGTCACCTTGTGGTCTAAACAATTTAATTTAACCAATAGTTCCACACAAAATGTTTGAGTGAATTCTTAGAACAAATCGTGGTCCCCTGATCCTTAACTTACCAATGTATAGTAGTGCATGTTGGTTATAAACCAAATGTCACATGTTTACCTAAATTCAGCCGCTTAGTTGGTGTAAATGGAAGGGACCGAGAATTAGGTATAGTTTAAGTACATGGTGCTATATATACATTATTTTTTAAATCGAGGTTGGATGTCCCCGGAGACCCTGGACGAGGGAGTGTTTGTCCACATTGGAATTTCCAAATGAACACCCATCCATGACACAGGTCGAACATACCAAGTCCGAGAACAGCCATCGCACCCCATCATGGGTTGAATTTTTCCAGCCGCATGGTACCTCAAGCTTTTCAACTGTTACGGTCTAGATGTTCCCACTTCTAATATTTCGGCCGCTGTACCTGTCCAAAGCTAGCTAGACAAATCAGGTTCCATCCTTCGTAATCTGAAGTTGCTATTTTGCATTTCAAGGGCAACCGATATGCGAGTTTGCCGACCCCTTTCGACGAACCGTTAAGAAACATGTAACATAAAACATCTGAACATGGTAACCAGTATTCCACACGATACCGAAGGAATGAATTTTCACCGTGCGCAATTGTGGTTAAAATAACCCAAATATCGGAAACTAGTCACACAAATATCGGAAACTAGTGCACCTTTATAAATCACTCACCAACTGACACAAACAGCATTGCCATATCATTCGAGTAATTTCTCTTGACAAAATCAAAATGTTTTAGATGTGCGTTTAACGAAACGACGGTCGATAGTACTCGGTTTGCCGTCTTTTGTGAAATTCATTTTTTAAAAAGCTATAAAACATAAAATGCTTTTAAATATAGAATACATGTTTTAGTTTTGATAATTCTACCATGCAAATAATCCCAACAAGCTTTAAAGCGATTTGTGTATAATGTTGCTATTATCACATTCAAGATAAATTACATATAAACAGATTCTATTTGCTTCAGAGTGAAGTGACAGATTATCACCTCAGGAAGAATAAAAGGATCCCTTTTTAAAAAATTGGAAATATTAAATTGTGTTCATTTTTAAAATTAGCCTGTTAGTGGTACCATAATATATTTGTATATATACAAGCCTGCACTTGGTAACACTATTAATTCCGCTCAGTGTCCCTAGTGTTTCTTGTTGACACGGTCATATTATAATAATCCCGCTTTATTCGATTTTTATGTGGGGCATGCTCCAAATCTTCCGCTATAGTCAACCAAACACGACATCGTCACGAAACCCATTCTAGTGGAATAAAAGGGATACACATCACTCCGACGAGTCGCACAAGAACAATGGAGGTAATCACCACCGCAAAATCCATAGATACAAAAAGTAATCTCGGTCTTTCAAAAATAACATTCTTCCAATATCCGGAAATTAGAGTTCACATTGAAAGTCGGGCCTATGATTAAAAAGTAATTATTCGCTTCAAAGCGGTCTCCGCTGGCGAGATCGAGACCTATGAGCGAATCTCTGTAAACGATGTGTAATTACCCGGATTTCTGCAATCATCATGGCGCGACAATGGGAACAAATGCCAAGAAGTTACTCTGATGAACTTATCAGTTTGTTCGTTTGAATTTCGCCTACGAGGGAGGGGTTATGAATACCAATATAATCCACGCGATTAAAAGCTTTAGTAATAAACCATTAGAGCTAGTATTGTGACGAACAGTTCGCGTTGTTCACAGTTGCCCACTCTTCTGAAGAGTAGCAATACATGCATATACGGAAAGGCTATTTGTTTTCCTCATGTTGAATATTTTAACAATTTATATCATAGTGAATTAAATGTATAGCAATATGATTATTCAAACAATGATAGGTCTTCATTTTTGGTTAGTTCGTGGTTCATGGTTCAGACATTCCATCAATTAAAATTTTTAATAAGTATAATACACACACGAGAAGAGCTAGCCACCATATAGAAACTTCCTATATGTGCATTTCGTAAGAGAAAATTGCTAATCTATCCATTCAAAACACGCGCTATCCCTTTTCACTGATTGGGGGTGTAAAACTTAACACATCTTGAAACAGACCCAATTCCTGGAAATGTCACCTCTTGAGATGGAATTTCCAAAAAGTTATTTTTCTGACTGTAGGATATTTCCAATCTGGCACCCTAAGTACATTTTGTAGCGCTTCAGTCCAAAAATAAGGTCGACGGTGGGAACATATTTAAAACTCCCAACAAAGTTTGAATCAAGCACAGGCATGCAATTTCCAACTGTTGAACAATTTTACCAAAGTTGTGGATGTGAAACAACGCGTTGCGGATGTAAGACACCACAACCCAATCCCCTGACATCCACCCCCAATCGCACGTCCGTGCTAATAATGTTATCAAAGAAACACATATGTCTATTAAAACAGGGGTGTGACCGCTGCACAGTCTGTTTGGGTGGTATGCACATTTTGATTTCCAACTGCATCTCCTTGAAACCAGACCGACATTGCCAAGTCCATGAAATTACATTTGCACACCGAGTTCAGATTTTCCAGCTGTTGGAATTTCTTACCTACCACAAGGCTAAACATTTTCCAACGGACCACATTAGTGAAAATATTCGACAAAAAGTGATTAGAAAACAATTGTCACACAAAATACTGGTTTGAGAATCTCACCATCAAAAATATTTCAACCTATTATTGGTCTGTGTCAGTCTGTGTCGGAAATATTTGCCAAAGTTGTAGAGAGTGAGGCACCCATTTTTGCGCATTGGGCATGTAAAAAAAATACCTAAACAAAAAATAATTTGCAAACTGCTCCATTTGGAATAACTGTAATAGCAGCCACATCTTTGTCAGGAATTATATGTATGTAATCACCCAATAACTTATCTGTTCACTATACGATTAAATTTGTCGGCCTCAGCGCGTTCATATAAATGGGTAAATGTCACTTTATGTACAAACACTGTAAATATGTTACATGACTCTATGTTTTGTGCATAATAGTACGATTGAGTTATCAATAAAGTATCTAACCAGTACCGGTAATGCTGCTTTCGTATTTCATTGCCTTTAATACCAACATCATTCCTGTTTTAAATGGATAGTTTCATTCAGTGTATGTCGCCAAATATTAGGTTCTACTTTCCCTATCCCCAAACTATCAACCATTTAATTCTCAATTCTATGACCATCAGGAATAACCAGACAATATAAATTTAGCACCGTGTCTTCAAATTTGACTTTTAGTATGTTGTAGACAATATTTTTTTCTAATAATTTTTTAAAAATCAATTCTGTTCTAATTTGTTCCAGGTTTGGTAATATTTAAGGTATATTTACTGGACTAATCCGCCATCACGTCCACTTGACTGGATTATTCAATGCCGCTGCGATGCCTATCCGATTCATTCACATTGAGCGTCGCCCCGTGTAAACTACCTGAACTATATATATAAACCAAGCCGGTGAATATGAGCCTTGAAGTTTATTTGGTAAGCAAAGGAGTACTGGTACCTCACAGGGCTAATCTGTTCATGTCAAATTTAATGGCGGAATTCAGTTAGAATTTTTAAGTTGTTTACCACTATGGGGACCAACTCCCTGCCTCCCTGGTTTTTAGAAATGATAATTAGGTTCGGTCGGATTAGAACCTCCATTCATTGAAATAATAGATGTGTGTGTATCACCCTCACCAATATCGCCGATATAATCATCAAAATCAACTGGCAAATTGCCATATTTTCATGCAACTTACCATTCGGATTTCGTCCAATTGATGTGGCATATTGAACACAATCTTTCTCGTCGCTTAGGTCGTGACACTGGACAATGTCATCACATTTTTGGTCACCGGGAATACACATACGCTGACTGGCACAAATGAAGTAGCCTAACTTACAAGATGACATGTTAAACATTTTTGGAAGGACTGAAAAATAAAAATGAATATTTGAGCGTCAGGTTGAGTTAATTAAACACATACATTATAATCCGACAAACTGACAAATTTATCTGTGGTTGGTATACATATTCAGCGATAATATTGACTGGAACGATAGTTTTGTGGATGCAGGTCGCTCACTATATCGTGGTTCATATAGCTCTATACATTCGGTCCTTAAGATGACATATAACACCAACGCGTCAAATAAACCTAGTAAATCTAGTTCGCCAAGTGTTCGTATGTCCTTAGGAAAACTTCAATTGACATTCTTGTCGAACCTCAAAGTAAACCGAACGTTGTCGCTAACTGTTAACCGTCTCATCTGTGGATCCCCACTCCATCAGTTCTTCTCGTGAATAAGTAAATATTAGATTGTATATGCCATCAACGTCGTTTTTCGGTTGATCTATGAGCCTATAGATCGATCAGTAGACGAATAACATACTGTATAATTCCGCGAATTAATATGAGCCAATAAATCGATCAGTAGACGAATAACATAATGTATAATTCCGCGAAGCGGATTATACTTAACATACTGTATAATTCAACGAAGCGGATTATAATAAATATGTTATTCGTCTACTGATCGATCTATAGGCCCATAGATCAACCGAAAAACGACGTTGATGCCTTAACGATAACACTTTACTTTCAACTATCTACTATTAATCCATCTCAGAAAATTAATTGCAACAACAGGATTTTCCGTTGGACGATCTCCGAATTTGGTTGATGGGCTTTCAGAACTTTCAGAAAATAAATATTAACACCTCAACTTCAATTTTCAGCAATAAACTCTCCATGATAAAAAAAATATACTTGTTTGGCTACGATTTACGTTTAAAATGACTCAATAACAACTCAATAATTAATTAACACACACAAACACACACAGAGTCGAATCCGAAGCGATTGGATAGCGACCTCCGGTGAAAATTATTAACTCCAGACTCCAGCCCGATGTAATTTGTAAACAAATACCCTGATCACATCTTATGTTCCCGTGATAAATGCCATGTCATTATCATTGTTATGAAGCAAAAAAAAATTAATAGGGTTGTAATCGGGTAACACATTTTATTTATTCCCAATAAAACTATCCATGTTCATCAGCCTGTTGATCAGTTTGATTCATGATAATTTGTGTTCACAGTAACTATAGTCTATACACATTGGCATGGACGTTCTTTCGAAAATTGGACAAATGAAAAACGCGGTACGAAATTTGAGTGTTCAGTCGAGCGTTATAAAAACATGAATACGGCTGAAATGAACAGACATAAGTATAGTATAGTGTCCATAAGAAGCAGAAACATGCAATATAGACATCAACTACTTTTTCTAATGTTTCTAGCATTGAGTTTTCGAGTTGTTTTTTCACTCAGATTCTAATGGAATTGTCGTTCCGCGCTTTCGCGTCATCCGGAGGGGGGGGGGGGTGTCGTGTGTGACGCCAGTTATAGACTCGCCCATTTGTCTTAAAGTTCCACTACGCGATGCAACATCTATGCCGCGGTGGAAAGTACGAACGGATAAATGTTCATGTTCATGATTTTGAAGAACTCCTGGAGAGCGGTTTCTGGCCAAAGGCTGTATTCTGTAGACCCTGACTTTCTAAGAGTTCATTCGGCGACAGACGTCCAGTAACAAATCATGTCCATTTTAACCGTCAGTCAAATCGGTTTGGAGAGGATGCTTGATATCCCAAATGTTGTAGTAATTTCTTCATTTTCAGATCTACAATATTCCTAATGCATGGCATAAAATGATTCGCACTGATAAACATATATTGTGTATAAGAACTCACACAAACGTAGGTCTTTTGCACTGTCAATTTGTATGTGTATAGTCGTGATGTTGAACATCGTCACGTGGAACGCCACTGGGGCGATGGGTAGCAGCAGCTACATGTCAGAGCTACTTGCAAATCAAGAGGTGGACTTTTTTGGAATCAGCGAGCATTGACTCCACAATCACAATGTGCACATACTTGATACTGTTAGCAACAATTACCGGTACCACGCAGTGTGTGATTTCTCACAGACTACCCATACAGAGAGGGCGTGACAATGGTGGTGTAGCGATTTTCTGGCACAGAAGGCTGGATAGCGCTGTCTCAATACTTAACCTAAATGACGATAGACTATGTGGTATTCAATTACAGTTAGATAACTTGCAAGACATTTATATTATACAGGTCTATCTGCCCTCAACGAACTACACAGTCGGATTTTATCGTGACTATTTAAATAAGCTGGACATTACGATTGATTATTACTCATATATGGGTACAGTTATTGTTATGGGTGATTTTAACCGCAATATCCTGAAATCGGATGCCAGAAATCGCAATTTCAAGAAACTTATCACACATAGGAAACTCGTTTCTGTGAATCAGTCTGATCCGGTCACACGTTTGGTTGCTACACACATTCCAGCTTCTGCCGCAAGCGATTCAGGCACCACGATCGATCATATATTTATACACAAATCAAATCTGCACCGTGTAAACGAAATAAGAGTCATCGACGACTCTGCCACTGATTATTCCAACCACCGTCCTATCAAAATGCTCATCGAGCTAGGTAATCACGGCACTCGTCCAAATTCCGAGCGATGCACTGTCAACTGGAAGAAGTTTTTATCTTCAGACTCTTCAATGGCTGGTTATCAAAATTGTGTCGATGAACTTCTACCCAATAGTCCCATTACGGACTCTGCTAGTCTTGATGAATATTACGCAGGCATTATTCTGCGTCGTCAATCTTCATTCCAAAACAATTGTACAAATCGCACGTTAAACCATACTGGAATGAAAAGCTGAAGGAACTTCATAGTCAAATGTGTAACTTCAAACGTATATGGAACGTTGAAGGTCGCCCAAGAGGTCAAGATCACCTCTCGTATGCCCAATATAAAGCAGCGAAGTGTGCGTTTCGCAAGGAGCTACAACATAGCAACTTGAAATTCTTATCAAGCCAAAACGACCAAGTTGACAATGCTGCGGAAATAAACCAAGAGCACTTTTTTCGGTTATTTAACCAAGACAAATCTAGAACTAGGGCAACTAATAATAACTTCTTCGAGGTTTACAATGCTACGTCCGTATATAATGCAGAAGAATTCACAACTGCGTGGGCTGAGTATTATGAACGATTTTATTGCCAACGATGTCGGACGCATTCGATCATCATCATTACGATTATGTCAATAATTCAGTTGAAGACATTGCATCTAACATAAACATACATGGTGTCTCTACCCCACTTGATAAACAATTGTTATATCCTATTTCTATTCAGGAGCTAAAGGAAAATCTCAAGTCAATGAATATGGGGAAAGCTCCTGGTCCGGACATGATATGTTACGAGCACATTGTGTATGGAGGCGAGTCGTTACAGGAACGGTTAGCGTACGTCTTGAGCAAAATACTAGATCTACAACATATACCCGCTATGGCAAAATCTGGCCTGATGGTTTCCCTGTATAAGGGGGGTGATAAGCCAAAAACTAAATTCGATAGCTACAGGGCAATAACTCTTCTACCAGTTCTGTATAAGACACTAGAAAAAATAATGTTGTCTCGCATGGAAAGCAATACGCCAAATCTAATTAAAGTTCATCCCCTTCAAAACGGCTTTCAGAAAAATATGGCTCCTCCTAAGAGAGTTTTTTAGTAATATATCTTGTGTAGTCAAACATACAGACATTCTGTCTAAGTCAATTGCGATAAAACAAGGCGCAAGGGGGTATTTTATCCCCTCTGTGCTATATGTTGTACATATATGATCTGTTGTATGAACTTGAAGCTTCAAACTTTGGTTTTCGACTTTTATCCTCCAACTGCTCGTCTCCAACACAAGCTGATGATATGACATTGTTGTCCCTCTAAAGTTATGGCTTACAACGTTTATGCGATATATGCACATCATATAGTCAAAAGTGGCGGTTCATGTATAATCTAAACAAATGTAAGGTCATCGTTTTTAACGAAACTTCTCGCCAGAGTTGCAGCACAAGTAGGCGATGGACTGTCGCTGGCAGTACTTTGTCCGAAACAGACGAAATCACTCATTTGGGCATACAAGTAAATAAGTACAGCTTTGTCAAAGAATTTGTTGAAGTCGTTGTAGACAAAATCTTTCTCGTCAATTTAATAATCCTCAGTCATACTTTGCTGACATTGAACGAATTCTTATTTCTCACAACTTGAACCAATATCTTGAGCAACTCGCAGTAGTCGGTACGTGTCCAATCCGCCCGGAGTGGAACCGACTAGTCAACTTCTGTCCTCTTAAGTAATGCTGGACTTTATGCCAGAGGGATCACTCCGTCGAGTGGCGCAACTATATACAAAACGATGGTGCTGCCAAAAGGATTATATGGATCAGAATTTCTGTGTGGCATGTCTGTGTCAGATACTACTTCGCTCGAGAAAATCCATCGAATTTGCTTGAAACGCATTCAAGGGCTGCCTGTAAGGACGAGAACCAATATTGTCCTAGGTCTCATGGGCCTAGGCCCTATTTCCTCTTTTATAGATGCACGAAAGCTCAGTTTGTTTGGTATCCTTTGTCGCATATCGCCTTCCAAAATAGGCAAGGAGATTTTTGTATCAAGACTTCACATGCATCTTTCTCGTCAATTTAATAATCCTCAGTCATACTTTGCTGACATTGAACGAATTCGTATTTCTCACAACTTGAACCAATATATTGAGCAACTCGCAGTAGTCGGTACGTGTCCAATCCGCCCGGAGTGGAACCGACTAGTCAAAACGGAAGTCAACAGTAAGCGCGATATCGACTGGACGCAAAATGTTCAAAACGACCCAACACTAACATGCTTCTATCAAATCCAAAGTCATTTACAGATGTCTCTCCTTTGGCGTTGTTGTCGGCAATATCCAGAGCGGAAGAGAGACTTTTTCACCGTTGCCCAACTTATAGCGACTACTGCTACCAAACACGAGGGTACATGTGCGTTATGTCACTTGGATTATGACGACGTGGTAACACACGTTATGATTGATTGCACTCACCATATATTGTGCTCTCGTCGCAATGACACGTGGTACCAAATGTATTGACACATTTGGATTACTGTTCTATCTTTGGGTGGATGAGCTTGACGATGATGAACTTGTTATGCTTCACCTTACAAAACTTCCGTCTGAATTATTTTCTTTCATTGAAGTCCCTATGTTTTTCGTATCATTTATAGTTCACCACACCCAGATATTATGGCTATCACACAAAATGCTGTCAAGTCTTCATTCTGAGGGGTGTGACTAAACACCACCCGGACCAGCCCCGACCAGCCCGGACCAGCCCGGACCCCCCATATGGACTATATGAGTGATTTAAGGGCAATATAAGTGCAGGGTGTCATGGAAACCCACTCAGGGTCGCTATTAACCTTCAAAATGCCGGCATCGGCGAAAATGTTCGCCGCGAAATGAAGCTAACAGCCCGGACAGCCCCCTCTGCGTCCATGTGTGATTTTAGTATCCATATCTGTGCGAGGGTGTTAATGAAACCCAAATACGCACCGAGAGTGGTCAAGGTCAAACGGAAGTGCCGTTTATTAACCCCTAAACTTCCCAGATTCAGCCAGAATTACAAAATTGTGCCCCCAATAAACAAACTCACAGCCCGGACCCCCTTAATGTCCTCGTACTTCTAATAACTCATTACATATGTGTTGCGAAACTACCCTCGACTACACTCACGAAGATACAAGGGCGAGTCGCTCACGAATGCCTGACAATTAACCCCCAAAATGCCGCCATCGCCGAATATGTTTACCGATAACGACGCTGACAGCCGGACCAGCCCGGACCAGCTTTAGGGGTTAACATCGTCACTTCTGTTTGGCCGTGACCATCGTCCGTGTGTATGTGAGTTTCCATGACACCCGTGTACAGATAAGGTAACTAAAATCACCCCTAGACGCAGCAGGGGCGGTCCGGGCTGTTAGCTTCGTTATCGGTAAACATATTCGGCGATGGCGGCATTTTGGGGGTTAATTGCCAGGCTTTCGTGGGCGACTCGCCATTGTTTCTTCATTGAATGTAGTCAAGGGTAGATTCGCAACACATGTGTAAGGAGTTATTAGAAGTACGATGACATTAAGGGGGTCCGGGCTGTGAGTTTGTTTATTGGGGGCACAATTTTGTCATTATGACTGAAGCTGGCAAGTTTAGATGTTAATATCGGCACTTCTGTTTGACCTTGACCACTCTCCGTGCGTATTTGGGTTTCAATAACACCCTCGCACAGATATGGATACTAAAATCACACCTGGACGCAGCAGGGGCGGTCCGGGCTGTTAGCTTCATTTCGCGGCGAACATTTTCGCCGATCCCGGCATTTTGAGGGTTAATAGCGACCCTGAGTGGGTTTCCATGACACCCCTGCACTTATATTGCCTTAAAATCACTCATATAGTCCATATGGGCTGGTCCAGGCTGGTCCAGGCTGGTCCGGGCTGATCCGGGCTGGTCCGGGTGATGTTTAGTCACACCGATTCTGAGTAATCTCCAAACGTATCAACGAAAATCCACTGTTATATATTAGGACCAATTATTAACTGATCACCACAGAAATCAAAATCCAATGTTCGGATCAAAAATGCAAAGGAAATAAGCATTCATTCCCAATTATTGCAATTAAGTTATATTACCACATCAGACGAAAGGCCAATTACGTTGATACATGTAATATGTTTTTTCGAAATTGTATCTCTGTGTATTGTAGTCTGCCGGTGTAGTCATCATCACTCGTCCATGCGGATGTGATGTTACCGGTGTGAAGGTAACAATATTAGTTGTGTGCGCTTTTGTATTCCTTGCACTCATGCATTGTGGTATATCAATTGTATATGAACAGTAAACGACACATGCAATACTAACATTTGAATAATATTCCAAAATCTAACTGATTGCCGCCAGTAAATTAGCAAATGCGAGTGTAAGCATTTATTCTCTGTACCGTTCGGATTTTATCCGCATTATGTAAATATGTTTAGGTTTAAAGTTATGTTCGCGTGCCTGTGTTTGTCTGTCTACATACTATGTCCGCATGTCGGTATGCCTGATTGCATGTCTGAATTTATATCTGCCTGTGGGTAAGGTTTCTCAATAATTTGACCCAACATGTATACCATGTCTTGGTGGCACTTGTGTCATTTTGTGTACATACTGTTATTTGTTTATTGTCATGTTGGCTAAAATCTTAGCCTACCTTGATACTGTATATAACATTTGATAAACTTTTCAGTTATGGAGGTCAATAAAGATATATTATATAGATGTTGCAGTAGACGAGTCACATCGCGTAGTGGAACTTTAAGACAAATGGGCAAGTCTATAACCGGCGCCACACAAGACACACCCCCCCCCCCTTCCGGATGACGCGAATGCGCGGAACGACAATTCCATTAGAATCTCAGTGAAAAAACAACTCGAAAACTCAATGCTAGAAACATTTGAAAAAGTAGTTGATGTCTATATTGCATGTTTCTGCTTCTTACGGACACTATACTATACTTATGTCTGTTCATTTCAGCCGTATTCATGTTTTTATAACGCTCGACTGAACACTCAAAGTTCGTACCGCGTTTTTCATTTGTCCAATTATCGAAAGAGCGTCCATGACAACGTGTATAGACTATAGTTACTGTGAATACAAATTATCATGAATCAGACTGATCAACAGGCTGATGAACATGGATAGTTTTATTGGGAATAAATAAAATGTGTTAACCGATTACAACCCTATTAACATTTTTTCTGCTTCATAACAATGATAATGACATGGCATTTGTCACGGGAACATAAGATGTGGTCAGGGTATCTGTTTACAAATTACATCGGGCTGGAGTCTGGAGTTAATAATTTTACCGGAGGTCGCTATCCAATCGCTTCGGATTCGACTCATTGTGTGTTAATAATTATTGAGTTCTTATTGAGCCATTTAAACGTAATTGCTGAAAATTGAAGTTGAGGTGTAAATATTTATTTTCTGAAAGTTTGCTTGGTTGTTGACAATTTCGGCCAATTTATTTTCGCCCCATCAACCAAATTCGGAGATCGTCTAACGGAAAATCCTGTTGTTGCAATTCATGTTCTGAGATGGATTAATAGTAGATAGTTGAAAATAAAGTGTTATCGTTGTAATTATAAGCCATCAACGTCGTTTTTCGGTTGATCTATGGGCCTATTGATCGATCAGTAGACGAATAACATACTTAGTATAATCCGCTTCGCGGAATTATACAGTATGTTATTCGTCTACCGATCGATCTATAGGCTCATAGATCAACCGAAAAACGACGTTGATGGCATATGTAGACGCGACTTGCATCAAGTCACGAGAATAACGTTGAAATGGGCGCTTAATGCTCGTCTAATCAGCCAGTTGACTCGGTTGAGTGTAAATATAAGTAATGGATGTTGATTTTGTTGCGTTCCATAGCATAAGGATGCAAGTAACTTCTAGTATGACATTATACAAAATGTCAGACCAACTTGCATGCATACTCTATGGAACGCAAGCAAATCGACATCCATTTCTAAAATGGGAGTAATGTATTACAACAGTATTCGGCCATTTACACATGTACACATTATCACCATGTATGGTGGTTGTGGACGGGCCTGTCCCTGACGAGAGATTGAATTCCTCAATACAGGTAGTAGCGTCATGTAAATAGCCAAATACTGTTATACATTACTATTTAAATTGGCGTTTGTTCTATTGAGTGAATTCTATTAAAACAAGAGGTTGTATCATGGGTACTGGGATATATACCCCCATGGTGAACATTTAAATATGGGCAGGTCGGAAACCAAATTGGGAAAAAAAATGTGATGAACGAACGAATTACTATTTTCAGTTAAAGAAAGAGGGATAACTCTTGACCGGAAAATGTAAACAACGTCAATGAACCCTCTGTTGAAAGCCCTCATGATGCCAACCCTGCATACCAATTTTCATCGAGATCCGATAACCCATGGTTGATATATATATGAACGGACGGACAAAAATCCAACATTTTCAGGATAGAGTGATACCTCTTGAACGGAAATGTTAACAACGCCAATGAACCCTTTTTGAGAGCCCTCCTGGTGACAAACTTGCACACCAAATGGGTTTACATGTCTTTTACCAGAGTATATGTTAACCTGACTTTACCACATTTATCAGAGTAGAGCCATGGTTTACCGGTCTTTTGCCAGAGTGTTTTATAAGGGTTTCGACGTGCCACCACTGGCTGTTGGTTATTAATTTGGTTAATTACCAATTAATTTATTTATGCCATTTAGCTGGCATTTAGTCATATAGTCCAGGATATATTGGTCGACCTCTGCACCCCCCCCCCCGGACTTAACTTCACCCCACTCAGTTTCTTCCTTAAGGTCTCCTCTAATTTTTTTCACTTGTTAACAAGAACAAAAAGTGGCCGCAGAGACTCCAGACAAGATGGCGTCCATCATGGCGACCATTTGTTTTAAATGCACCAGGTCTCTTTGATCGCCGTTATAGTAAAGATGATGTCACATGCCGTCTTGTTTTCCGCTCGATTCGTTATGCTAATATACAACCCTTACAAATTAGCAAAATATCCGACACCACAATCCAATATGGCGGCCAATATGGCCGCCGAAATGTGAAAATATGCTATTTTTCTGACATGTTACCACCTTTCGTTTGTCTCTGTGGGAAAATGTTGACATATTTGCGTCATGTTATACATTTATATAGAGGAGTCATTCGCGACCACATGGGGCCCATAATATACATTCATTGCGGGATATTTTTGTCCGATATCACGTTTTCCCAAATGCCGGTATAACAGGTCAAAGCCTTATCTACGTTAATAAAGCGATGTAATGTTTCGAATCAATGGATGTTATTGCTATTATACCAACACCCATGCATATATATGCGCAGGAGATACTAGGATTCCTCTTATACCTAAGTTGAGGAATATTTACCCAAATCCAAGATGGCGGCCAAAATGGCCACCAGAAATAAAAAATCGCCGAAAATCGCTGTTTTAACATCAGTGAACATTATTGTCATGAAAACTCCACACCTGCTTACTATTGTGAGTTGGGAACACTTAGGCGAAGAACTTTCCTTGTACCATATCTAAATAAAAGTCCCCCAAATCCAAAATGGCGCCCACAATGTCGGACAGATTTTGAAAAATCACCGAAATTCCCTCATATTCACATCATTGGGCATTATTGTCGAGACAACTCCACTCATGCTTACAATTGAGTTGGAAATACTGAGGTGAAGTAATTACATTACATCTCATGCAAGAAATTGTTTTCCAAATCGAAGATGGCGGCCAAAATGGCGACCGAAATTTGAAAACAAGTCCACATTCCTTTACTTTCTTACGATGGGCGTTATTGTTTCGCGATTTCTATCCACCATTACATGTTGATATGGAATATTGACATGAAGTATTCATTAGGGTTTGGCAAATTGTTACTCACAGCCAAGATCGCTGCTAAATTGGCGGCTAGAAATTGAAAAGAAATCGATATTTTCACATATTAATTTCAACTTTTTGTCATAATATCGGTATGTATGGACGAAACTGTACATAAACCATATACTAGTTCAACTTAAAGGTATCAAAACGCATAACATAACTCGTATCCTTCTGGAAAGATGAAAAACCACAATTAATATCGCGATGTGGCATTCAAAATCCAGTCTCCACTTAGCGCCGATAATGGCCGTAAGCGTAGGTGCGCCGAATAGTTATATCAGAACAATTACCTGATAACATAGCTCGTATCCTTCTGGAAAGATGAAAAACCACAATTAATATCGCGATGTGGCATTCAAAATCCAGTCTCCACTTAGCGCCGATAATGGCCGTAAGCGTAGGTGCGCCGAATAGTTATATCAGAACAATTACCTGATAACAGATTCTGATTTGCCACTTCACGTCCATAATTATCTGGACCAGCTTCCATTTCTTTGTCTGATAAATCTAGGTCGCTCACACCGACAAAGTATTCACCACTTCCTGGGAGTAGGGTCACTCTAATCATAACGTTTCAAACAATTCATTTTCCGGTGTCTAGCTTACTATTTTAAATATTTGCCAAATATGATATTTGTGCGTCATCTTGAACTAGGAAGGCATATGGCCGATGAGTATACAATCTTACAGAAGGTCATCTCTATGTATGTGTCTCATACCCCATGGGATAACGACATGTACACCTGGCGAACCAGTTAGCTAGTCACTTCTCAATAGATGGTTCGTCAACTCACAAACTCAGCGAACGCATTGGCATATGTGGACAACTTCGACAGTGTTTCGAAGGTTGCTAGCTGTCTCATTCCCTTGGACAGATGTCTATCTGCTAAGGAGAAGACCCTAGTGTACAGACTACCCGCACTTCTTGACCATTATCCGAAGCAAACTGTGTGACGCCCCGCAGTTGTCTCGTCGAATATCTCCCAGCAGAGAAGAACAATGCTCGCGGTGCTAGTTAGTGGACATGCGCCATTATAGTGGGGATGAAATGGGCCACTGTGTACACCACCCCTACACCTGGTGCATGTTTAAGATATCGAATGTCATGCGTGTCGGTTTTATTTGGTGTGGTAAGATTGTATTTCCACATCCGTTTCGACGCATTTCTGATTCAACTACGTACACTTTTGTCTGGATAATACTATGCTAGCCTCCCTCAAAACAGTCGGATGGACTAAAGGATAATGTCTTTATAGCATGAATGTATGCGTGTTTTGTTGTCCTCTCTCGGTGTTAGTGTCAGTATGTGGGCGGTAATATTCAAGAAAATGTCAGGAACTGTGTTGCATTTATTTCACTATGTATTTACAATCTCGATGGCAATGGCTGTGGATGTTGGGGAACGCGACCTTTATGATCACATAGCTTTATATATATAACTTTAGAATATAGTAGTTAATGTATCATGCAGGAAAATGGTCGCAATGGTGAAGTTACCAAGAAATCACTTGGCGTACCAACGTTTGTTGAACTGAATGCAAGAGCTCATCAACGTAACATTCCTCTGGATGTTCTTCGCGTTGAACATTTCACCCTTTTGTTGATGGCATTTGTACTTTCTTGAACCATACCACCCAGCGTGAGTATGACATATCAACCAACTATCAAATGTATCGCCTTTAAGACTACACCCCAGTCTTGGTGAGGCTTATACAGCAGTAGCCAATGGCATACTCCTGGTCCAGTTGTTTAAGAACGGCTTCCAAACCGATGGGAACATACAATCTTAGCATGCAAGGAAAGCAAAGCCACACATGAGATCCTGTCTGAATCTAAAACATAACACAATAAGGGGCGGTGCAGTCATGGTCCAATTTCATTTCCACTATCATGACACATACCCACAAACTAGCACCATGTATATTGTTATCATCTGCTTGGATCTGTTCGGTGAGACGATTGCTGGACGCCAACAAGCTTGTTCTTATGATCATGTTCAAGGGGTTTGGGTATATTATGCATTATGGTCTTCTACGTCTTAGCAGAAATGCATCCGTCAAATGTCGGGCTTTCAACATTCGAAGCCATATACAGAAGTTGTCCGGGTACGTCAGTGCATTAGATGAGTATGTGAATTGATGAACCATATATTGAGAAGTGGCTGTTTGGGAAGATCACCAGGTGTACACGTTGTTATCCTCATTTGGTCAGCAAAGCTGAAAATACGCAGATAGATATGTCCCTCTGAAATCTAGTATACGCATCGACCGAATACCTTTATAGTGTATCGCACAAGATGACGCATATACCCCATATGTAGCATCTGAATTATACCATAAGCTATACCACGAATGAAGCTCGCTAAGAATTCCAAGCTTTCGAAACAAACACGTGAGCTGGACACCGGCATATGTATTGTTTGAAACATTCCGATTAGTGGCACCCTTCTACAAAGAAGAGTAGTGAACTGTTGTTGTGAGTGAGATAGATTAATCTGACGAAGAGACGGAATTTTTTATGAATTTATTAATAATTTGTATTATAACCTATATTGTATTGGTTCACATCTAAGTGGACATAGCATTTGGCAACTCACATCCTTGTGGTCGTTTATTGTATTTGATGTATTTTCACACGCTTGTAAATTCGTTCTTTCAGGTTAAAACATTAAAGCAATAGAGTTCGATGACATGGTGGTGTATTGTCGGTTTAGCCAGCCAATGTGATAGCGAAACAACGAGTCTAGATAATGCTGAATGTGGTAATTCAGAATAAGCTCAGGTACTGTTGTTTTGATTCTTGGAAGTTATAATATGACTATTCGGCGCACCTATATACGGTTACGGCCAGTATGAGCCCTTCGTGGATAATGGATTTTGAAATGCCACATCGCGATTGTGGGTTTTCATCCTTCCAAAAGGCTACGACTTACATTGGAACTAATAGATGGCTTATATTATGTACCGTTTCGTTTATACATATCAATATTATGACAAAATGTTGAAATTAGTATGTGATAATATCGGCTTCTTTTCAATTTCTGCCCGCCAGTTTGGCCGCCATACTGACTGTGAGTATCACTTGCCAAACCCTAATGAATAATTCATACATATCAACATGTAATGGTGGGTAGAAATCGCGAAACAATAACGCCCATCCTAAGAAAGTAAAGGAATGTAGGCGTGTTTTCAAATTTCGGTCGCCATTTTGGCCGCCATCTTCGGTTTGGAAAACCATTTCTTGAATGAGATGTAAGGTAATTACTTCACCTCAGTACTTCCAACTCAACTGTAAGCATGGATGGAGTTGTCTCGACAATAATGCCCAATGATGTGAATATGAGGGAATTTCGGTGATTTTTCAAAATCTGTCCGCCATTGTGGGCGCCATTTTGGATTTGGGGGACTTTTAGTTGGATATGGTACAAGGAACGTTCTTCGCCTAAGACCCTAAGTGTTCCCAACTTACAATAGTAAGCAGGTGTGGAGTTGTCATGACAATAATGTTCACTGATGTTAAAATCAGCGATTTTCGGCGATTTTTTATTTCTGGTGGCCATTTTGGCCGCCATCTTGGATTTGGGTAAATATTCCTCAACTCAGGTATAAGAGGAATCCTAGCTCGAGTATCTCCTGCAAATATATATGCATGGTGTTGTTATAATAGCAATAACATTCATTGATTAGAAACATAACATCGCGTTATTAACGGAGATTCGGCTTTGACCTATGATACCGGCATTTGGGAAAACGTGATCTCGGACAAAAGTATCCCGCAATGAATGCACATTATGGTCCCCATGTGTTCGCCAATGACTCTTCTCTATGATAAATGAATAACATGACGCAAAAATTCTAACATTTTCCCACAGAGACAAACGAAAGGTGGTAACATGTCATAAAAATAGCATATTTTCACATTTCGGCGGCCATATTGGCCGCCATATTGGATTCTGGTGTCGGATTTTTGGCTAATTTGTAAGGGTTGTATATTAGCATAACGAATCGTGCGGAAAACAAGACCGTATTTGCTATCATCTTTACTATAATGGCGATCAAAGAGACCTGGTGCATTTAAAAAAAATGGCCGCCATGATGGACGCCATCTTGTCTGGAGTCTCTGCGGCCACTTTTTTTTTGTTAACAAGTGAAACAAATTAGAGGAGACCTTAAGGAAGAAACTGAGTGGGGTGAAGTTAAGTCCTGGTGGGTGCAGAGGTCGACCAATATCTCCTGGACTAATACTTTGGCATCTGAAGACTTATAGTTATATTAGTGGCATTTCATTTTAGCCAATTTTCACTGAAACTGAAAGAGACCCAAGGAAGCCTTCGGTGACATATTATTTTACTCTATTCTGGAATCATTCTGTGGAAATTTGGATAAATTTTATTTTAATAAATAACATCGTTTACATCAATTTCCCTATGGTTATTGCAAATACTTCTTGGGTCAATAATGCTTGTCCTATGAGGGTTTCGGGGCTCCACATAGATGTATCAAGCCAAGACACAGACGCAAGAACGGATTATAGCGTTACATATCAAGATCCAAGAATCCGCAAATACATTTCCTGTAGCGTTGAGGTTCGGGGCAAGGTATTTATCGACGCTACCCGAAACTTAGTACAAGACCCCGGCCCACGTTACAAGACATTACTACATGTATAATATAAGAAGTTTCTGACATCAGTACATCAGTTACATGTACAAGTGGTTTGTAACATGTTATAACCAACCAATTTCCAGATTCTCGAGACCACTGAGACGTGCACCATCATTGTTTGCGAAAGTTGCCGAAATGTGTACCTTTATAACAATACCATGGTAACACGCATTACAATTACACGTACATGTAGCTGAACCTGGCAATTGAGTAGAATTGAAGATACATGTATATCAGACTTCGTAATCGATTTATGGATAAATGTACAATATGCAAATTATTTTACTGAAGACTTTGTATAAAGTGGGTCATGCCAACTAAATGCCATAGGATGCATTCGAATGCCCGTAAACAGACATCAATACTTCCCTCATATATCTCCATGAGTGTGGTCAACAAAAAGTCATAAATAATTAATAATAATAATTAGTTATTAACATAGCGCAGCTAAAATATAAATGCCCAGTTGCGCTTTACAAGATAAATATAGAAATATACAATCAATATGCCGTGTTAAACAAATAAGTTTTCAATAGTGTAACATTTCTTGATTCCCACAGTGTCTAATATTTATATCTAGATTATTCCAGATATAGCTGCCGAGCTACCCAATGGAATCTTCTACTGCCATATTTTGAAAAATCAGTTTTTTGACACAGATTTGTATTTCAAGAGATGACCTAAATGTTTTGCCAATTTTGCGAACTGGAACCATATCGGAGAGATATGAATGCACTTATTGGTTAATAGAAGAACTTTTAACTCAATTCTGTATTTAACAGGGAGCCAGTGAAGATATGTGAGTACAGGTGATGTATGACAATATCTAGGTAACTTTTGACAACATGAGCAGCCATGTTCTGCATTATTTGAAGCTTGCAGTGATCAGGTTCCCATCAGTATTAAATGCCAAAAGAATACTGAATTGCAATAATCCAGATGACATGAATTGAAGAGTCGATTATATATATCTTGTTATTTCCTTAAGCTTAGCTACGTTGCTTTTTTGATAATATTGGACACGTGTGTATTGAATGATAAATTCACATCCACATATAAACCACATGTAATACATTATCACTGACCTGGGCACGGCGTTGTGTTACATTCGTCACTCTCGAAGGCTTCGCCCTCACATTTCATGCCATTGTACTGAGGCTCCGGACTACTACACTTCCTCTCTCTGTGGAGGGTACCACCATCACAAAAATGGGAGCATCTGGACCAGGACTCCCAATACGACCACATACCGTCAACTTCAAAAGACAATGATTATAATTATTTAAAATCCACTTGCGCGTCTCCCCTTTATTGTCGTGTGAGTGTAATATATTGCAGAATGTCATTCACCGAAGACGCCGAAACGTTATCTCGCCGAGGTGGCAATTATTTTGCTAGTCATTATTAGCTCAACTGTGCATTAAGGGGGAGACGCACGTTTTGCATAAATCCAGCCAGAATTTCAATAGATTTTCAACAAAGAATTTCTCTGGATCTATTTGGCAAAAGATCTGGAGTTTCTTATATCATCATCTTCATTGTATATAGAAATGAGCAATTATTGAGAGACAACAAACACAATGAATCTTAATACATTTGAGACGTTGAAGATATTATTTAATTTTGTGTCCCTTTCAGTACCAAGAACTGCTAGAATTAATAATTTCACACAAAACTCAAATGACCTAATAGCTTATTGTCTTGGCTCTATGAGAAGAGCCATATATATATGTCATAATGTTTTTATTATTAATGTTTATATTGAAAATAAGAGCATTATAATACAATTGGTTGTCAATGAAGGTACATAATTTGTTATGCATATACATGGTAATTCAATTTTATATATAGTGTTTGAAGATAAAGGTCTTGATTTTTTTTTTTGGAAAGAATAATATTAGAGATAGAGAGAGAGCTGAGAGATGGAGTGGGAGATTTAGTCAGTTGAATAGATAGATACATGGAAATAAGTATATATTTTAATTTTGCTATGAAGACTTCGCAAGAGTCGTGTGTGCCTATATCATGTGAATGAATGTATACTGGGACAACGTATATTTATGTAGAATTTGAGCTATTATTTATTGCTGGGTCGCTCAGTTGTATGAAAGATAAGATTTGACAGTGCTTCAACTCGAGTAATCTAAGGTATATACGTGCAATAATATGTTCACATTTGGATGACTGCATATAAGTATAGTTTAAATCACTTTTGTATGGATGATATTTTATAAGGCATATAACTACATTGGGTTAATATGCATGGGGTGTGAGGTGTGGCTGGATGATAACAATATCCAGTGGTAAGTTAAGTGATTATGTGTGTGTATAATTATTATAGTGTTTCGTGCACATTGTAGTTATAGCACATATATTTAAGTTACAGTTTAGTATTTCATTACATTTTCCCATTTGGACAGCGTTTATCGGATTATTCGTACATACATTTGCTACAATATGAAGTCTTTTCCAGCTGGTAGCAGTCTGAAGTTCTTGTATAATTTCATTTAATGTTGGTACTTCACACAAAAATGATGATGAAGCTTACAAGGTCTTCTACTTGTTCATGGTGAGACTCCGAATATCAATTACAAAATTCTTCGATGTTAATGTGAAATTTAGTCTCTTAAATGTCAAATTCTGTAACGGAATCCACACTTGGCGAGTAACATAACATTTGCAGAATAAATTGAAGATAGTTTCCTTTTCTGTTCCACAGAATTTACATACATTGTCTTTCGATAACTTCGTTCTTTCAAAAAGCGATTTGGTTCCTAGAATTCTGGTATTCATTAGATATTGGAGCCATCTGTATTTCGACTCAGAAGCGTTTTCTCAGAACTGTAGACCAAAGTGTTTTGTTAATTTTAATGTCCAATTCGCATCCCCATTTATACTGACTGTAGACCAAAGTGTTTTGTTAATTTTTATGTCCAATTCGCATCCCCATTTATACTGACTGACTTTCGTTTGTTTGGTCAGTTCATAAATATTTTTAGATATACCCAAAATTAATGTACTTAACTGAAATGGGATTAGTGGGTTATGTAATGGTTGAATGCTGTCCGGTTTTTGAACAGCTTTAATGAATTGTTTGACACCTAGAATCAACTTGTTGTGAGTCCGGAAGTTGATTTTGCACTCGATTTGCCTTTCTAATACATCGATAGAAATAATATTGCCATTATGATCTATTATGTCATTTACAAATAATAATCCATTCTTCTCCAATTCGTGTGAAGAGAACTGTTTATCGTTTGTGAAGATAATGCCGTTATTTGGATGGTAAGATGTTTCGAGAATACTTAAATAGAGATTGCCATTTCCCAGATTTTGTGATGTGATGATGTGTATCATACTGTTGAGTTAGATTTTGAATTGCATAATATAGCATCATACCCCATGTAGTATTATAATGAAGAATAAAGCAGTCACAGATATACCAGCCTAATGAAAACAAATGTTGATATACAGTGAGGTCCACTAAAGCATGGAGCAAGCAACTGAAATATGCCATATTGTTAAGAGATATGGTGGTCAGCTTAGAATTGTTTATGAACCCATGACCTAAAACTTATCTCAGCCCAATTGTTCATTGATCAACAGGCATTACATGAACATTCTCAGATATAGAAAATTAGTTATGGGTATATGCTTTCCTAACGGAAAATAATCACTAAATGTCATGAATCAACAATAATTAAGTCTCCGCGCATGATCTTCAGATATGATATAATGGATATATGAACTGCACTTTTGAAAAAAAAATATTATACAGAAGTTCTTGGTACCGGAAGACAGTGAAATTTTAAATAGTTTTCATTCAATAATAGAAAAGTAAATGAGATTAATACGTAGACTTAATTTGCGCCCGCTTGTTACTGTTCATGGGATTATCGGATGATTTGTTATCTTTAAAGGATGTGATGATAAACCCTAACGGGACACAAGAAAATAATATATACAATATATGTAAATAATCACATATAACGTAAATGTGGATGTTTAGCCTGCCCGTGCAATACGAGTCTCAGCTGTCTGGGGCCAATACTATGAAGCGTTTTCTTTGTAAGGATCTACAATTGTTTGTAAGAAATAACAATTTGTCATTCCGCTAATACTATGAACCTACGATTACAAACATAATTCACAAATAGTACGTGTTCTTTGTATTTACAAATATCTCCCAATCACAAAGAATGTTCGAGTATTATGAAAGTTAATTGAAAGTTATAACGTTAAGGAACGTGATTAGAAGGTCTGCGCATTGTGAGTCCAAACATTATTTTTCAGTTTTCGCACCCTTAACCCGGATAATATACCCATCTATGATACGCAGGGACGTGGCGAAAAGGGGTAGATTCACCCACTTGTGAAAATGTTTTGTCAGCTGGAAATCTCAAGTACAACCCACAGGGACGTCGCGACAAGGGGGTTGGGTTATGTTTCTAGCCCCAAAAATTTTATCAACACGTTCAACAGTTGGAAATTTGATACCTGAAACAACTTGAATTGGAAATTTTACAACAACAATATGATGAACTTGTTCTCTTATTTTGTTTTTCCAAAAATTTATCAGAGGGTATGTGTTTGTTTTAGACCAACATTTTCATATTTACCTCCTTTGGTCAAAAGTTTGGATTGAAATGGCCTATATTTAGAAATTGACAAAACCTTAGGGGGTGTCAGCTTGGATGTGAGGTAGCAGTATGTGTTCCTTGTAACTACTAAAATTGCCCAATTTATTGAAAGTTACAACGTTAAGCAACTTGTCTAGATTGTCTATATAGGGTGTCAAACATAAATTGTCGATTTTCACATCATTAAACCGGACCATATAACCATCTGATTCGCAGGGATGTAGCGCCCCCCCCCCTTATGAAAATGTTTTATCAATGGAAATCTCATAAACAGGGATATGACGATAGTGGTCTTGGGAATACGATGCCTGGCACATTACAGCTGTTCAGAATAGGAATCTTATGAGTCGCAACGTCTCTGACAAACGTTCGTGATTAATATAAATAGTGAGTGATATCTTTGAGTTTCGATCGTCAACGCAAATGCATTTGGTCACGGTAAAGGACACGAATACGAAGATGCAAGCACAGTTTTCATAAATGACTACAGGATAAATGCAGTGACGTGGCAAGATGGTCTCTTCGGTGCGCCAACGTCGATATCCAACTATATCCCCACCCCTCAATCAGAAACTTCTATTTCTGTGAAATGTAATTGTTTACCCCGGTTGGCTTCTGATTTTCCAGCTGTAACATTAAGTTGTCCAACCCCTCCCCCCGCATTGGGTTGTACATTTTGACTAAATATGACTAATTTAGTCTTAGTCACAAACATTTTGAGTAACTTTGGTCAAGTATTGGAATTATTTGCACATAATTCCGCAACTTACATTTTCGCCTTCCCATTAACTAACAAAGTTATGACTAAATCCTGGCCATTTTGACTAATTAGTCGTTTTGAATCCCCATTTCTTAGTCGTTATGACTAACATCACCCTAGTAATTTTGACTAATGTTATGCCTCAGTCATGTTGGCTGAACTAAGTTAGTCATCCTGTGGAAAAACGTTTGACTAACATATGTTAGTCATATTGACAAACTTTTGTTATCAGCGTAGAACAATTAAAATACTCGCCTCTTGATATACGATTCCATCGCTATGTGGGAATTTATTCAAAGGGTGTGTATATTGAAATTATAGGATGAACACCCCATCACCAAACGGAGCCCATATAACCACGTCCCTATCTCGATATATTATAAGATATCGGAGCAGTTTGAAATTATAAAATGACCACCCCTCCTATAACCGAGAGCCTTATCACGTCCCTGCTTCGATATTGTGATGGGCACCCCCTGATAAAATGGAGCCACGTTCCTGCCTCGATGTGTTATGATAAGAGTAGCGGATCAGTTTGAAATCATAGGATGGGCACAATATATATAATGTTATACCATCAAAATAACATTTTGTTTTCACAAACTGAATGGTTGTAATTTGTGAAAACAATGATACCAAATTGGTTGTAGTACTCGATACTACACTGACTTGTACTTACATACACACTCTACAAACGAACAGTTTATTAGTTAACTTTGCGCAGACAAATGGTCACCAACTTAGCAACCCGTGTACCGATTGGATAGCTCTGATAAGCGATCACCTCTCAACTTATGATTGGTTAATTCTTTTGTAACTTTGGCTTGCCGTGATTCAATATATTGTGAATAACTCACGTAAGCAATCTACAATTATCAGCAGTAGATCTTTGTGAAATTTGCGAGATTTTGTTAGCTCATCGTTTCATAGTACCGGCGATATCACTAATCACACAATAATAGCACGCATTGTAACTTTGCAATAGAAATTGTCGTCAGTTATTTTAGCTCTATATAGATGTCCGTCTAATTTGAACTGGTATTCAGATAACACTGATAACGGGTGAATGGGAGCAGAGTGGTGAGTTAGTTTTTTCTATGTTTTAGCAGTTTCACCCCTCGCCCAGTCTGAGGTATTACAATAATACGGCTAAATTTTCCCTGTACTATGAAACAACTGTGATAGTTAACACAAATTTGTAATTACAAATTAATAAATACTATTTGTATTTACAGGTATAAAATTGTTCATAGTATTGACCCCTGGCCATCGACACAGTCCTGTCTGGAATTTTCCGCGCCGATGTAGGTTGTGACGTCATGATGTACTCTTGATGTCATGACGCCTTTACTAAGAAGCAATCTTAAAAGGACTCTGCGATCTTTCAATCGGAACTTATAGTTTCCGTTTGTCGGCCTTGAACTTTTCTTCAATCTTTTAGGCGGAAATATCGTTAAAAAATGTAAGATCAAATATAAACGGCCAGTAAGTCCACTATAATCCTCTTTCGGGGCAAATATTTTTAATAATTTTATAAAATATGTAAACAAAACTTTTTCATGCAATTTAAGTTTTTGTTAACCAGAGCTTTGGTTTGATTTACTTTCAATTTTTAAATTATCTTTGGCTTTAGGAGCATGATGTTCCTACGTATGATGAAGTATAGCTAACATTGACCGGAACAAAGTTTTTTAGTTTTGCCCGTCATGATGTACGTCTTGATGTCATGGCGCCTTACTGGTTTCCCCAAGAACAATCTAAAAAAGACTCTGTGATCTTTCAATGGGAACTTATAGTTTCCGTTTGTCGGTCTTGAACTTTGAGAATAATTCATCAATCTTTTTGGCGGAAATACCGTTAGAAAATAGAATATATTATCTAAACGGCCAGTAAAGCTCCTAGATTCCTCTTGCGGGGCGAATATTTTTATAAAATATGTAAACAAAACTTGTTCATGCAATTTTACTTTTTGTTAACCAGAGCTTCGGTTTAATCTACATTAATTTTTTTAAATATCATTGGCTTTAGGAGCATGATGTTCCTACATATGATGAAGTATAGCTAACATTTGCCGGAACAAAGTGTTTTATTCCCCCCCTGGAGCATTTTGCCCAATTACACATTTCGAGGTGGTATTAATCAACACAAAATGGCGGCCGTCGCCAACAATATTTTTTGGACTAGCTGACCCTTGAGTTATGAATAAATTATTTTATTTTAGGTAAGATCAATATATTTTTAGAAATGGCTGAAAAAGTCGATTAGTATATCTCATATTCGCATACGTATACCATAGGTCGCTTCGCTTCCGCGGCTTCGCCGCGGGAGAGCGGGCGCTATTATATTGTAAAGGCCATGCCTTTACTCGTTTCATTAACTCATTTCGTAAATGTTGCATTTAGCATTTCATAATCAAACTCATAATTCAAATATTTAGTCATTCATACTTAGCCGTTTCGCATATCAATATGCCATCTTCATTTGAACCAAATCTCACATCGTCACGTTTCGTATTCACAATGTTATTCACAAAAATTTATCAACAACTTTCACACATTTTTCACTTCATGGGCGCAGAACCTTTTAATAAGTAATTTATAACTTGGTAATTTTTCATGGCATAGTTTCACTTGTGTCGTGTTGGTTGAATTGTGCATTATGTCAGAAGTGACAAACACATGCACCCTGCTCACAGAGAACGTTCAGACCGGAAGTGGTTCAAAGTTCCATGTGAAGTAGACTGACAGATATTTTTTATGCAAATTTCTGCATCTTTCTATTTAGCCATCTATTTATTTATGATGAGTTTGACTTAGAGCTTTTTGGGAAATTTAGGTAATGTAGTACCAGAAGTGGTCACACATAAACCTCTGCCATCCGACTCAGTCAGACGTGACTTGATGGCTGAGCATGTAAAAATCATTAAGTGAGTGGCCTATTACCCATGTCTTGCATCGCAGAAATTCTATATATGTCTGAAGTGACTAAGTGTTGAGTAATTGACGGTCTGAAGGGACATGTTGATGGTGACAGTATCCGAAGTGGTCAAAATCCATCAACATTTAAGGGTTTGGTCAAGGGTTTAGTCAAGGTACTCTTCCCACTTGTATTTTATTCATAAAATATATATTAGGGAAATAGTTTTTATTAGCAAATAAATTTAAAGTTAGTCTTGGTGCTCAGTTTAAAGGCAGTTTATGAAATTTTAGCAAAGCCATACAGTACGGTGCAGAAGCCTGAAACAAAAGTTACTATGACGCTCTAGGTTTTGTTCCAGTAATGTCAGTAAGTAAGAAGTATCATTCTCTGGTAAGGCTAAGTATTAAATATCTGTCATATCATCACTCTGCATTGACTACATATATTGCAGGTGACCACCTGTGGATTCTGTACTTATCAACCCTTGTAGTTTTATTCATTGGAATGTAAATGGTGCCAATAAAATCTCATTTCCTAATCTTACTATTTAATATTTCACATACTTTTTTATATTTAAAGGCATTAATCAAGTCTATGCCTATTTCACATCATTCACTTATTTCATTATTAATCTTTAGTAAGTGTTTTCATGCTTGGCCGGTAATGGGGCTAAGTCATAGCAAGTTTCTGTTGCATTTTCTGCAACATTTTAAGCTATTTCTATTATTTCATTACTTAGCCATTGATTCAGCTAAATAAGTTCATCTAATATTTAAAGTTTTATAAAAACTTCATATTTTATATGGTTTTAGAATAAGTGAAATCATGTCTTGATATGCAACCATATTCATTTATTGTATTTCTCATAAATAAGTTTTTGTAGTGGTATTTTAATATCCTCAGTGCATAATCCACATGATCACCGGTGTTCGCTATTGTGTGACTGTAGGGACAGTCTTCTTTTATATAGTATCTGGGTCGCGCCTAGAACTATATATCGCATTCGTAAATCTCCAAAATATGTTGCAACCGTATTATGTAAGACCCATAGGGAGTTGAACAGGTTATTTATAAGACAACATAAAATGTCTTTGATTCTATCAGATTTCCATAACAGTTCTCATTATTAAATATTCCAATACCACAACAAATATATATAAACTTCAACCAGTGAGCTCAAATATTTATCGGTGTATGTGCCTTGTTCATATATTGTGTAATTGTTTTGTGTTGTATCGTATCATCAAATGTTCGAGTATTATGAAAGTTAATTGAAAGTTATAACGTTAAGGAACGTGATTAGAAGGTCTGCGCATTGTGAGTCCAAACATTATTTTTCAGTTTTCGCACCCTTAACCCGGATAATATACCCATCTATGATACGCAGGGACGTGGCGAAAAGGGGTAGATTCACCCACTTGTGAAAATGTTTTGTCAGCTGGAAATCTCAAGTACAACCCACAGGGACGTCGCGACAAGGGGGTTGGGTTATGTTTCTAGCCCCAAAAATTTTATCAACACGTTCAACAGTTGGAAATTTGATACCTGAAACAACTTGAATTGGAAATTTTACAACAACAATATGATGAACTTGTTCTCTTATTTTGTTTTTCCAAAAATTTATCAGAGGGTATGTGTTTGTTTTAGACCAACATTTTCATATTTACCTCCTTTGGTCAAAAGTTTGGATTGAAATGGCCTATATTTAGAAATTGACAAAACCTTAGGGGGTGTCAGCTTGGATGTGAGGTAGCAGTATGTGTTCCTTGTAACTACTAAAATTGCCCAATTTATTGAAAGTTACAACGTTAAGCAACTTGTCTAGATTGTCTATATAGGGTGTCAAACATAAATTGTCGATTTTCACATCATTAAACCGGACCATATAACCATCTGATTCGCAGGGATGTAGCGCCCCCCCCCCCTTATGAAAATGTTTTATCAATGGAAATCTCATAAACAGGGATATGACGATAGTGGTCTTGGGAATACGATGCCTGGCACATTACAGCTGTTCAGAATAGGAATCTTATGAGTCGCAACGTCTCTGACAAACGTTCGTGATTAATATAAATAGTGAGTGATATCTTTGAGTTTCGATCGTCAACGCAAATGCATTTGGTCACGGTAAAGGACACGAATACGAAGATGCAAGCACAGTTTTCATAAATGACTACAGGATAAATGCAGTGACGTGGCAAGATGGTCTCTTCGGTGCGCCAACGTCGATATCCAACTATATCCCCACCCCTCAATCAGAAACTTCTATTTCTGTGAAATGTAATTGTTTACCCCGGTTGGCTTCTGATTTTCCAGCTGTAACATTAAGTTGTCCAACCCCTCCCCCCGCATTGGGTTGTACATTTTGACTAAATATGACTAATTTAGTCTTAGTCACAAACATTTTGAGTAACTTTGGTCAAGTATTGGAATTATTTGCACATAATTCCGCAACTTACATTTTCGCCTTCCCATTAACTAACAAAGTTATGACTAAATCCTGGCCATTTTGACTAATTAGTCGTTTTGAATCCCCATTTCTTAGTCGTTATGACTAACATCACCCTAGTAATTTTGACTAATGTTATGCCTCAGTCATGTTGGCTGAACTAAGTTAGTCATCCTGTGGAAAAACGTTTGACTAACATATGTTAGTCATATTGACAAACTTTTGTTATCAGCGTAGAACAATTAAAATACTCGCCTCTTGATATACGATTCCATCGCTATGTGGGAATTTATTCAAAGGGTGTGTATATTGAAATTATAGGATGAACACCCCATCACCAAACGGAGCCCATATAACCACGTCCCTATCTCGATATATTATAAGATATCGGAGCAGTTTGAAATTATAAAATGACCACCCCTCCTATAACCGAGAGCCTTATCACGTCCCTGCTTCGATATTGTGATGGGCACCCCCTGATAAAATGGAGCCACGTTCCTGCCTCGATGTGTTATGATAAGAGTAGCGGATCAGTTTGAAATCATAGGATGGGCACAATATATATAATGTTATACCATCAAAATAACATTTTGTTTTCACAAACTGAATGGTTGTAATTTGTGAAAACAATGATACCAAATTGGTTGTAGTACTCGATACTACACTGACTTGTACTTACATACACACTCTACAAACGAACAGTTTATTAGTTAACTTTGCGCAGACAAATGGTCACCAACTTAGCAACCCGTGTACCGATTGGATAGCTCTGATAAGCGATCACCTCTCAACTTATGATTGGTTAATTCTTTTGTAACTTTGGCTTGCCGTGATTCAATATATTGTGAATAACTCACGTAAGCAATCTACAATTATCAGCAGTAGATCTTTGTGAAATTTGCGAGATTTTGTTAGCTCATCGTTTCATAGTACCGGCGATATCACTAATCACACAATAATAGCACGCATTGTAACTTTGCAATAGAAATTGTCGTCAGTTATTTTAGCTCTATATAGATGTCCGTCTAATTTGAACTGGTATTCAGATAACACTGATAACGGGTGAATGGGAGCAGAGTGGTGAGTTAGTTTTTTCTATGTTTTAGCAGTTTCACCCCTCGCCCAGTCTGAGGTATTACAATAATACGGCTAAATTTTCCCTGTACTATGAAACAACTGTGATAGTTAACACAAATTTGTAATTACAAATTAATAAATACTATTTGTATTTACAGGTATAAAATTGTTCATAGTATTGACCCCTGGCCATCGACACAGTCCTGTCTGGAATTTTCCGCGCCGATGTAGGTTGTGACGTCATGATGTACTCTTGATGTCATGACGCCTTTACTAAGAAGCAATCTTAAAAGGACTCTGCGATCTTTCAATCGGAACTTATAGTTTCCGTTTGTCGGCCTTGAACTTTTCTTCAATCTTTTAGGCGGAAATATCGTTAAAAAATGTAAGATCAAATATAAACGGCCAGTAAGTCCACTATAATCCTCTTTCGGGGCAAATATTTTTAATAATTTTATAAAATATGTAAACAAAACTTTTTCATGCAATTTAAGTTTTTGTTAACCAGAGCTTTGGTTTGATTTACTTTCAATTTTTAAATTATCTTTGGCTTTAGGAGCATGATGTTCCTACGTATGATGAAGTATAGCTAACATTGACCGGAACAAAGTTTTTTAGTTTTGCCCGTCATGATGTACGTCTTGATGTCATGGCGCCTTACTGGTTTCCCCAAGAACAATCTAAAAAAGACTCTGTGATCTTTCAATGGGAACTTATAGTTTCCGTTTGTCGGTCTTGAACTTTGAGAATAATTCATCAATCTTTTTGGCGGAAATACCGTTAGAAAATAGAATATATTATCTAAACGGCCAGTAAAGCTCCTAGATTCCTCTTGCGGGGCGAATATTTTTATAAAATATGTAAACAAAACTTGTTCATGCAATTTTACTTTTTGTTAACCAGAGCTTCGGTTTAATCTACATTAATTTTTTTAAATATCATTGGCTTTAGGAGCATGATGTTCCTACATATGCTGAAGTATAGCTAACATTTGCCGGAACAAAGTGTTTTATTCCCCCCCTGGAGCATTTTGCCCAATTACACATTTCGAGGTGGTATTAATCAACACAAAATGGCGGCCGTCGCCAACAATATTTTTTGGACTAGCTGACCCTTGAGTTATGAATAAATTATTTTATTTTAGGTAAGATCAATATATTTTTAGAAATGGCTGAAAAAGTCGATTAGTATATCTCATATTCGCATACGTATACCATAGGTCGCTTCGCTTCCGCGGCTTCGCCGCGGGAGAGCGGGCGCTATTATATTGTAAAGGCCATGCCTTTACTCGTTTCATTAACTCATTTCGTAAATGTTGCATTTAGCATTTCATAATCAAACTCATAATTCAAATATTTAGTCATTCATACTTAGCCGTTTCGCATATCAATATGCCATCTTCATTTGAACCAAATCTCACATCGTCACGTTTCGTATTCACAATGTTATTCACAAAAATTTATCAACAACTTTCACACATTTTTCACTTCATGGGCGCAGAACCTTTTAATAAGTAATTTATAACTTGGTAATTTTTCATGGCATAGTTTCACTTGTGTCGTGTTGGTTGAATTGTGCATTATGTCAGAAGTGACAAACACATGCACCCTGCTCACAGAGAACGTTCAGACCGGAAGTGGTTCAAAGTTCCATGTGAAGTAGACTGACAGATATTTTTTATGCAAATTTCTGCATCTTTCTATTTAGCCATCTATTTATTTATGATGAGTTTGACTTAGAGCTTTTTGGGAAATTTAGGTAATGTAGTACCAGAAGTGGTCACACATAAACCTCTGCCATCCGACTCAGTCAGACGTGACTTGATGGCTGAGCATGTAAAAATCATTAAGTGAGTGGCCTATTACCCATGTCTTGCATCGCAGAAATTCTATATATGTCTGAAGTGACTAAGTGTTGAGTAATTGACGGTCTGAAGGGACATGTTGATGGTGACAGTATCCGAAGTGGTCAAAATCCATCAACATTTAAGGGTTTGGTCAAGGGTTTAGTCAAGGTACTCTTCCCACTTGTATTTTATTCATAAAATATATATTAGGGAAATAGTTTTTATTAGCAAATAAATTTAAAGTTAGTCTTGGTGCTCAGTTTAAAGGCAGTTTATGAAATTTTAGCAAAGCCATACAGTACGGTGCAGAAGCCTGAAACAAAAGTTACTATGACGCTCTAGGTTTTGTTCCAGTAATGTCAGTAAGTAAGAAGTATCATTCTCTGGTAAGGCTAAGTATTAAATATCTGTCATATCATCACTCTGCATTGACTACATATATTGCAGGTGACCACCTGTGGATTCTGTACTTATCAACCCTTGTAGTTTTATTCATTGGAATGTAAATGGTGCCAATAAAATCTCATTTCCTAATCTTACTATTTAATATTTCACATACTTTTTTATATTTAAAGGCATTAATCAAGTCTATGCCTATTTCACATCATTCACTTATTTCATTATTAATCTTTAGTAAGTGTTTTCATGCTTGGCCGGTAATGGGGCTAAGTCATAGCAAGTTTCTGTTGCATTTTCTGCAACATTTTAAGCTATTTCTATTATTTCATTACTTAGCCATTGATTCAGCTAAATAAGTTCATCTAATATTTAAAGTTTTATAAAAACTTCATATTTTATATGGTTTTAGAATAAGTGAAATCATGTCTTGATATGCAACCATATTCATTTATTGTATTTCTCATAAATAAGTTTTTGTAGTGGTATTTTAATATCCTCAGTGCATAATCCACATGATCACCGGTGTTCGCTATTGTGTGACTGTAGGGACAGTCTTCTTTTATATAGTATCTGGGTCGCGCCTAGAACTATATATCGCATTCGTAAATCTCCAAAATATGTTGCAACCGTATTATGTAAGACCCATAGGGAGTTGAACAGGTTATTTATAAGACAACATAAAATGTCTTTGATTCTATCAGATTTCCATAACAGTTCTCATTATTAAATATTCCAATACCACAACAAATATATATAAACTTCAACCAGTGAGCTCAAATATTTATCGGTGTATGTGCCTTGTTCATATATTGTGTAATTGTTTTGTGTTGTATCGTATCATCAAAGTGATATTTCTGTGCCGGCCTGTTGTAAATACGTTTAAAGTTATTTAATTTTCTGCTTAATATATATTTGAAACTTTTAGGCTATTTCCCCACAAATTTCAAAAGTTTTTGTTAAATGTTTAGCTTTTAACTTTTAGGCTGGGGTTAAAACTTAAAAATTTCTAAAACTAAGTTAATTTTTATATTTCTTTGGGAAGTTTTCTAATTCCCATAAAATTATCTTGTGAATGAAATATTAATTATTTCATTCAAATAATCTAAGTTAAATGGTCTTTAACTATATCACATATTTTTCACAGCTAAATTATAAGTTTTTCTGCAGTAATACAAATTAATAATTCAGCTTCAAGTCACTTAACATTGTGATACATAATTTCAGCTATTGTATTCAAATACAATGGGCAACATATATCAAACCTTATTTACTAGTTATTTGCCATGTTAATCAAAAATCTGCATTAATTTTTATGTCTTCATTAATTTTCACAAAATCTGCAATAATTTTCATAACTTCATTAATTTTCACAAATTCATAAATTTTCATAAGTTCATAAAGTTTCTAAAAGCTTCGTTCATTAAAGTTTAATCATTACTATGAGTCATTTGAAAAATTAATTCTAAAGTAGCATCATGCATTCCTCACTTTATTCATATAATAACTAGAAGGTGACCCGACTTCGTCCGAACTTTGACCTTGAATTGTCCATTTTGAAGTTAAAGGTGAAGTGGGGTCACGATTTGACCAGTCCAAAACACTGCCCGGACAAAAGTACATCCGGTTTTACCCGATTTGACCTTGAATTGATCATATTGAAGGTCAAGGTCAGGTCGGGGTCACGACTCAACCCACCCAAAACACTCAGTGGACAAAAGTAACCCCACGTATCAAATTTCGTCGAAATCCCATCAAAATTCGCGATTTGACCCTGAATTGACCCGATTTCAAGGTCAATGTCACGTCGCACGGGCAAATGAATAGGATTATGAGACTCCCCGGCCGAAAGTACCCACACATACCAAGTTTCATCGAAATCCCGTGATATTCGGGCGTTTGACCTTGAAATGACCCGATTTCAAGGTCAAGGTCACTTCGCACGGGCACATTAATAGGTTTATGCCACTCCCCGGCAGAAGGTACCCCCACATACCAAGTTTGATCGAAATCCCTTGATATTCGGGCGTTTGACCTTGAAATTACCCGATTTCAAGGTCACGTTGCACGGACAAATTATTAGGCCTATGTCACCCCCCCGGCCGAAAATACCCCAACATACAAAGTTTCATCAAAATCGGGTCGGCCGTTATCGAGTTCATCGATTACACACAAACAAACAGATCTTCCAAAATATATAATAGACTAGTCGATGAGCCCGAATTTCAAGTCGATAGCTCCACCCGTTTTCGAGATCTGGTCTGCGCATGCGCGAAGTTTGGCTCGGCGACCCGATAAAATTCGTATCCGGGGCAAGATACATTCACATACCAAATTTCAAGTCGATAGCTCCACCCGTTTCCGAGATCTCGTCTGCGCATGCGCGAAGCTGGCGTTGCACGGGCTCGGCGACCCGATAACATTCGTATCCGGGGCAAGATACATTCACATAGCAAATTTCAAGTCGATAGCTCCACCCGTTTCCGAGATCTCGTCTGCGCATGCGCGAAGCGGGCGCCGCACGGGCTCGCCAATACGACAACGACGACCGCCTGGTCAAACTACACTCACGAACCAAGTTTCGTCCCGATTGGTCGAGAATCGTAGATTTGTATAAATGACATACATACAGACATACAGACAGACAGACAGACAGAGGTCTTCAAAATATATAGGAGATTTCATAAATAGTCATTTCATTCAGATCATTCAACTTATAAAATATTCCATCTTATATTTATTTCCATATATATAATTATTCAACATTCCGTCCATACAAATATACATCTGTTAAAATGTTATATATAGTCTATGTGCTAAATAATAATTAATTTAATTTAATCTCAATTATTAGGATCTCGTATCCTGTAACTTACCCCTCAGCTGGTGTAGGTCCAGCTTAACAAATACCTACTGGTGTCAGAATTTAAGTCATATTATATTTTATCCACTGGGTTACTTTTGGCTGTAACTGTATCTGGTGAGATATGGGACTGCACGCAGTTTCCTTCTCTTGTGGGATCAGGTTGAGAGTGGTTGCAGAGTAACCCATTTTGGGGAACTTTGTGACTTATTCCTAACCTCCGATTCTTTGAGAGGTGGAACTGTATGTAGTCCTATATACCACTTGTGTGTTACATTTTTGGTATCAGATAGTGGGATTTCAGAACATTTCTGAGATCCAGTGATGCGAATCTGCATGTTTTGTCAAATACTGTTTTGTGTCAATTGTTTGTCATGTTTTGTATTTTCAATGTGTTGAAATCGTGTTTTTGTAATAGGTATAATCTGCCAGTGGAAGTACCAGAATGAGTCTATCTAAAAAAACAATTTGGTCATAGTAGAATACCACATCGTTTCAATCTCAGAAGTGAGGAGACCTATGTGCAGAGCTCTGACAGGGGAGACACTGAATTTAGTGAAGGGCTTGATGAACCTAATGAGTTATCAAATTTTAATCAAAACCATCCACCGGTTAATTATATCGGGTGCCAAATAGGTGAGTCTGAAGAGACTCACCTATGTGCCAATTGGTGATATTCAGCCCAGTACTGAAATTACAAAACAAAATGATGAAATTCTGCGAGAGATTCCTCAGCTGATAGCTGAGTCAGTAAAATGTGTGTTAGAAGACTTATCTAGTCAAATGACAGAAGTCATGACTTCTGCTGTAAGAGCAGTGGCTAGTGAACCCAGCTTGAAGAAGCCTCGGATCACGCCACATAGACGATCCAGGTCAGAGATGCAAGTTTTTCGAAACTCTGCGAGACCCTATGCCAGGTCACATCTCAGTTCATCTGAGAGCAGTGGAGATGAAATATCCCACCACAGTGTCCAATCATTCCAAACTCAGAGGCCAATAAATAACAGGCAAGTATTTGCCAAACTGCCACCTTTCACAGGTGAAGAAACTTGGAAAGTTTGGTACAATAGGTTTGAGGCCATGGCACAACGCAGAGGGTGGACTGAGGAAGAGAGGCTTGATGCCGTACTTCCTGAATTCCAGGGGCCTGCAGGTGACTTTGTCTATGGGCAACTGAACCAGAATGTGCTAACTGACTATCAAACCCTGATAGCAGAAGTGGAAGGGCGATATAGAGTGGTTGAAACCACTAAAACATATGCTGCTAAATTCAGTCGTCGGAATCAGCAGTTTAATGAACCTGCAGAGGAATACTCTGCTGAACTCAAAACATTGTACACAAAGGCACACCCAGAGCGAGATAGGGCAACGAGGAGAGAAGATCTCCTGAGAAGGTTCCTCGATGGGTTATATGATGACAATGCTCGGTTTCATATCGAATTTGTCAAAGAGCCAAACGATATAGATGAGGCAGTAAATTTTGTGGTCAGATTTAATGAAGCAAAGAATTTGTCCACGAGCTCTTTTGAGCCATACCATGAACCGTAAATGAAACGACCAACACGGGCTTTGAAGGCAAATGGTGCCAAACAACCTGTTAACTCACAGGTCCAGGAATGTAAAGATGGCAATGCTAGAAATAGTAGTTCATCTGTTAACATGAAACCAGTGGAATCTATGGTGATAGAAAGGCAACAAAATCCAGACTTCATGAAGTTGATACTGGATCGTATTGACAAGTTGGAAAATTAATTGAAATCATACCATCATGGTATGCCACCAAGGGTGACAAATGCTCCACAGGGGCTACCAAACCGGCATAGAGTTTGCTTAATTTGTAGACATCCTAAACATTTTGCTAATCAATGTACGGAAAGGAGGAGAGGGTCCAATGTCTAATAATATGAGAAGTCATGAAGCTAGACCAACATATAACTCAATGAATCGAGACACAACAGTCCAGGGTTTAAACACCATGGGACTGGCCCGACGGGGCAACAGCCAGTTCTAGATACCATGTCCCCACTAGGGACAATTTAACGAGGAGAAATATTCGAAAACCAGATGGGGTTTATGTAAAAGGGAAAATAAACGGAATTCAACTTGTATACGTAGCCGATACAGGAGCTACTAGAACCATCATATCAGAAGCCACTTATAATAAAATTCCTCAGAATCAAAGGCCAAAGCTATCAAAACAGACAAACTTGAGGAGTGCCGATGGTACTCTACTGACAGAAGTAGGAACAGGTGATTTCACCATCCAACTTGGTGATGTTGTGCTAACCAAATTGATTACAGTAGCCAAAATAGAAGATGAAGGTCTTCTGGGAATCGACGTCCTACAAAATAGTGACATGGGACCAGCTGACATCATGCTCAGCCAAGGGTTAATTTATATAAATGGCTCGGCCATTCCATGCATGCCAGTTGGTAGGGAATCATGAGTGATAGCTGCCCGAGTGGCAGATCACTATTACCTACCAGCCGAGTCAGAATGTCTGGTTGATGTTTTGGTTGAGAGAGAGGGATTACCTGAAGAGGTCACCACTCTGCTTCTAGAACCAGCTTTAAAAGTCATGGCAAAATATCCAATAATGGTTGCCTGATGTCTTGTTACAATCAGTGACAGTCCTACATGCAATGTCAGGGTGAAGAATCCTAACTCTTATGAAGTTAGTTTGAATCAAGATTTGGTGATTGCCTATGCAGAGGTGTTATCAGACGATGACCCATTAATCATATTTGACAAAGATGAACATCAAGTTCCAAGTGACATAAAAACTGTTAGAGTTACAAAAATGTCAGAAACCTAAAATGAGGAATTATGTCTGCCAGATCATCTGCAGACAATATTTGGAGAAGCCAGTAGTGGTAAAACAATAGGGCAAATAGCACAAATTAAACAGCTACTTTGCGATTTCAAAAGTGTATTTTCCTCAGGTCCAGATGACATGGGCAGAACTGACATTGTTGAACACTCTGTAGACACGGGTGATGCAAGGCCAATCATGCAGCTTCCTCGTCCAGTCCCATTAGCATATGGAGACAAATTGGAACACACAATTGAAAAATTGTTATCTCAAAAGGTGATACAAAGGTCAACCTCACCATGGGCAAGCCCCATTGTGATAGTACCTAAGAAAGATACAGGAGAAATTAGACTATGTGTTGACTACCGCAAGGTTAACATAGTTACCAAGAAAGATGCGTTTCCAATTCCACGCATCCGTGACTGTCTAGATACAATAGCAGGTTCCACCCTGTTCAGCACCTGTGACTTATTGTCTGGTTATCATCAAATCCCTGTTAAGACAGAAGATGTGCCAAAGACGGCATTCGTCTGTAAACATGGGCTATTTGAATAGTTGATGATGCCCTATGGCATGTCCAACTCGGGTCCAGTGTTCCAACGAGCGATGGAGCTGGCATTGCGAGGTCTGCTATGGACCACTTGTTTGATTTATATCGATGATTTCATTGTATTCTCAAAAACGTTCGATGAACAAGTCACACGGCTCAGAGATGTTCTGAATCGGGTCAAAGAAACTGGTTTAAAACTCAAACCATCTAAGTGTAACCTATTCCAAGAACAGGTTCGATTTCTAGGTCATATCGTGTCAAAAGATGGGGTCATGCCAGACCCAGACAATGTGGCAAACATTCTGTCATGGCCCGTACCAAGGTCAGTGAAAAATGTCCGCCAAATTCTAGGCTTGGCGAGTTACTATAGGAGGCATGTTCAGGACTTCTCCAAAATAGTCCGGCCATTAACTGAATTAACACAAAAAGGTGTTAAGTTCAAATGGACAGAAGAATGTCAATCAGCCTTTCAAGAACTGGAGTCTATACTAACAAGTCCCAAAATAATGGCATATCCATCAGATGATGGAATATTTATATTAGACACTGATGCCTCGGACTATGCAATAGGTGCACTTCTGAATCAAGTCCAAGGCGGGGTTCAAAAGGTCGTAGCTTATGCTAGCCGCACCTTAAACAAGGCAGAGAAAAACTATTGTGTCACGGACAAAGAACTCCTTGCAGTCCGATACTTTGTTGAATATTTCCGCCTGTATTTACTAGGCAAACGCTTCGAGGTGAGGTCAGACCATCAAGCACTGATATGGTTATTCAGTCTAAGAGAGCCAAAAGGTAGAATAGCCAGATGGATTGAACTTCTGTCTAGCTTTGACTTTTCAATACAATATCGAATGCACATGGGAATGCTGACGCCCTATCCAGGTGTGAAAACCCATGGGATTGCACTTGCAATGAATGTGATGATATTGATCAACTAAAATGTGGGCCATGCAAAAAATGCTTGAAACGACAAAGTGAGATGATGAGCAATCTCAACCGAGATACCATAGCTGCTGATAAACCTCTTTTAGCAGAGGGTGACGATGGTCCAATAAGAGCTATCCAGGCACGTTCATCTGAAAAAAGAGATGCTCCAAAACTCGATGAAGTCACCGAAGGGGTTGAGTTAAATACTGTTGGAACTGCGTGGCCAGAAAAGTACACAAGAGGAAAAATTTCAAGTATGCAAGAGAACGATTCTGATATAGGTCTGATGTATAAGTCCAAATTGAGCGGCGTTAGACCACCCCACAGTCAGGTAAATACTCTGAGCCCAGAGACTCGCCATTTTATTGGTTGTTATGGGACTCCCTGGAAATGAAGGAAAACTTGTTGTACAAGAAATTTTATAAATCTAATGGAACTGATGACTATCTCCAATTGATGGTACCCAAAGAACTGAGATCTGAAGTGATCAACCAAATGCATAACATTGTCCTTTCTGGTCACATCGGTACCAAAAAGACAATACAAAAATAGCTCCAGATGTACTATTGGTATGACGTGAGAACTGATGTCAAAAACTGGGTTAGACAGTGCCATACATGTGGTGCAACAAAACCACCAAACAAGAATCCAAAAGCGCCACTTGGAAAAATGTTAGTGGGTGCCCCAATGGACAGACTAGCAACTGATATATTAGGGCCATTGCCTCGCACTCCGAGAGGGAACAGATATATCTTAATAGTGACAGATGCTTTCTCGAAATGGATAGAAATCCTTCCAGTCCCCGACCAGTGCGCCATCACATGTGCTGAAAAGATACTCAATGAAGTCGTTGCAAGGTTTGGCACTTGTCATGCATTGCATTCAGATCAGGGACGCAATTATGAGAGTGATATTTTTAAAGAGCTCTGTGAGCTCCTTGAAATCAAGAAAACTCGGACTACCCCACGAAATCCAAAAGGGAATGGGCAGTCTGAAAGGATGAATAAAACCCTAATTAGAATGGTCAAAGCTTACCTCAAAGGAGAACAAACCGACTGGGACTTAAACGTAGGTTGCTTAGCGACAGCCTATCGCTCAACGCAACAGGAAAGTACAGGTTTCACTCCCAACATGCTTATGTTAGGGAGAGAAGTCCGTCTCCCATGTGAGCTCGCATTTGGTATCCCACCTCAGAAACACCCATCAATCGCATTGTATGGGGAATATGTGCAACATCTTCGAGTGAAACTGCACAAATAACATGAGATTGCCAGAACACATCTTGGAAAATCTTTCGAGAGGCAGAAAAAACAATATGATATTCATGCTGAAGAGCTAAAATATAAAAATGGAGATGCAGTGGTTCCGAGATGAAAGGAGATTTCCAGGGGTTGCTCCAAAATTACAGCCAATTTATATGGGTCCATGCCTGATAATAAAGAAACTATCAGAATTGGTATATCAATTACAACTGGATAAAAGTGGTCACTTTAAAATTGTTAGTGGCAACAAACTCAAAATTTATTATGGTCACATACCTAGATGGTTAACATTAGCTAAATCTAAAGCTATAAAAACTTCCACTCGCAGACTGGCAGAACATGAATGTTAAATAAACCCAGGTTGATATATATCTAAGGTTTAATCTTTACAATTGCAGATTAATCATGGTAAGAGGTCCAGGATATAAATGTAAAAAGTGCGAGGTTGTGGACGAACTGTCGAGGGTCAGGCGGCACTATCTTATGACTCATATAGGTCAAGATAAAGTACCATTCTACTGCAGGTTATGCAATTACCGCTCGCTCACCATGCGCGATTATGTCCGCCACAATAGTGCATTTGGTGCACATCATGTAACTAGGATTAAACGTATGAAGGAATTGGGGGATGTTAAAGATGATGACTATATGTAGTATCTACAACACCACAGATGGTATTTAAAAACAGAGAGTTTATCAAGTTGTCCAAGGAAGAGTCTGACGTAATGTGGGGGAAGCGGGCAGCGACTAAGAGGGAACCACCGCAGTCATTGGTCGCGTCAGTTGTGGTTAAAATACCAAGGGTAGATGTAGAGATAGAGAAGTCCCCAGCCGGGGTTAACAAGGGTGACACTTCCTCTAAAGCTGAAGAGCAGAGGACAGTGACCTCTGAGACTATCTCAGAGGCCAGGTTCGATGGGAATTCGTTCCCAGAGCTAGCCGCGTGCGAGGAAGAAGACTATTCTTTCCTCGCGCGGCTGGTGGAAGAAACGGTGTCTGATCGGATGTCAGAGCTAGAAGCAAAGGTGGAGATACAAAATATCGAGATAGCCTTTATGAAGTCTCAAATAGAATTGATGTCAAGAAGGATGAAGGTGCTAGAAGACGAGAAGAAGAAGTCACTAAGCTTCCCAAAGAGGTTAAGGATTATGGCGAAGGGGAACAATAGGACATTATCGAGCGTGGAACAAAAAGTACATGTTAAATAATTATAAATATTAGTATGAAATGTCAAATATGTATGTTCTTAGTCCAAAGTAGTTTATGTTTGTGTGGGCAATGGTAATGTAAAGGCCCTGCCTTTACTCGTGTCATTAACTCATTTCGTAAATGTTACATTTGGCATTTCATCATCAAACTCATAATTCAAATATTTAGTCATTCATACTTAGCCGTTTCACCTATCAATATGCCATCTTCATTTGTGCCAAATCTCACATCGTCACGTTACGTATTCACAATGTTATTCACAAAAATGTATCAACAACTTTCACACATTTTTCACTTCATGGGCGCAGCCATATTTGTTTACGTCAGGGGAAGTAATCGCTGGTTAAACTTTCCGGTTTTACGTAGTCTGCTCTTTGGAAGTTGTGCCTTCACAAACGATCATGTATTCCACATAAATGTCACTCAATTACTTATGCATAATAAATATATGTGAAATAAACATTTATTTAGATGCGTAATTCACGCACACAATGGAACTATATTTACTCTGCATGCACGAGATCGCAGAAACGTCCTCATTGGCTTGCAGACACCTTTCTCTGCAAGGCTCTGTTCGCAGAAGCGTTCTCATTGGCCTGCAGTTTTACCTAAACATATCCAGCGTTCTTATTGGCTTGCAGACTATCAGCAGATTCTTTTAGTATTTAAGCCTTAAAAATTTGTAAATCAAGGTTCTGCATCAAATATTTCATAGTCTTGTTTATTCTAGGAAAGTGTTGTTTAGTTTCTAAGGCACAGGTATATTACTTTGTATAGTAAGGTGTTCTTATTTAAAACTTTAATAAGTTGTCTAAATTTATTTAAATAATTAATTATGAGCACATAGAACCTTTTAATAAGTACTTTATAACTTGGTAATTTTTCATGGCATAGTTTCACTTGTGTCGTGTTGGTTTAATTGTGCATTATGTCAGAAGTGACAAACACATGCACCCTGCTCACAGAGAACGTTCAGACCAGAAGTGGTTCAAAGTTCTATGTGAAGTAGACTGACAGATATTTTATATGCAAATTTCTGCATCTTTCTATTTAGCCATCTATTTATTTATGATGAGTTTGACTTAGAGCTTTTTGGGAAATTTAGGTAATGTAGTACCAGAAGTGGTCACGCATAAAACTCTGCCATCCGACTCAGTCAGAAGTGACTTGATGGCTGAGCACGTACAAATCATTAAGTGAGTGGCCTATTACCCATGTCTTGCATCGCAGAAATTCTATATATGTCTGAAGTGACTAAGTGTTGAGTAATTGACGGTCTGAAGAGACATGTTGATGGTGACAGTACCAGAAGTGGTCAAAATCCATCAACATTTAAGTCAGTTACATCAGCACTTATAGAAATCTGCCTTCCAAATAAATAAGCCTGAAGTGGCAGATAAAATGGAAGTTGCAAGTGGGCTTCAAATCAGACCAAAGTCAGAAGTGACTGGTCTATGTACATCAGATGACTGGATTGTATGCCTTGTATTATACCGATAGGGTTTAGTCAAGGTACTCTTCCCACTTGTATGTTATTCATAAAATATATATTAGGGAAATAGTTTTTATTAGCAAATAAATTTAAAGTTAGTCTTAGTGCTCAGTTTAAAGACAGTTTAGGAAATTTTAGCAAAGCCATACAGTACGGTGCAGAACCCTGGAACAAAATTTACTACGACGCTCTAGGTTTTGTTCCAGTAATGTCAGTAAGTAAGACGTATCATTCTCTGGTAAGGCTAAGTATTAAATATCTGTCATATCATCACTCTGCATTGACTACATATATTGCAGGTGACCACCTGTGGATTCTGTATTTATCAGCCCTTGTAGTTTTATTCATTGGCATGTAAATGGTGCCAATAAAGTCTCATTTCCTAATCTTACTATTTAATATTTCACATACTTTTTATATTTAAAGGCATTAATCAAGTCTATGCCTATTTCACATAATTCACTTATTTCATTATTCATCTTTAGTAAGTGGTTTCATGCTTGGCCGGTAATGGGGCTAAGTCATAGTAAGTTTCGGTTGCATTTTCTGCAACATTTTAAGCTATTTCTATTATTTCATTACTTAGCCATTAATTCAGCTAAGTAAGTTCATCTAATATTTAAAGTTTTATAAAAACTTCATATTTTATATGGTTTTATAATAAGTGAAATCATGTCTTGATATGCAACCATATTAAGCCATATTCATTTATTATATTTCTCATAAATAAGTTTTTGTAGTGGTATTTTAATATCCTCAGTGCATAATCTACATGACCACCGGTGTTCGCTATTGTGTGACTGTAGGGACAGTCTTCATTTATATAGTATCTGGGTCGCGCCTAGAACTATATGTCGCATTCGTAACTCTCCAAAATATGTGGGCAACCGTATTATGTAAGACCCATAGGGAGTTGAACAGGTTATTTATAAGACAACATACAATTCCTTTGATTCTATCAGATTTCCATAACAGTTCTCATTATTAAATATTCCAATACCACAACAAATATATACAAACTTCAACCAGTGAGCTCAAATATTTATCGGTGTATGTGCCTTGTTCATATGTTGTGTAGTTGTTTTGTGTTGTATCGTATCATCAAAGTGATATTTCTGTGCCGGCCTGTTGTAAATACGTTTAAAGTTATTTAATTTTCTGCGTAATATATATTTGAAACTTTTAGGCTATTTCCCCACAAATTTCAAAAGTGTTTGTTAAATGTTTAGCTTTTAAATAACTTTTAGGCTGGGGTTAAAACTTAAAATTTTCTAAAACTAAGTTCATTTTTATATTTCATTGGGAAGTTTTCTAATTCCCATAAAATTAATTTGTGAATGAAATATTAATTATTTCATTCAAATAATCTAAGTTAAATGGTCTTTAACTATATCACATATTTTTCACAGCTAAATTATAAATTTTTCTGCAGTATCACAAATTAATAATTCGGATTCAAGTCACTTAACATTGTGATACATAATTTCAGCTATTTAATTCAAATACAATGGGCAACATATATCAAACCTTATTTACTAGTTATTTGCCATGTTAATCTGCATTAATTTTTATGTCTTCATTAATTTTCACAAAATCTGCAATAATTTTCATAACTTCATTAATTTTCACAAAATCATAAATTTTCATAAGTTCATAAAGTTTCTAAAAGCTTCGTTCATTAAAGTTTAATCATTACTATAAGTCATTTGAAAAATTAATTCTAAAGTAGCATCATGCATTCCTCACTTTATTTATATAATAATTTCATAAATAGTCATTTCATTCAGATCATTCAACTTATAAAATATTCCATCTTATTTTTATTTCGATATATATAATTATTCAACATTCCGTTCATACAAATATGCATCTGTTAAAATGTTATATATAGTCTATGTGCTAAATAAATAATTAATTTAATTTAATCTCAATTATTAGGATCTCGTATCCTGTAACTTACCCCTCAGCTGGTGTAGGTCCAGCTTAACAAATACCTACTGGTGACAGAATTTAAGTCATATTATATTTGATCTACTCGGTTACGTTTGGCTGTAACTGTATCTGGTGAGATATGGGACTGCGCGTAGTTTCCTTCTCTTGGAGGATCAGGTTGAGAGTGGTTGCAGAGTAACCCATTTTGGGGAACTTTGTGACTTATTCCTAACCTCCTATTCTTTGAGAGGTGGAACTGTATGTAGTCTATATACCACTTGTGCGTTACAATATTCCACTGGTTGATAGTTCTTAAATAGTGTGATACAATAATCGCTGGTACCAAAATTTAATTTCAAGAATTTCCTGGCAGATTTTGAGAAAGTCCATTGTGAGATAACAAGAAAAAAATGTGCGTCTGACTTTTAATATCGAGCTAATGACAGGAAAATAATGACCGCATCGGAAAGAGGAAAATTTCTTATGTGGGCTCTTTATGCCACAGAAAGACTAATTCAAGTGATCGAATTCAGAAATTTCGGGCCCCGAACTTTCTTTGGCATGGAACAATAAAGAGTGCCCCTTCTTAGTTTAGTCTGATGTGGTTGAAGTAAACAGCGTGTGTTTAACTTTTGTGCGAACATTGAAACGAGTTGGGAAAAAGCTGTGACATTGACAAGTATTGTTCAGAGCATATGGAGTCGGTATATCAATTTATCTACCATTCCCTAAGAAATTCCCTGATAAAATTGGCGATAAAAACATATGTATCGTTACTGCAGTTGCGATACAAGGCGCGCTCGTGACGTCGTTGACTGGTTTCAAAATCATGAAGGTAAGTAATATGTATTTGTTCAGTATTTACTATAAATTATATAAAACATGCACGTGTAAGAGATTTTGTCCATTTAATTCAATTTCCGTTTGGCATATTCGCGTGAACTTGGATGTTGGGATAATTTAGCAAGCGAGCTAATCGCGTGACACAGATACCTTTGCAGGTTGGGAGAATTTACTCAAGAAAGCTATTCGTCGGACACAATTCCAACACGTTTGGCATTTAAGAAACTCCTAAAATGTAATATTTGCGGTGATTTCTGTCACACCAATGGTAGATAAATGTGTTATATATACACAATGTGTTTGTAACGATTCATGTATCGCGAATCGGTTAGTTTTCGTGGCCACATAGCGACTCGGCGACCAAGGTTGCCTCGTCGATATATGGCCACGAAAACTAGCCTCGTCGAGTAACATGAATCGATACAAGCACATTGTATATATATAACACATATGTCGTGTATTCATCAACCTATCATAAGTTTTGAGGTTCGAATGAGTCATGTCCGTTTAAATAGTAACTTTTGGTGATACAAACTGGCCATAATCAAGATGTATATTCGTGTCAAACACATGAGCAGCCATGATCAAAATATTTTAAAATATATATGTTTCATGGAACACACTAGTATTTTCTCAAATCGATTGAGCAAAACACTGCAAAATAACAACTTTAGTAAAAATAACAATATATTTTACTTAACAGCATCAGTTTTCCCTCGGTAAAGACCTGTAGTGCTACTATTAATACAAAGAATGATATTGTTTCGTCATCGGGAACAGTTTCATCAATCTACCAAGAAGAACTGACTTTGCCTAGAATAACCGAAACCGACCCGATGTTGATCAGCAAAGTGCCAACGTTTTTATAGAATGAAATCATTGTTATACCGTTCTCGTGTCAACACCACACCAGCTCTTCCGAAAGCCCGTGCCGAGATCAACTTGTCTGAGTAATATACCACGACAACCACGAACGAAAACTTCCTTCTTGCATCCGATGGTGAAAGTGACAAGATATTGATCTTCGCAACAGCCAGCAACATTAGGTTCCTTGCCGATGCTGATCGTTTCTATGCCGATGTTACTTTCGAGAATCTCCCGACGTTTTTTCTGCAAATATATTCAGTCCACGTGTTCGTCGACGGTATAATGGTTCCCCTGGTGTGTGAACTCCTGCCGAACAAGACACAACAAACATACACGAGATTCTTCGGTTTTCTTCAAAAATCTGCAGAATTGGGCATCGACACATTTCTTCACAAACTACGAAACTGCTGCTCAGAATGCCATAACATTGACACTCTCGACAACCATCATCAAAGGTTGCTTCTTCCACTGCAGCAGAGTGTAATGAAATATGCCATGAAAAAATGCAGGATGAAGAAACAATAGGACGACAACAACCCAATCGTGAAACTATTAATCAGAAGAGCCATCGCGCTGACATTTCTACCGGTTGACAAGATTAGCGATGCTTTATTCACACATCTACCCCAAACTACTGAAAACAATAGGTCTCTGCAAAATGGGACGATCACGAAAATTTGATCAAAATGTTCAATAGTACACACCTCGGTGTAAAAATAATAATAGGTTGACATTCATATGATGTGAAGATTACAATGTTTGTTTCTTACTTTTGGTCAAAATTTGGACTAAAAGTGCCATTATTTGGGAACATTTACCCCCATAGCGGATGTTAGGCGAGACATATCCAACAATTGGAACGGTTGAGGTACCAGTTGTACAATTGCAGCCCAATTCGAATTGTCCATATTTTGGGTTGGTTCGAATGAGAAGTGCAGTTGGAAATTCCTTATTGGAAATACCCAAACAGAAACTACATTTTCAAGTCCATATAAGGATACGTATAATATGATAATTACCAAGCAAAACAAAAATAAACGTTCGTACTTTGGCATCTTAAGTGAGAGAGATCGTGAATAAATGATAAGTTTTACCAACCAATCCCCACTCCCACAGAAAGATTATAGCATTAAATTAGTCGGTATATTTCTAAATTCAATCAAGATAAACTAAAAATATATACATAAGATACTAGAATGTGAAGAACGATAATTGTTGATTTCAAGATGAGTCTACTCTAACCAAAAAAAACATTGAAACGCACCCATCGACAAACACAAAACTAACAGGCAAACATAACAAAAGCAGAGAAAAACAAGGAATCCAGTTGAAGAATACTAACCCGAAAAAGTGATGGAGAACAATACATATAAATACATATACAGAATTGACCCCTGCGCACACACATCCACGGTACTGAGAGAGAGAGAGAGAGAGAGAGAGAGAGAGAGAGAGAGAGAGAGAGAGAGAGAGAGAGAGAGAGATGAGAGAGAGAGAGAGAGAGAGAGAGAGAGAGAGAGAGAGAGAGAGAGAGAGAGAGAGAGAGAGAGAGAGAGAGAGAGAGAGAGAGAGAGAGAGAGAGAGAGAGTGAGAGAGAGAGAGAGAGAGAGAGAGAGACGAGGAGAGAGAGAGAGAGAGAGAGAGAGGAGAGAGAGAGAGAGAGATAGATAGATAGAGAGAGAGAGACATTACAGAAGAGAGATAATAAGGTGCATACATGGATATATGAATAAACATGTCTGATCCATTGATATCCATTGATATGTGACAATATCGTCGTTTAGGATATTCCATGTGGGAAATGGAATGTATCTTTTCCTTTCTCGGCTAAGTAGAATGGGGACACGAATTGTGAGAATTGATGTGCTTGCCAATTGATAGAACGAGTTTACAGGTCCGTCTCCGTCGACAATATATGCATAGCCAATATGTGTCACTCTAAATCATGTTGGGTGATTTGTTAACTGCCAATTGGGTCACCCGTTTCATACGACAATAACACATATCGTAACACAAACACGACGTCACCAATTGTTGACCTAAGCTCTAAAAGCGGTCAGCAGAATAATTGGGCGTGTTTTTTTCAAATTTCAGCCGAATTGCATCTGAAGCCAATTATTTATATGGATCACGTCATCGTGCCTAAGTGCTTGGAAATCTAATATTGGGCGGACTTAATGTGCTGCGTGTGCTAGTCTCAAATTCTCGGCAGATTTTGTGAAAATAAATAAAACACACTCTGCGTTTTATGGGAATATATCACCAGAAGGCTATATATACATGTAGCCTTTTGGTGATTTATTCATACGGGGGAGTGACACGACGAAGTCCATATGTGCCATGCCGTTCCTGTACAATACCATTCTGTTGGTTATTACCATCATTGTCACAAGATTGTAAATAGTATACAAAAAAACAATCATCATCATCCAGTAGCTCCTCCATTAACACTAACCTAAATATCCGATAGCCCTCACATTGTGTCCGATTATTTGGCCTGAGACACTTAACTCAGCAATTATCCTTTTCTTATCGAAGACATTGTCGTCTTTTCTGTCGTTAAGGGTCAGACGCACGTTTTGCCAAAATTTCCCATGCATTTCTTTGTGAAATGTGGTACGAGCGATTATTGTGTCACAATACTTAAGAAACATCGACCCCTTTGGATATTGGCATTTCAGCGTTTTGTATTGGCTTGTCGCAACTGATCACGCATCGCGTGGTACTAAACAACATACGTTGCACGTGGGATTGATGTTCGACCGTGGTGGCACAAACCCTTGTCGGTTTTAATTTCCGTGTTTCATTTCTTTGCCAATGTTCCATCTCGTTGATTTGTCTAGTTATTTGTGCACTGAACATTAGCATCTAGTACGATTATTGTCAATACAGTCATACCCGAAGGAATTATGATGCAGCACCGAAATTCCATGTTAAATGGTAGGAAGTATCGAACAGTTTCCATTGTGTGGGCACGCGGTATAGGCGTGGTCACTCGGCGCTGCTGTCATTTCTGTAGCGGGAAAGTATAACACAAAATTTAGGTTATCGATAAATAATCTAAATGGCAAAGTGTGTGGCAGCCAATTGTTTTACAGTATTCCGTGGATTGACAGCTTATGATTAAATTATTGAGTTGTATGCCCTCTGATATGGCATTCCATCACGCCAGTTCAATGTCACATGCAAATTGAGCTAAAGTTAATTCATGCAATTCATATAACACACATTTGGTTTAAGGATAGTTTTGTCTTCTCAATCATAGATGGCTAAAGTCATAATTGTTGTGCGCAATCTAGTGAAGTAATTAATACAACAGCAAGACATACCTTCATTTTACTCTACTATTTAAAATACTGGACCATAATGTATGTGTGTATGCTTTAATGAACTCAATCGTGAGTTAACACGCATTAGAGTTGACAAACATATTTACACTATTTACATATAATAATGCTGTATGATCATTAATGTATATATCATCTTCATCGTCATCATCAACAACGTCATTATCACCATCATCACCACCATTATCATCACCCTTATTATTATCATCATCATCATCATCATCTTCATCGTCGTCATCGCCATCATCATCACCATCAACAACAACAACAACACCATCATTAACATCACCAATAACAGCACTGGTCATATACATCATATTGATTATCATCATCGTTATTTCGCATCGACGACTCACTACTATTCGATCTTACTCAGTCCTATCTTAGTCACAATACCTAAGCCTTTCTGGATTTCTGGATTGTGGGACGGTAATAGAATGTATAATTTCAATCTAGCAGGTTCCTCCCAGAACCATCGTGGTATGTATTTCTGCCTGGCTCCAACTAAGATTGTGCAAACGGATATGATATGATATTCGTCATTTGCGTCTGTCTGCCCACATAACGTACAGTTTTTACCACGCTTGCTTGCTTTTCCCCACCTGCTAGTTTCGACCCCTAGTCTATGATTGGCTGTCCTCAATCTCATAATGTTGTGTGACAAATCGCGGATTTTAGCTAATTGTGAGAAATTGAAGGTCATAAATTAGGAAAATAAAATCCCCATTTTGGAGGCGCATGACTCGAAAAATACTCAACGTATCTGGAAAAGGTTTTCCGTTCTGTAATCAGGAGTGTACAATCTACAAACTTTAGGGACTTGTGTCATGTTCAGTTCTTTATATAAGCATCCATGAAAAACTATACATTGAATATTTTACCTAATTTTGACAAAATTCACCTTTCTTTATCCTTTTTTATTTTTAATATGTTGTTTATAATGGGTTAATATACTTATTCCTGCTAAGAAACATTGTGTTCCAATTAGTTTGATGTTTGGCACTTTTTTGTACAAATGTACTGGACTATAGCTAAATTATACCTGATACAAATACACGTAATTACAAAAAAATGCATTTCACCACCAAGATGAGGGCAACAAGGTGATTGTGTCGTCTGTCTTCGGGTGCATGTCGATATCCCTAGAGTTGTTATATGTAATAGTAGTCCGTTAGTTCAATTATTGCTAGAGATATTTTCGGATGTTCAATCATCCGAAATGAAAGCTCTGAATGATGTGACATTCACAGATGTTCATTTCTACAAAGCCGTCTGTGGCCAATCGATCGCAAATGATGCACACAATTTCCCCCGATTGTGTCAAATGAGGACTGCTTTGATCGGCAATTGTCGCGATGAATCGGCCGGATGGTTAACAGCAGATCGAGAAAACAGATAAGTTCTTTGAGTGGCATTCTTTTGTATAATACCCATTGATCGCTACCAGTTATTCCACGGTCAGCTCAGATGCCATGTGCGAACGGCGGAATAAATTCAATTTATTCAGTTCTAGGACATTACGGACCAAAACGTGGTATCATAGTCTCCTGCACCGTCTGCACAATCTCTCTCTATCTATCTCCATCGTTCTCTCTCTTTCTCTTTCTCTCTCTCTCTCTCTCTCCCTCTCTATATATATATATATCTCTCTCTCTCTCTCTCTTTCTCCGCCCCGACAATAAGTACATATATATAAACACTCACTTTTCCTAGCCCGAATTACTTAATTTACGCTGTCTCGGAGATGATAAATATAGAACATAAATGGTATTCTCATTCTCCCACCCTTTCTTCTATAATTGCATATTGTAAGTGTTAGATCGGCGATCTGCATATATAATATACGTAATGTAACCCTTTTCATAACTGTTTCCCAATCAATTATTGCATTAATTATATGAATTAAAAGCCACCAACTTCGCTCATAAGGGAAGCAACTGAGTGTCCCTGACAGTTATATTTGATCCAAGTCTCCATGCAGCGCACATACGATTGAGAGGTGGTTAAATTGTATTCAGTCAGATGCTCTGTGATAGACAAAAATGTTGGTGGTTTAATTCCATGTTATGTATAGCCATGTTATATGTACTATCCACTTGAAGTGGTACTTTTATCTATTTAGATTTGTTGGTTCTTTTTTAAGATTTTTAAGATAATAAGTACCAAAAAAAGCTGAAATAACCCAATATTATGCTTCCTGCAAATTATTTTTACTGGGATATCAAATACATCTAACACTTTATCGGTCATATATATGGGTCGAATATGACATACTAATTACACATACCAAACAAAAAGCAATACATAATCCACCATTATTCTGAGAGTATTACAGGTGTGTAGACTAAGTATATATACTTACTTGGGCAGTATGTCATGGTGCATTGACCATTATCAGTGTAAGTGCTTCCCTCCGTTCCGTCTTCTTTCAGCCACACCCTCTGTTTTGTTTTCTGCCCATAACCGCATGTCACCGAACATTCTGACCAGTGTGTCCATTCCGTCCATTTACTCTCACCATATCCTGCAACAACAATGGCATGCTGGCTGACAGCGAGAACAACCCCTGCAAGAACGACACGCTGTGGGTTATATATATTGGATATTTTAAAAGTAAACTCCAAAACAAAATTCACCGAATATAATATGATCTTAAGTTATAAGCAATAGATGCCGGATGAACAGGACGAACCCGAATTCAACACACTCAGTTTTGAGATAATTTCTTCTGAATTCTACATATTTTTCGGTGATGATGCCCTTCGTGTATAGACAATATGTTCTCTGTTTTTATGTATTTTATATTTCCGTGATTCATGTACCGATGTAGAAATCAAATGCATTTCGACTGACTTTTATTCAACTCTTGAAAATACATGATACTTATAAACATTAAAACATTAAAGTACTGAAACCAGCAGACTCAGATTTGAATAAAGAATGATGATTGATTATATAAGATTACATCGTAACACAAATAATGCTATGCCTTACATCTGTGCCTAAACTGGGGCAAGCATGGCTGCAATAATAAACTTCATATATCAGCAATTATCAAGTCCACATTCCTTTTGGCTTTACTGACAATTATTAACCTGTTAAATGAGCTCAGAACAAAATGCTTCGGAACCAAATAGCATCACAAGGAAATTCACTAAAACACTCCCTCTTGAATCACATCCATGCATGATTGTTCCGAATTCATTTAACACCCGAAATTTAACGAAATGCTAAGGATACTTCTTCAGTTTCAAACAATGTGCATATGTCAGCTGATCGCTAAGACAGTGTCTTGGAAGTAAAAATGAGTAAGTGTAGTCAGAGTTATATTCTCTGTGATGATATATTGCTGGATAGATTTCTGGTTTGAAATTATTTGATTTTTGTTTTATAAGCTTCCTTCAACAATAACGAGTTTTTGTTCAGAGCACGTAATTTGTCTATCCCCAGTACTATACGTTAGACACTTATACTGATTGTATAATTCACAAGATTAATTATATTTTAATCACCATTCTGTTCCAGTGATCCCTAGATAATTAGAACTAGATTATTTTATCAAATTGTTTCTAATGTATCTCATGAACAAGGTCATTCCTTTGTTATTTGGTTTTCTTTGGAGAATAGCTTTCAAACCAAATAGACAATGAATGACTTTCGAATTTGACTGTCCGCGATGAACACATCTGATTCTTCTCAAATAAGTTGGTTCTTCACACAGAACCTAATTGGTTCCACAAGAAGAACCAACAACCAATTCAATAGTTGTTTGGTTCTCCGCTAAATGTAGGGAAGAACCTATTGGTTCCAGTTTCGGTTCCACGCTATTCCACATTACACGTGTGGTAATAGACATGTACATACTACACATACAGCTATAATTCGTGTGCCACGTGGCAAGATGTCATTACTTTCTAATGACGACAAACGGTTCCAAAACCGAAGTATGGTAGTATGTTTTATAGCTCATATCTAATTATATCCTCAAAATACATACACTCCAACGCGGTTTTCAGAAGGGCATAAATTGTCTTATGTTCTCAATTACATTACACGAATCTAAAGCATTTGCAGTAGAACGCATAGAGAGTAATCAATTGGTCCCGAGAATTATGTTAAATAATTCACGAGAGGCGCGAGACGGTATGAAACGAGTGTGAGTTAGCGCACGAGTTTGTTACCTAAACGTCTCTCTACAATTCAGTCTAGATCAGCTAGTAGGTGACGTAACGTCAATGACGTAACGAAAAATGACATAATTCACTAGTGACATTACTATTTTTAGAAATCGCGCTTAGGAGTGTAATAAATAGAGGATCTCTAATGAGTCGCAATTCTGTACTAAATTTACTAACTGAATGCAATAAATTCTATTCTAGCCGAGCTTTAGCGAGGCTCGAATCGAATTTAGTGGACGAGGTTAATAAATTTTGTATAAACTTGCGACGAATTGGAGATAAATTTTATCACATAATCATATTGTATCAAGGATAAACAATCTCGAAACGGCTGAGATTAGACAAAATTAATATTTATTTCCGTATCACAACTACAGAGGATGTAAAGACACCTTCAAACAAACATATAGTTCCATTTTAATGGGTCTTTTCATGTTGGCAAAATTGTTCAACCTGCCTTATCACCCAATGTTTATCTCACAGTCAACACTACTAACCCAATATAAATTGAATATCATAATTATATTCCAATTAACAATCATTAATACTAAAGTTCCGGTATTGACATATATATCATTGCGCTAAGTTCAATACACGTGTGTCTTAGTACAAATATGTGGTCGGGTTTAGGGGTTAATTATGTGATAAAGGTAAATTGTTCACATGTTTCCACAATTTTTATACCATCTGGTTTGCCGGTTTGCTGTATAAACTGAATATGATTGGCTTTGGTGTCCAGAACACCTGGCTACTGTTTCATCAAATGCTTAAAGGTGCATGCCTCGTGTTGTGTGAAATATGAGATTGCCAGTCTAAGCAATTTCAAATGGAAATTGTGCTCAGCATGTCCATCTAATTTATTCTTTCTTATAATACACTATACCAAAAGACAAATAGCACTTTGAGTGCATGACTTGAGATACTCCTTGTTAAAATAAATGTGCATATATATCATATATTTACCAATTTTCAAAGAAAATATGGTTATGCACGTAGTTGGTGTAACTAATGACACGGAATGCTGGTCACATCTTGAATTACCTGTTTCGAATACAGCATAGAGGATGAGCAACACGTCTATTACTTCAGATGGGACCATCGTGCAGATCCTGAAATATAGCGTACATCGGTTGTGTTATTTTTTTATTTATCCACCTCTCACTCTCTATATTATACACATAGAGCCCACCAGATAAGCCACGCCTATATCCGTCAACTAGAAAGATAAAGCATCCTCCACTGGACAGAGAAACTGAATAGTATGCGAGGAAGAGTCGTTAGCGACAGCATCCTTATAAATACTCTTCATACACAACGTGTTTTCGTACAAACGATCGCGACTTATTTCTAAACGATCAAACGATGGGACACATGCCGCACTGAAATAACAAATGACAATAGTGAAGTCTATAACTTGATATCCGAAGGATGGTCGGCGATACATTCCAAATAGAAATTAATCCTTGTATCTCCAAGGATGTCGTGTGCCACATGATATGCCAGCGGTGCCCGGACACCCACTATATCGGTAAAACGCTCCAAACGGTTCAATGGACCTCGACAGGACATCAAGGATAAGAATTTTGTATATATAGCAGATGAACATGCCTGGGATTATACAACACACAGGCGCCTATTTTTAGAAGCAAGTGTAATTGTGAGACAGTGTAATTTTTTGGGGGATTTGGTGGGATTCCAAGTTTTGGGTTGCCCGTGCCCGTGCATTTCAACAAACATGGACATTCGGTGTCGGATATTCGCGTTCGGATTCTAAGAGATGATTTACCTAGCATTGATACGGCGACGGGTTGAGGAACAGCGTCTAATTGCGATGTTTGGCAGCGTTTTTGTGGGAAAAAAACAGGACAGAGGGTTCATGGTGGCATGGAGTGAAATCTAGACGAGTTAATTTAACTATATTTACATTTCAACGGTTTCCCGCCATTTCTGATCTGTATACGCAAGTTCACAGACACTCACATCACTAATCGGACGTTAAAGGACTATACTTCTTGTAACCATTATTTGGTCATTCAGTTATCACCCGCTGAAGGAGAAAGTCGAAAACTTGTGAAGATAAAGAGTTAATTGGTCAGAAGTGGTATTACCATTATCATTGTGTAACTGACCTATGTGGCTAGAAGAAGATTATATATATAAAAGAGTAGGAATTGTCTGGCATGTGCTTGAAGTGTACACAGGGGCCACATGCCCCTAACACACAAAGGGGCCGCAGTCACCTTTGTGAAAGGGCCGCAGGCCCCTCCGACGCTGAATGAAAGATCACAAAGTGAGCCTGTTTCAGCTAATATAATATATTAATTGTCCTCTACTTGAACCTTGAATACACTTTTAACATCCCTTGTAAATCGTATACGTTCACCCATACTCTGTGTGTAGAATTCAGAGACTTCGGCATCGACTATCTGGTCGATCAAGCCCATCGAATAACGAATTAAACTATCATTCATCATCATCGATCGACATCAGAATGGGTGCGATTTAAAAATTGATGGAAATGAAATATTCCTACAAATTTCAATGTTTATTTGTCGATTAAGAAAACTGCTCGATCTCAATTACAATGTGAGTGAGTCGGATTAAAACGACTCTTGGGTCACCCTTCCTTACATTTTGGAAATCAATCTGCCAGATTGGTAACGAAACCTTCAATGCGACTTCCACTCACGTAAGTGACGAGGAATGAAGACAGGGCTAAACGCTCATGTGTGTCGAATCTTATTGATTAGCCAGAAAACTGATGCCTCTTATTCGACGTCCTTGGTTACTCATTGATTGGTAGGGAATCCGGTCGTTATTGGCCATAAATTAAACGTCGAATACGCTTATACTAGTTCGTTATCACAACTGTTTTACATTAACGAAAAATTGGTCACCCGTGAGGCATATAATTACATTTCACTAAGTGTGGTATTGTAAAAAAAATTAGCACCATTCCAAACTCTTCATGCACGTCCAGAATTTTCGTAGCATGCAGGCTACCCGGATTTAGTATATACAACTTTTCATATTCCAATTCGCTGTGTTCTGCAGCACATAATCACCCTTGTACGTGGTTATTTCGGCCAATTTGGCCGGTTACTTCATGTGAGTTTTTCATCTGACGTGTGTGTCGGAATAATGATATGGAGGATTTATGTAAATGTTAGCCCAAACTACATTTCCAAGTAACGATGGTTTTGTTGTTTATTTTGAGGAATAATACCGCGTCAGATGAATTCAGCCCAAATATGTTAACAGTTGTCGTGTAAAACATTCGGCAGTAAGTTAGCGTTATTTAGTATTTGTGGATGTCCTTTAACATGGGGAAAATAGACTACTGCGCTTGAACGAGCATGTGAATTGTCGTTTTTAATGTATAGCAACTTTATAATCAATAACAGAGGCATTCTCTGTCAAATAAGGTCGCTCTATTTACGATACCAATTGGGGAACTTTGTAAATTAAATTACGCGTAAACTTAACCTGCTGCAAATAGAAAAGGTGTCGGAATCGGCGTACTCGCCCCATGGGCTAACTCGCCCAATCGGCGCGTGCCAACTCGGAATAAAAGGCCAACTCGGAATAAAAGATGCATACGGGGTGTTATATGGCGTTTGGTCCGTTGTTTCTCAATGAATATTATTGAAATTTGGTGTATATGTCCGGGCTGGGACATGGAATACAACAACGTTTGAATTGTTTTTAAATTTACAAATTTGTTGATTTTATTCATTTTGTTTTCGTTCTGAAACACACTATAAAGTGTATATAATATAATAACGAACACGAGACATACATAATTGATGAACTGTTAACAAAAGATATCAAATTCAATACATGACAAAGATGACTCAGTGGAGTTTATAAAGTGAACATAAAAACATTGAGGTAAGAATCTGTTTAAGGAATTCAACTTTATTTAATGATAATAAACACATAAATTAAAATAACAAACATGAGACATACATGATTTATAAACTGTTAACAACAGATATCAAACTCAATACATGACAAAGATGACTCAGTGAAGTTTATAAAGTGAACATAAAAATATTAAGGTAAAAATCTTTTTAAGCATTACTAAACCGTTTAGCACAGTCCACTTCACTCATCCGATCATCACTAAACTTCATATTTATCTTGATATTGATCTATCAGATGAGAGCTATCTAATATTTTTTTAATTTTATAGGAAAAAATGGTCGCCAGCGGCCATATTGCATTTACGTTATATGTTATCGCGTCATGTCGATATCTAGTATTACTTAGAAATTTCACCTTTCCAGATTCATAATTGCTCCATTGACTGTAACAGATGGAATTATTCCCCTCTTCGGATAGAGTGTCACTGAAACTTTATTTTGTCAGACTGTCTGTATAGTCACTGATTATATATGGCAATAATCTGTAATAAGATGTAGCACTATTTTATTTTATATTTACATGCAGTGCTGTTTTTATACAACAATTCCAATCCCCCCTAGATCATCATGTGATCGACCATACATCGCGCGAGGACCTGGTTGAATTAAGGGTTTTTTTATGGATAACTTCTGTCCTCAAGCTAGATTATACTTATGACATTTAATGGCATGTTTCTAACATGGAGGGTTAGATATGCGTGAGACACCACCACTCTTCAATTCACACCAAGTTATCAGCTGTCATATTCGGATATTAGAACCCATAGCCATGATATATGGTTTATTTTGTGTATACTAGTAATATTGTTATTTTCAGTACCTTTATATACCAGTACTGTGTATAACAATGCATATACATTAATCCATGTATACATGTATATTGATTCAACGGATTCAGTGGTTTTGTCCATCAGTCTATCAAATTTGCGGGGAAAACATGGCCACAAGCAGTTCACCCTGTTAAATTTCGAATTTGAATCAATTGGCGCACCCTGCAGCCAGCTTTTATTGGAGAACTTTTTCTCATGTGGATAGTTTGGGTCACCGCTAGATGTGAGCCATGTTTTGTTCTCAAGCTGTCCTTGTGAAGACATCACTGCCAGCGGTGATCTTGAATTTTACTATTTTTATGGCTAAATAATTTGGTTGATCCTACAGACGACACCCCTTGTCCGATCGTCACCAGATTCCACAATGATCTTCTGGATAACCAGGGGGAGAGTAATCTAATTTTCCCGAATTTCGTTAAAAAACATTACCACAGGCAGCAATTTGGTATCTTACTGTTTGATCCTCTTTTGCGTGACTGAATTGTTTAGCAACTGTACAGTCATATCCCTCATCTGATAGTCACCACACTTTATATTGATCTTCGGGCTGACAACTAGATGGGAGTTATCGAATGCTTTGAATTTTTTTGGAAAACATTGTCGCCAGCAGTCATCTTCTATTTTGGTTGTTATATACATGTATATCTCTTCATTCGGATAGCCAGTATTACGTAGGTACTTCAACTTTCCGCATTCCTGTCATCATTTGAAATATAAAAATTTACCTGATACCATGCACCCTTCAAAATTTGTTTCGTCGTATCTATTTTAATGACCCGTATGGTAATATTGATACAGATATATTTGTCAAACATTTCTTTGTACAATATACAGGTATTTAGTTTGTAACTAAATCTAGAAATATATAATAGTAGCTGGTGGACCCTACTTCGTCCGGGATGTTCCCCTCTGATTTTCGGAGAATTGCGCGATTTAACCTTGAATTGACCATTTTAAAGGTGAACGTCATGTCGGGTCACGATTTGACCCGCCCAAAACACTCCCCGGACAAAAGTCACGACAAAAGTACCCGTCGAAATCCGCCCGGCTTTACCCGATTTGACAATTTTGAATGTCAAGATCAAAAGTAACAGTAGGTATTATATTTCGTTGAAATACTTCGTTTTACCAGATTTGACCTTGAATTGATCTTTTTGAATGTCAAAGTCAGGTCGGGATCAAGATTTGACCCGTCCAAATAGTCCAGAAACATGCCTACATCAGCACGTTCGAGAACATGGTCCCACGTGAAATTGGACCCGTCAATATTGCTCCCGGGATCGAAGTAGTCCTACACACAAATTTTTAGTCGGATCGGTCAAGGTCCAGAAACATGCGAGGTCAAGTTGACACGTTAAATACCAAATCCGAGTCGGATCAGTCGAGCAGTGTTAGAGTCTATAACACATACACACATGCATTCATGCATACACACATACATACAGACAGGTGTTCCAAAATGTATAATCGATAGCTACAACAATTCTATGGTAGATAGTTCACGGCCGACCTGATGCATGCATCTTAGTTTTCTTGTGCTATGTGATGCTGGGTTCTGGTTCAGCCATGAATATTATGCTTGCCATCACACAATAAAATACATATAGCTCGACATGCCATGTTCACATGTAATTATACTTCCATGGTGTAACCAAGGAAGTATATTGTTTTTGTACTGAGGACGTTTTCCGTTTATTTTGAAATACTCAGAAACAAATTGCAGTAGGAACGCGAAATCTCTAGCGAATGTAGGCATCTAAGGTCTACTAAAATTAAAGGTATCCGCATACCGGTCCAAGGTTTCTAGACGGAGTTATGGCCCTTTTGCGATTATTTTTCATTATTATTTGTTATTATACTCCACACTTTTGCAACGCCCTAATATCTGAAAGTATGGGGAGTATCGAACTGAAAGTTTGTACATATGTTGGGGTCAATGAGTTCTAGCCTATCGGCATACAACGCATATTGTCCGCGTGTACACGGCGGAGTTATCTCCCTTTATATGAAAAAATGTCACTTTACTATCTCGGAAATTATAAGGAGCAGAGCATCGAAAATTGGACCGTATGCACACCTCGATATGCCCTACTGTCCACAGGCATCAGAACTTGTGTCCGCGCTTTCCCTGCGGACTTAACGCCCATAACTAGGGAAACCTCCATTTGATTGTACTCTGTTGTTCTCCAGTATCATTCCAGATAACTGCATTTGGTTTTCGTAGTCGTGTTGACCGTTATCAGCTTAGTCCGAGAAAGAAAATTGAACAGGGTCGGACATATATTTTGACACTGGGATGGGGGCAAAATTCTCGCAAAAAATGTTTTTGATTGACATTTATCTATTTAAGTATATGTACTTCCTGAACGAAAACAAACCCATACCGAAAAGATTTTTGAAATCCGAGAAGAAATGTAAGAGTAACGGGCCCTCAAAGTTTGCAATTTGGGCCCATGTGCTTGTTAACACATCTCCTCCGAAGATGTTGAAGTTTGGATGTCATCTGATACGCCAATGTGTGCGGACTGAAAGGGGCACGCGGTGAGCCAAATTTTGCCAGGGTCGGTTCAGTATTGTGGGTCAGGGGAGGGGTGGTCTATGGTACCAATTTTTAATTCTTCTCGGAATCAGATGAAACTTGGAATATAACATCTGCAACACCAGCTGATCTAGAAACTAAAAGAATTTCGAAATTCTATTGAAAATTGACAGAGTTACGAGCCCTCAAATTTTGCAATTTTGGGCCCATGTGCTTGTTAACACATCTCCTCCGAAGATGTCGAACTTTGAATGTCATCTGATACGAAAATGCGTGTAGGCGGAAAAGAGCACGCGGTGTGCCAAATTTTGCCAGTGTCGGTTCAGTGTTGTGGGTCAGGGGAGGGGCGGTCCGGGGTACCAATTTTATTCTTTTCCGAATCAGATGAAACTTGGAATATAACATCTACCATACACGATGATCACAAAACTGAAAACAGATCGTAAATCCCTTAAGAAATGGCCGAGATTTGGGCCCTCAAAATTTGAATCTGTACCCATATTCTTTCCAATAACCAAAATGTTATCCGTCTCCGAATAAGACACAATTTATAACAAACAATCTATGTGAGGAGCTGATCACAATACTGAAAACAATTTTAAAATCCATTGGAAAATAATTGAGTTACGGGCCCTCAAACTTCGCATTTTGGGCCGGGTTTGACAATTTCCCAACCCATTCACCCAATTTCGAGGTAGGGGTGGGGTCACTTACAAACACATAAGATAAACACATACATGATAAGAACAACATATAATCAACATACTTCGTATTTCCGTCCCAAAAATGCGATTCTTTCAGATCATAATATTCCCTATTATTATACTTCCATGGTGTAACCAAGGAAGTATATTGTTTTTGTACTGAGGACGTTTTCCGTTTATTTTGAAATACTCAAGAAACTAATTGCAGTAGGAACGCGAAATCTCTAGCGAATGTAGGCATCTAAGGTCTACTAAAATTAAAGGTATCCGCATACCGGTCCAAGGTTTCTAGACGGAGTTATGGCCCTTTTGCAATTATTTTTCATTATTATTTGTTATTATACTCCACACTTTTGCAACGCCCTAATATCTGAAAGTATGGGGAGTATCGAACTGAAAGTTTGTACATATGTTGGGGTCAATGAGTTCTAGCCTATCGGCATACAACGCATATTGTCCGCGTGTACCCGGCGGAGTTATCTCCCTTTATATGAAAAATGTCACTTTACTATCTCGGAAATTATAAGGAGCAGAGCATCGAAAATTGGACCGTATGCACACCTCGATATGCCCTACTGCCCACAGGCATCAGCACTTGTGTCCGCGCTTTCACTGCGGAGATACCGCCCATAACTAGGGACACACTATACACCAGAATGAATACACCGAGGTTTTTTTTTTTTTTTTTTTTACAGAGCTCTCAATTTTGTATTGCATATTCCGAATTGGACGAGTAATTCTAACTCAAATATACCGCCTAAGTATTTAACCCGATTTGACCTTCGATTGTCTTTTTTTAAGACAAATTTCAGGTCGGGGGGTCACGATTCGACCCGTCCAAAACACTCCCTGGACAAAAGTACCCACATTTATCAGATTTCGTCAAAATCCGTCCAGCTGTTTTCCCGGCCATAGCTGACAGACAAACAGACAGACAGACAGAGGTCTTCAAAATATATATGAGATTAAGAAATGTCAATGCAAGTCCACCATCGGATCGTAAGGCACCAATATGCATTCGCATGAAGAGGAACACACATATACGCATAACACTCACATGGGATGGGATGAAATACCATGGAAGTATATCTGATTCCATGGAATCTGACCTCTAGTTGTTTATTGTTTTATTATGAATTGGATTATTAGAATACTGCCTTTATTGATGTTTTGCAAATAAATCGTATCGTATGGTGTTGAACCTTTGGTGGGTCAGATGATGTTGTTAAATACCAATATTTTCGAGGTATTCTAAAACAAAGCTTTAAATGTATGGTATATTGGTACACATATATCTGAAAGTATTGCGAATAATTGTGCGAATAATTGCAAACCGATCAGAGGGGGTTGGTAATATAAACTTAGCAGGAAGGTATGTCGGGGTGTGTGGGTGGCCCGAGTGGCAAAAAAACGCGTTTTTTACCTCATCGGGGGGGGGGGGTAGTAAAACATTTGCAGGAAGGTATGACGGGCTGGGTGGGTGGCCCGAGAGGCAAAAAATTCCTTTTTTTCAACCTCATGCAATTTTTTTTACTAAAGATCTTTTGTGCCCTTATTTGACATTTGTAACAGTTTAACACATATTATAAGATTTTATAACTTCAAAAACAACATATTTATGTTACTGGGACCTCATATGGGCCTTAGTGGAGATGACATTACGCTATAGCATGTTGGATAAAGGGTGGCGGGGTGAAAAAATTCCTTCCCGACAATGCAAAACTGAAATAAATAAACTTGTCTTGATGTAACTAAAGCCTAGATCATTGTGTGCATGAAAAAAAGAGCGAGCAACTGTCTCAAACATTAATGTGACTATCAATGGCTAGAATATAACTGTCATCACACTGTCCATGAGTGCATCAAGCCAATCAGTGAAATATTTTCATATATTTGATCTGTTACTCTCACAACACTTAAAATATCCAAGTCTGGCATAGTGACTGTTTGTTATTTATTATAACAGAGGTTTCTCCAGTAAACTAACAAAAGTGTTAAGCCACAATGCTAGATAATGGGCTGGTTGACAGACTAATCTGGAAATGGTTACAAATTATGGAATTGTGTGTATCCTGTACAATGACCTAAGTTTGCATATATAAGTAAACTTGTCCTGATGTAAAACTCTACTGATATTACTCAGTAGATGGAAAAACTCTACTGATATCACTCATATGACTGGGAATGGTCTCAATTAGTTCAAATAACAGTTTAACCTTTTTCAGAAGCGGTTTTAATTGAAAAAAAAAAGTTTTATAAATTGCTGATCATCTGTAAACCTACGTACAATTTCATACTGTCTAACTATTTCCTGATTAGTCTGTCAACCAGCCCATTATCTAACATATTCCATACCACTTATGTTAGTCTACTGGAGCAACTTACTTTTATTAGACTAAACTAGGTGAAAAGGCTCCCTTTGGGGGCCTATATTCAGCATCGGAAATACCTGTGGCCACCTTTGTGGGACTTCGCACACATTTTGATCTTAGACAGAGCCTTCATTTAGCGGTGGCCCCTTTGTGCGCTTCAAGTACCTTTGGTCATTGAAACATTTTTATTTATATATATTGTTTTAATATATTTTTTTTTTAAAGATTGAATTCCTTGCTAAATTTAACAAAACCAATTTAATTTAAAAACATTTTATTAAAAAAAATGAAATAATAATACCATTATAACATCTGCCAGGGTACCCCGAGTCCGCAACAAATTTGGTTGAACTCGGTCCAGGGGTCTGAGAGAAAAATCCGGACAGATCCTACTCGTTTATATATATAGATGACAAGCAGTCACAGCACTATACCAGACTTGGATACTTTAGGTCTTGTGAGAGATCATCTGAGTTGAAAGACATGCAAATAATTCACGGATTGGCTTTATGCACTAATGACAGATATTTTCTACCATTGGCAATGGTAGAATTGGGACAGATAGGCATGTCGGTCGAGTCACGTGCATGGGTCTTAGCGTAATTGATTATGCTCTTTTCTCTGTTACACTTTCAACTTTTATTGTAGATTTAAGTGTACTTGATTTTGATTCGGAATGTTCAGATGCTCATCGTCCAATACTCTTGAGACTGAGCTTGCATAACGTTGAACTCACAACGAAGAAACGCACACCGAATACAAATTATTGTTCTGAGAATAAAATGGGTAATTGGGATAATTCTAATATTGGTATATTTGTGAACAGTATCGATATATCTGTGGTAAGCAATATGGAAAACGAAACTGAACGATTACTCAATAGTGAAAATGTTAGCGGACATGAAGTAGATAATTTGAGTGCGGAGTTGAAAAATCTTTATCACACGGCTGGGTATGAAACGTTTGGAATAGTGAGGAATAGATCCACAAGAAAAAAGTCGCGGGGAATGCCATGGTATACGTACGATTGTCGCAAAGCTAGAACGGAATATCGAAAAGCGCGTAAAAACATGAAAAGGTACCCATGCAATCAAAATAAATCGAAACTGAAATATTGCAGAAAGATATATAAAATATTAACTAAAAGGAGCAGGTTGCGATACAATGAAGGTTTCATGAAACGAATCATGTCGGCCAGAAAATACTCGGCACGGGACTTTTGCCGTCTTAGATTAGATTAGATTAGATTAGATTAGATTAGATTTTATTTTGATAGTTCAGGTTATACATGTGTACATGAATACATATTATGGGTATGTTTACAAGTTGAATCAATATAATACACAACAGTATATACATATTATAATTATAATAGTTTATATTAAATATAAATATATTATATGTTGGGTTCTGATGAGACAGTTAAAGTTCAGACTGTGTAAATAATTGATATATACCGTAATAGGATATATCAATTTTCTCAAGAATTAATTCGTTTTATTTTATAGAGGTTGCCGTCAGAATATAAGGTAAATTATGTGGCAGAAATCTGTATAAAAATAGAAATACTCATGTGACCTGAGACCATCAGGGATAACGCAAAAAGTTCTCTAAATGAGAACTTAATTCCATTGCGGTCCCTGGTGGCTTTCGGCACATGGGCAGTGAGTGAAGTTCGAAACTTCGGAGCACAATGTATAAAAGTATTTAAAATATAAATTAAATAAAAGCCATTTCAGAACGAGACTTATATGGAGAGGAAAAGCTAATAAAATAAGTCAATACGTAAGTAATGTAACTTCAACAGCCCTTCGCCACCTGCATATACGCACCACTGCCATGTATGGCCGGCTTTGGACTGGTCTGTCCATGACCGAAAGATGGAAACCCGAAATACAGGCAGCAGTAACAATATATGCAACTGGCCAAATACTGTCATCGTACATTACAATATAAATTGAACTGCTGTATTGAGGAAATTCTAGTTAAAAGATGATAAAATAGATTGTTCCTAGTAAAAGGCAAATGGATTTTCTTCTCTGTTCATCAATTTCTCTAGTAGGTGTTGTTTAATGCAAAATTTCCAGTGTTTGAGATCAAAAGGGGCACGAGTATGGTATACTTTATCTAGACCATTCCACAGTTTCGCTCCTGTATAATAGAAACTGTGGATGCCCTTGGATTTTACAGAGGGTAATGAGTATTTCAGGGTCCCTGATCGAGTTACATATGTACAATGAGTACTAGCTAATATAAAATTATTATCTAGATATGCTGGAGGTTTCTTTTCCGAGATTTTTAGTACCATCGGTATTTTTCTGAAGTCTACCCTATCACTCACTGGAAGCCATTTAACATGTTTAAATTCATTATAACCAATATGAGTCATGCGATCTAGTTTTATGATAAATCTGACAAGTCTGTTTTGAGATGCTTGAAGACGCTTTTTGGTTTTTACTGTCAGACTAGAGAACCAAAAACTACTTGAGTAGTCAAAATGACATTGAATAAGAGCATTAATTAGAAGTTTTCTGCATTTTTCATTCAGATAGTTTGCTTTTCTGTACAAAAATTTCAGTTTTGCATTTAACTTACTTAGAACATGCTCTGCCATCATTTCACCATTTAGCCTCTGATCGAGGAACACCCCCAGATATTTAACAGATTTAGTTGGTGCGATGTCAACGCCATCGCAGCAGACCCTCAGTTCAGAGTGTTTTACAAGTTTCTTTCCAGACCCAAACAGAATTGATTCTGTTTTCCCTAAATGTAAGGACAATTTGTTGTCAACCAACCATAATTTCAGTTTATTCATTTCTGAACTGAGCCTCTGCTCAATAGCGCGGACATCACAACCTGAAACCAAAAGGGCAGAGTCATCCGCATATAGAAGGAGGTGACAATCCACAGCCTGACTAGCATCGTTCACATAGAGTAGGGAAAGAAGGGGGCCTAAGATTTATCCTTGAGGGACTCCACAGGTGATACGTTCAAATTTGGATAGAGTACCATATATATCTACTGCTTGCATTCTATTTGTTAAATAAGACTCCATCCATGTCAGAGATATTTTATCAAATCCAATTGCACTAAGTTTTGACAGTAAAATTTCATGGTCGACGGTATCAAAAGCCTTTTGAAGATCAATTAGAACCATTCCTGTCATATTTCCTTTGTCCATTTCCTGACGAATGTGGTCAGTGAGATATAGGAGACAAGTATCTGTGGAGTAACCAGGTCTGAAGCCTGATTGATGGCCATATAGAAGTTCTGCATTTGTTAGATATGTTTCAATTTGTTTGTAAACGATTTTCTCTAGAACTTTGGATACTAAATTTAGCACTGATACGGGACGATAATTTCCAGCCTGTGTCTTGTCACCCTTCTTGTATATGGGTACAACCCTGGCCATTTTCAATTCATTTGGGACCTGGCCCAGATGGATCGATAAATTTATAATATGAGTCAGGGGAGAAGCAAGCACCATCTCTTAGAAATCTTGCAGGAATGAGGTCAGGTCCGGTGGCCTTGGATGGACTTAAATTCTGTAGTAATTCCAAAACTTCAGAATCCGATATTACCGAAATGTGAAATTGTTTTGATCCTATTTTCTCTTTATAGAATCTGATAATGGATTCTTTACAAAATATACCAGGTGCTTTTGGAAGTTTCGTAACCAGGTTACTAGCTATACTACAGAAAAAGAGGTTAAAGTCTTTAGCTATACTCTGTTTGTTGAAACAGACTTCATCATCTATTGTTAAAAGTTTAGGGCGAAAAGAGCGAGTTCTAGATTCACCGTGACCAAGTGCAGACACTTTTACCCGGTATTTAATTTCTGAAGAACATAAATCTGAACATGGCCACGCGGAAGAATGCCCTGAAATCCCTATGCGTGACATATCAGTCGATAATACTCATTTAAATACAGAAATAATAAAAGAGGAAATAGAGGCTGCAGCTAAAAATAAAAAAAAATGGAAAAACGGCTGGGATTGACCTAGTTACAAATGAATATATAAAGTCAACTATGCACATTTTTATAAATCTTTATGTCAAACTTTTTAATATAATTCTGAAAACGGGTATCGTGCAGTAAGAATGGACAATTGTTATCATAAGGCCAATATTCAAGCAAAAGGGTGACCATATGGCCCCAAGCAATTATAGAAAAATAACTCTGGTTAGCTGCATATCGAAACTTTTTACGAGTATTCTGAATGATCGAATATCCATTTTTGTGACTGATAATGCTATGTTGAGCGAAGTTCAAGCAGGATTTAGAAAGGGTTATTCCACCACAGACCATTCTTGCGCACTGTATAGTATTATCAAACTCATGAAACTTAGAAAAAGGAAGCTATTTGTAGCATTTATAGATTTAGCTAAGGCATTTGATACTGTGTGGAGGAACGGTCTATGGGGGAAATTCTTGTCACATCACATTGAAGGGAACATATTGAATGTAATCCGTAACATATACAACAATGCTAAGTCGTGTGTTGCCGCTAAAGGGGTATCATCAGATTTATTCAAAAGCTCAATTGGTGTGAGACAAGGTGATATTCTATCGCCCCTCCTCTTTGCTCTATACCAGAATGATCTAGAAAATTTCTTGAGTATGGGGGGGGGTTGTGACGGTGTTTATTTTTCTGGATTAATAGGTTTATGGGTTGATACATACATTCATCTTTTTATATTGTTATATGTGGATGACACTATACTTATGTCAACGAGCGCTAGAGGTTTACATAAAAGATTATTCCAGTTATATTGCGACCGATGGAAATTGGAAGTCAATAGTGATAAGAGTAAGATTTTGATTTTTTTTTTAAACAAACAAACAAGATTATGATTTTTGGGAGAAAGCCGCATAGAACAACCATATTTAACCTCCACGAAAAGCCACTTGAAATTGTAAAGCAGTATCGGTATTTGGGAACACTATTTCACGTACGGGGTACTTTTGTAGCCGAGAGGAATGAGCGCTGTAGATCGGCGAAAAAGGCCATGTTCTCATTGATTAACAAAGCCAGGACCTCACAAATAGATATTGGGAGTATAGTAGAAATGTATGAGAAAGCCATTGTGCCTATTCTTCTTTATGGCTCGGAAATATGGGGATTTGAAAATATTGAGGGAATATGTAAGTTAGAATGTTGGTTTTTGAAAGTTATTTGTCATTTAAAAAAGACAACAGCAAATGTCTTTGTTTATGGGGAGTTAGGTGTATACCCTATCGATTTAAAAATAAAACTAAGGTGCCTTGGCTATTGGGGGAGACTGATTATGGGAAATCGTTGTAAACTAGCATATAAACTGTATTGTATGGTGTATGATCTTCATGGTTATAACCAAATCGAATGCCCTTGGATTTACTATATGAAAACGACGCTATGTGAACTTGGCATGATGGAAATCTGGACGTATCAACATGTACAAAACATTAATTGGTTTTACGACGCTTGTAAGAGGAAGATACATGACCTTTATATACAGCAATGGATGGGAAATATACGATCCTCTACTAAATGTATTTTCTACAATCAGATTAGGTGCGATTTTATTACACCTAAATACTTACCACTTCCATGTATCAGTAATGTAACAATACTGATGAAATTTAGAACCAGAAATCATAAGTTAGCGATAGAAACCGGATCGTGGAATAACATAAGTCACTCGCAGCGAGTCTGTTCCCTATGTGAGCAAGGTATTGGTGATGAATACCATTTTGTTCTCACATGTGAAATTCTTAAAGAACTAAGAGAAAAATATATTGATAGATATTTCTATACCGACCCGACCATATCAAAGTTGATTAAGTTATTCAATACACACGACGAAGAAACGGTCAATAATCTCGCGACATTTATTAAGAAAGCGACGGCAAAATTGTAACAACCTCAAACATTGATAATATATAAATGTGCAATGACCGGGAGTGCATCGGTGGGTGGTCATAGTAAGCTGAATATATACATATATATATGATGTTATATTCAATTACGTATTAATGCATTTATGTATTGTTACTTACATTATACATGTGTGTCTATATATATAAATAGTATGCCACTCACTTGATTATGGATAATCTCTTATCACAGATGTGAAGAGAGAGATATAATGAATGATTCAAACTTGAAACTTGTATTCCATGCATTTTACATGGTCACACAAATCATCGATAGCATTAATCGCCTTCGCGCGATCGGTCCATTTCAACAGGTGAGACCAGTTAGTAGTTATAAGCCATTATGAAACTAGTTGCTGTCAAGAAATTCAGGCCACTCATAAACATGTCTTCTTTCATGGATGCCGAAATGAATAAATCCTGTCTGATATCTGTTGCTGTTTTTCACCAGTTTTAATTCATTTCAAAAAGTGGATTTGAGTCCGTCGATTTTAAAATTAATTTGTTTCTCGTCATTTCTTGGAAACAGGTGATCCAAAACAAAAATAAAATATACAGAATATGAAGCTCTTTTAGGACGATACCGGTTTGTTAAGATTGCTCGGATAATTTGAGAGCGAGCTCATGTGATAACATTAAATTGGGATTTCCATGCAAATATCCATTACAGCGCCAAAAAATTAATGCAGGTACAACGTTGAAATATAAAAAGTGACACGCCCATTGTTCACACATAATTTACAGAACAGTATATGTTTCTCTCAAGCCAAAGGTTGAACAAGTTCCCAACAGTTACTGTCACAATTTTAGCCTGTACAGGCTTGAATTATAACATTTTCGACCACAACCCATGATTGGGGAGGGGCTGGTTCTCGAAAGCTTCGAATAACTAAGGGAGTTAGTTGAATATATCAGCCGGATATTATCTGGGGAAGAATGTACAAATTAATGTTTTACTTAAATATTACATAGTTGTCAATTTTGCGTATACATGCATAACACAAGAGAGGAAATGTGACGTAGTTGGGAACTCGTAGCAAGACAACCCTTTTCCCGAATGAAGACACAGCAACACCACCCTATGTACCTTCAAATTTAAAGCTGTAATGATATGTTCATAATTTATATGAATAGCATAGATTGCTGCATATTAGATTAATCATCTGTAGCAAACAGACACGACAGATATGACTGTCAACTACAATATTTATAACTCAGGAGTGGCTTCAGGGGTGTTGCATGCCTCCGTCCCGTCGAGGAATATGCAATGGTCAGTCCGGTCCAGTCAATCCGGGATAATATAGCCCCCATGTTGGGAATCATAGCCCCTGCGTTGGGGAAATCCTGGCGCCACTGGTATAAAAATCAAGAGAAGACTGACAATTATTTAAACAGAAAGTCCACCATTTGGGTTATCGCGTGAATAATTATTTTAAGCGGCCTGATGTCGTCGTACGAGTCAACAACTCTCTGCACGTTCAGAGCTTGACTCACTGTGGTCAAACATAGCCTCAATGATTAGGTTGTCATCGGACACATATTACAGGTGTAAAATGCCAAATATATATCTATATTTGCGAATGTCTGTCTGTCTGTCTGTGTTCTATAGAAATTCACAGGGGACCAACTAGATGACACCAAAGGGGTCTACTAGGTGTAACTTTTTACGAGAAAGATAATGGTGCGGGTTAGAAGTGATGCCGTTGTTGTCAGGGGCAGAAAAGGGGGAGGGGCAGAAATTGTTGTCGCCGATTGCCACGAAACTTACAAATAATCATCCCCATGATATGAAGAATCTAATGGTGTGGTTTAAATATGTAAAAAGTGGCGTCGTTCGAGTCAGGGATGCACGGAAGGGCAGAGGGGCACCAAAGTAGATAAAACTAATTTTAGCGCCGATTTCCACCAAATTGATATATATTCTTCTTCATGATACAGGGAATCTAATTGTGCGATTTAAAGACGCCAAATTGGTGTCGTTTGGACGAGAGATTGGGGGGGCACTAAATTTGATAATAATGGGTTTAGTCGCCGATTGCTACCACACTTAAACAAAATCATCCCCATGGTAAGAGGAGTCTAACGGTGTGGCTTAAATCTGTCAAAAGTGGCCTCATTCGAGTCAGGGTGCACTGAAAGGGAGAGGGGCACCAAAATTGATACTCAATATTTTTTAGCACCAATTACCACCAAATTGATACATGTTCTTATCCATGATACGAGGAATCTAATCGTGTGATTTAAAGACGCCACATTGGTGCTGTTTGTGTGAGAGATGGGGAGGGAGCGGTTTGTCACCAAATTTGATAAAAAAATGTTTAGTCGCCGATTAGCACCAAACTTATACATAATCATCTCCATGATATAAGGAGTGTAATTGTGTGGTCTAAGGATGTCACAAGTGTCGAGTCAGTTGTGCATAAAGGTGAGAGGGACACAAAAAATAATAACAATATGTTTAGCGCCGATTTCCACCAGATTGATACATATTCTTCTCCGTGATATGAGGAATCTAATCGTGTGGTTTAGATACACCAGATTGATGCCCTTTGGGTGAGAGAAATGGGGACCTTAAATTTGATACAAATTTGTATACTCGCCAATTTTCACCAATTTTATATATATGCATCTCCATAATAAGTCCAAGTGTGTGGTTTAATGGTGACAAAAGTGGCGCCGCTTGAGTCCGAAATAGGGACGGCAGGGTCACAAAAAAACTGATAAAATATAAGTTTAGTACCAATTACCATCAAATTCATACATGTTCTTCTCAAATGATACGATGAACCAAATCGTGCTGTCTGTCTAAGAGGTCTAAGAGGGGTATATTTTTACGAGAAAGATACTGGGTGCGGGTTAAAATTTTCTGAATTGATGGTGTTGGTTTCAGGGAAAGAAAAGGGGGAATGGCTGCAAAATTGAAACAAATATGGTGAGATAGTTTTGTCGCCGATTTCCACCAAACGCATTCATAATCACCCCCGCCATATGGCGCTGTTCGAGCCAGCGTTGCAGGGGGCATCAACAATTGATTTAATAAACTATATTTAGCGCAGATTTCCACTAAATTGATATATTATTCTTTACCATGAAACGAGGAATATAATCGTGTGATTTAGAAACGCCAAATTGCTGCCGTTTGGGTGAGAGATGGGGGGGGGTCAAAACTATGATAAGAATTTGTTTAGTTACTGATTACCACCAAACCTATATATAATCATCTCCAGTATAGCTTGCATCCATTAGTCGAATGGACGTGGTTTAAATATGTCAAAAGTGGCGCCGTTAAAGTCATGCATGAGGATAGCAGTTGCACCAAAGCTGATACAAATATATTTAGCACTAATTTCGACCAAATTCATGCACGTTATTCTCTAATGATACGACTAATTAAATCACATTTGGTGTCGTTTTGGGTCACGGATGGCGAGAGGATATGCATTATCATTGATAAGATTGCTATTCGCCGATGTCCACCTATCTTATGTTACTGGGACCTCATAGGGCCTTAGTGGAGATGACATTGAGCTATGGCATGTTGCATATGGGATGGTGGGGTGAACAAATCATTCCCGTCACCCTTCGAAAAGAAGCTTCGAAAATAAATAAACTAGTCTTGGTGTAACTAAAGCCTAGACCATTGTGTGCATGGAAAAAGAGCGAGCAACCGTCTCAAACATTAATGTGACTATCAATGGCTAGAATATAAATGTTCATCAGTGAATCAAGCCAATCAGTGAATTATTTGCATATCTATCAACTCATATGATATGTTACTCTCACAACACCTAAAATATCCAAGTCTGGCATAGTGACTGTCATTTACTATAACAGACGTTGTTCCAGTAGACTAACAAAAGTGTTAACCCTTTGGCGAGTAGAACGACATATATGTCGTCTATCGGTTGAGGAGTAGAACGACATATATATGTCGTTTCAGGAAGTGTTATTTTACGTAGCCATAACTTCAACAAATCATCTGGTTTATAAATGATTTCTATAGGAGTTATTTTTGATTAATATAATGTTCCAAATGTATAAGTGCAATTGATTATGATAACACACATTAACAAAAAATGCACATAAATTAAAACAAATTATTGGGCCTTTTTGACCGAACTTGTTGATAATTATTGCTATAACGTTGACGTTAAATTTACTCATGACGTCATGTATATGACGTTACAGATACTCTCCAAAGGGTTAAGGCATAATGCCAGATAATGGGCTGGTTAACAGACTAATCGGGGAAATGATTAGAAATTATGGGGAATTGTGTGTATCCTGTACAATGACCTAAGTCTGCATACATAAATACACTTGTCCTGATGTAACTAATGCCTAGATCATTGTGTTCAAAAGAGCGAGCAACTGTCTCAAACATTAATGTGACTACCAATGGGTAGAAAATATCTGCAACCAGTGCGTCAAGCCAATTATTTGCATGTCTATCAACTCAGGTGATCTCTCACAAGACCTAAAGTATCCGAGTCTGGTATAGTGCTGTGACTGCTTGCCATCTATATATATAAACGAGTAGGATCTGTCCGGATTTGTATCTCAGACCCCTGGAGAGTTCAACCAAATTTGGTGTGGTGATTCGGAGTACCCTGGCGGATGTTATAATGGTGTTATTAACAATTTTGAATTAAAAAAAATTTAATAAAATTGGTTTTGTTAAATTGAGCACGGAATTCAATCTAAAAAAAATTTTAAACAAAACATATAAATCAAAATGTTTTAATGATCAAAATGTGCTTGAAGCGCACAAAGGGGCCGCCGCTAAATAAAGGCTCTGTCTAAGATCAACATATGCGCGAAGTCCCACAAAGGTAGCCACAGGTATCTCCGACGCTGAATATAGGCTCCCAAAGGAAGCCTGTTTCAGCTAGTTTAGTATAATAGAAGTAAGTTGCTCCAGTAGACTAACATAAGTGGTATGGAATATGTTAGATAATGGGCTGGTTGACAGACTAATCAGGAAATTGTTAGAAATTATGAAATTGTGTGTATCCTGCACAATGACCTAGGTTCACAGATGATCAGCAATTTATAAAACATTTTTTTTCAATTAAAACAGCTTCTGAAACAGTTTAAACTGTTATCTGAACTAAATGAGATAATTTCCAGTCATATGAGTGGTATGAGTGGAGTTCTATGCGGTTTCAGACCAAATTTAGTTAAATATTGGGGGTGGGTGTAAAGAAATTGGGAGAATTTTTTTTTGTGTGCAGGTTTGGGTCCCCGAAAATGCCAGATGCAAAAAAGGGCATACTTTCCTTCAAATGTTGTACTACCCCCCCCCCCCCCCCTGAACCGATCTCAATTTGAAATTGCGTTTTCAATCGTTTTTCAACAACGAACAATGTCAGTATTAACATATTGGTTTATCCTTGCGAATAGTTCAGAATTGTCAACAAAATATAACGATAGTCCTTCTTTGCAGCATTACAGTCCCACGCACCAACACATTATCAAAACTTATACCACCAAACTCATAGAGTGACAACAGGACCACTTAACCGGTGGCGATAGATAGAGACATCAAGTTGTCGAAATTATTGATGTACCAAGACGCTGTTTATCCGAAATTTCCAACAGCATCAAGCACCAATTCCATAGTTTATTATTGTTTTATTTGATTCTATCGATTTTAAACTCTGGTTAAACTTATATATATGAGCATAGCCATCACGTGATAACGGCACAGGAGTCATTCAAACGCGTTGCCCTCTCAACCAACAAATTTACAAAGTTATCACAAAATCTGAATATAATTTTTCAACATATAAATCCTAATTTTTTTACTCAAATACAATTTAAAAAGCTAATATCATGTAACTCACCCTTCAATACATACGCGCTGCCAGTCATTGAATTGTATTCTGTGTCTATTTTTTAATATATGTATTATTGGTGCGCGAGTTGAGTTTTATTGAATGACATTATGGTTGCCCAAAAAACGCACGCAATGACCACATATGTTCATTCCACTTACATTCCAGGACTTTCCAATTAAATTCAGCGAACCAGCCTCATTTGTCGGGTTAACTTTGCCTAATGATCGCTTGAACTAACGCAATTTGCCATTCGTGAATCTCGACAGGTCCAACGTGATTGGTATGAATGGAGAATGCTCAGACAGTATCGTATTATCTTGAGCAGGGACACGCCTGATCACAATGCCAGCCACAGTGAGCAAATCAGTAGAAAATCTGTCGAATTCAACTGTAATTTTAGGAAATAAATTCCCAATCAAGCCTCCTCGTTTGTAATAATGGTAAGGTTCAAACGTCCTTGCCAGTGCGGTGAATTAAGTCTAATCACGCCCGGGTGGCATTGGAAGTAAATGCAGAATGGATTGTTATAAGGCTAACAAAACACTGCCTGTGTAACCGAGGTATCTATTGCTATCCCAGGTGTGATCGCAGTGTTCTCCGATCTCATAAGTTCCGTAAACATTTATGAAACAGCCAAATTAATATATTAAAGGTACTCAATCCGATCAGACGCTCCTAAATTACTATTGCTTTGGCTTCGGGGGGGGGGGTAAAAAATATTTGATTCTAGTCGAGGAACCCACCCATCAAAGCTCAGAGTGATCAGATATCGATTTTTGAAGTTTGTTATTTCTTTAGATGTATACTATGTGGCACAGAAACACGTGGTCAAACGGAGGGTCTCGGACAAATTTGCGGATGAAGATGGATAACTCTAAAATCAAGTGATAATACGGCCATATTTTGTTGAACAAAATGTTGATAAATAACAAGTTTAAGGAAATTTGATACCACAGTTGACAGTGTTTGGCATTATTTTGTTGCAATAAATAGATTCTGATCATTAAAGCGTATTTTGAAAAATGTTGTTGTTCTATCTTGATGTATGGGGACTGTCTGACCAGATTGAGTACCTTTAATGGTTATGAAGAACACAAACGATCGTTACGCTTTTTGAGTGTCCATTATATATACTATACCACAACAAAACTAGATTTTAAATTCATATATTATAATTCTAGAAAGTAAAGCTGTTATATAGGGTATGCTCAATATAATTATTTGAATCAAGAATATATGCTCGAACCAGTTTCAACGAAGGAGCTTTGCTTTGTTGTCGACAAACAGCCGCCTTCAATCCAAGCGTTCGTGGTAAATGAGTTTCAGAGACAGCAGTCTGGACGACCGGCAGTTGCCTCGGGTCACCGTTTGCTCAAAAGACGGAAAATTATCGCTCGTCCAGACAACCTCTGACCCGTACAAGATGGGTTATCTCCTTCGCGGCCAATTTATGACCATCATAATTTCAATGGCCATCAACTCATCAGGGCGCTTGGTTCCCCTACTCTAACCTAAATCCAATAGCAGATAATACAATAAGATATGAATTACGTGGCCACACTCTAACTACGGAAACCACGGAACCAATTTCCTGCTCACGCAAACTATAGAAATGTATTGAAATTATCCATATCGAATTCGCCCCGATTTGACTCACAGAGAACGTAATTTGTTCGTGGGTTTGCTAGTTTATTTCTCTGTTCGATAAGAAGCATTATTATTCACGACATCAAGCGGTCATGTAGTATAGTGTGCAGAGCATGGTCACGATCTGATGATTTATTGCGATAACCTGTTGTATATATAGTGGATCCCAATGAAACAAAATCGCCGTTACACCGCATAGAGTTCTCTATAGTTGAAAAAATGGTTCTTATATTGCCAGAACTCTCGTCTCTATAATCAAGTATATTGTTTTTCCATGAATTAGGCTAGTTCCATTGGGGACACTAAGTGGACGTGTGACACCATTTCGTCAGATACATAGAAGTGAATTTATTAAAATGACATTTTGAAGGTATCTCAGGCTCTTAAATTCTTTAGAAACTGGCCTGAAGGATGTAAGCGGTAGCTGGTTGGGATTGAATATTGTCCTATAATTATCGCAGCGTTTTATTTGGTTGTATTGGGGGATTTTGCTTGGGGAAATATTTTAATATTTGAAAACTGCCATTTTTGTTGAAAATTGTCATTTATGAAATATATACCAGAATATCTCCATAATGTTTAATATTGGCGAGGGTGCATCAGTTTTTATTTGAGGATTGTTATCTCAGTCATTAATAGTCGCATAACTTTTCGCCAGGTGGGGGGGGGGTAAAAAATCTGTCCAGAAAATATTCATGAACTTTGTAGTTTTAATTTGTCAGTAGCTAACAATATGTCTTATAAATAAAGTCAATAGATTCATTCCCGGTGGGTATATATTTGATTTCAGATATAACTGTGTCCGATATACCATAATAATTAAAGGTCATAAAAAACTAGAAAGAAAACCCTAAGGTGACATATTATTGGTGCGGTACTTCCCAGATTCATGTCGGCTGTGAAAGACCGATCGGGCTATTGTAGCCCGATCGGGCTATTATAGATCGATCGGTGGTTCACCCAGTCCTGTAGCATGTGCACTATATAGCCTATAGAAATGGCATTTCGGGAAGTCAGTGGAGATCAGTTTCATTATTGCCTATTCTTTTGGAGACATATCTTGTACGCCAATCACATGGAGCTCACCAGAATTCAATTAAATAATATGTGTCTCTTGTGTTTGAGTAATGTCTTATGGCCTGAGAAAATTTGATTTTAAAGGAAATCGCATGGGATACCCTTTTCACATCTATTATTTATTGAAGCGTAAATCATTTGCGCTTAAACTCAAATAAATATGTGTCTAATATTTTATTTGCGCTTAGGCGTAAACAATTTGTGCTTAACAGACTTTCATTCATTTAGTCACGCTATATATATAGTCATAGGGTTATCTCTTTTTGTTTTCGCAGATCTTCCAAGTGTGACCATCGTCTGTAGGTATAGGCATTTGTTGTAGAATGACCTCTTATCAACTGCATATTATGTTTTGAGCTCTGATTTCAGGACCACAAGACTTGGATATTCCTCGCGCATTTGGTATCTATATATGTGGAATTTCTATAATTTTATTCTAGTTCCAGTGCTCCGAATTATACATTTTACTATTTCTTCCCAAAATTTAGATGTAATGTTACGCGCTCCCACAGTAAGCGTTTGGTTGTTTCCGTTTCTTGTTTACAAAAAGTGCATATCGTAACTTTTTGTTTTATTTTCTTCAGAAGGTAATTTGTTCCGAGAATTCTTGTATTAATGCGGTATTGGAACCATCGATATTTGGTATCTTGGCAACTTATAAAAGGTATAGCCATGATTTTCGCCCACACTCCTTCATCTACTTGTATATTCAGATCGGATTACCATTTTACTCTAGATTTAGGTATCCCTATCTTTAAAGTGATGTGAAACACTCGGGTAGGGTGATCAAATAGAAAGTGAGATTTTTTACGATTATTAATCAAAATTGACAACACACACAATCATTCTTATATAATAATTAAATGCAATCATTTGTGTTAGTTTATCGCCGATAGTTGCGTCCCGAATCAAGATGTAAATATTTACAATTGAGCGTAGTTCAAACGATGTTTTCTAATGAGTGGCATGACCGATTTCGTTGAAAGTTTCAGCGATGTTAGTATAATGCTACATTCCCCAGGTCGGCATAGCGCCTGAGTACTAACTTATCCATTCCACGAACCCGAAAAAGTCTATAATATGTCTTTAAGTGTGCCATAGCGTTATAATTATCTCGATGAGTCGAGATAGATGGAAAGGTCGTTGTAATCGTCTTAGTTTGATACATTCGGGTTTTAAATTCAGAAACTTTTCAACAGCCTTGCTTACATGGTTATATAATATAAAGTCGACTTGGATGTTAGAGTTTTCCTCATATTGCTCTCGAGTCATTACGCATCCATCTTCGTTATTCATGTCATTTATAAAGTAAATTCCTTTTCTATTTAGACCAGGACCAGGGATTTCCGTTCAGAGTAACTCGGTGGTTATCTGTAATAATATTGCTAAGAAATTGTCCTGATTTATTAGATGTCATGATTTCATTATAATTATCCCAAGCATTTATCACGCCAGTCGAGTAATGGTCATCAATCTCATTACTGTATGTCCGCATGTTATTTTTGGGGAGATATCTATATATGGATGTGTATGTAGTCCATTGACTGTCATGTTAATTTCATGGAATGCACAAAACTATTTATATTGACCATTCCACATCCACCCTTCGAATACGTTTGCTGGAGCTGATTCCGAGAAACCAGGTCTATTTTACTTCCCCAAATGAAATTGTATAATTTTGTGGTTAATTGATTAATAAATGTTGTGTTTGGATTGGGGTTTGTTTGGAAAAGATATGATAATTTTGATAGGATTAGAGATTTTATAACTGTTATTCGAGAAAGGCGTGTCATGCTCCAGCTAGACCATGTTCGTATTAATTTTTCTATGTTCACAAGAGCTTTTTTCATAGTTATTCAAAAACATATCTGATTCGCGGAGAGAGAATGTGATGCGGTACCCAGAGTTCCAACTAATGTTCCATTGAACGCATATGACGTCTGTGCAATCTCACTTATTATCAATCCAAACTGCAAACGTTTTGCTATAATTAATAGATAGTCCTGAAATAATCCGAAACCTTTTTAGTAGCTCAAATGTCTTGTCGAGTGACTCAGAACTAACAAAAGAGTTGTGTCATCAGCATATTGGCTAATTTTAACATTCATATCTCCAATTTTTATTCCTTTAATTCCAATATTTCTGTGTATTGCAATTCCCAGTATTTCCGAGCAGAGTAAGAAAATATACGGAGATATTGGATCGCCTTGCCTGCATCCTCTCTGTATTGGAAGTGAAGGTGATATGTTGCCATTTATGTTCAAATTTTAGTGTTTATCGGTGGATAAGGCTCGCATAAAAGAGATAGACTTGGTGTGAAATTAAAAATTTGCAGAACACTAGATATAAAAGTCCAGGAAACGGAGTGAAAAGCTTTTTTGAAGTCAAACAAAAGCAATAGACCAGGAATATTTTGACTTTTAGTATAGTGCATCACATACGTAACTAATAATCTTATATTTTCACCTATGTATCTACTCGCAATGAAACCTTTCTTGTCTTCATGGATGAGTTCTGGAAGAACTATTTTGAGACGGTCTGCCAGAATTCCGGAAAGAATTTTATAACTTATGTTCAAGAAAAATATCGGTCTCCAATTAGAGAGAAACTGGCTTGGTTTATTGTCTTTATGTATAAGGGTGGCAACGCCAAGTTTTTGTGTTATCGATAAGTTACCAATTGAAATACCAAGATTAAGTGATCGGACAAGATATATTCCAAGAATACAAAAGAGTTTGTAGAACTCTATAGTGAAACCTGAAGAACCAGGATTATTGTTATTTTTCATTTGCTTAATGTATAATAGAGCTTCCGTGTAGGTAACCGGTTGCTCCAGTTTTTCTGCCATGTTATCAGATATTGTTTTATGTGATATCATCTGAGACGGGATCAATAAACTGTTTAATACCTTCAACATCGACTGTTTCATTTCTACTCTGGTACAATGCTTTAAAATAATCGCTAGCTTCCTTTAATATTTCATTCGGTTTTGTTATCATTTTTTCATTGGATATTTCTATTTTTACATAAGGTTTAACTGTCACATGGACTGTTTTTATGGAGATGTAACCGCCAGGTAAGTGGTCATAACTTGTGTAAAACCCGAAGAGTTTAACATACAAGTTATGACCACTTACCTCGCGGTTACATCTCCATAAAAACAGTCTACATGACAGTTAATCCTTATATTTTTTATACATTTAGCGAAAAAGCCACTTTTGTAAATGTATTTAAATCGAAAAGTGTATCGTGACAAAACCAGCCCAAAATTGCCACGTGGGCGCCGACCAATCGGAATGCTGGATTTAGTGATAATCATACTTAGTATGTAAATATAATGCTTTATTTCACAGACAGTTTAGATCGCACGGACGCCGCTGAAGACACCTTTGGTTTTAGGCCAGAGTAGATATTTCTTCGGTATGCACGAGACACAATTATAGTTCCATTCACCAATGCGGACTTGTGTGGATACGCAGTGTGCAATTTATGAATGTTCATAAAGACGAAGGTGCATGTAAGTAGACAGAGATCATTTCATCTTGTAATATGTGATTTCAAGGTAATTACTGGTATAAATGGTAAATTTAGAAGAAAAGATAATAAATGTGAATGATTAAATGTTGGGCTTAAACGCTTGCCTTAGATAAATCGGATATGGGTGAAGTTTGATAATGCGAACATGCAACCATTGTCCTCATCGATCACAAAACATGCGGTCAAATTGCGAATGACGATGTGATCACAGAGGACGCTGATTACACATACACGTCATCAATATTTATAACATGTGATATATATGTATTCAAGGATATGGAGATCATTAATATAGATGATCAAAATCGAAGGTTTGCAAAATCTAGCAAAAACAAAAACAAAAATATCCAAAATAAAATGATAATTCAAAAAGTAAATAAAATGGCTATCTATATGACAGTTTGCAAAATCAGAAATCAAAACGGAGTTCAAATCTATAGGGTGGTTAAATAAATAGCAAAACAAAAATTGATGAAATATAAGCAAATAAAAACGGCTATCTAATATTTAATACACAACGATTTGCAAAATCATGATTATATAGGGTACATATAGCCAGTCAACGAATTTCACCTTTTGGCCTCGTGTGATTTGCTGAGTCTTGTCTATTTTGTATGCTTTCTTCTGGAATCATCTACAATAGCATCATCGATATTGTCTAAGATGTCGAATTTTATCTTTCGACCGTCAATTAATCTGGCCCTGTGGCCCAGATGAAGCCATTCTTATGGAATTCAAACTTAATATCTTTGTGATCAAAGAGTCTGTTCAATAAGTTAAGGTTCTCTTTGATCATATCATCGCTAATTTTAATCTGTCTCCGTGTTCCACCGCTAGTTGACTCGTATACTGACTTTCGAGCTTCAAAAACATTGTTCCTCGTCTCAGATCGGAGAAGCTTCACAATGCATGGAGGGCGCGAGGTTTTGATCAGATCCGGCTGCCCACTGGGAAGGTCGCATTAGTGCTTGACGCGCTAAACCAGTGAGTGGCCGTGAGTTTTTTGTCGAAGGCTCGGTGGACAATGGATTCTGCTTTAATCCCTACCAAGCTTTTGCATGCGCTGAGCTGTTTCCAGTCGGCCCATTGTGTTAGCTGGACTCTCCATGCTAACAGGGGTAGACTGGAAGTGGTTTTGGATATCCAGATCACTCCGATAGAACCCTCTGCCGGCCGTGCCCTGGATGGACCGACCGGACTCCTCCGGTCTGGGGCTTACCAGACCAGCAGCACCGGGAAGAAGAAAAAGAAAAAGACACCATCAAGACGCCGCAGGGACGCCGACAGGAGGGGCCAAGTGGAAACGGGGAATTGAGAGACGCCCAGTTCCCTCCCACTTGGCCTCTGGCCCAGAAGATCAGCCTGTGGTTGAAGTCAGCACCACCAGCAGGGACAGGGACGCCGATGTCTTTCCGGATGCCCCGGTCGTCGTCGAGGACAGTGAAATAGGGACACCGACGTCATCCCGAATGTCCCCGCCACTGTCTTCGATGTGGAGATGGCAACTCCGCCCAGCCAGTCTCCACCAGGGGTGGACAGCGATAAATACACACCACTCAGCAGGAAAACGAATATTTGTTTTGGACGTTTCACAGTATAGTACAAAACTTTTGTCTGAATCGTAACGTATGAGTACAACTGAGTAGTTGTTCATTGTCGATCACATGCTAAAGGCATGTGATTGGTGTTAATGAGTGTAAGCCGGGGTCGGGCTTACTGGGTGAGCTAATGTTCTGGTCACTTTAGCCGGTCTGGTCTCGCAAGGTGCACGTATCAAATTTAAATCTCGTTTTATCTGCAAACGGCGCAATCGAATCTCATATAGACAATTCAGTAAAATTTAAATATCAGCTGTCGAATGGCATGTTTTCTGTACAATTCTCTGTCGGCGGAGAGGATTTCGTTGATGTTCTTCGTGGAAAATCAAAATCTAAAACATTCTAAAACGCATGATTCATAAATGGTGTTGTTACATAATCGACAGGATGTCAGTAGATTCTTCGAACAACGCGCCCCAGAGGCAGGCATCAGCCATATCCGTTGCTACATTGTCAGACAAGAACCTGTCATGTGTTCACCAATTACAGACGATCCGACGCATATATACGACAATGATACAGATAAGTATTTTGTTGACTTATAATATGTGGGCGAACGGTGTGAATGTTTGCAGATGCAAATCCTCACATCGGAAATATCTATGACAAGAAGTGTCATACATGTAGATAACTGTATTATTTTTCGACAGATAATAGTTGCAAAAGGGTAGCACAAAACTCATTACAGAGTGTTTTGAATTCCCGAAAATCGAGAATGCGCTCAGAGTGGCAATACAACGAATTGTGGCAGCACAACGATGGGTGCTTACTGGGAAGCACATTAATTCAATAGCTGACCAAATCCGAAAAAGGCGCTTTTAGAATTCTAGGATTTCGTGATTGATTTTGAACTCGAAGCTGCATATCAACATAATTATATCAGCGCGAGGAGAGTCACTTGGGTATACTCTGAACAAAACATATCGGTTTTAAAACCGCGTTGAATGCGCCATTGACGGTTGAATGCGAATGCGATATGTTCGTTTTCATGAATTGTATATTCAAAGTAGCTTAGTCTTTCTTATATAATATTTCTACGAAACAACGGCCGTTTGGCATTTCGGCAATAGATTCGCCCCGAAATAAATCGTATTTTCAGCGGTGCGTTCAGAATCGGTGTTTGAGAGTTTGGATATAATCTGAGAGGGGTCCCTGGGAGAGGGGACAACGGTATATTTGTTGAGAAGAAATAAAGTTTTAGCATGTGTGGTATGGATGGTGTTCCCGAATAAATACGGGCTATTTTCATACATGAAGTACAGGTTACCGAATTACAAATTCAGAGGGTGTGAACTTGGCTCAAATGAGACGATAAATATCATGGATATTGGCATGTTATTTTTGCCAAAGAGATGTACAATCTGATAAGTAGTACATGCAGGCGGGTTGCGTTATTTTTCCCATTAAAATTGTGGTTGTTTGTCTGATCAAGTATTCCTTTTACTTGTGTTATGTCAGACAAAATTGGGGTCGAGGGCCAAAATTGTTTGCAAATGTGAATGGAAGGGGTATCGAGCGCGATGGCCGTGAAGATATACGTGCAAATTATACTTCCTTTCATTTAAAAGGACCAAAAAATTAAGATTTGCAAAACGCTGATGCGAAAAATTCTGTGGTAACCGACCAACAGAGACAATTTTCGGCACATGGTCGCCAAAACGGCCGCAGCGATACCGTCGAAGAAAATTGCGATTTACAAAACGCTGCTACGATCAATTCCGCGATAACCGACGAGCAAAAGCCATGGTCGCCAAAACGGCCTCAATAATGATAGCATCCGTAGCCCGGTAGTCAAAATTAGTGAGCATTTGCCATTGCTATTAGCTATTGGTGTTTCGGAATATATCATATATGTTATCAAAAGGGCTATCGTTTGCCTTTCCTAACCATGCAAACAACTATCATGTTAAAACATCATAGATCATTGGATAATGCCCAATTTGTGTCAGAACAGATAGCTGGGAACCGGTCCAGCAAAAGAAATCGACTGGATTAGAGTGGAATTTTGTCGGCGGTACGGTTAAGGTCGCTGAAAACCGAATCGAACGTTTCGTAGTCGCGATTAAGGCGCTACATGATACATCGGTCACCACGGGCAGTTTATTTCGGTTCGTTTACCGGATTGTTTGGGCCAACTGGCTTCGATGAACGGTGCCATATATGCTCGAGTGAGTTTGCATACTCGCTACTTCCGTGATTGTTTGGCAAATAGAGCAAACTGGGAGGCACGCGTCACGTTAACGCCGGAAGCAAACACAGAGTTGCGATATTGGGTCGATCAAATTAAACAGGCTAACGGGGCCGACTTCTTAAAAGTCAAATGCGCAGAGGCGGAAGGCTGCCTTTTCACGGATGCCTCAGACACAGGCTACGGTGGTTACCCATCGGGAGCACTGGACGCTACAGGTAACGGATACACGAAGTATCCACGGGGTGGATGTAGAGTATATCCATGGGAGGTGCAACCCTTCGAGAGGGGTGTCTCGGATTCAGGTATATTACCGGTGGAGACACATGGCATATCGGGGTTAGGGTACCCCACATCGGTGTAAAGCGCAATGATATTGCGTTCCGATTATACGGAACAGACCACGGAGTGTCTGGTTCATGGGCACAAGAGTTGTCCAGGTGACGATTCGTCGATGGAAAGCGCAATGATATTGCGTTCCGATTATAAGGAACAGACCACGGAGTGTCTGGTTCGTGGGCACAAGAGTTGTCCAGGTGACGATTCATCGGTCGAAAGCGCAATAATATTGCGTTCCGATGGTACGGAACAGACCACGGAGTGTCTGGTTCATGGGCACAAGATGTGTTCAGGTGATGATACAAGTTCGGAAGTGTTTGGAACATGATGTGTGGAAGAGGCACAAACGCATGTCGGGGTTAGGGTACCACACATCGGCGGAAAGCGCAATGATATTGCGTTCCGATGATACACAACAGACCCCGGAGTGTCTGGTTCATGGGCACAAGATGTGTTCAGATGATGATACAAGTTCCGAAGTGTTCGGAACATGATATGCGAAAGAGGCACACACGCATCTCGGGGTTAGTGTACCCCACTTCGATGGAAAGCGCAATGATATTGCGTTCCGATGACACGGACAGACCACGGAGTGTCTGGTTTATGGGCACAATATGTGTCCAGGTGATGATACAAGTTTCGAAGTGTCTGGAACATGATGTGCGGAAGAGGCACAAACGGGCTCCACGTGGATACATATCGAGGGTTCAAATAGGGTATGTAAATCCGATTTATCCGTGGAAAGCGCAATTATATTGCGTTCCGATGATACGGAACAGACCACGGAGTGTCTGGTTCATGGCCACAAGAGTTGTTCAGGTGACGATTCATCGGTGGAAAGCGCAATGATATTGCGTTCCGATGATACGGAACAGACCACGGAGTGTCTGGTTCATGGGCACAAGATGTGTTTAGGTGACGATATAAGTTCCGAAGTGTTTGGAACATGGTGTGCGGAAGAGGCACAAACGCATAGATGGGGTTATGGTACCCCACTTCGATGGAAAGCGCAATGATATTGCGTTCCGATGACACGGACAGACCACGGAGTGTCTGGTTTATGGGCACAATATGTGTCCAGGTGATGATACAAGTTTCGAAGTGTTTGAAACATGATGTGCGGAAGAGGCACAAACGGGCTCCACGTGGATACATATCGAGGGTTCAAATAGGGTATGTAAATCCGAAACTCACGTAATTTGCGTCAGAAGAGATAGCTTGGAACCGGCCAGCAAACAGAATTGGTGGGTTTAGAGCGAAATTTTGCCGACGGAAGGGTTAAGGTCGTAGAAGACCGAATAGAGTGTTTCGTAGCCGCGTTTAAGGCGTTAAATGTTACACCGATTACACGGGTGGTGTTATTTCGGTTCGTTTACTAACCGGAATTTTTTAGCCAACTGGTTTCGATGACCGGTGCCATAGTTGCTCGATTGAGCTTGATTACTCGGTACTTGCATGATTGTTTGGCAAAAAAAGCAAACTGGAAGGCTCGCATCACGATTTAACCAGAAGCCAACATAGAGTTGCGATATCGTATCAATCGTTTCCAAGCGGGATACCGCGAGAGTATTGATTAAGCCGTTGCTTCGATTCCGACAACTGGTCCGCGTCGAATTATGTTTTTGAACATTAAATGTGGAATAGGGTTAACACAACGTCGACAGATTTGAGACAAATTGTAACAAAAAGCTATGCAGTTTCAATTCTAGTTGTAACCCAAGTTGATTGCTTGGACGGGAGACAATTGGCTTGTTTCGCTTTCCGAATGTCGACATATATAGAGGATATGAAATGAGTGTTTCTCTCATATGATATTTATGAAACGAGTCTAACAATTTTCAGTTTTATCGAGCCTCCGGCGAGAGAAAACTGAAAATTCGTGACGAGTTTCATAAATATCATTTGAGAGAAACACGAATTACATATTATATTTATCATATGACACCTATAAATTGATTATGATGTCCAAAACGCACACAACTCACTAAATAGCTATATGACATCGGCAGCAAAAGGTTAATGTGACGTCACTTCATTGCACCGGAAGCCCAATTACACCTGGTGAACTAGCATAAATAATATGCACGCGAAGATATAGTGCGCTATTCTGTTCTCAGTTTGTGACATTATATCGTATGTTTATTAGATAAATACGAATTATATATTCTATTTATCGTATAACAATGTCCAAAAATATATATTTCAAGATTATAATTGCGATAATTTCGGCATCGCGTTGATTGACGCGCACGAATTTGACCTGCATTTAGTCAGAGATGCGGCTCGCCCCCCCCGGCTGCCATTCAGCCAATCAGAACACACTTTTTGTCAGCAAACCAATCAAATTATCGGAAGGTGATATGAATTAGTAGTTTCCAACGTAAATAATGATTGAGTCATATGATAAAGGAATTTATTAAACGGAAAGGGTTCCGGAAGAAATATACTTAAGCAGCCAGCGGCTATCTGCTACAAATGTCTTGTATTTGTATTTGTACTTAGTCTAGACCAGACTTCTTCCTGCTGAGGGATCGCCAGGTCTACAAAGGGCCAGACCAGCACAGATTAACACCTGTGGCAGTCTCTGTAAAAACTGAATTTGAAGAAATTTAAGTTACAAGAAAAAAGTTACAAAATGCTTTATTTTTTTTACTTTTTGATTGATTACAATAATAAAGCTATAAAAATGAGGGGTGAAGGAATAGACCTCTCGGTCTATTCGACCATCCCGGGTTTAGCCCCCCAAACCCCCACTATCATAAACAAAAGTTTTGTTCTTTGATGGCAGCCTGTGAGCCGCCACGATATCTTCAGGTGTTAGCTTGAAATTTGTCTGTGATTTGTTGATCATATCGCAGATTTGGGTTTTGAGAGTTTTGTCATCGTCTTCAGCTACTCTAATATCCATGACTCTCAGACAAGTCTTCCTTGAATACTGCTCGAGTTTATTGACTTCTTTGTGTCACTTCGTGATGTGGGCACTACTTTCATCTAGCTTCTATTTCAACACTTTAACTTCACCTCTCAGATCTTCAACCGTCTCGTCGAGTTTATTATTTTCAAATTGGCAGCAGTGCTCCAACTCTACTCTGAATTCCTTATTCTCCTCCTCTGTACACACTGTTGTCAGTTGGATATATAACTGAATGTGTTCGGTCAGCCACATGATCATTGATGCGTGACGAAAAGTTCTATACGGGACACCGATTCGACAGATGACACAGCATTGTTACAGATTTTTCAACAAAGTCCAAAATAATGAGTTCATATACAGTTTAATACTTTTGAACGATCATAGCACCATGACTATACACACGCGAAGTTGTGAAATATACATCCCTTGTCCATTTACGAATTTTTTTTTAATTTGTTAGTGTTGTTTACATCGTCTGTTTTGATCAGTCCTCCAATCGGAAGTTTCCATACAAAGGCAATTAATGGTTAATTACTGTGTGCTTGCTTCCCAAGTTCCCTCATATAGACTCGAAAATTGAAGAAATGTGAACTTTTTGGCTCCTTCACTGACACCACAATTGTTGACGAATCAAATTGATCAGTATGTTTATGTGATGTGTTCATGGGCTCTGCCATTTAAATTTAGGGGGGTGTAATGCATATAAATTATGTGTGCTTTAGCGCAAATCATTTGTTCTTAAGCGTAAATATGATCTATTTGTGCAAATCGCAAATTATTTTGTACTTAAGCGAAAATGATTTAAGCGTGAATGACATAGTTTATTTGCCCTTATCACAAATATTTATGCTTAAGCTTAATTTATTGGCGATTAAGTGCAAATATTTGCATATAAGCGGAAATCAGAATAAATATGAAAACGGCCTCTCATAGATCGCTTAACCATAATTAATTTCGCTATAAGAATGAGTTACCAGTGCGCTTAAGCATAAATGAATTAGGCTTAAGTGTAAATAAATTACACTTAAGTACAATAGTCATAATTATATTACACTGAATCGTAATGCGTTATCAACATTACGTTAAATGTAAGTGTAATGCATATGCTTAAGTGTAATTCACTTATGCGAGCGCAATTACATGTACCTAATAAATGTGAATCAACGTGGATGTTGATTATAATGACAGCATTTTTTGCCATGAGGAAAAAGCTTGAAAACTGAATTGAGCCTTTAAAAAAATATTTCATGGTCATTGAGTTCAACAAATGGTCGGTACTACAATACTGAACACCGACATGGCCTACAATGCCCTGCCTGTAATATTGTACAGGTAACTAAACAATTTTGAGGTAGACAAGTAAGACAACGGACGTAAGCAGACAGAGCTCATTTCATCTTGTAATGTGTGTGATTTTAAGGTAATTGCTGTATAAATGGTAAATTTAGAAGAAAAGTTAATAAAGGTGAATGATTAAATGCATGGGCTTGAAAATCAGACACGCGATCACGAGACTAGCTAATGGCAAGGCTGAAGGCCTTGATTCTATTAAACCAGATATGATAAAAAGCGTTAAAGATCAGCTCATACCTATTTTTGTTTAAAGTGTTTAAACGACTACTTACAAATGGAGATTTCCCTGAAGAATGGCTTGAGGGTTTCATAATTCCTATACCAAAATGTAAACACCCAACAACACCAAACGACCTTCGCGGGATCACCATTACCAGTGTATTGGGTAGACTATATGCTGATATACTGCTTAATCGGCTAACTTCGTTTTTTCAACATAAGGGTATACCTTCGAAATTTCAAGCAGGTTTTCGCAAAGATCATACGGCATCCGATAACACGATTGTTTTACGAACACACATAAATAAATCTATACTAAAACGGAAAAAGTTGTATACGTGTTTCGTAGACTTCAATAAGGCTTTCGATAGAGTATGGCTTGAAGGTTTGCTGTATAAACTAATCAAATTGGGTGTGGTGGTACAGTTTATACCACAGTTAAAAGGATAATCACTGAAGATACAACTAGTGTCCAATGTGGGATAAATAGTTTAACCGACAAATTCCAGGGAGCAGTGGGATTGATGCAGGGAAATAATTTAAGCCCTTGTTTTGATTTCAGAGAGCACCGGTGGCCTCCAGACAATGCTAAATTCATTACATAAATACTGTCGGGAATGGCAAATTACCCTGAACAGTTCTAAAACAAAAACTTGTTTTTCATGCTGGGGGTCAACATATCTCAAAACCAACATTTATCTTCGGCAACCAAAGTCTTGGTGTAAACAATATTTATTTCAACAAATCAAACATATGACATAAACATAATATACATATAGAAATATATAGATTTATGAAGAGGATTGGACAACAAGCAAAATGCTTTTTTAAAAGTCCTCTCCTCGTGGAATAAATGTTACCTCAAGTGACAAAAATATCACTTGGGGTAAAGCAGACGGGATATATAGATTTGATTGATTGGAATATTATTTAGGATTGAGATACTGTATTACATTGTAATACGGAAGTTACGGGTGAGAAAGGGAATGAAAGAGAATGAGAGAGAGAGGGGGAGTGTGGAAGAGAAAGAGAAAGAGAGAGAGAGAGAGAGAGAGAGAGAGAGAGAGAGAGAGAGAGAGAGAGAGAGAGAGGTTTGACACAACATACATTCGATACAAAATAACACAAAAAACATCCGTTCAGTGGGGAAATCACTTGCACGAATGCGTCACGACCACGGAGGAGAAAAAGCGGTTCATACAGATGGAATGGAAATCTAGCCGCGTCACCTTAAGTGATTATGAGAAACGGCCACTATCCGAAATAAACTTCTGAACCGCCAAGAATATTTCGGAATTTAATTTGTTTGGAAGTTCGAGAGATCCGTACAATAGAACATCATACTTACTGGTAAGTTACTTAGAAGTTCTGATCTAATTCTGGCGTAGAGGGGGCATTGAAAGAAGAAATGGTGAGCTGATTCAGTTTCAAAACTACCGCATTGACACAGTGGTGATTCTTTCAAGTGATTAATAACAAGGTCACGGTTCAGGTTGCTGCAACCTAATCTGATACGAGTATGATATATTTGGGCTTTCCTGGAATAACACTGAAGATACAAATTTGCAATTTTCGCACGGTCAATGTTTAGGTTACGCTTAAATTCTTCGAGTGTGTTTGACGATTTTATTGAATTCGATAAACTATTCCATGCTCGTGTAGCCGAAGGCAGAAAAGTATTCATGTAAATGTCTCTGTTGCTGCCAGGCGGGTGGATACTAACATGCCTAAAATTGTAACCAGATGAAGTGGAATCGGGAGAAATCATATTTGATAGATAAGACGGAGCTTGGTTACTAGTCATTTTGAAAAATTGTATCATTTTCTGTTTTGTTCTACGTGAGGCAATTGTTTCCCAACCGGTTTCTAATAGTAAGTTGCGATCGCTGGTACTTCTCGTGGCCCCAGTGACAATTCGTGCCATTTCATACTGAATATCTTCGATATAATCGCTCATATATTTTGGTATGTTATCCCATACTGGTGATGCATATTCAAGAGTGGGTCTAACAAAAGCAAGATATATATTTTCAAGGGTCTTTCTGCTCAGTCTGAATTTGTGCTTCCTAATCATATTTACCTTTTTCCATGCCCTATTGGTTATGTTACTTATGTGAGATTCCCATGAACCGATGTTGTCAAAAGTGAGGCCAAGATGTTTGTGATTTTCTACTTGAGTTACGTGAGAATCAGCCATGATTAGGGGTGGGTGAACTATATTTGTAGATTTCTTTGATATCATTAAAGCTTCAGTTTTGAGGGGATTAAATTTTACAAGCCATTTTTTTGACCAATCGACAATAGTGGCAATGTCTCTATTAATTATTTCAGCTGCTAAAACAGGGTTCTCGACATATAAATATATTGATGTATCATCAGCAAATAGACGTATGTTGCACGTGGATGTTTTCGGTTATGTCGTTAATGTAAATCAGGAATAACAGTGGGCCTAATATTGAGCCTTGAGGCACACCTGCGGAAACATTTTGCCACTCAGAACTAGCATTATCAACTATAACTCTCTGTTGACGACCTTCAAGATAAGATGAAATTAGTTCATATACTTTACCCTTTATTCCAAGTTTCTTAAGCTTAAACAGGAGACCTTTGTGCCAAACCTTGTCAAAGGCTTTGCTTATATCACAAAAAATACATCGAATTTCTTTACCTTCGTCCAGAGATCTGCTAATATAGTCATATATGTCAGTAAGCTGATATACTGTAGAGTCACCTTTTTTGAATCCAGATTGGTAAACAGAAAGTAACTTATTTTCGTCTAGGTATGTCCAAAGATATTTGTAAATGCACTTCTCATAAGTTTTGGATATACAGCTCAGAAGAGAAATGGGGCGGTAGTTCGCTATTATGCTTGGGTCACCATTTTTAAAAATAGGTGTCACATTGGATTTATCCATTCAGGCGGATAGTAACTCTTGTTTGTGAAAATATTGAAGAAATGGGAAAGTGGTTCAGAAAGAGACGAGGCACACTGTTTTAGCATACGTGGGCTAATATTATCAGGTCCACAGGCTTTGGAAACTTTTAACTTTTTAAGAGCGTTAAAAACGTCGACTGATGTGATTTTTATGTCCGCTAGTTCGGGAGCAGTTTCTGTATATTGAATAGTAGAGCTCAAGTGAGTATTGCATGAATTATCATCAACTTTAGATATTTCACAAAAATAATCATTCAACGCATGTGCCTTTTCAGAAGGGGAAACTAGATAACAGTCTTTGCTTAAAAGAGGGGGTATTGCTTTTGTGGTGGGTGAAATTACTTTCTGCAGATTCTTCCACCATGTCGATGAATCAGTGTTTTTATCACTCAAAATGTGGTCAATTTTACTGTCATAATCGACTTTTGCTTTTCTGACAGCACTCACACATTGATTTCGAACAATACGAAATTTTGCCCAGGAAGGTGAGGAATTTTTTAATTTGGCGATTCTATGTAGTCTATTGCGTTGGCGCATTAGTTTTCTTACCCCACACGTCAACCAAGGAGGACAGTCTTTTCTTATGCAGACTGTTTTATTTGGAATAAATTTCAGACAAGCATTTTGTAACATTTCTGTCAGTTCGTTGTTAATCTTAGATACATGAAGATTGTGGCTAACACTTTTAAAATCCCAATTAGATAACATGTTGTCAATGCTTTCGTAGTCGGCTCTATCGTAGTTCCAAATAACTCGTTTAGTAGATAACTGAGTTGGTAAAGTTAAATCGATGTCGAGTTTAACTGGGGCATGGTATCGGATACGATCATCAAAAAATGGACTTATTACATCTGCGTAACATACATAATCGTCACAGTTTGTGAAGAACAGATCGAGGGTCGACGAAGATGTTTCCGTGAAATGAGTCGGCGAATGCACAAGCTGTTTGATGCCACAGTGCGTACATATACTATTAATCTTACCATTGGTATCTTCGACATAATTTTCATTGAAGTCGCCAGCTACGATTACCAAGTTTACGTCATCGATTGCGTTTTTAATGTTGAGTTCAATAGTATCCCAATGCGAAACTGGTGATTGAGGGGGTCTGTAGAAGCAGCCAAGAATAATACTTTTACTAGACACTTTGATTTCGACCCATACGGACTCCAGGCCTGGAACTATCAGATCATTACGGAATTTATAAGGAATGCAGTCGCGAATATAAATACTCACACCACCACCGGATGTTTCGGTATTCCTGTCATTTCTAAATGGGTCATGAAAACCGTGAAGTAAAACTTCGGAATTTTCCACTGAATATTTAAGCCATGTTTCAGTGAAAAAGCAAATATCGAAATTAGCAGACTCAGCATTTAGTATTGTCATTTTATTTTTGATGCTCTGGGTGTTCAGAAGTAACATGGAACAGTGTCTTTGCATCGCATCTTTGTTGGCAGGACCCGGGTTCAGTTCGATATCGCCGCTTAACATTAGTAATAAGAATATAATGGAAGTTGCGGTTAAGTAACATAATAATTTTGCCTTGTGTGTGTGTATTATAACATGTCGATCTGTACTAACTTGCCAAGTGGCCTTATTTTCGCGGATGATTTTCAAAACTGTTTGTATTAAATGTGGACAAGTACATGATATCAAAAGTAACAGACTTACAATTTGAATCTCTGGCAATTTTCTTGAACGTAAGAAAAGGTAAATGATGATAGTTTCAGACATATTCTGGTCAAAGCGTTTTCCCCTGGGCGGTCGAGACGCTCTCGACAGAAAGCTGCCAATCCGAGCACGATATTGTATTATATCAACCATTGTCCCATATATATTGTATGAATTTCAAAACATATAAATAGCTCGGCGGTTGGCAGATATGATTTACACACTGAACAAATGTTGGATCAGGATGTTTAAGATGTTGGCGTGATATACACAGTTTATCTTGGTCATGTGCTGTTGAGGGAGAGATTGGAAAGATAGCAGAAGATACGAGAAAGAAAGACAAAAGAAATATAACTCTATTAGTGATCCCGGGATAGGGGGAATCATTACTTACGAGCAGTTGCTCGCATGTAGTTGATGGGTCAATATAAATATATTAATCGATTAGTTCTCTACGTTATGGGGCCCAAGCATAGCGACCATAAAGGGAATAAACACCGATGGGAGTTTCTATATCAACATGACTATACGGGTTAATTGTGTAAAACAAAACAAAAATGTAATTTGACATATATAGAATGAGGCGTTTTAAAGAGATGGTTGTTCGATGGTCGACTGCCTAAATATACGCACTAAAGCAATCTACAAATATAAAATACGCAACAGAATGGTATATATGGAAAACAATACGAACAGACGAGCGGACAGACGGAAGAGGAGACGCGTGGACCTGAAGGCGTACGTTATGACATATCCGGTATTTGATTTGAGATGCACAGACAGACGGACCGACGATCACGACACACGTGTTTGTGAATACCACTATGCTGACGACAGTGATCGTGTTTGGAAGATTACCGGTACTTAAAACCCACCGGCGTGTTATCCCTTTGTCCAGACAAGGCTCTTATCTGGCAGAACTCTCAAGCGTTTCGATCGCATGAGCATTATTTTAACGCCAGCGGTCATTCTTTTTTAAGAATGCCCGTGGGCATTATTTTTTAAGAATACGCAAGGGATTAAATCGACTGAGGGACGTCATATGGTGGCTCCTCCCCACTCATGTAAGTTGGCGTCAAGAGCGCGTGTCGGCGAGCTGCATTAAATATCGGAACACTTACTTTGTTTGAGCTAATTGAAACTCACAAATATTTGGCAATTTTGATTTTATATTGCCAAAAAACAAAAATAAAATTTCTTCAAACTTTGATACAAAAACACCAACAGATATTTGGATTAACTATTTATAAAAGTGCGCAGACAGGCTAAAACACATATAGATAACATCTAAATACGCCCCCAACTCGGTCAAATAAAAACAAAACCGTTTAACACAGAATTTAACTATACATGACTTATTGAACGAGAAAGTGCTCCCATGGTTATTTTTAATACAATGGTGAACAAATATTACATTTCCAGTATCAAATTGAAACAGGACAGTGTATATCCATGTGTATAGATTGTGTCATGCATATCTACTCTGGCTTCGCCAAGAGATCATACCCTACCAGTTCAAAACATAGTAACTTTTGGTTGCTCTGACAGGGAAGTTTTATAACATTGAACAAAATGCAGGTCATATAATGCTCAGTTATACCTGTTCCGTATAGCATTTTATTTTATAGCAGGTAAAGGTCCCAACTCGAGTTTGCATGGTTTGGGGGACATGAATTAATCGATTTGACTATGCGTCGCTTGGAATTTCATTGATGTTGGCTCACAAAGCTACAAAAACCTTGCAATCTCGAGCTGGGAATTTATTGTCAAGGAACAAGTATTAACACAGAAATATATTCCCTGCGTGGTTTGTTCAATCCCATCAGAAGATAATAGAAAAGGTTCCCAGGGTTTGAACATATGGAAAATGATATCTACGGGGGTAGCCAGGTTAAAGATTCATGGCATGATCTAACATGTGTGCCGAGCTTGCACATTTTAGGGTGAAAATTAAAGGTACGTGAGGCGTTCGTATGAGTCTGATAAATCATTATCAACAATAGAAAATGTTGAACAATAGATTGGTTTTGTTCTTATAAAATGTTGATTGTCGATAAGGCATGGATAACGTGATCATGCGTGTGTGTTTTTTTACTTTTCTTGAAGCACGGGTCGTTTTACAATCGTTACAATCTCTTTGGTAAATGGTCAACAAAACCGAGATTCAAGCAATATTTGGTGATAAAATGACTGTCAATGCTACATTACTGTTCACATAAGTATGCAAAATGCATGGGAAGCGATCCAGTTAAAACGAGGTGTTTTGGTGTTTGAAAAGAATTGTGTGCACATTTACTCACTGCGAAAACCCCCATGTTTAATGCTGGCATACGCCATTCCATTATTAACTGAATTTAAAAAAAAAAAACAACAAATTAAATCGAGGCCTGAGTTTTCATGGAGTTAGACTTTTATATATATGCTAGGATTTTACAGTATTCAGGCTCATATTTCACATTGTTTCATGATTCCTCCCCGCAATAGGTACAGTTAGGAAAATCCAAGCCACGGGGTTGGAAGGAAATAAAATTACACGCCATTGCGAGCTCGGTCTGTGTAAAAGGGGCGGGATGCAGCCGGAAAATCCCAGGAGCCCTCTAGCCACGTCGCTGATGACTAATCAACTATATATTTACGCGATTGTATGCCGTTTCGAAGAAAAGATAATACATGCATGTTATACATTTGAGCACTGACCATTAATTTTGTTGTTAACTTATGTGGGTGATACTTAAATGTATATGTAAGGTCATCGTGGTTGGGGAATATTTGGAAATCATGCATATACGATGGGAATTTGCTAACAACGGGGAATGGTCCATGTCATGTAAGAATTGTCCAATAACTGGAAATGTTATGATACCTTTCAGTTTGAAACATCATGATGGGGTGGGTGTGCGAAATTAAATTGTCATATTGTTCTGAGTCACGTCTAGCCACGCCCCTGTGTATAAACAATATGGTGATACTTAAAATTCAAGCTAGTACATCATGTAGGCGTCTTTCTGATAATAATTGGAAATTCAAGATACCCCATACGATTGAACACTATAATACTTCTATTCTTGCGTATTCTACACAAGACAAACAGTGAGAAAGAATCAGTAAACCCATTTATGCAAGCTTTTTGTGTGCTTTCGACTTCTTGAGACAGTTTTACCTGGTACCCGCGTGTTGTTTGGCGCCAGAATATTCGAAAAATCACATTTTATAAAGAGCGTTGGTTGGTAATGAACTAAAAAAGTTCATTACCAACCAACGATGAAAATTGAAGATCACATTATTTTGGATGTTTCTTGTAGTGCTGTATATGCATGGTGATGCATATGTATAACGACCATTATTTTTCATGTTTTATTGCCTGATAAATTATTATGGAATGTTAACTTATTTGATGCCGAATTAGATGGGGCATCTTTAAATCAAGAAAGAAAAAAAAAATAAACAAATACAATTGGATAGAAATATATTGCTCACATACACTGGCCGAATCCATAGCGCAACGACAAACTTCGGAAGAAACGTCCTTCAACTGGCGAGTCCTAATTCGAATTAAATAATAATTGAAATGTGTTGCTTTTCGGCGTGGACAACACAAACTGTCCGTGCTGAACTGTGGGCGTGTAGTCCAAGATCGAGGTCCTTCTTCAAACAGAGGTTCGTTCTTTGCCAACGTTCATATCTCACAGCTGACCTGTTTTGGTCAGATCTGGCTGGCTGGTAAATTAGCTATTAGTTCTGTCTATATAGTCTTCACCAGACAGCATTTTCAATTGGATATTTAAAAATTTCGATCGTCCGTCACAGAGAGAGAAAATTTAGCTTCCCGCCATCATGACGTCACTTGAAATTGGGTCACTGTTGACATTTTTTAGTCATATCCATGACATGTCAGTTGTTAAGCTCCAATTCAACGATATTTGACATAAATACATATAGAGAGGATATTTACCAGGATGCAGTTGGAAATATTATTAAAAAAATTGCTGATATCTCCAAGCCTATGTCACTGTGTAGGATACATACAATTCCATAATTTCTAAATATTTCCCGATTAATCTGCCAAACAGCCCATTGTCTATCATTATCCCATAAAATGTTTGTTAGTATACTGGAGCAACTTCTATTATACTAACTGACAAGCAGTCACTACACCCTACTTGGATAGTCACTATATATAGGCTATGTGTTGTGAGAGTACCAGCTTATCTGAGATAGACATGCAGATAATTCATTGGCTTGACGCACTAATGACTATTATTTTTCCGTGTACACAATGATCTAGGTTTTGAGGTCTTAGTTACATCAGGAAATGTTTATTTATTTCAGTATTACATTTCTCGAAGCTTTTTATGTTTACACGACAATTGAATTTTCCAGTCTGTTTGATGTTTAGTAGCTATCTTATAATCTATCTATACTATATATTTTGAGACTTCGTATATATGTGTGTGTGTGTGTGTGTGTGTGTACTTCATAGAATCCAAAACGCGTGTACATATTGAGCTCAAACTTCCTATGTAAGTGTCAAATCCCACCGACACGACCGTGGTCGCGGTTTAGAGAAGCTCAGAGCACCCGTTCTCCAATCTCAAATCACCGCAAAGGCACGGTGTGGGTTAATCAAGTGATTATTTAATGAGCGTTTGTTTTTGACGCATCTCTATAAAGAGCGTCTGTTTCCCATTCAACGCTATTTGCATCTGCAGAGAGATATACGGAACATACATTAAATTTAAAAAACATTTGTTTCTGACCAACCCTGCGAGCACGGATGGCGCGCTTTGTTTTTACAGTATATAGTTATATACCGAAATCATCCCAGATAATCACGAATATAGCATCAGATTTCTCCCCAGATATACCGTTATAAAGCTACTGGAATCTGCCAATCTACGGGAAATTCCAGGGAATGCCGATTGAGCTCAAACTTGCTACCCACGGGAAGTGTCATATATATGAGTGTGTCCTTTATAGACTCGAACCGATTGAGCTCAAACTTGCTAAATAAGAAAATAGCCCCCAAGCCGTAAATATCAACAACAACGATATTACTAAATTCACGTTTTCGGCAATGTGAGAGTTTTCGGGGAGCCGTGATGCAACACCGTATATATATATATATATATATATATATATATGTGTGTGTGTGTGTGTATATATGTGGGCAAACGCGTGTAGGAACGGGCATCCCCACGGCAATGTCGGCTTATAAGACATCTTTACTACACATGACAGCCGATGGACAATTGGTCTCTATATATGTACCAAAATTACGCCGCGTTGGTGACTGGGAAATTCCAGGGAATGCCGATTGAGCTCAAACTTGCTACCTACGGGAAGTGTCATATATATGAGTGTGCCCGATTGAGCTCAAACTTGCTAAATACGGGAAGTGTCATCATGGACGGGTTCATTGAAAAACAAAAAAAAATCGGGTAAAATTGAAAAACAAAATTAAAAAGGCACAATTAACTCCTTGAAAAACCAAAAAAAATCGGGTAAAATTTAAAAACAAAAAATTCAATTAAAAAATTAAAAAAGCACAATTAACTCATTGAAAAACAAAATAATTAACTCATTGAAAAACAAAAAATTCAATTAAAATTGTCATGTTTCTGACTATTGCCGAAATTTCCTGCAAATGCAGCACAAGTGTCTCGGAACCTGTTGCAATTGCTTTTTCGAACAAAGCCATGGGACGAATGCCGCCAGTGGCGGGCTAACCTGCTAGTACTATATATTTTGAGACTTCCGTATATATATGTGTGTGTGTGTATGTGTGTACTTTATATAATCGAAAACGACTGCACCCATCGAGCTCAAATTTCGTATGTAAGTGTACAAACACACGGACACCGCCGTGATCGCGTTTTGGAGAAGCCCAGAGCACCGTTTCTCCCTTCCCAATCATCAAAATCACCGCAATCGGCACTTCGGGTTTAATAGCGTTGATATTTAATGAGCGTTTGTTTTTGACGCATCGCTATAAAGAGCGTTTGTTTACCATTCAACGTTATAAGTATCTGCAGAGAGATATATGGGATTTTGAGTGGTTTCCTATGCAGGGAGATTTATTGGATGCCATAGTACTCTTACAACATTTCTGCAATAGAGTGTTCAGCATCATTGTTATAGTATTAGGTCAGGGCTTAGGGGGGTAGTTAGTGTGGATATAGGCATAATGCTTCTCAGAAATCCCGGCAGGTGAGATCTCGGAAACGGGTGGAGCTATCGACATAAAATTTGGTATGTGAATGTATCTTGCCCCGGATACGAATTTTATCGGGCCGCTTCGCGCATACGCAGACCAGATCTCGGAAACGGGTGGAGCTATCGACTTGAAACGGGTGGAGCTATCGACTTTAATTTTGGTTTTTGAATAGCCCGGACAACGTCGGGCTCATCATTAACTCAACATGTTTCTGACGATTGCCGCCAGTGGCGGGCTAACCTGCTAGTCTCAAATATATTTTGAAGACCTATGTATGTTTGTATGTCTGTCTGTATGTCTGTCATTTATACAAATCTACTATTCTCGACCGATCGGGACGAAACGTGGTACGTGTGTGTAGTTTGACCAGGCGGTCGACGTTGTCGTATTGGCGAGCCCGTGCGGCGCACTCTTCGCGCATGCGCAGACCAGATCTCGGAAACGGGTGGAGCTATCGAATTGAAATTTGCTATGTGAATGTATCTTGCCCCGGATACGAATTTTATCGGGTCGCCGAGCCCGTGCGACGCCAGCTTCGCGCATGCGCATACCAGATCTCGGAAACGGGTGGAGCTATCGACTGGAAATTTGGTTTTTGAATAGCCCGGACAACGTCGGGCTCATCGGCTAGTCTACTATATATTTTGAGAACTACGTATATATATATATATGTGTGTGTGTATATATATATGTGGGTACTTAATAGAATCGAAAACGGCTGAGCGGATTGAGCTCAAACTTCCTATCTAAGGGTCAAAACCCACGGGAATCCTCGTCGTCGCGTTTTGGACAAGCTCTGAGCACTCATTCTCCACTCGCAATTATCAAAATCACCGCAAACGGCACTTCGGGGTTAATCGCGTTGATAGTTAAAGAGCGTTCCTATCCGCAGTGTAGTTGATAAAGAGCGTATGTGCGTAGCGTGTTGTGTGATTATTACGTACTTAGGGCTTCCTAGGAACGGGGATCGGGTCAGTTTTTCCGCCCTATGTGATCTTCACCTTGAAACGGGTACCCACACATGATATATATGTGTGTGTCCTGTATAGACTCGAACCGATTGAGCTCAAACTTGCTACCTACGGGAAGTGTCATGTGCGTGTTAAATTGTGACCCTGACCTGACCTTGACCTTGAAAATGATCAATTCAAGGTCAAATCGGGTAAAACTTGCGGATTTCGACGAAATTTTACACCTAGGTGCAGCATACGTGTCTCGGAAGCTGTTGCAATTGCTTTTTCGAACAAAGCCATGAGACGAACCACGCCAGTGGCGGGCTAACCTGCTAGTCTCATATATATTTTGAAGACCTCTGTTTGTCTGTTTGTCTGTATGTTTGTTTGTCTGTCATTTATACAAATCTACGATTCTCGACCGATCGGGACGAAACTTGGTACGTGTGTGTAGTTTGACCAGGCGGTCGACGTTGTCGTATTGGCGAGCCCGTGTGGCGCCCGCTTCGCGCATGCGCAGACGAGATCTCGGAAACGGGTGGAGCTGTCGACATGAAATTTGGTACGTGTGTGTAGTTTGACCAGGCGGTCGTCGTTGTCGTATTGGCGATCCCGTGCGAATCCCGCGCAGCGCATGCGCAGACGAGATATCGGAAACGGGTGGAGCTATCGACTTGAAATTTGCTATGTGAATGTATCTTGCCCCGGATACGAATTTTATCGGGTCGCCGAGCCCGTGCAACGCAAGCTTCGCGCAGACCAGATCTCGGAAACGGGTGGAGCTATCGACTTGAAATTTGGTGTGTGAATGTATCTTGCCCCAGATACGAATTTTATCGGGTCGCCGAGTCCGTGCGACGCCAGCTTCGCGCATGCGCATACCAGATCTCGGAAACGGGTGGAGCTATCGACTTGGAATTTGGTATGTGAATGTATCTTGCCCCGGATACGAATTTTATCGGGTCGCCGAGCCCGTGCGACGCCAGCTTCGCACATGCGCAGACCAGATCTCGGAAACGGGTGGAGCTATCTACTTGAAATTTGGTTTTTGAATATCCCGGACAACGTCGGGCTCATCGGCTAGTCTACTATATATTTTGAGAACTACGTATATATATATGTGTGTATATATATATGTATGTGGGTACTTCATAGAATCGAAAACGGTTGGACAGATTGAGCTCAAATTTCGTATATAAGTGTAAAAACCCACGGGGATCGTCCACGTCGCATTTTGGACAAGCTCTGAGCACCGATTTTCCACTCCCAATCATCAAAATCACCACAAACGCCACTTCGGGGGTTTAGGCATCAACGATATTTATATTGATCATATACGGAGTTGTTAACGACGAACGCTCTTTATTGCAATCGACGTTGCTAAACGACTAGCCCCATGCGTCCGAAATACGGATGCGGGACGAAATGAAATTATCTCGATTAAAAAGGCAGAATTGATCTAAGAAGCGTTTGTTTACAATTCAACGCAACATTATCGCTCGAAATATTATGCAGAGAGATTTCACGACGGATTAATTGACTGTCCACTCTTTTCGGGCACTACGGGGAAGTTTAGGACGGGTACCATGAATTAACTCATTGAAAAACAAAGAATGCGTTGTCTGTCGTTCCTAGGAAGGGGGGATTTCATCGGGTCATTAGAATAAAAATTTAAAAAATACGTCAATTTAAAAATTAAATAAATATTAAAAAATTCAAAAAAACATAAATTAAATTTAAAAAACATTAAATTAAAATTAAAAAATTAAAAAATTAATATTGAAAAATTAAAAAAATTAAAAAATTAAAAATTCAAAAAAATATGTAAATAAAAACAAAATAATTTTAAAAAGAGTCATGTTTCTGACCAACCACGCCAGCGTCGGGCTAACCTGCTAGTCTACTATATAATTTGAGAACTATGTATATATATATGTGTGTATATGTGTATGTGGGTACTTCATAGAATCGAAAACGCGTGTACAGATTGAGCTCAAACTTCCTATGTAAGTGTAAAATCCCAACGACACCGCCGTGGTCCCGTTTTGGAGAAGCTCAGAGCATCCGTTCTCCAATCTCAGTCACAAAAAAACGGCACTTCGGTGGTTAAGACATTAACGATGTTTATATTGACCTTATACGGAGGTGTTAACAATCAACGTTCTTTATTGCAATGGACGTGGCTAAACGACTGACCCCATGCGTCCGAAATACGGATGCGGATTCCAATGGACGTGACTAAACGACTGACCCCATGCGTCCAAAATACGGATGCGGACGAAATGCAATTATCTCGACTTTCACGACGGGATTAATTGACTGTCCGCTCTGAAGTTTAGGACGGGGAGGACGGGTACCATGAATTAACTCATTGAAAAACAAAGAATGCGTTATCTTGGAAACGGGTGGCGCTATCGACTTGAAATTTGCTATGTGAATGTATCTTGCCCCGGATACAAATTTTGTTGGGTCGCCGAGCCCGTGCGACGCCAGCTTCGCGCATGCGCAGACGAGATCTCGGAAACGGGTGGAGCTATCGGCTTGAAATTTGGTATGTGAATGTATCTTGCCCCGGATACAAATTTTGTTGGGTCGCCGAGCCCGTGCGACGCCAGCTTCGCGCATGCGCAGACGAGATCTCGGAAACGGGTGGAGCTATCGGCTTGAAATTTGGTATGTGAATGTATCTTGCCCCGGATACAAATTTTGTTGGGTCGCCGAGCCCGTGCGACGCCAGCTTCGCGCATGCGCAGACGAGATCTCGGAAACGGGTGGAGCTATCGACTTGAAATTTGCTACGTGAATGTATCTTGCCCCGGATACGAATTTTATAGGGTCGCCGAGCCCGTGCGACCCAAGCTTCGCGCATGCGCAGACCAGATCTCGGAAACGGGTGGAGCTATCGACTTTAAATTTGGTTAAATTAAAAAATGTCATGTTTCTGAAACAAAGCCATGAGACGAATGCCGCCAGTGGCGGGCTAACCTGCTAGTCTACTATATATTTTGAGACTTCCGTATACATATGTGTGTGTATATGTGTACTTCATAGAATCGAAAAAGGCTGGTCGGATCGAGCTAAAATTTCGTATATAAGGGTAAAATCCCACGGACACCGTAATTGTCGCGTTTTGGAGAAGCTCTGAGCACCCTTTCGCCACTCCCAATTATCAAAATCACCGCGAACGGCACTGCGGTGGTTAATCAAGTGATAATTTAATGAGCGTTATATATGACGCGTCGCTATAAAAAGAGCGTTTGTTTGCAATTAAACGCAACACGGAGATATACGGGAACAATATTTTGAGTTCTCTCCGCATGCTCGATTGAGTTCAAACTTCCTATCTAAGGGTAAAATCACACGGACACCGTAGTTGTCGCGTTTTGGAGAAGCTCTGATCACCCTTTCTCCACTCCCAATCATCAAAATCACTGCGAACGGCACTGTCTACATTGCGTCATTATACAGACATGATCGTGTTGTGTGATTCTTACATACTCAGGGCTTCCTAGGAACGCGGATCGGGTCAGTTTTTCCGCCCTAGGTGATGTTCACCTCGAAACGGTTACCCACAAATTATATATATGCGTGTTGTGTGATTCTTACGCACTTAGGGCTTCCTATGAACGCGGATCGGGTCAGTTTTTCCGCCCTAGGTGATTTTCACCTCGAAACGGGTACCCACAAATTATATATATATGTGTGCATGTGTCCTTTATAGACTCGAACCGATTGCGCTCACACTTGCTACATACGTGAGGTGTCATGAACGGGTTAAATTGTGACACCGACCTGACCTTGACAATGATCAATTCAAGGTCAAATCGGGTAAAATATTGAAAAACCAAAAATTAATTTAAAAAAAAAAACATGTTTCTGACCAACCACGCCAGTGGCGGACTAACCTGCTAGTCTATGTATATATTTTGAGACTTCCGTATATGTGTATATATGTGGGTACTTCATAGAATCCAAAACGCGTGTACAGATTGAGCTCAAATTTCGTATGTAAGTGTAAAATCCCAACGACACGATCGTGGTCGCGTTTTGGAGAAGCTCAGAGCACCCGTTCTCCAATCTCAGTCACAAAGAAACGGCACTGTGGTGGTTAATCAAGTGATTATTTAATGAGCGTTTGTTTTTGACGCATCGCTATAAAGAGCGTCTGTTTACCATTCAACGTTATTAGCATCTGCAGAGATATATACGGGAACATTGAGTGGTTTCCTATGCGGGGAAATTTATTGGATGCCATAGTACTCTTACAACATCATTGTTATAGTATGTATGACACTTAGGTCAGGGCTTAGGGGGGGTAGTTATTGGCATAATGCGTCTCAGAAATCCCGGTTACAAACCAACACTCACAATTTCGTATTTACGCAAACGTATACGGGAACAAGTGCTTTCCTATTTTAGAACGCAACACATGATACCAAACAAAATTACGTCGCGTTGGTGATGGCGTTCACGACGGGATTAATCGACTGTCCGCTCTTTGCGAGGATGGGGTTCACGACGGGATTAACTTTGCGGTGACTATTGACCATCTCGTAAGGGGCTGCACAATGGCCACGGGCAGGTTAAAAAAAATCATACCTCTTCTGGGTCTGGGCGTGTATAGACATGAGCGTGTTGTGTTCCTAAGAACGCGGAGCGTGTTGTGTTCCTAAGTTTTTTCCGCCTTAGGTGAGCTCAAACTTCGTATATAAGTGTAAAAACACACGGGGATCGTCGACGTCGCATTGTGTGAAACGTTCTTATGTCTGTCGTTCCTAGGAACGGCGAATTTTTCATCGGGTCAGTCTTAACCTTCAAACGGGTACCCACAAATTATATAATGTGACCCCGACATGATCAATTCAAGGTCAAATCGGGAATACCCAATATTAACTCATTGAAAAACACAAACAAAACATAAAACATTGTCATGTTTCTGACCAAGCATGCCAGTGGCGGGCTAACCTGCTAGTCTACTATATAATTTGAGACTTCCGTATATGTGTGTGTATATATATGGGTACTTCATGGAATAGAAAACGCGTGGACAGATTGAGCTCAAATTTCGTATATAAGTGTAAAATCCCACGGACACCGTCGTGGTAGCGTTTTGGAGAAGCTCAGAGCACCGCTTCTCCCTTCCCAATCATCAAAATCACCGCAAACGCCACTTCGGGGGTTACGGCATCAACAATCATTATATTGACCATATACGGAGTTGTTAACGACGAACGCTCGTTATTGCAATGGACATTGCTAAACAACTACCCCCATGCGTCCGAAATACGGATGAGAACCGCGAAATGCAATTATCTCGATTAAAAAGGCAGAATTGATATAAGAAGCGTTTGTTTACAATTCAACGCAACCTTATCGCTCGAAATATTATGCAGAGAGATTTCACGACGGGATTAATTGACTGTCCGCTCTTTTCGGGGACTACAGGCAAGTTTAGGACGGGTACCATGAATTAACTCATTGAAAAACAACGAATGCGTTGTTTGTCGTTCCTAGGAAGGGGGGATTTCATCGGGTCAATTTTTCCGCCAGAAAAAAAATTTAAAATTAAAAAAAATTAAAAAAAAACATCAATTAAATTTAAAAAACATTAAATTATTATTAAAAATATATATATATATATTAATTTTTTTTTAAATATATAAATAAAAAAAAATATATATATAAAAATATCATGTTTCTGACCAACCACGCCAGTGGCGGGCTAATCTGCTAGTCTACTATATAATTTGAGACTTCCGTATATCTCATATATATTTTGAAGACCTCTGTCTGTATGTTTGCGTCTGTATGTTTGTCTGTATGTTTGTCATTTATACAAATCTACGATTCTCGACCGATCGGGACGAAACTTGGTACGTGTGTGTAGTTTGACCAGGCGGTGGACGTTGTCGTATTGGCGAGCCCGTGCGGCGCCCGCTTCGCGCATGCGCAGACGAGATCTCGGAAACGGGTTGAGCTATCGACTTGAAATTTGCTATGTGAATGTATCTTGCCCCAGATACGAATTTTATCGGGTCGCCGGAACCGTGCGACGCCAGCTTCGCGCATGCGCAGACCAGATCTCGTAAACGGTGGACGTGGACGTTGTCGTATTGGCGAGCCCGTGCGGCGCACGCTTGGCGCATGCGCAGACGAGATATCGGAAACGGGTGGAGCTATCGACTTAAAATTTGGTATGTGAATGTATCTTGCCCCGGATACGAATTTTATCGGGTCGCCGGGTCCGTGCGACGCCAGCTTCGTGCATGCGCAGACCAGATCTCGGAAACGGGTGGAGCTATCGACTTGAAATTTGCTATGTGAATGTATCTTGCCCCGGATACGAATTTTATTTGGTCGCCGAGCCCGTGCGACGCCAGCTTCGCGCATGCTCAGACGAGATCTCGGAAACGGGTGGAGCTATTGACTTGAAATTTGGTTTTTGAATAGCCCGGACAACGAAATTTGGTATTTGAATAGCCCGGACAACGTTGGGCTCACCGGCTAGTCTATTATATATTTTGGAAGATCTGTCTGTGTGTGTATCTGTGTGTGTGTGTGTCTGTTTCCAATGGACTCGAAAACGGCCGAGCCGATTTCGATGAAACTTGGTACGTGGGGGTATTTTCGGCCTGGGAGAGACATAGGCCAATTAATTTGGCCGTGCGACGTGACCTTGACCTTGAAATCGGGTCATTTCAAGGTCAAACGCACGAATATCACGGCATTTCGATGAAACTTGGTATGTGGGGGTATTTTCGGCCGGGCAGTGCCATAGGCCTATTAATTTGCCCGTACGACGTGACCTTGACCTTTAAATCGGGTCATTTCAAGGTCAAACGCCCGAATATCACGGGATTTTGATGAAACTTGGTATGTGGGGTACTTTCGTATGGGGAGTCTCATAAGCATATTCATTTGCCCGTGCGATGTGACCTTGACCTTTAAATCGGGTCAAGTCAAGGTCAAATCGCAAATTTTGAAGGGATTTACACGAAAGTTGATACATATGGTTACTTTTGTCCACTGAGTGTTTTGGACGGGTCGAGTCGGGACCCCGACCTGACCTCGACCTTGATCAATTGAAGGTCAAATCGGGTAAAACCGGATGGATTTCGACGGGCACGTTTGTCGGGTACTTTTGTCCGGGCAGTGTTTTGTCCGGGTCAAATCGTGACCCCACTTGACATTGACCTTCAAAACGGACAATTCAAGGTCAAAGCCCGGACGAAGTCGGGTCACCTTCTAGTATATATATGTATGTGTGTATATATGTGGGTACTTCATAGAATCGAAAACAAATGGTCGGATCGAGCTCAAACTTCGTATATAAGGGTAAAACTCCACGGGGATCGTCCACATCGCATTTTGGACAAGCTCTGATAACTCATTCTCCACTCCCAATCAATAAAATCACCGCAAACACGGCGGGGATTAATCGGGTTGATATTCGCTCACGATCCAAGAGGAGTAACTCTATATTTGTATATCCATATTCACTTCAAACTGCTAAACCCGTTGAGCCAAAACTTGCTAATACCTCCCAAAATATAGAATTTACATTTTCTCATATATACATTTCTTGTTACGGCTGAAAATCTTAGTCTATTTTCAATACATTCATATAAACAAGCTCTAAACTTACACCCCTCGATTCGTGCTAACTCACGCACCTTATATGGCTGCTAAAATTTAGTAAATACAAGGCAGTGCGATACGTCCCTGAATCTGACGGGACTTCCACTGCCTTCTCCTTTGACCATCTCGTAAAGGTGGGGGTCACTCCCAAGCCGTGAATGCCAACAACAACGACATTGTTGGCGAGAAAATAATTAGTTCAAATTACTAAATCCACATAATGCTAATTTTCTCTTTACGGCAATGTGAGAATCTTCGGGCAAGAATTTTCGGGTGACCACCAAGCCGTGAATGCCAACAACAACGACATCGTTGGCATATCCTCTTGATTAAAAAGACAGAATTAACTCATTAAAAAAGCGTGTTGCCCCAAGCCGTGAATGACCATCTCGTAAAGGTGGGGTCATTCCCAAGCCGTGAATGCCAACAACAACGACATTGTTGGCGAGAAAATAATTAGTTCAAATGACTAAATCCACATAATGCTAATTTTCTCTTTACGGCAATGTGAGAATCTTCGGGTGGCCACCAAGCCGTGAATGCCAACAACAACAACATCGTTGGCATACCTATTTTAGGGACGGGTATCATAATTCCTCTTGATTAAAAAGACGGAATTAACTCATTAGAAAATGCGTGTTGCCCCAAGCCGCGAATGCCAACAACAACGACATCGTTGGCATACCTCTTTTAGGGACGGGTATCATAATTCCTCTTGAATAAAAAGACAAAATTAACTCATTAAAAAATGCGTGTTGTGTGATTCTTATGTCTGTCGTTCCTAGGAACGGGGGAAATTTTCATCCGGTCAGTTTGTACCTTAAATCATACCTCATGATTAAAAAGGCACAATTAACTCATTGAAAAGCCAAAAAAAAATTATGTTTCGGACCAACGCCGCCAGTGGCGGGCTAACCTGCTAGTCTATACTATATATTTTGAGACTTCCGTATATATATATATGTGTGTGTGTGTGAGTACTTTATAGAATCGAATAGCACCAAATGGGATCTTTTAAATGAAATTCCTGGTATAAACGACCCTAATGACGAAATAATAGAAACGCCGTTATTCAAAAATTGTAAATACTTCATGCCAGACGAGGTCAGCCAACATTTAACAGTGAATATAAAAAACAGTTATCAATGTTTCACTTAAATTGCCAAAGTCTCAGTGCACATTGGGACAGCCTAAATACTTTGCTTTGTGACATGCAGGGTGAGACAGAGAACTTCGATATCATTGGACTCTCTGAAATATTCAAAATTCGCGAAAACGTGACCTATTCATTACCAGGATATCAATCAATAGAAACAAACACAAGACCAGATTCTGATGATGGTAGAGGAGGCGTGGCACTTTTTATAAAATAAGGCATCAGTTTCACACGACGTTCAGACCTGTCAGTGTTCATCCCACACGTCTTTGAATCCCTATTCGTTGAAGTTTTTTCAGATATTACAAAATCTAAATTCATTGTTGGAGTCGTATATCGACCAAACACGGAGCCTAGGGCAGATCTAGATCAATGCATAAAAACATTAGACGAATTAACAGACAAACTGAACAAATCTGGAAAACGGGCTTACTTATTAGGCGATTTCAATGTAGATCTTCTTAAAATTGGGCATCATCGAAAGTCTGAAGAATTTTTTAACACAATCTTTTCCAACGGTTTTATGCCCCTCATTACAAAACCCACCAGGATAACTGAATTTTCAGCCACTCTTATTGATCACATATATTCTAATAACATAGGCACAGATGTGCAAGCCGGTATTGTTATAACGGATGTGTCGGATCACCTTGGTACCTTTTTCATAGAACAGACTAACTTTATCCAAAAAAAGCGAAAATTAACTAGAAGAATTTACTCTCCTCACAATATGGACAATTTCAAGAGATGCTTACTTACAACAGACTTCAGTTCGGTTTATGAAACAATATGTCCAAATGAAGCTTATAATGAATTTATTTCTTTATTCAAATGTGCACATGACAAAGCATTTCCAATACAACAAATCAAATCTAAAAATAAAATGATAAAAATTCAAGAATGGATGACCGACGGGCTACTTAAGTCCTCTGATACAAAGTTAAAATTATATAAGCACTATATGAAGCATCCAAGTCCGGAATCCAAAACAAAATACAAAGAATTCTGCAAAGCTTTTAATAAAGCCAAAAGAGAAATAAAATCAAATTATTATAAGCACGCCCTCAATGAAAACCGCTATAATATGAAAAAGTCTTGGGAAATACTCAACAGAATTATCAATAGAGGAAAAGAAAAGAACACACTACCTCAAAGTTTTAAAAAAGGTGAACAGGAAATTACTAACAAAACGGCTATATCAAATGAATTCAACAACTTTTTTATATCGGTTGGCGAAGAATCAATTAAAACTATACAAACCAATGCAAGCCATGACTACAAAGCATTCCTTACAGATACAATGTTTTTACACCCTACGGTTCCAAGTGAAGTTATATCAATACTACAAAGCATGCAATTCAAATCCAGTAAAGACTGTGATGGATTATCAACGGAACTCTTAAAACAAGTTTCGAGTGAGGTAGAAGAACCATTTTCTTACATAATCAATCAATCATTCAAAAATGGGATTGTCCCGGATAAAATGAAAACAGCTCGGGTCATACCAATACCATAAAAGGGCAATCCACATGATTTTAATAATTACAGACCCATTAGTATTCTCCCAGTATTTTCCAAGATAATTGAAAAAGCTATGTATAAACGGTTATCAAAATACTTGAATAAATACGATGTCCTTTATAAGCACCAATATGGATTCGGGGAAAACCACAGCACCATGCATCCTGTCCTCCATCTTTTAGATACAATCACTCAGACTTTTAATAAATCATCAAAACATTCGACATTAGCCGTTTTCCTCGACTTATCTAAGGCTTTCGACACTGTAGATCATAATATCATACTTGAGAAACTTAATCATTGTGGAATAAGGGGTATTGCAAATAAATGGTTCCATAGTTTAGGCGTGAACTCTGAACCTGGAAATATACGATTTGGTGTGCCCGAGGGGTCCGTGTTGGGTCCTCTGATTTTTCTTCTATATGTTAATGACATATCTAACTCAACAAATCTTGATCTACTGTCCTTTGCAGATGATACTACCGTTCACATTTCCGGTTCTGACCTGACACAACTCGAGAATGAAATGAATAGGGAACTAATTAAAATCAGTAACTGGTGCGCTGCAAATAAATTACTAATAAATGCAGAAAAGACGAGAACTATTCTATTTAATAACTCAAAAGAATCACGAAATGTATCACTAAAATTAGGGTTGAAAGATATCCAACAGGTGACCAACTTCAAATTTTTAGGGATAACCATGGATGATAAACTCACATTTAAAAACCACATCTCTCAGATGTGCTCTCGTGTAGCCCATGCCAACTTTGCGATAAATAAGTCAAAACACATACTCCCCAAAGATTCTAAGAAATGTCTCTATAATGCCTTGATACAGAGTCACTTATTATATGGTATACATATATGGGGCCATAGCAGCCAGTTAAATCAGTTATTTCTTATGCAGAAAAAATCAATTCGCATTATAAATAACGCAAAATACAACTCCCATACCGACCCTCTTTTCCGCGAATCCAAGATTCTCAAGATCGCTCATCTCTATATATTACAGATAACATCGTTCGTGCGCGACTGGAAATTTACCTGTACCCCAATAAAACAAAACGAGTAACCCGCAAGAAGGGGACACTGGTTTATGAAACGCCGCGCAACAAGACAATCGAGACCCTACCACATTTCAATTATCCGCGCATCTGGAATGACCTGGATAATAATCTTAGGGAACAAGGAAATAAGGGTACCTTCAAGAAAATTATTAGTGAGAACTTCACGGAATCCTATCCCAATGAGGTGGCATGTGATAATCCCTACTGTCCAGATTGTACCTAACCAACTGACACGCCCTATGCGTATGTATATATATCTCGAAGCCCAATAAACGTGTCTGGTGTCAAGCGGGATCCGACACGTCGCTTTAAGTTTAAGGGGTCGTGCCGGATTTCGACTGTCAAAATTGTGAGCCTCAAATATCCATCATGTACAACATTCAAACAATAATTCATGTCGACAACCACGTCCATAGAAAACTTTATATTATAACCACTTCATATTATAACCACTTCATTCTATAACCATTGTTCTTATAAAATTCAATTCGGTTAAGCGTTGTGCCTGCATCTCTCGATATATATTATTAGGTATATATAATATAATTGTCGGTTCCAAACAACTTAACATGACACGTCTGATCCAAAAAGATAATTATCAGGAGTCGGCAGTTAAATATATCAATTTTCGCACACCATAAGACATACATTAATAATCTATGCACAATACCAGCGACATTCTTATCGGCAAGACACACATACTATTCGTTGAAGGGTTGACAGGAAGACGGCCTTAAACAAAGGCCATGTCAATCCTGGCAGGATGCCAATATATATATATATATATATATATCTATGTTTGTAACATTATTTAATCTTAATAGCATTCTGACCAATAAACTATCTATCTATCTATCTATCTATCGAAAACGACTGCACCCATCGAGCTCAAATTTCGTATGTAAGTGTAAAAACCCACGGACACCGCCGTGGTCGCGTTTTGGAGAAGCTCAGAGCACCGTTTCTCCCTTCCCAATCATCAAAATCACCGCAATCGGCACTTCGGGTTTAATAGCGTTGATATTTAATGAGCGTTTGTTTTTGACGCATCGCTATAAAGAGCGTTTGTTTACCATTCAACGTTATTAGTATCTGCAGAGAGATATACGGGATTTTGAGTGGTTTCCTATGCGGGGAGATTTATTGGATGCCATAGTACTCTTACGACATTTCTGCAATAGAGTGTTCAGCATCATTGTTATAGTATTAGGTCAGGGCTTAGAGGGTAGTTAGTGTGGATATAGGCATAATGCTTCTCAGAAATCCCGGCAGACGAGATATCGGAAACGGGTGGAGCTATCGACTTAAAATTTGGTATGTGAATGTATCTTGCCCCGGATACGAATTTTATCGGATCGCCGGGTCCGTGCGACGCCAGCTTCGTGCATGCGCAGACCAGATCTCGGAAACGGGTGGAGCTATCGACTGGAAATTTGGTTTTTGAATAGCCCGGACAACGTCGGGCTCATCATTAACTCAACAAGTTTCTGACGATTGCCGCCAGTGATTTGAGAACTGCGTATATATATGTGTGTGTGTATATGTGTGGGTACTTCATATAATCGAAAACACGTGGACAGATTGAGCTCAAATTTCGTATATAAGTGTAAAAACCACGGACACCGTCGGCGTCGCGTTTTGGAGAAGCTCAGAGCACCCGTTCTCCAATCTCAGTCACAAAAAAACGGCACTGCGGTGGTTAATCAAGTGATAATTTAATGAGCGTTTGTTTTTGACGCATCGCTATAAAGAGCGTGTGTTTACCATTCAACGTTATTAGCATCTGCAGAGAGATATACGGGAACAATACTTTGAAGTGGTTTCCTATGCGGGGAGATTTATTGGATGCCATACTACTCTTACAACATCATTGTTATAGTATGTATGACACTTAGGTCAGGGCTTAGGGGGGGGTAGTTAGTGTGGATATAGGCATAATCCTTATCAGAAATCCCGGTTACAAACCAACCCTCACAATTTCGTCTTTTGCATCAGATACCAACACCTCGACCGATCGGGACGAAACTTGGTACGTGAGTGTACTTTGACCAGGTGGTCGTCGTTGTCGTATTGGCGAGCCCTTGCGACACCCGTGCAGCGCATGCGCAGACGAGATCTCGGAAACTGTTGGAGCTATCGACTTGAAATTTGCTATGTGAATGTATCTTGCCCCGGATACGAATTTTATCGGGTCGCCGAGCCCGTGCGACACCAGCTTCGCGCATGCGCAGACCAGATCTCGGAAACGGGTGGAGCTATCGACTTGAAATTTGGTTAAATTTATAAAATGTCATGTTTCTGAAACAAAGCCATGAGACGAATGCCGCCAGTGGCGGGCTAACCTGCTAGTACTATATATTTTGAGACTTCCGTATATATATGTGTATATATGTGGGTACTTCATAGAATCGAAAACGACTGGTCGGATCGAGCTCAAATTTCGTATATAAGGGTAAAACCCACGGGGGTCGTCCACGTCGCATTTTGGACAAGCTCTGAGCACTCCTTGACCCTTAACGTGCGACATTCGTTTCGATACGATGGGCTTCGCTATCGATTCGCTCGCGATCCAAGAGGTGTAACTCTACATTTTTTATATCTGTATATGTATATTTTTATATCCATATTCACTTCAAACTGCTAAACCCGTTGAGCCAAAACTTACTAATACCTTCCAAAATATAGAATTTACATTTTCTCATATATACATTTCTTGTTACGGCTGAAAATCTTAGTCTATTTTCGATACATATTTTCATATAAACAAGCTCTAAACTTACACCCCTCAATTCGTGCTAACTCACGCACGTTATATGGCTGCTAAAATTTAGTAAACCAGGCAGTGCGATACGTCCCTGAATCTGACGGGACTTCCACTGCCTTCTCCTTTGACCATCTCGTAAAGGTGGGGGGTCAATCCCAAGCCGTGAATGCCAACAACAACGACATTGTTGGCGAGAAAATAATTAGTTCAAATTACTAAATCTACACAATGCTAATTTTCTCTTTACGGCAATGTGAGAATCTTCGGGCAAGTATTTTCGGGTGGTCACCAAGCCGTGAATGCCAACAACAACGACATCGTTGGCATACCTATTTTAGGGACGGGTATCATAATTCCTCTTGATTAAAAAGACAGAATTAACTCATTAGAAAATGCGTGTTGCCCCAAGTCGTGAATGCCAACAACAACGACATCGTTGGCATACCTCTTTTAGGGACGGGTATCATAATTCCTCTTGATTGAAAAGACAGAATTAACTCATTAAAAAATGCGTGTTGTGTGATTCTTATGTCTGTCGTTCCTAGGAACGGGGAAATTTTCATTGGGTCAGTTTGTACCTTAAATCATACCTCTTTTAGGCCGTGAATGCCAACAACAACGACAGTGTTGGACTCGCCAAGCCGTGAATGCCAACAACGACGTTGGCGAGAACGCAGCTTATATGGCTGCTAAAATTTAGTAAATACGAGGCACTGTGATACGTCCCAGAATCTGACGGGACTTCCACTGCCTCAAGCCGTGAATGCCAACAACAACGACGTTGTTGGACTCGCCAAGCCGTGAATGCAAACAACAACGACTTTTTGGCGAGAAAACACACAAAAATGCTATTTGCTCTTTACGGCAATGGGAGATTTTTCGGGTGGTCCCAAGCCGTGAATGCCAACAACAACGACATAGTTGGCATACCTCTTTTAGGGACAGGTATCATAATTCCTCTTGATTAAACAATTTTTCACCGGGTCAGTTCTTTCCGCCCGATGTACCTTAACTCTTTTAGGGACGGGTACCATAATTTCTCTTGATTAAAAAGGCACAATTAACTCATTGAAAAGCCAAAAAAATGTCATGTTTCGGACCAACGCCGCCAGTGGCGGTCTAACCTGCTAGGCTATACTATATATTTTGAGACTTCCGTATATATATATATATATATATATAGCTATATATATATATATGTGTATATGTGTATATTTGTCCTCTATAGACTCGAAAACGGCTGGACCGATTGGGCTCAAACTTCCCATCTAATGGTAAAAACCCACGGGAATGGTCGTCTCGGCGTTTTGGAGAAGCTCAGTCACAAAAACGGCACTGTGGGGTTAATCGCGTTGATAGTTAAAGAGCGTTCGTATCCGCAGTGTCGTTGATAAAGAGCGTCTATATACACGACGAGTATAAATACGGCTCCATTGACCGTCTCGCTCCCAGCACCCATTCTCCACTCTCAGTCACAAAAAAACGGCACTGTGGAGTTAATCGCGTTGATAGTTAAAGAGTGTTCGTATCCGCAGTGTCGTTGATAAAGAGCGTCTATATACACAACGAGTATAAATACGGCACCATTGACCGTCTCGAGCAGTGGGGGGGGGGTGAAAAAAAAAATCCGGCACATATGCCGGGGTAGGTGGGTGGTCAAACAAGCAATTTTGTCCGCAACTAAAAATTTCCTGCTTGTTTTTTAGTGTTTTGGCAATGAGTTGGGCTTCAAAACCACTTTGAATAAGAGAAATAATGTAATTCTAACTGTAAACTGACTGCAGGCAGTTATCGTGTTGTATTTTGTTGCAAATTTTGAAATCCAAGATGGCCGCTGGCAGCCATGTTTTTTTGGCCGAATGACCTCAAAATGACTCATTCCTATTTACATGTCCATGTTAACATCCATGATAAATAGTATGCACAGAAATTCATATACAGCTGTTTACAGTGAATTTCCCCCCGCAAATCTCTGTTTTAGTGTTAAAAGGGGGGGTGGGTGTCAAAAAATGGTCGGAAAAAACTGCCGAAAACGGAAAAAAATTTGGCGGTGGGGGTGGGTGGGTACAAAAAATGATCGAAAGGGAAAAAATGCCATACGTGCCTGAAATTTTTTTCCGACCCCCCCTCCCCCTGTCTCGAGACGAAATTTCGTACTTAATTTCGTACTTAGGGGTTCCAATGAATGGGGGAAACTTGTATAGGGTCGAAGTGACCTTGACCTTCAAACGGGTACCACAAATGATCTATATGTGCGTGTCCTTTATAGACTCGAACCGATTGAGCTGAAACTTGCTACCTATGGGTACTTTTGTGCGGGAGGTGACATGGACGGGTCAAATTGTGACCCAGACCTGACCTTGACCTTGAAAATGATCAATTCAAGGTCAAGTCGTATAAAACTGGTGGATTTCGACGAAATTTTACACCTAGGTGCAGCACACGTGTCTCTGAAGCTGTTGCAATTGCTTTTTCGAACAATGCCATGAGACGAACCACGCCAGTGGCGGGCTAACCTGCTAGTCTCATATATATTTTGAAGACCTCTGTCTGTCTGTCTGTATGTCCTTTATAGAATCGAAAACGGGTTGACCGATCGAGACCAAACTTCCTATCCAAAGGTAAAATCCCACGGACACCGTCGGCGTCGCGTTTTGGAGAAGCTCAGACCACCCGTTCTCCACTCTCATTCACAAAAACGGCACTGCGGTGGTTAATCAAGTGATAATTTAATGAGCGTTTGTTTTTGACGCATCGCTATAAAGAGCGTTTATTTACGGGCCATAGTACTCTTACAACATTTCTGCAATATAATTGCGATCGGGACGAAACTTGGTACGTGTGTGTAGTTTGACCAGGCGGGCGACGTTGTCGTATTGGCGAGCCCATGCGGCGCCCGCTTCGCGCATGCGCAGACGAGATATCGGAAACGGGTGGAGCTATCGACCTGAAATTTGTTTTTTGAATAGCCCGGACAACGTCGGGCTCATCGGCTAGTCTCATATATATTTTGAAGACCTCTGTTTGTATGTTTGTATGTTTGTATGTATGTCATTAATACAAATCTACGATTCTCGACCGATCGGGACGAAACTTGGTACGTGTATGTAGTTTGTCCAGGCGGTGGACGTTGTCGTATTGGCGAGCCCGTGCTGCGCCCGCATATGCAGACGAGATCTCGGAAAAGGGTGGAGCTATCGACTTGAAATTTGCTATGTAAATGTATCTTGCCCCGGATACGAATTGTATCGGGTCGCCGAGCCCGTGCGACGCCAGCTTCGCGCATGCGCAGACGAGATCTCGGAAACGGGTGGAGCTATCGACTTGAAATTTGGTATGTGAATGTATCTTGCCCCGGATACGAATTTTATCGGGTCGCCGAGCCCGTGCGACGCCAGCTTCGCGCATGCGCAGACCAGATCTCGGAAACGGGTAGAGCTATCGACTTGAAATTTGGGTTTTTTAATAAAAACCCACGGGAATCGTCGTCGCGGCGTTTTGGAGAAGCTCAGAGCACCCGTTCTCCACTCCCAATCATCAAAATCACCGTCCTCGGCACTGTAAGGGTTAAGACAGTCACGCTCTTTATATTGACCAAATTTGGCGTTGTTAACCGAGTAACGCTCTTTAGTGCATCGGCGTTGCTAAACGGTCACCTATGCGTACGAAACTACGGATGCAAAACGCACCGGAACGGCGGAATGCATTCATCTTGATTAAAAAGGCAGAATTAACTCATTGGAAAACAACAAATGCGTGTCGTGTGATTCTTATGTCTGTCGTTCCTAGAAACGGGGGAGATTTTCATCAAATCATACCTCTTTTAGGGACGGGTACCAAAAAAATGCGTGTTGTGTGATTCTTATGTCTGTCGTTCTTAGGAAGGGGGGGGAGAATTCCATCGGGTCACCTTAAATCATACCTCTTTTAGGGACGGGTACCATAATTTCTCTTGATTAAAAAGGCAGAATTAACTCATTGAAAAACAAAAAATGCGTGTTGTGTGATTCTTATGTCTGTCGTTTCCGCCCGATGTACCGTAAATCATACCTCTTTTAGGGACGGGTACCATCATTTCTCTTGATTAAAAAGGCAGAATTAACTCATTGAAAAACAAAAAATTAAATCAAAAAATTAAAAAGGCAGAATTAACTCATTGAATACAAATTGGTATGTGAATGTATCTTGCCCCGGATACGAATTTTATCGGGTCGCCGAGCCCGTGTGACGCCAGCTTCGCGCATGCGCAGACGAGATCTCGGAAACGGGTGGAGCTATCGACTTGAAATTTGCTATGTGAATGTATCTTGCCCCGGATTCGAATTTTATCATGTCGCCGAGCCCGTGCGACGCCGGCTTCGCGCATGCGCAGACCAGATCTCGGAAACGGGTGGAGCTATCGACTTGAAATTTGGTTTTTGAATAGCCCGGACAACGTCGGGCTCATCGGCTAGTCTACTATATATTTTGGGACTTCTGTCTGTTTGTTGTTTGTCTGTTAGCTATGGCCGGGAAAACTGCAGGGCGGATTTTGACGAAATTTGATACCTACGGTTACTTTTGTCCAGGGAGTGTTTTGGAAGGGTCAAATCGTGACTTTGACCTGACCTTGACCTTCAAAAGGTCAATTCCAGGTCAAATCGGGTAAAACGGACGGATTTCGACGAAATTTGATACCCATGGGTACTTTTGTCCGGGGAGTGTTTTGGACGGGTCAAATCGTTACCCCGACCTGACCTTGACCTTCAAAATTGTCAATTCAAGGTCAAATCACGAATATTGACGGGATTTCGACAACATTTGATACATAGGGTTACTTTTGTCCGGGGAGTGTTTTGGACGGGTCAAATCGTGACCTCGACCTGACCTTGACCTTAAAAATGGTCAATTCAAGGTCAGATAGCGCAATTCGCCGAAAAGCAGAGGGGAAACAGCCCGCACGAAGTCGGGTCCACCAGCTAGTGCCATATATAGATGTTATAGGTGCCGTTTTTATCTGTTTTAGTAAACTGCTTCTTTTATGGATCATGATAGTTGCGCGCGTCCTGCATTGTTATTTCAGCATGTTATGGGTTAACTAAAATGTGTGTCAGTGTGTATGCGCGTGAGAGCGAGCATGAATGATTGTGTCATCTGCACACTGATTAGCACTCACCTGTTACTGGCGGGAAAATTAGCGCAGTCCGGGGGTGATTCAGTAATTAGCTTTTGAAATAGACAGACGCACAATATTGATTTACCCGTTTGAGATTCTATGGTTAAATGAAATGCGAATTTCATTTTTAAGGATTATCTTTTATATGTGGTTTATTATATTGGCTGTGCTGTGATAATTATGTTGAAGTTTATACTTTTTAAAATACACTTTATCGACCCAATTACTTTGTTGTTGGACTCTACGAAATCTTAGATCCAGCTGTATAACAAACTTGGCGCCCGATATGGGACCTTAAAGTGATAAAATCAGCGATTTCAGAGAAGAACTCGATGTCCCTGATTCGCCGCGAGGTGAATCGCTCGGGGTAAGCTTTGCTTTCAACATCGTTTTCGGAGAAATCGGCTGTTGTGTGTGTTACTACAGACTGCAGACGGATCGAGAAGTTATCTCATCTATTCTATTCAACGTTTGAAGACATGGGAGAAGGATACTGTGTGATTCTGAGGAAGTGTTAGTGTGTTTCATTCTCAGATATATGGTAAACTGGAAGCGTTGTGTACAGACTATATAAAGGTAACATAACGTTAAAATAGACCCCTCTCCCAGAGAACTGAGATGCCCAGGGAAGGATCCAGGGCTCTTTTGATACCTGTTACAGGTTTGGGCGCCCAAACTCTGGTGGCCTAAATGTCCCCAAATTGCAAGTGGATAGTTTTATTAAAGCTGAATTTTCTATATTTTGAAGGAAATCTTCTATTATAATTCAACAACATGCAATGCAAATCATCAATATACAGTTGATATAGAGCCTTTATTTGCTTAATCAAGTGTCCAGTGAGAAATATTTTAACCCTTTCATGACTGGGGCTTCTTGAAATTTTGCAAAAATCCTGTGCCAATGCATTCTCTTATATAAATGAGAGTCTCCCATCTAAGGAGCCTCGCATATACAAGATAATACATTGGCCTTTATCTTGACCTTGTAAGCCAGTGCATTTTCTTATGCGGGATCTTTAATGCTGCACCTAAGGAGTGGGGCGACCCCCTCCCGTACCTAACCCCATCTCGGGCCTATGGCCCTCGGGATATGCCTTTGGCATATCATGGTCCCAAAACAGGTGTCCCCAAAAAATCCCTGGATCCATCCCTGGAGATGCCCGGTACTTATTTCGATCACCTGAACAGTAATAGCACCGGAAGTGTTCTTTGTATCATATGATGTCATAACTGTTGCCCGGTACTTTAGTTTGAGCTAACCGGAAGTTGGCGTTCTAATTATAGATTCTGGAATTCCGGATCGTGACGTCACTTTTCGGTGATTTCGATAACCCGCGGGTTGTGTTTGTGGAAAGTTCGTAGTGAAGAATACTTTGATGAATACTGATAGTGACAGTCAATGATTGTTTGGATTCACTTTATCACTGGTTTGACTTATAGTGATATGTTTCATTCCTAAATGTACATTTGTGGCATGAAATAACTTTATTTATATTTCATTATTTATCTGAAATGTTTATTTTTTTCACATGCATTGATTGAATTTGATTGAGATTTAAAGTGACATTTATCAATCAATATTTATTTTATGATTTTGCAATTTCAAATTGACAAAATGGATTTGATTTTTTCCACCGGTGGAATTATTGTGTTATTTTAACCTGTGCGTCTGATCAAACTTATAGTTAGGAATAAAATAGGTTTAAATTCAAAATTTTCCACATTTTTTGGGCCACTTTGGACTTTGATATTTTTTTTCGCCGTCTTTTCCGCACCGACTAACATTGGTCTTTTGTAGCTTAGCTCCCTTTTTTTCCCGTTTAGGTTTGCAGTTCACATTTAACTCTCCCAGCATGTATCGCGTCACTAGTGAGCGAGTTCGGTGTCTGTAAGCACGTTGCAAGGTGTGTGAAAATTCTTTGTGGGTTAGATTCCAACCCCTGCACTTTTCTCTCGCACTTGTGTGTTTGATTAGCAATTGTATGTCAGTGTTTACTGCTGTTTATTATTTCAGATTTATATTTCAGCTGCGCTTGCATCTTTGAAAATTTATTCATCTTTCAATTGCCGCAGTGCATTGAAAATAGGAGAGTTGTAGATTTTTCAGATCATCCACCGCAAATTATTCTTACCTTTTGGTTGCCTGAATATGTGTTTGTCTCCGATTGAATTCTTATTTTTCAGAATTTCCGAGATAAAATCAGATTCACTATAATCGATGTTTCAGGTATTTGTTATTGTATAGGAATAACTTTGATAACATAGGTTTTCTATTTGCATCTGTCGTTTGATTAGCAAACATTTCAGATTATGTTGTGAGTAGTGACTGGATTCAACAATACTGTTTCGTCAATAATTATTTTCAGACCATAAATCGTCAGGGACGATACATTTTTCGTCAATATTCCTGCTATATTTAGCGTGATACTCTCAATTACAGCTATTTTTATTTCTCGCCGATAAATATCGGTACCGTAGACAGAGATATTTTTTTCTCTGTGAAATTATTTGCAGATATATTGTTTTGATTTGACATAGTCATGGGTGACACTAGTATGTCAGAAGAAGACATGCTTAGGGCATTACAAGCCTCTGGTAAGTATAACATACTAGTCAAGACTGAAGATACACAACAAGATATACCAAAGACGCCATTGCAAAATTTACTTGCGACGATCAACAAATTAAATGGCAACAAAAGCAAATCGCCAGGAGCAAGTCCTGGTAGCTATCAGTCATTTGGTAAGCCAGTTAGTACTTTTGTACCGGTACCTAAAATATCTAGTTTCTCAGGTGAGGATCCACCGCAGAAAGGTGATGTCACATATCGTGAATGGTGTTATGAGATAAGATGCCTTCAAAGTGATCCTGACATTTCTGATAGTTGTTTGTTGCAGGCTATTCGTCGTTTTCTTCGTGGTATGGCACGTCAAGTGATCATTCCTCTAGGAGAGCGCGCCACAGTTGTACGTCTTCTGGAGAAACTAGATACCCATTTTGGGGAAGTTTCCTCTAATGGCATGGTGATGCAAGAACATTTTAATTCTACGCAGCAGTCAGGAGAATCGGTGACAGCTTTTGGATGTCGACTTGAAACTACTCTGGAGACTGCCATAGAATGTGGAAATGTGGATCGTGTAGCGAAGAATGACTTGTTACGGCACAAATTCTTTTCGTCCCTTTGTTCGGAACAGCTGAAAAGCCAAACACGCCACAAATACGACACCATATTTGAGTGTTCATTCGTCATCGACTTCATTCTCAACTGGGAAGTCCAAAGCTCAGCACCACGTGGTTCAATCTGACTCTGGATCTGATAGATTTGATCTCCTAGAGAAGAAGATGGACAAGAAACTGGAATCCCTCGAAGCTACAATGGAGGCAAAGATTGACCAGAAGCTGGATTTGATATTGCAGAAGCTTGATCAACCAACACCGTACCAGCCTCCACCGCAGGAGCATTCTCAACCTGACTTTGGGTTTGGCCGGGGAAGAGGAAACTTTTCTCAACCAAGATACAATGCTGGCCGCGGAAGAGGAAGGGGCTGGATGTCAACAGGAGGTGGTCGAGGTTCTCAAAATGGGTCAACGCCAGGTGGTCAGATAGGGAATCAACAGCCAAAAGGTTAACCACCTCTGTCGTTGGCCAGACAGAGGTTGGTGAAATGAAGGGTCAAAATTTAATTGAACGACTGGTTGGAGGTTCTAATCAGACAGGAGTTATTTTTCAAGGCGAGCAATTTCTTGCTTTGATCGACAGTGGGTCAATGGTGACAACCATTTCTGTTGGATGTCTAAATTCACTGTCTGATAAACCAGAGTTATTAAACTTAGATAATATAGGTTTACAAGTTTCCATAGCTGATGGATCTACTTTACCGTACTTGGGTTTCATTGAATGTGTTCTCAAAATACCATTCCTATGTGATTTCCCTATGTCTATGCCAGCACTTGTTGTTCCAGATTCTGAGTATAACCAAAGTTGTCCTATAATAATTGGGACTAATGTTATACGTATGTGCAGAGACCTTACAGTTTGCTATTCAATTAACCCACCAACAGAATGGGAGACGGCGATTAACAGTTTGACATGCTCTGCCATACCAGTAAAGTCAACCAACAAGATAGCTGTTGAAATTGAACCATATCAGACAATTACCATACATGGGATAGCCAGACATGCTAGTGGACTTATCACAGACTTTGTTACAGAAAATTATTCCGATGATGCCAGGTTTACAGTTTGCCCTCGGTTAACCAATTCCAACTCTATGACTAACAGTAGCAGAATACCAGTTCAGCTGTGTAATGTATCGGCAAAGACTCTAGTTATCCCTCCACATATGACGATTGCACAAGTGAGTGAAGTGAAGGTTGTCGATTCACTTGCATCGCAGATGGCCATCAGTAGTGAATATCATCCAATGCCGTGTATGCTGGGAGTTCAAGTTGACGATAGCCATATGACAAAGGAACAGATGACTGAGGTGGATACTTTGCTAGATCGGTGGAGCCATGTTTTCTCTACAGGCCCCCTGGACTTGGGATGCACTGATCTTGTTACTCACCAGATCAAACTTACTGACGATACTCCATTCAAGCAACCATACCGAAGAATCCCACCTGCACTATACGAAGAGGTACGTCAGCACATTAGAGAAATGTTGGAGGCTGGTGTGATAAAGGAAAGTGACAGTCCCTATTCATCGAACGTTGTCTTAGTGCGTAAGCGTGATAATTCTTTGCGCTTTTGCATAGACTTCCGTTCTCTGAACTCAAAGACTGTCAAGGACGCGTATCATTTGCCACGCTTTGATGACATTGTGGAGACCTTGCATGGATCGCGCTATTACAGCAAACTTGATTTACGAAACGGATATTGGCAGTGTCCTATAATTGAAGAGGACAAGTTCAAGACAGCTTTTTCTGTTGGAAACTTGGGATTTTACCAATGTGAGAGACTCGGCCAAGGAATGGTAAATGGGCCAGCAACCTTCCAACGACTAATGGAAAAGTGCATGGGCGACATGCATTTGCGGGAATGCCTGGTTTTCTTGGACGATCTACTGATTGTCAGCAAGGAGTTCACGCAGATGGTTGATCGCCTTGATGCTGTTTTCGCTCGCCTCTCCAAGCACAACTTAAAGCTGAAGCCAGATAAATGTGAGTTGTTCAAAACATCTGTAACTTATCTGGGTCATCTCATCTCTGGAGAAGGTGTAGCTACAGATCCTGAAAAGATTTCTGCCCTCAAGGAATGGCCAGTTCCACAGAATGTCAAGCAGTTACGACAGTTTCTTGGTTTCGCTGGATATTACAGACGCTTTGTCAAAGGTTATTCTGCAATTGCCCAGCCATTAAATCAACTCCTGGAAGGTCATTGTACAGAGACCAAGACAAAGGAGAAGAAAGTACCCAAATCATGGATATGGACCGACCGTCAACAATTGGCCTTCGACACAATCAAAGAGAAGTTATCAGAGCCACCGGCCTTAGCTTATGCTAATTATGACCTCCCCTTTATCATTCACACAGATGCCTCTGGAATCGGTTTGGGGGCTGTCCTCTACCAGCTGCAAGATGGCATTGTGCGTGTGATCGCATATGCTAGTCGTGGACTTAAACCAAGTGAGAAGAACTACCCGGCTCATAAATTGGAATTTCTGTGCTTGAAGTGGGCTATAACAGACAAGTTCCATGATTACCTGTACGGAAACACCTTCAAGGTGGTGACAGACAACAATCCACTGTGCTATGTTTTGACTACTGCGAAGTTGGATGCAACAGGACACAGATGGGTCGCTAGCTTGGCAAATTACAACTTCCAGATCGAGTACCGAGGAGGACGCCTTAACGGAGATGCTGATGGTATGTCGCGGAAACCAATTATGTATCCAGATGTTATTAAAGCAGTTTGCCAAGCAGTATCTGTGAGTTTACCATTAGTGGATAGTGTATCAGTTGTTTCTGCTCTTCCTTCGGCCGGGGGAGGGACGGAACATTCTGTGCATGATTCCATTAATTGGGAGCTCGAGCAGAAGGAGGATCATGTGATAGGTAGAATAATACATCTGGTGAAGAAAGGCAAACTCTTGAGTGAGGAGGAAATAAAGAAAGAGTCACCTTTGGTAAGGACTTATCTTCGGGACTGGAACCAATTAAGTTTGAAAGAGGCCTAGGGTGTTCTATTCAGAGAGTCTCACATGGATGAAGAAATTGTGATGCAGTTGGTTGTCCCTGATGCTTTCCGGTCAAGAGCTTTGCAAGGAGTTCACAACGACGCAGGTCACCAGGGTCAAGATAAGTCAGTATGGCTAGCAAAACAGAGGTTCTACTGGCCTGGAATGGTGCGGGATACTGAGAAGTGGGTAGAGAACTGTGGAAGGTGCATTCGGCGTAAGAAGCCAGTAAGAATTGCTGCGGAACTTGTTCCGATACAGACGTCGCGACCAATGGAATTGGTCTGCATTGACTTCTTGAGTCTCGAGATGTCTAAAGGTGGGTTTGAAAATGTATTGGTCATTACCGATCATTTTACCCGCTATGCTCAGGCCATTCCCTGTAAAAATCAAACTGCTCCTACTACTGCTAAAGCACTATATGAAAAATTTATTTGTTTTTACAGCTTTCCCGAAATATTACATAGTGACCAAGGAAGGAACTTTGAGAGTAAGCTGATAAAGGAATTGTGCAAGCTAGCTGGGATGAAAAAGAGCAGGACCACCCCATACCATCCAATGGGAAATGGATCCGTTGAAAGATTCAACCAGACTCTAATTAAAATGCTGGGAACATTAGAAGAGGAACAGAAGGCAGATTGGAAGAGTTATGTTGGTCCTATGGTGCAGGCATAACAACAAAGAGTGAGGCAACTGGATACTCTCCACATTTCTTGATGTTTGGTTGGCATGCAAGAATTTCAATTGATGCGCTTTTTAGTATTGACAGAGAAGAAGCTGGACACAGCCGAGAGGATTATGTGAAGAAACTGAAGAAACGAATGGAGTTTGCATACAATACAGCATTTAGTCGTGTTGATGCAAGGAATGAGAAGGTGTAGGAAAGATATGACAGGAAGATCAGAGTCCAGGATGCAAATATGGAAGTGGGTGATCGTGTTCTAGTTCGGAGAGTTGGTATAAAGGGAAAGCAAAAGCTAGCCGATAGATGGGAAAATGAGCCATACCAGATTGTTCAGATTCCAATGAAAGATATTCCTGTCTATCAGGTGGAGCCAGAATCAAAGAACGGTGTTTCAAGAATGCTGTCGTGGCTTTATTTCAGCATTTAAGATGGTAATGGTGATATTGTCAGTGACAATGCCTATTCAACTGTAGATTTCACTTTTGCAGAAGGGTTATTTATTTACCATTTTCAGTGAATGTCAGGAGCCATTCTTCACCTGGAGGGGGTGAATGTTATAGGTGCCGTTTTTATCTGTTTTAGTAAACTGCTTCTTTTATGGATCATGATAGTTGCGCGCGTCCTGCATTGTTATTTCAGCATGTTATGGGTTAACTGAAATGTGTGTCAGTGTGTATGCGCGTGAGAGCGAGCATGAATGATTGTGTCACCTGCACACTGATTAGCACTCACCTGTTACTGGCGGGAAAATTAGCGCAGTCCGGGGGTGATTCAGTAATTAGCTTTTGAAATAGACAGACGCACAATATTGATTTACCCGTTTGAGATTCTATGGTTAAATGAAATGCGAATTTCATTTTTAAGGATTATCTTTTATACGTGGTTTATTATATTGGCTGTGCTGTGATAATTATGTTGAAGTTTATACTTTTTAAAATACACATTATCGACCCAATTACTTTGTTGTTGGACTCTACGAAATCTTAGATCCAGGGGTATAACATAGAGGATCTCACATGAGTTTCTATTTTATACGGAATTTATCAACCGAGTTCACTAAATTCGATTTGAGCCGAGGTTAACCAAGGCTCAAATAGAATTTAGGGGACAAGGTTGATAAATTACGTATAAAATAGAACGAGTTTGAGATACCTTTTATCACATGATCAAATAAACGCGAAGCAACGCGAAGTATTCATCGAAAACAACAATCACAAACTTCAGCAATCGTAAGTCATTTAATTAAATAATGGCGTGACGTCATCGCACGCGCTAATATTACGCGTGTGTCTTACCAATAATTATGAAGCTGGTTTTGTGGGTTAATTATGTGATAATAAGTGTTATTAAGAATGATCTAAGTTTATTTTATGTAATTTTACCAGATTTTACATTTTGAAAGCTTTTTATTGTTACAAGAGTGTTGATGTTTCTAGTCTCAATAAGTTCATCAAGCAAAAACCTAATTTATTTTAGTTATACATTTTTAACTGTTTTATTTACAGGATTGTTGAATGTTTCCATCCTATTTTTACTTATTATTTTAATGAAAATATGATTCCAGACTTTTTTCTAAAAAATGTCCATGGCGAGTTCTTTCCGAAGGTTGTCGGGAAGAAAGTGTTTCACCTCATCGTCACATATGCAACATGCCATAGATTAATGTCTTCTCAATTAAGGCCCATGTGAAGATCCTGTAACATAATTGTGTTTTTTTGCAGTTGTAATATGTTTTACACGGTTAGAAATTTCAATATGGGCACACATGTATTTATGTCTTTAGTAAAAAAAAAAATGCATGAGGTTGTAAAAATGTGTTTTTGCCCCTCGGAACACGCGCGGCATACCTTCTTGATATTATTTTAGTAACCCCCGGGACCTTCTCATTTGTAACGATGAGAATATCCTTGCAAAATTGAAATCTCACTAAATATATAAGGTTCGATTAGTCAGCATTAATTTTAAACCACTGTGGTTATATGTAATGACTCAACGACGGCCCTCCGATACAACGGGAGTGCATGTATCTCTGAAGACTAGGATTTTTACATTATGTAAATCAAGAATCGACTATCAGTTTGGTTATATCGCTGTCATCCAAAATGAGTTGGCAATGCGGCTCTTTCGGGCTAGATTTATAGTTCGCTGTTATATATACAAAGCCGTTTGTATTAATGTTGCCATTGACAGTAACATAGCAGCTCCTAGTCGACGATATGGATCAAATGTCAAAAGCCGGGAAAATTTATTGGAAAATTAATATTAATTGCACAATTTCACATTTGAATTCCCCAGAGCATACAGCCCGGATGCGATATCAGTTTCTTATCGTGTCGTTATAGACTACATATATGATGAGCGACCCAGACATACTCAATATATAGTGCAATATGTATCTGATCGCCATATATCATGACTTGCGGCTCGGATCAACTCAAATCTTTTCCATTTAATAGCATACTTACTTTAACCGAATTGAGATGAATGTCAGCTTGACCTATCAACAACTATGTGTCTGTTCCACGTCATATATGTATATCACGAGACTGTGCAGTGTACACTTATATTAGTCAATTAAACAAAATAGTTTTAACATACTTATTTACATATTGAATATAAAGACAATATACGTACACTAATAGTTGCAATCAGTAAGGAATATGATAATGATTGGACTGTAAGCATGAAGTTTGTGGGTGACTGTTCCCACAATAATTATGCACCTGATTCACCATCGAGTCGAAATATTTTCATTTTTCGATATAATAATACTTCCATGGTGTAACCAAGGAAGTATATTGTTTTTCTATTGAGGCAGTTTTCCGTTTAATTGGAAATACTCAGAAATTAATTGCAATAGGAACGCGAAATCTCTAGCGAATGTAGGCATTTAAGGGCTACTGAAAATGAAGGTGTCCCGATTTCGACCCAAGGTTTATTCACGGAGTTATCTCCCTTTTACGATTATTTTTGTTATTATTATACTTAACCATTTTTCAACGCCGTAATCTCTGAAGCTATGAGGAGTAGCAAACTGACAGTTGGTACGTATGTTGGGGCAAATGGGTTGTATGCCTTAGATGTATAGCGGATATTTTCCGCGCTTTCTTCGCATAATTATCTCCCTTTATATGGAAAAATGTCATTTTATTATCTCGGAAATTATAAGGAGCAGAGCATCGAGAATTGGACCGTATGCACACCTCGATATGCCTTACTGCCCACGGGCATCAAAACTTGTGTCCGCGCTTTCCCTGAGGAGTTACCGCCCATAGATTGGCAAACCTCAAATTGATTGTACTCGGCTGTTCTTTCGTATCATTATAGATAACTGAATTTGGTTTTCGCAGTCCTCTTGGTCGTTGTCAGTTCAGTGCGAAAACGAAAACTGGACAGGGTCGGTCTTATGTTTTTACATTGTGGTGGGGGCAAAATTTTCGAGGAAAATAAATCATTAACGAAAATAGTCTATTAAGGTATATGCATTCCATGAGTGAAGTTGATCATACAGAAAAACGAAATTTTTTAATCCGATCAGAAACACCAGAGTTGTTGGTCCTGGAAATTCGCGTTTTTGGACTGATTTGCTTGCGACCACAACTCCTCTGAAAGTGTCAGACATTGAAAGCCATATCACACGCTGGTGTGACCGGAATAAAGAGCGCAAGTGGTGCGCCAAAATATGCCAGGTTCGATTCAATAGTGTGGGTATGAGGAGGGGTGGGGTGGGCCCCCCAAATTTGTTTAGTCTGCGAATCAGATGAAACTTGGAATATAATATCTCCTGCATTAGCCAATCAAGAAACTGAAAGAATTGATCAAATCCATTATAAAATGCCAGAGTTACGTGCCTTCAAAGTTACTATTATGGACCATACTGCTTGCGACCACAACTCCTCTTAAACCATCAGACATTAGATGTCGTGTCATACGTCGATGTGACCAGAGTAATGAGCGCAAGTAGTGCCCGAAAATCTGCCAAGTTCGGTTCAGTATTGTGGGTCTGGGGAGGGGTGGTCCCAGGTCCCAAATTGTTTTTGGTCTCAAAATCAGATGAAACTTGGAATATAACATCTACCATACAAGCTGATTACGAAACTGAAAACAGATCGTTAATCCGTTGAAAAATGTCGGAGATTTAATCCCCCAAATTTTAAAATTGGGCACATCTGCTTGCCAATTTCAAAAATGTTATCCGTCTCTGAATCAGATGAAATCTATAACATACCATCTCTGAGAGCAGCAGATCACAAAACTGAAAACAATTTTAAAATCCATTGGAAAATAACGAAGTTACGTGCCCTCAAAGTTCACATTTTGAGCCGGGGTTGACAATTTGCTAAGCCCGTCACCCAGATTCGAGGCAGGGGTGGGGTCACTCCCATACACTTCAGATGAAAATACACAAGCCAGGATAACATATAGTCACACAACTTAACATTTTGTGTTCCTGAACTGCGATTCTTTCATCTCAAGATTGTTTCTATTATTATTCTTCCATCGTGTAACCAAGGAAGTATATTGTTTTTCTATTGAGGCAGTTTTCCGTTTAATTGGAAATACTCAGAAATTAATTGCAATAGGAACGCGAAATCTCTAGCGAATGTAGGCATTTAAGGGCTACTGAAAATGAAGGTGTCCCGATTTCGACCCAAGGTTTATTCACGGAGTTATCTCCCTTTTACGATTATTTTTGTTATTATTATACTTAACCATTTTTCAACTCCGTAATCTCTGAAACTATGAGGAGTAGCAAACTAACAGTTGGTACGTATGTTGGGGCAAATGGGTTGTATGCCTTAGATGTATAGCGGATATTGTCCGCGCTTTCTTCGCATAGTTATCTCCCTTTATATGGAAAAATGTCATTTTATTATCTCGGAAATTATAAGGAGCAGAGCATCGAAAATTGGACCGTATGCACACCTCGATATGCCTTACTGCCCACGGGCATCAAAACTTGTGTCCGCACTTTCCCTGAGGAGTTACCGCCCATAGATTGGCAAACCTCAAATTGATTGTACTCGGCTGTTCTTTCGTATCATTACCGCCCCATAAATAGGGACACACTATACACCAGGATGAACAAACCAAGTTTTTTTTTTTTTTTTTTATAAGTACAGAGCTCTAAATTTTTTATTGCATATTCCGAATAGGATGAGAGATTCGAACTCGAATATACCGCTTAAAAATGTTTTTACCCAGGACTTTCCGCGTTACTGGGTACGGAATTATTGCAACTATTTTTCCCTCCAAATCCAAACCGACACGTTAAAGAGCAAGATAATATCGTAGCATGTACGTTGACATACTTTATGTACGTCCCAGAAGTTTGACGGATATACTATAAATGTAACAGGCCCAACGGAGAATGCGTGTCAGTGTGGGTTGAGACTTTAGGAAAATTCCACGAAAATTGCAAGGGGGGGGGGGATTCAAACATCGAGATAATTTTTTTTGATGAGTACATCTGATGGCTAGTGTTCACGCGTATCCAGAGGGCGATTTTCTAATTTTCAGATGGAACGGTTTACTCGTGAAAACGCTATATATCATAAATATGTATACTTGTGTAGTCTATCACTAGCCGAGTTGTAGCCCCAAATCCAAACGGGCTAATGTAGGAGCGATTTTCACGATGGAGCATGCAAGCCGGTATACTGTAGGTATGCCTACAAAATTTGACAGCTCTACTATAAACGCAACCTGCTCAAGGGAGTGTTTGTGTCGGGTGGGTTCAAATTTGGCAAATTCCACCGAAGATCACATAGGGAAAATTACTCCGAAAATCGGATATTGAGATAAAAACTTTTCGACGAGTGGATGTGATAAGTAGTATCTAAACGCAAGATTAGTACGCTTTTTAAAGATTTAGATTGGACGGTTTAACCCTGGTAGCGTATAACGTTGTAACGGGTGATATATCTTATTCAAATTCAAACCCTCTCTTCATGACGCAAATTCAAACGGACTTGTCAAGAAGCAAGGCAAATGCATGAACATGCTCATCGATATACTATATAGGTATGTCCGCTGTTCTATAAAAGTAACCTATTGTCACGATTTGACCTGTGCAAAACACTCCCCTGGCAAAAGTTTCCCTAGGTATCAAATTTCGTCGAAATCCGTTCGTTTTACCCGATTTGACCTTGAACTAACCATTTCGAAGGTCAATGTCAGGTCGGGGTCACGATTTGACCCACCCAAAAGACTCCCCTGACTACCCGATTTTACAAAAGGATTGACCTTTTTGGAGGTCAAGGTCAGGTCGGGGGTCACGATTTGACACGTCCAAAACACTCCCTGAACAAAAGTACCCATATTTATCAAATTTTGTCAAAATCCGTTGAGCGGTTTTCCCGGTCATAGCTAACAGACAAACAAACAGACGGACTGAAGGCCCAAAATATATATTGAATTTCGAAATGTCAATGCAAGTGCGCCATCTGATCATAAGGCACCAATATGCATTCGCATGAAGAGGAACACACATATACGCATAACACTCACATCGGATGGGATGGGATACCATGGAAGTATATCTGATTCCATGGAATCTGACCTCTAGTTCAGATACAATCAGTTGGTGAGTCTCTTGTTAGCAATATCATATTTAATATTATATCAGGGAAATTGCTAACAATAGACTCACCAACAGACTGAATCTGAATTATATCGAAAAATGAAAATATTTCAACTCGATGGTGAATCAGGTGCATAATTGAGGGAACGGTCAATTTCCCTGATATAATATTAAATATCATCATGTCACATTTCCAAATTCCTGGTGATGAAGTTCACATGGATTGCCATTTAACATTACTAGTTCATCGGACCCTGCTTATAATTACCCGAATGCGCGACTGTTTGGTCGAACATGTGTGATCAGCACATGCTCGTGCCGATTCGAGCCCCACATAAATCAGGCCCGCAACACCCTGACGACATTATATTCGATAGTTTAGATTTTCACTCGCCGGTTTTCCTGCAAATATGGCGTCACGTGGAGTTCAGTCTTGTAACCCAGTTCGTCAACAATAAAGAATGGGGATTTTAACACACACACTAATGTCACAAGTTGAGCTTTAAAGCGAGTTCGTTAATGCATGTGTCGGAGTTCCCGTGACGTTTTATATAAATATATATATAATTTATCGAAATTCAAAGAAATATTGTGGACTTATTTCAATGAACCAAACTAATATACGTTAGTACCAATGCCGAATTTCCCAACTGGAAGAATGAGGTAACCAGCTAAGATTGACGACAGTCGATTCCAACCACCGACTGGTATAGCCTATACCGTTTCAGAAAACACAACCAGTGGACGCAATATACAACACAAAGGTGAAGAGCTAAAAGAAGTTTAATTAATTTAGTGAACTACAAACCCTAATGTCTTTTGTTATATCTGTGGCCATTAATGGCTAAGACACAGCGCTTGTGTTGTCTTACCACGAACCAGCTAGAAGTCACAAACTGGGTCACATACGCCCATCCAACTGTTCACAAATTTGGCGTATAAGTCGTTCGTGGGGTCAAAATTATGGAAAAAAGGTAATTTTCGTTGCTAAATCGTCTGCGTAGACATAACCATAGCAACCACGAGGCTGTCTTTGTGGATTCGTCTTGTGTCGCCACTAGACCACTAAACATCACAAACTATGTTACATACACCTGTCCAGCTGTTCAAAAATTGGGCGTAAGTCGTGCGTGGAGTACAATAATTTAAAAAGGTAATTTTTTCGTTGCTAAATCTGTCTCTCCATCCATCGTCCGTCCGTGTTCCGTGCGCCCGTCAACAAATTCCGTTAGCACATCGGCACACCATTCAGCCCGCATTTAATGGAGAATTGTTTTGAATATTTACATGCATGTTGAGAATCACCTCTTGATGTGACCTATCAAATTTGAACAATTTTCGATGAAAAACATGGCCGCCAGAATACAGACCCTAATGTCTTGGATTATAATCTTTGCATGATAACGCACCTTACAGACCACATCCCTCACCCGATCATCACCAAACGTCATCTGATATATGGAGTGATCTTCGGAGACATAATTATTTTCTCCGAATTTCGTTAAAAAACATAGCCGCCAGCGGCCATCTTGGAATTTGCTCTTTGTATGACTAAATCCTTCGGCACAACCTACATGGCACCTCCCTCATCCGATCATCACCAAACTTCACATGGATCTTCGGGATGACCTCCAGATGTGAACCTCCTATATTTACCGAAAATCGGATTTTGAATCCATCGGAACAACCTAACGGCCCACATTTAATGAAGAATTGATTTTGAAAATTTACAGGCATGTTTAGGAACACCTCTAGATATGAGCAATCGAAATTGAACAATGTTCTATGAATAACATGGCAGCCATCTTGGATTTTAATCTTTGCATGACTAAATCCTTTGGCACACCCTACATACCACATCCCTCATCCGATCGTCACCAAACTTCACATGTGGCCACTAGATGGGAGCCATCAGATTTTTTCCGAATTTCGTTGAAAAACATCGCCACCAGCGGCCATCTTGGATTTTATTCTATGTATTAATAAATCCTTTGGCACACCCTATAGACGACATCGCTTGTTCGATAATTTCAGCTAAACTTCAGATGAGTCTTCATGGTGACCATTAGATGAGAGTCAAAAAAATCCGAATTTCGTTTTAAAAAAACATGGCCACCGGCATTGACACTTTCATTTCTTTCGTGATTTAAAGTGATGTGAGACATTCCAGTAGGGTGATCAAACATAAATGGAGAATAAACAACGTAGTTACAAGGTAGTTACAATTATTTTTACGATTATTAATCCAGTTAAAGGGTCATTAATATATCCCCCGATGTTTCGCGTGCTCATATTCCCCCGATGTTTCGCGCACGTTCTCTTATACCCCGCTGTCAAGAGTAACGGGTGGCATGGTGATTTTAATGTGGCATTGTATCCAATGTGTGCATGACCACAGCAGCCACGGGGCTATACTTGTGGATTTGTCTTGTGCCGCCAATAGTCTATCTAAAAATCACAAACTTGGTCACATACGCCCGTCCAGCTGTTAAAATATTGTGCGTAAGTCGTGCGTGGTGTAAAAATAGGCAATTTTTCGTTGTTAAATTCCCTATGTATACATTACCACAGCAGCCACGGGGCTATCCTTGTGGATTATTCTTGTACCGCCACTAGTCCATCTAGAAATAAATCACAAACTGGGTCACATACGCCATCCAGCTGTTCATAAATTGGGCGTAAGTCTTGTGCCTCCACTAGTCCACTAAAAATCACAAACTAGGTTACATACACCTGCCCAGCTGTTCAAATATTGGGCGTAAGTCGTGCGTGGGGTAAAATATGCCAGTTTCGTTGCTAATTTCCCTATGTATGCATAACCACAGTAGCTACGGGGCTATCCTTCTGCATTCTTCTTGGGCCGCCACTAGTCCATCTAGTAATAACAATCTAGTTGACATAAGCCCTTCAGCTGTTCACAAATTGGGCGTAAGTCGTGCGTGTGGTAAAACTAGGCCATTTTTCGTTGCTAAATTCCTTATGTATGCATAACCACAGCAGCCACATGGCAATCATTATCGATTCTTCCTGGGCCGCCACGAGTCCATCTAGAAATCACAAACTAGGTCACATACGCCCGTCTAACTGTTCAAAAATTGGACGTAAGTCGTGCGTGGGGTCAGAAAAATGTCATTGTTCGTTGCTAAATCGCCTCTGTAGGCATAGCCATAGCACCCTCGAGGCTATCCTTGGGGATTCTTCTTGTGCCGCCACTAGTCCATCTAATAATCACAATCTAGTAATCTAGTAATCTAGTAATTGGGCGTAAGTCGTGCATGTGGTAAAATATTCCATTTTCGTTGCAAAATTCCCTATGAATGCATAACCACAGCAGCCACCAGGCTATCCTTGTGGAAACTTCTTCTGCCGCCACTAGTCCATCTAAAAATCACAAACTAGGTCACATACACCTGTCCCGCTGTTCCACAGAGCCACGGGGCTATCCTTGTGGACACTTCTTGTGCCGCCACTAGTCCATCTAAAAATCACAAACTAGGTCACATACGCCCGAGCAGCTATTTAAAAATTGGGCGTAGGTCATGCGTGGGTAAAATAGGCAATTTTTCGTTGCTACATTCCTTATGTATGCATAACCACAGCAGCCATGTGCCATCCGTATGTATTATTCTCGAGCCGCCAATAGTCCATCTAGAAATCACAAAATAGATCACATACGGCCGTCTAGCTGTTAAAAAATTGGGCGTAAGTCTGCGTGGGGTCAAAATAATGAAACAAAATGTCATTTTTCGTTCATAAATCGCCTGGGTAGGCATTATCATAGCACCCACGAGGCTATCCTTGTGGATTTGTGCTGTGCGCAGCCACTAATCCATCTAAAAGTCAAAAGCTATGTCACATAAAGCTGTCCCGCTGTTGAAAAATTGGGCGTAAGTCGTGCGTGTGGTTAATAGGCCATTTTTTCGTTGCTAAATTCCCTACGTATGCATAACCAGAGTAGCCACGGGGCTATCATTATGGATTCTTCTTGTGCCGCCACTATTCCATATAGAAATCACAAAGTAGGTTACATACGCCCGTTCATCTGTTCAAATGGACTATTGGCATTTAAAACGGTTTTAACTCAATAATCAAACAATTATATATGTTTAACAGTCTGCATGTATTACACATTTACAAGTAACAGTATCCACGTCTAGCATCACCACGTGACACACACGAATATCTACGTAGAACGCAGTTACCAGGGATATACAAACTCACAGTCCCTACACTCCGTACAAAATGCACGCTATATAAGCGGAATCTCTATATTGTAATCTAAACTTTACCGCCTTGTAAACTATACACGTGTAGAAGTTTTATATTATTGCCCCTGTTTTCACATCAACGACTGACCAGCGCCGCCGAAATTGGATTTATTTGTTATGGACATATTAGAACGCTCTTTTAATCTGCACGCGAAGTGTAAATTTAAGCGCAAAATCCTCAACGAAAGCATTTCTTAAAAGTGATACCACAAAAGTTGCAAATCGATGACAGCTCTGGTTTCTATCGCATGGTCTACATGAGATAAAAAATAATACATATATAGAGGATCTCACATGAGTTTCTATTTTATACGGAATTTATCAACCGAGTTCACTAAATTCGATTTGAGCCGAGGTTTACCGAGGCTCAAATAGAATTTAGAGGACGAGGTTGATAAATTACGTATGAAATAGGACGAGTGTGAGATACCTTTTATCACATGATCAAATAAACCCTAAGCAACGCGAAATATTCATCGAAAACAACAATCATAAACTACAGCGATCGCAAGTTATTTGAAGAACGCCGTGACGTCATCGCACGCGCTGATATTAAACGTGTCTATTACCGATAATTATGAAACTGCTTTTATGGCCAAATTATGTGATAAATATGCTTATAATTTGTACTTCTGATCATATATGCATTAAACTATGTCATAAATTCCATGCATATAGACGTCTGTCTACTGTATGTTTAGCTAGTTTGTTCATCCTCGACTATCCATGTTCGCAAGCCCTATGTATGACTTTTGGTGGCCATTAGTTGACGTGGACGTCCTTCATCCACGAGGCGTTGTGCGATAATGGCGCCGTCTATGTCCAGCGTTCGATCGACTGTAATCTCAACGGACTTTACGAGGTGCACATCTCCAACCTCAGGAATATCGGATGCGAGGACTGCGTGTTATGTGCCATGCCTTTCCCGAAACCCGATCGCAATGGCTCTATTGGAGGCTGTAAATCAAAACCTGATTCAATTAAAGACGCAAATGGGGAAGAAAATTACCCCCGTCGCCGAGAGTGTCCGAATGTAGAATCCATTGACACCAGATGACTCTGGTTGTGTGTTGGTGTGAAAGAATACACGCATGTCACGTAAATCGACTGTAGGCCAAACTATGCATTTTCAAGATATAGACACATGATCGAAATTATCTTTTTGCGACACATCCGATCACATATCAGCACATACAATTCGCTATATGGAGTTTAATCCGAATGTGCTTCGTTATTGCTGTAGGATATTAATGTACATTAATCTAAGACTTTCTAACAGGTCCTAATCATTTTAAAGATGCATAATCCTCATTAACGCTCGTAAATTACTATTTCCTTGGCTTCGGGGGTAAAAAATATTTGATTCGAGTAGGGAACCCACCCATCAAAAAATGGTGATCAGATATCGATGTCTGAAATCTATATATTTTCACCATCGATAATTTTTAAGTGGCCCAGTAAAGAGCCGAAGAGAAGACGGCCTCGGACCAAATTGCGGATGAAGATGGACAATTCTAAAATCAATTGTTTTTTTTGTGTCAGATATTTGACAAACCGGCAAAATTTCGTTGAACAAAATGTTAAAGAACAGTGGAGGTCCACCGCTCCGGCAAAATCCGTCCAAAATCGCATAATCGTCCAGTGAGCATCAATAAATGCTAAGTTTCCCTCTCTGCAATTTGACAAAACTTAGCGTGACGGCATTTAAAGTATTTTCTTAAAAATCCAAATTATTCTATCCAAAATTGAACTGTGATTTTTCAATATCACCGTCTGTATCCGTGTGTGTTGAATTTGATTTGTAGCGCACGGAAGATTGAATAATCAGGAGTTTATCACTCCGTATTCGACATTTTTTACCGTAACTAAGCTTCGGCGATAAAGTTTTATTCCAGACCAGAAATGGGACTTCCAATGGGCAAACCATGGTATTCTGGTAAGTATGTTATCTCCGGGACACGAAAATGCAAACATATACACGAACAATCTGAACAGGTCTACAGGTGGCACATTAAAAGACAAGAACGCGGTGGCTACAGTGCAAAATTGTTGTGGCTCCAGTTCGAAAACGAGCAAAAATGATTAGCTCCAGTGCGCACCCATGCACGATAAATAATTTCGCCATTTCGCATAATTCATCGAGATTTTAGTAGATTATAGGCGTTGTTGCCGAGCTTAATGACATTTTATCTAATATTTGTGCACAAATTTGTCTCTTTGCGCTTTGCATGAGCAAATATAGATGTTTACCATTGCAAAATATATGAGGCGCCTGTCAAATAGTAACATAATCGTTCACTTTATGATGCAAACCTGACATTTGGCATGAATGGCCAGTGTATGTCAATTATGAAGACTGAATTTTTGTTTGCGACAAACCAATCGCAATGGTCGACATATTCAAAATGGCCGCCACTTTTACAAAATGGCCGCCGTCTTCAGCTTTTACTCAACGTATATGTGACAACGAATGTGACTTCAATTCGTTATTTGAAATTTTAATATTTCACTCAAATAAAAGGTGTTGTATGATGGCCGCAAGACTCGATTTCCACACACACACCACGCCAATCCGACATGGCTGCCATCGAGAATGAATCAAATAGGGAACTCATGCCTGTTCTCGGCCATTTATCGTTTTAGGTCGAACAAAGAGTGGTGTAGGGTTGCCCCAAGACAACCCACATATTCACGAAACACATCCGATTCAAAATGGCCGCCGCCCAGAGGGGTCCAAAGAGGGGACCACTGGGTTTGAACTTTCAAACTGTTGGAAATTTCCAACCAACCTGACACTAACTATAATGTTGGCATATTTCCAATTGATAGCAATTTCATACCAAAATTTGGACTACATATAGAAAAGATTTGCTAGAATTGGTCTGAAACAACAAATGTCCCAAAATTAGTTGTTGGAAAATCAACCGACTAAAAATTTCAACCTATAAGTGGTGTAAAATTTCCAACAAATGCTGTGTGAGGGATGAAATTTCCAGCTGTTGACCCCCTCCCCCTCAAACTCCCCATGTCGCCACGTCCAAGGGGTGGAATATACCCCTATGATAATATCCCCGGCGTCACGTCCCTTCATAGCAGCAAAATAGCTTCACGGAAACCGCGAGGCATCTAAATCAACTTGAAAGCACACCATGCAAAGTGACGATTTGGGACTTGTGCACTTTCGCCAAATGCGCACCCGTCGTGTAGCTTGTTATCACAAAGGCCACGTATCATTTTGTGATATTTTATCAACCTTCTTTTAACAAACTTACGATCCCCACATGACAATGATTTTTATCGGCAATATTAAAAACAATACCAAGATGACAATAAACTGATGATTGTAGTAAAATTGAGCACATGCTCCACTCATACATTTGTCATACATGTAGTAAAAAGCACTGGAAATGATGAGGTTGGGAAACAAAATACAAAGAATATCAGGTTTATTGAATCCTGCGGACCAAGAGCCACTTTGAATATACATAATGGCTTTTTAGTTAGGGGGAAACATGATTTTCTCACATAAACTTCTCATAATAACGCTCCCTGAGCTCAATTTCTGGGCACGGTAGGCTTGAAATCTCTCACTGGAAACGCACAGGAGCCTCGCGATTGCGCACTGGACAATTGTGCAATTTCCGACGGATTTAGCAGGAGCGGTGGGCCCCCCCCCCCCCCCCCCCCCCCCAGTGAATAACACGTTTTTGGCAATTTTATACTATAGTTGACTGTGCTTAGCATTATTTTTTGGCAATTACTCGATTCTGATAACTGAAGCGGCATTTCAAAAAATGTTGTTGTTGTTGTTGTTGTTGTTGGAATCCGATGATATGGAGACCATCGAATCGGATTGAGTACCTTTAAAATACATTGAGACGAAAATAACATTGGTACGTATGCTTCTCATTTGAGCTCCATGAAATCCGTTACTAGTTCCCAGTTGCTAGTTCCCAGACCCATGCAGTTCTTAAAATATAATAATAATCGTTACTAAATCGTATGTAGGCTATGCATAACCACATCAGCTACGGGGCTATTAGTGCCAAACGCCAAAAGTGGTCGGGTACCCCTACCCACGATAGAACAAGTTAAAACCAACTTTTTTTGAAGGTGAAATATATACTGTTGACGAAAATGATAGTGAAATATAACGGAATTGGTGGTGGCTATTCTCAAATCGACGATGAACGATACCCACCAGTGACTTTTTCCAGAAATTAACGATTTTGGTAAAGTGAGCCCTGCGGCTTAGTCCTAAGTTATTTGCCCACATTGTTGGTGTTAAAATTACTACAGCATACCATATCTGTACCTGATATGCAAAAAGTGTTGGTTAATTTAGATTTTCCTGCCATTTGGAGCCAAAACATTTTATTTGTTTTGAAAAATCGCTGTTTTTCACAAAAATAATATTTTTCAAACATTATCATTCAAACGGATATTGCAATAATACTGAAATATTCAGTCCATATGGTGTAGTAGTTATCTGACAAGCATACGAAGAAAGAAGTGAACGGTAATTTTGCACGGTTTGCGATATATTGAATTTTAGCTACTCCTCCCCCAAACACGTTTTTGGTAGAAAAAATACATATTTTTGATAACGACATTACAAACATTTTCTAATTGATCTGAATGGGACCCAATATGAATCTTGTACTGAAAGTTTTGTCCAGAGATACCGTTTAATTGATTACAGATGTGTTCAGGCTTTCATACCTCCCAGTTACAACAACAACAATTATTTTATTGACAACAGGTAATTTTGCATGCATTAACATCGATGTTAAGTACTAAAACCTTTGTTATAGACAACATGTGACCAACTATATAATTCATATGGCTCAGTAGTTATCTGGACATCACAAGTAGAAAGAATTTGACAGAAATTGTGAACGGTTTTCCAGATATTGGAATTAGGTACCGCTCCCCCGGACGCGATTTGGTAGAACAAATACATATTTATGATAACAACACAGACCTATCTAAATGATTCTAATGGGCATCTAATCATAATTCGTGTGATGCAAACGTGATCAGTAGACACCGCGAGCGTGGTTATAGATGTCCTCAGGTTTCCAAACCCCCAGTTACAACAACAACAAAACATTTTATTTATAACATGTAATTTTATATTAACACATATCGACTTTGAGGAACTAAAGTATTTATTCTAAACGACACATAATATAGACTAACATAATCATACAGAACAAAATCATTGTTGCTTCCATAGTGATTATTAGAGTCCCTCTAAATCGACCAAATTATAGAAACAATGGATATTGTATTTTATATCTCATAAACTAGTTTGACCAAGGTGGAAACGTTAGTTCAAATATGTTCTATGTTTTAGAAGTCTTGAACACACCACGAACTGAAAGAATATGATCTCAATATTAAGAATCATGTAACTACAAAGGACAGTTACATAAGGAAATACACAATCTTTATGGATGGGTTTGTTCCCGGAATAGTGTGGCACTTTACAAAACGAGGCTGCGTGGCAAATATGAAGGGCAAATTTTCAATTTTTTTCGAGAACACTCTACCCGATTTAAAGACTTGAACACAATACGAAATGAAGCTATGTGCTCTCTATATTAAACGAGAATGTGATTGGAATGTAGTACTATCAGAGAATACATAATTTGTATGGGTGGGTTATGCCTGTGTCGCTTTACACAAAGTGGCTGGTAAATAAGAAAGACGAATTTGCTATGTTTCGATGACCCCCCCCCCCTACACAATTGGAATGTTAAAGTTGAACAAACCACGAACTGAAATGGTTGCTGTAAATATTGACTGAGGATCTGGGCAAAGTATATTAATATCGGGACATACATAATATTGATGGATGAGTTAGTTGGTTGGTTCCCGAAAGCCTTTAGAACTTTACAAAAATCGGATGGCAAACGCCAAAGGCGAATATTTTTTGTTTTGTGGGACCCCTTTATAAGCCCATTTAAACTCTTGAACACACCATGCCCCGAATATATATGCTTTTATTATTAACTCACAGTGTGAACGAAATGTAGTGCTATCAGGGAATATACAATGTATATGGGTAGTTTGGTTCCCAAAATCCTAGGGTACTTTACAAAAGACGGCTGGCAAATGCCAAAGCTGAATATTTTCTTTGAGCACCCTACCCCATTGAAAGTCTTAAACACAACAATGGATGGATATGTTCTCAACATTAACTGAGGTGTGGACAAATGGTAGGTAATTCAGGAAATATACATCTTCAGTGGGTGTGTTGGTTTCCGAATGTCTGGGACACTTTACAAAAAGTGGCTAGCAAAGAGAAAGGCGAATTCTCACTGTTCTGGGTACCCATAACCCTTCTAAACTCTTTAGCACACATTGAGCCGAATCAATATTCTCTCAATATTAACTGAGTGTGTGAACGAAAGGTAGTGCTGTCATGTATTATGTACAATTTGTATGGGTGGTTTGTTTCCCGAAATCTTGGAGCACTTTACACAAGGCGGCTGGCAAATACGAAATGTTATTTTTTTAGGCCACACTACCCCATTTGAAGTCTTGAACACACAATGAACCGAAAGGATATGCTCCAAATATTAACTGAGTGTGTAGAGAAATGGACGCTATATCAAGAGTATAGTATATCAGGTCTTGAATGTCTGGGTCACTTTACAAAAAGCTTTTGGTGAAAGAGAAAGGCGAATACTCACTGTTTGGGGGGACCCCATTAACCAATTTAATATCTTGATCACAGCATGAACTGACGTTATATTCTCTCATACTTAGCTTAGTGTGTGATAGAAAGATATTGCTATCATGGAATTATTAATTGATATGGGTGATTTGGTTCCCCCGATATCCTGGAACACTTTACAAAAAGCGGCTGGTAAACACGAAAGGCGAATTTTCTATGTTTTGAGGACCCCACTATCCCACTTGAAGTCTTAAACAAATGATATGCTCTCAATGTTAACTGAAGTTGTGGACAAATGTGAGTATTATCTGGAAATACGAATCTGTTATGGATGAGATGGTTCTCGAAAGCGGTCGGCAAACGAAAGGGCTAAATTTCACTGTCTTAGGGGACTCCAATCCCTATTTGAAGTCTTGAACACACCACTAGCTCAAGGCATATGCTATCAATATCACCCGAGATTGTGGCAGAATGGCTGTTCTGTCAGAAAAGATGCAATGCTCTCGCGAGCCCACCGTTCGCGAGAACACCGTGGCACCTTACACAAAGCAGATGACAAACGATGAAGGCGAATTTTATGGGACCCCTACCCCATGTAAACCATTGAACCTACCACGAACTGAATGGATGTGCCCTCAAGGTCAAACGACGATCAAGAAATACACAATTGTTAAAGATGGGTTGGTACCCGACAGTCAGGGACACTTTTAAAAGCGACTGGACAATAAATAATGCGATTTTTCAATGTTTGTATTAGCCCCTTCCCACTTTGAAGACTAGAACACACCACGAACTGGAACGATATCATCATTGACTGAGTGTATGGACAATGGGGAGTTAGTTGTACAATGATGTATGTACACAATGTAAATAGATGGATTGGGTTCAGAAAGCATGAGCACTTTACGAAAAGTGGCTGGAAAATAAGAAAGGCAAAATTTTGAGGACCCCTACTTTATTTGAAGTCTTGGAAGACACCACATGGTGAAATGATATGACCTCAATATTAACTGAGGGCTTGACAAACGGTTAGCTTTTATTTTATCAGGATATACATATGTGTTGGTTCCCGAAAATCTGTACCATGTGGCACTCCACAATTAGTGGCTGTCAAATGTTCACTGCTTTATGTACCCCTACTCTATTTGAAGTCTTGAACACATCATGTACTGAAGGGATTATGATTTCAATATCAACATATATTGTTGCCGAAACTATGCGATATATAAGGCTGTATTGGTTTCCGACAGCATGTGACACTTTACAAAAAGCGGCTGGCAAATAACAGAAATGCAATTTTAACTGTTTATGTGACACATACGCTATTTTAAATCATGAAAACACCACAAACTCGAGGGACATGGTCCCAGTTTATACGATATACAAGGTTGTATTGGTTTCCGACAGCATGTGATACTTTACAAAAAGCGGCTGGCAAATTACAAAAATTCAACTTTAACTGTTTATGTGACTATTACGCTATGTTAACTCATGAAAACACCACGAACTCGATGGACATGCTCCCAGTTTTAACTGAGTCTGTGGACATAGGGTAGTTCTATCAGGAGGTAAACAATTTATCTGGGGAGAGAGAGACTGTGTGGGGGAAGTTAGGATGTTATCCAGTTGGAGCTGATTGGATACAATGATATACACGTAGTTTCGTTGGAGCTGATTGGACACAATGATACACAGATAATATTGTTTGCGTCATTGATACGTCCGTCGTCGTGAGATTACAGACGATCTGGTGGGGGTAAATTTCGCGCTCAGCAGGGTTTCAATGCTTTTCACGAAGTTTTAACAAATGACAGCGTTGTTGAAATCGCTTTGTTTTCGAGATAAATGTTTGAACCCCGTCAACTATTTTAATATTTTCGCGATGACTGAGTTGGTGTGTTCCACACAAAAGAGTATTTCTGACAAAATGACATTTAGTATGGCGCATATAAGTTCAGTCCTAGGACCACTGTATTCAGGACATTCCTATAGCTAATGATATGCTGATTCTATTTTGCCACAACGACAGAGAGGGGACGTTTTAATGTGATTACTCAATATGTCATAGTTCAAACTACTGCATTTCATTCTTAAGCGAGAATGGAGTACTTATGATATGCGACACTTACTGTATGTAATAGCAAATAGCAAAGTGTTGTTGTTGTTGTTGTAATTTGGTGTCTGGAAGCCCGAACACGTCTTTAATCACTTAAGCAATGTCCACGGGCTCAATTTTCAGCAAACGAATTATGTTGGGTCCCATTATGATCAATTGGAAAATTTGGTAAAGTTCTGAACAAAAATATGTAATTTTTCGACCAAAAACGTGTTTGGGGGAGGGGTAGCTAAAATCCATTATTTCGCAAATCGTTCAAATTTTCAGTTAACTTCCTTCTGCATATGCTTGGCGGATGACTGTTTCACCATAAGGATAAAATATTTCGGAATTATAGCAATATCCATTTGAATGATGTTTGAAAAATAATATTTTTGTGAAAAAGTGCGATTTTTCAACAAAATATAAATGTTTCGGCTCTAAATGGCAGGAAAATCTAAATTAACCAACACTTTTTTCATATCAGTTAGAGGTATGGTATGATATAGTAATTTTAATGTCAACAATATCGGCAAATAGGTTAGGACATAGCCACAGGGCTCACTTTACCAAAATCGTTAATTTCTGGAAAAAGTCACTATCATTTTCGTCAACAGTATATATTTCTCCTTTAAAAAAAGTTGGTTTTAACTTGTTCTACCGTGGGTAGGGGTATCTCGAAACCTAGAGCTCTTTTTTGATTTTGCCGCTGCACTTTTTCCGCATTGACACTTCTTGTGTCGCCACTAGTCTAGTCCATCTAGAAATCACAAACTAGGTCACATACGCCTGTCCAGCTGTTAAACAAATGGGCGTAAGTCGTGCGCGCATGGGGTCAAAATATTTTTTAAGAAGGTCATTTGTCGTTGCTAAATCGCATATGTAGGGACATGACAATCTGCGGGACGGGGTGGGCTATGGGACAGAACGACAATCTGCGGGACAGAATTTCAAATTGCGTGGGACGGCCGATATATCAAGGAATACGGCACGTAGAGGGCACCTTTTGGTGTCTAACGAAAGGCCCACATTCGCCCTATCCATACATATTAAACCCACCACTGACCGGACACGAGAAGTTGCATTATTTGGTCGACAACTGACCTAACATGGGATGGAATATGGAATAGAACGACAATCTGCGGGACAGAATTTCAAATTGCGTGGGACGGCCGATATCTCGAGGAATACAGCACGTAGTGTGCTTCTTTTTGGTGTCTAACTAAAGGCCGATATTCGCCCTATCCACACATATTAACCCCGCCACTGACCGGACACCAGAAGTTGCATTATTCGGTCGACAACTGACCTAACATGAAATTGTCGAAATCAAGGCCGTGGATCAGCGTGGAACAGCGTGGAACATCGTGGAACAGCTGTAGAAATGCATTTTTGGTATTAAACTTGGTATTAAAATGAAGTTTATCATCTATTGCACAACACAAATCTATTAATTCGAGCGAAGTTGTGATTTATGCACATCTAGAGACCGATTAACCCCCATGCGAAGGTGCCACGAAACACGGAAAACTGCGTTCGACATCGACTGCGCACTCGTTTTTAACTACAATATGGCTGTTTTAGTACGAATACTGTAATGGCGAACACGCAAACACGCGCCGATAAAAAACAGCTAAAAATAGACTCGATTTTTACAATTACAGGATCGATTTCAGCTGATATATTCCACATAATGGGGCGTATAGTATATGCACCAACTCAACTCCCCACCACTGTCATCATTTCACGATTAATCTGTCTTCTACTTCCTCTCTATCTCTCGCTCTCTATTGCTCTCTCTCCCTACATCATGCTATCCCCAACACTATCTTCTTCCTTTTTCCATCCATAACTCAAATTTAGTTATATATCTTCACTTCTCCTAAACCATTATTTCAATCCCTTTCCGTCTGATCGATACCCATCCCTCACTTATTGGGGAAGTATGCATGTCGCCAAAGAGGAGAAGACTTCACATAAACCCTCGGGCTTGTTGTCTGATCCTCATTTCCATAATTAACTCTTATATTTTGTATATTTATGTCATCTGTATATTATGTTATTTGCTTGGATTTGGAGATAAAAATATGTTTACATTAACTGTTACATCCGAAGTCATCATACTGTCGGCATTGTGTATTTGTGATGGTTCAGGAATGATTTGTTACGGTTCCCTATGATTAAAAGTATAAATTTTATTTAATAAACGTGTTCACACTCATGTCAAACGGAGAAGACACTCAACCCGAGAACAAACATATGTATTTGTTCTTGCGATTGGTTAAGTATATATCAGTTAAAATGCATAACAGTAAATAATTTAATGAAACTATCGATGTCTATATACTGTACATATTTCAAGTAGTATAACGCGTTATTTAATGCATATATGGTATTTTATAAGATTGTTCTCAGCTGTTCTCGGTAAATACGCACACCCTTGATGTGGATAAATGCGCGAAGTCGCACGACTCCCCTTTATTTATAGGGTAGCCAATAAAGAGCGTTTGTTGAAGCATTTATTGTGAGTGTCTTAATTGCAAATAAGAGTCTTTTACCATCATGCCGCCATAAAAACTGGTAATGTGTTTGCTTAGAAGCCACAACATGCATGGTAGCTTTGATAATTCCAAATAACAAAAATATTTCATTATGCCCCATTATCGGTATGTTTGTACAGTCTGTCAGGATGACTGAGGTGTTACTGACTTTATCCCGCACGAAGAGCTGTGTTAATTTTCTATTCATTTTCTATTACCCCTAACAATAAATAAATATAATAAATAATAGATGGCATGTATCCCAATAAAATGTGTGCGCGCAGTGTTCGTGATATTCGAGAGACTACACAATCATGGATTTAATTAAAATTCGAGTGTCACACGTAAGTTTTTAAGTCTATAAACACTATTTGATTTGAATATTATTTCGAACAGTTTGACCATTGACATGTTCATGCGTTCAAACCAGTTAATCTATTTTGCAACTTGGCTTGTAATCACCGGGCACCGGCTTCCGGCATCTGGGCTTTTAGTCACTACTGAAATAAAAATAACAAAATCACATTTGATACGTCTTTTGATGCATGGTGTATATTCGTATTTTGTGGATGAAGTGCTGCTAAGAACGGCTTAGTTGGAACGATAAAACGGCTTCAGTCGGCCATTCTATTTTTTACGAGAAAAAGTAGCGCCCTTTCTTGGAGCGAATTTCTGCAACAATTTCACTGCGTAGTGGACCCATTTGGAAAAAAATACATTCCCTGTATCTATTCCTACATTTTGATATACTATACGCCCCATTATGTGGAATATATCAGCTGAAATCGATCCTGTAATTGTAAACACCGAGTCTATTTTTAACTGTTTTTATCGGCGCGTGTTTGCGTGTTCGCCATACAGTATTCGTACTAAAACAGCCATATTGTAGCTAAAAACGAGTGTGCAGTATTCCACTGCGTTATTTGATACCTAAATCTTGTTGTTTGCTGGCGTATTCATCGAGAAATCTAAATTCTAAACATTGATGTCGAACGCAGTTTTCCGTGTTTCGTGGCAACTTCGCATGGGTGGGTTAATCGGTCTCTAGATGTGCATAAATCACAGATTCGCTCGAATTAACAGATTTTGTTGTGCAATAGATGATAAACTTCATTTTAATACCAAGTTTGCTTGTGGGCATAGCGTTATCGCTGTAAAAATGCATTTCTACAGCTGTTCCACGGCCTTGATTTCGACAATTTCATGTTAGGTCAGTTGTGCTGTATTCCTCGAGATATCGGCCGTCCCACGCAATTTGAAATTCTGTCCCGCAGATTGTCGTTCTATTCCATATTCCATCCCATGTTATGTCAGTTGTCGACCCAAAAATGCAACTTATCGTGTCCGGTCAGTGGCGGGGTTAATATGTGTGGATAGGGCGAATGTGGGCCTTTCGTTAGACACCAAAAGGAGCCCCCCTACGTGCTGTATTCCTCGAGATATCGGCCGTCCCACGCAATTTGAAATTATGTCCCGCAGATTGTCGTTCTATCCCATATCCCATCCCGCAGATTGTCATGTCCCCATATGTAGGCATAACCATAGCAGCCACGGGGCTATCCTTGTGGATTCGTATTGTGCCGCCACTAGTCCGTCCAAAAATTACAAACTATGTCACATACGCCCGTCAAACTATTCAAAATTTTGGCGTAAGTCGTGCGTGGGGAAACATATGCCATGTTCGTTGCTAAATTCCCTATGTATACATAACCACAGCAGCCACGGGAATTCCTGGTGGATTCTTCTTGTCCCGCCACTAGTCCATCTATAAATCACAAATTAGGTACCATATGCCCATCCAGCTGTTCAAAACTTAGGCGTAAGTCGTGCGTGGGGTCAAACTAATGAAAAACGGTAATTTTTCGTTACTAAATCGCCTGTGTTGGCATAATCATAGCACCCACGACTCGAGACTACCATTGTGGACTCATCTTGGACCGCCACTATTTCATCTAGAAATCACAAACTAGGTCACATACACCTGTCCCGCTGTTCAAACATTGGGTGCACGCCGTGCGTGGGGTAAAATAGGCAATTATTCGTTGCTAAATAACTATTTATGCATAACCAGAGCAGCCACGGGGCTATCCTTGTGGAGTCTTCTAGTACCGTCACTAGTCGATTAGTTTATACACTAGAATCTTAATAATAAATAAACTATGTTTAATACAAATTGCACTGGAAACCCTAAATATATCGTTAATCTAATTTCGTTATAAAATGGTGCGAAGTATACATGTATTTATGACGCATCATAGTACATTGTACCTTCAATAAAACTTGTTATTCCCTCAAATAGTCCTGATAGGCTCTAAGAAGAGCACTTTTATTTGCCAAAATCTTGATTGACTATTTTATAGAAAGAATAAGATAAAGTTCGTAAATCATGTCAAACAAATAGCGCATAATATATATAATCACATCACTGAAGATGGTACGTTACTCAGAGTGACATCTTGAGACTTTGGTCCTTGTATGAGATGGACTAATACAATAAACCTGAAGACGCCCCAGGAAGTAAGACACTGACATGGTCTATGGATCATGAAATGTCCGGAATAGCCATCGCTATTCGATTACATCAGTCTCTCGTGTGGTCTTTGTAATATTAATTGATGTTTCGTGTTGACGGAAAAATCCTCATTAATACATCTACTGCGGGACTGGAAATCCTTCATAATCTCCCTCCCGCGGGGAGGCATTAGTGTGGTATCGAAGGCGCAGCGAAGTTGTTTAAACGCCTGATTGAAAGCAATGTAACACTCCAACATGATATGTGGTATACATATACATGTATTGAAGCGACTGTTTGTCTTCTTGTTCACACAGGACCACATTCCTTACTCGTATTTAAATTCGCGCAGTACTATTTTTCGCGCCCCCATTGGTGTGCGAATTTAAAACTGAGCGAAAAGTAGTACGATTCATGAGTTTATAGCAGACCACAAGGACAACAAGATGTCGTGTTAATGATTTATACATTACGGAATGTTGGGCTGAATAACGAATTGGGGCCATATATATTTCCATGTGGGTAACTAATCTCAACACCATTATTTACATGTAAAGCGATAAATCATGCTCAAATCTTCGATGTTGCAATGCTTCAGACCGAAGGTGCACAAAAGAACGGCTTTCGGGACAAGCAACAGCCCTGCAGTGACACCGTTGACTTAAGTATGTCAATCCAACTATATAGATTACACGCAGCAATGTGCTCTCATCAGCCTACGCGGTGTGGTTTTAATTCCGTCGAATTCATTTCAATAGTGTCCATGACTCTAAATTTTAGTTCCCCATAATGATTACTTAATTGAGGCATATAATAACCCATATTCGCAACAAACTAATGATGCAGTTGTGTTCTATATATACTCGACGTAAATATCCGTCGTGGTGATATCTGATGTACAGCTGTATCCCCACAGTACGATTAAGAACTGAACATGGTATCAGTTACGAGGCTGTTATCACAGTGTATAAACCGTACAAACATTAAATCGGAAGTTGTTTTCGAAAAGACGAAAAATGCTATTTTTTGAACGTAAATGTGACAGAAATATCACAACAACACCACAAAATCCAGGTTTCAGACGGACACACGGTTGCACCACATCTATAAACGTAATTATATATTGTACATATACATGTGACGATCGTAAGCGGGCTCTATTTGAGCGGAACCCTCTGTTTAATAGATAAAAACCGCCTTTGATCACTTCAGAAAATAATTTTTCTCGCAAAAATTCCCTCTTCAAATGTCATTTTAACACATATCCAGCTTCTGTCGGAAATCCCACTATATTGCAACGGAAAGGCCGTTATGTGTGTAACATATATGGATATGCCCTTGGCTCGAGTGTATTCAAAATTTGAACGTAGAGAGTATTTATTTGGACACCCCGCTCTCAGTCTATGTACGCCTAGTTGTTTACTATATAGTTGTCAAAAATATGTACGCCAAATTATGATGATGGGATTTGTGTGCAAAGACGAACCCATGAATTAGGTTTCCATATTAGAGATACTCGGCCTACCGATAGTCATTATTAACCTTCAATCACAAGAGGAGGGCACTGTTCCGCTCCACATCCGTTTTCCGATTCTGGGATAGGGACCCACCCCATCCAAACTCAGTTGTCCTTATCTATCTTTTCCTATCAATATGTTCCTTATCATGATTATAGAAGCATTCCTACTTTTATATACCAACAGCACTGTAAAGTTTCAAAACAATTCTCCAATAAATGTGGGCTGTATGGTATGCTGATGGATTGACATTTTAAATCCAAGATGGCTGCAGGTGCCCATGTTTGTTTTAAAGAAATTTTGGGGAACAATGGAGGCTCCCATTTAGAGGTCACGTCGAAGATCCTTATGGAGTTCGTTGACGATTTGATGAGAAATGTGACCTGTAAAGTCTGCTAAAGGATTTGGTCATTCAAAGAGTAAAATCCAAGATGGCCAAAATGGCAGCCATTTATTTTACAAAATTTGGAAAAAATCGAAGGCACCCATCGAGAGGTCACAACGAAGATCCATATGAAGGTTGGTGATGATCGAATGAGGGATAAGCTCTGCATGGTGTGTTAAAGGATTTAGTGATGCAAAGAGTAAAATGCAAGATGGCTGCCAGTGGCCATATTTTTCATAAAAAATCATTCAAATTTGACAGCTCCCATCTATAGGTGATCCTCGACCCAAATACCGAATATCGTTGAAATCGGTCAAAGTTTGTTTTAACACATTTGTTTTATTTTATTACAGATTTTTAATAGTCTATTTTTATTCGAAGAGTTAAAGGTACTCAATCCGAAATGTCTATTTCCTTGGCATCGGCGGTAAAAGATATTTGATCCGAGTCGAGGAACCGACCCATCAAAGCTCAGAGTGATCAGATCTCGATGTTTGAATTCTATTATCTTTATTTTAAGTGGCCCAGTAAATAGTCGACGAGAAGACTTCTCTGATCAAATTGCGGATGAAGATGGATAACTCTAAAATCAAGTGACTTTTTTGTGTAAGATATTTGACAATAACATGTTTTGGGCAATTGTATACTATAGTTGACTGATTAACAATATTTTTGGGCAATTACTCGATTCTTATAACTGAAGCGGCATTTAAAAAAAAAATTGTTGTTGTTGGAATCTGATGATATGGGGACCATCGAATCGGATTGAGTACCTTTACGTGAAGAGTTTACATTTATTTGAAGAATCTATTATTGTGTTATGTTTTCATTTACATCAGGTTGATTAAATGATTTTGAATAGAACTATTTAAATATGAGCCTTTCCGTGCCAATGTGCAATTATAGATCCTTGGTGAAAACATTTAGCAAGCTGACATTTTGATTACCCCTTGGTGCCATTGCTCATTATTAACTGCTGGTAAACTCAACCCCCCTACCAAGAGTTAAGTGCATACATATTACATAATAGAAGCATTCTTAAAACCTTTTGTCCCATTATTTTGAAGAAAAATGACTCTAGGAAAAAAATTACAGGGCCAGGAAAAATGTGTAAGCATGACTGAAGAACTAACCACCGCCCCGCCTAGTGTTCGGAAAACAATTGCAGACCCCACCCTGACGTATACACAATTCCACCACAGAATACAACATATTTCCTCAACCCCCAAATACAGTTTTGTTACATGCTGAGTCGAATAAAAGTAGCTAAGTGTTAATCGGAATACCGTGTTTGATTCAGGCAAAGTCTATAAGTTCAATGACGTGAAATTTCGAAGAGATAGTTATGGTTAAGTGGGTCGAAAGGAACATATCATTACTGTACGATTCCTGTACAACGTCGCAACTGGTATTGTCGTCGTACACAACTAGGCGTACATAGACTGACGAGTGCATGGGGTGTCCAAATAAATACTCTCTACTTTCAAATTGTGAATACACTCGAGCCAAGGGCATGTCCATATATGTTACACACATAACGGCCTTTCCGTTGCAATATAGTGGGAATTCCGACAGATGGTGGATATGTGTTAAAATGACATTTGAAGAGGGAATTTTTGCGAGAAAATTATTTTCTGAAGTGATCAAAGGCCGTTTTTATCTATTAAACAGAGTCTTTCGCTCAAATGCATGGAGCCCGCTTACGATCGGCAAATGTGTATGTACAATATATAATTACGTTTATAGATGTGGTGCAACCGTGTGTCCGTCTGAAACCTGGATTTTGTGGTGTTGTTGTGATATTTCTGTCACATTTACGTTCTAAAAATAGCATTTTTCGCCTTTTCGAAAACAACTTCCGATTTAATGTTTGTACGGTTTATACACTGTGTTTATGAACATATTTGTGTCAGCTTTGTATTCGCGAAGCAAGGTGTGCGGATTCAAAACTGAGCGAAATTACGTATACGTTGGTATAGATATTGTGATAGTTGTAAACTTAAATATACAATACAATATATGTAAAATGCGCTATGTATAATATGTGTATAGTGAAATAAAATATCATATCCTATCCTAAAAAGTTTATAGAGGGCTAGAGGAGCATTCGCGTTAAATTATATATATTTCCTGCTTGTGCTGCTGTTGTATTTATATAAAACGCATGACTTCAATTAAGAAATGACTGGAAGATCGATTGGGGTCCTTGGTTTTTAACCGGCAGAGTAATTAAACAAAATGTGTCCATGAAAGTGTGTTAATGCTGAAGAGATTCACACGAACTCTGTTTAATTAACCTGCCTGTCAAAATCAGATGACCCCAATCGACCTTCCTGTCACTTCTTAATAGAAAGAAAATACTACAATATGTACAACTTTTCAAAACAATTGTAAGTAACAGATTGTTCAAATTCCAACACAGTATCCCAATATATAACAACACGGAGCGAGCGCCTACACATGATCGGCTTGAAATGACGTAGGTGGTCCATTGCGTTTTATGCAATGGAGGCTGTATTTACTGCTTGATAAACATTGTAAACGTTCGTGTAAACCGTATGTTGATCTGTTATTATACTATTTTATTGGCATCGAATAAACTAATCAGAACTCTTTCCGAGTTATCAGATGTGTCACCATATCCGTGGCATAATTAGTCTCGTCGTGATTACAATGCCACGCCCAGAAGTTAATAGAAACTAAATTTCGACATAATAATGCGAACACGATTGGTACTTCATGACCAGTGCACCATCTATAGTTTCTGGAACCTATAAACAATTCTATTTCAATTACTCTAGATCTTCATACGACACATAGAAGCCTGCTCAAAACATGACAGTTTATATTGCAGAGTATTGCCAGGGGGGGGGGGGTCAAAATAATTTAAGCGCTCATAAGGGAAATTTGTTGATTGAGCTGACAAAACAATTTGTTTTCTTTATTGTTTTAGACAGTACAGTTCAACTAAATTAATACTATCCATGTTAAACTAATACTATCCATAGAAATACGATCTACATTGTTTTTCAGTCATAATATTTTCCATTATGGACTAAAAGACATCAAATTGCATCAATTGATATTCAATTGTACTTGAATATAGGTTGTGAATATTAATTAGTAAATAAACTCACCTATCAGCTCGTTGGAATCATTCGTTCGAGCATATATGCACGTAATCACTCAATACAATCTAGAAATATATAAATATTTAACATGTATTCATCTTGTAAATTCATCAGTGTTATTATCAATGTTAGCGTAAGCGACAGTAGGGTTCAATTTCGTGGCACATGCGATACGGATGAGAGCTATGTCTTTCTATTGGGTAATCATATATATATAGCAAGCTGATTGTTTTGACATGTTCCATGAATTACATACTATATACCTGCTAAAGATATATGTACCATTTGGAAATTTTACACCAATTATAACACACATTTTGAGATTTTTTTTTTCTCAAAGAAATGAGGTTAGAATAAAACAATTTAGGTTTGTTTGATATGATGAGTACTACGTCGCGGCCGGTGTGTATCGGGTTGCTCATATAAATCCTGCCACATCAATCTTGGAGATGCATGTACTGTAAATATTTTTCGTGACACAAGTTCACAGGATTGATTGTTTGACAATGTCGAATAGTCCAGGAGATATTGGTCGACCTCTGCACCCCCCCCCCCCCCCAGGACTTAACTTCACCCCAATAATTTTCTTCCTTAAGGTCTCCTCTAATTTTTTTCACTTGTTAACAAGAAAAAAAAGTGGCCGCAGAGACTCCAGACAAGATGGCGTCCATCATGGCGGCCATTTATTTTAAATTCACCAGGTCTCTTTGATCGCCGTTATAGTAAAGATGATGTCAAATGCCGTCTTGTTTTCCGCTCGATTCGATATGCTAATATACAACCCTTACAAATTAGCCAAAAATCCGACACCAGAATCCAATATGGCGGCCAAGATGGCCGCCGAAATGTGAAAATATGTTATTGTTCTGACATGTTACCACCTTTCGATTGTCTCTGTTGGAAAATGTTAGAATTTTTGCGTCATGTTATACATTTATCATATAGAGGAGTCATTGGCGAACACATGGGGACCATAATATGCATTCATTGCGGGATATGTTTGTCCGATATCACGTTTTCCCAAATGCCGGTATCATAGGTCAAAGCCGAATCTCCGTTAATAACGCGATGTTATGTTTCGAATCAATGAATGTCATTGCTATTATAACAACACCCATGCATATATATTTGCAGGAGATACTCGAGCTAGGATTCCTCTTATACCTGAGTTGAGGAAATATTTACCCAAATCCAAGATGGCGGCCAAAATGGCCACCAGAAATAAAAAATCGCCGAAAATCGCTGATTTTAACAACAGTGAGCATTATTGTCATGACAACTCCACACCTGCTTACTATTGTAAGTTGGGAACACTTAGGCGAAGAACTTTCCTTGTACCATATCCAAATAAAAGTCCCCCAAATCCAAAAAGGCGCCCACAATGGCGGACAGATTTTGAAAAATCACCGAAATTCCCTCATATTCACATCATTGGGCATTATTGTCGAGACAACTCCATCCATGCGTACAGTTGAATTGGAAATACTGGGGTGAAGTAATTACCTTTCCAAATCGAAGATGGCGGCCAAAATGGCGACCGAAATTTGAAAACACGCCTATATTCCTTTACTTTCTTAGGATGGGCGTTATTGTTTCGCGATTTCTAACCACCATTACATGTTGATATGTATGAAGTATTCATTAGTGTTTGGCAAGTGATACTCACATTCAATATGGCGGCCACACTGGTGGGCAGAAATTGAAAAGAAGCCGATATTATCACATACTAATTTCAACTTTATGTCATAATATTGATTTGTATAAACGAAACGGTACATACTATAAGCCATCTATTAGTTCCAATGTAAGTCGTAGTCTTTTGGAAGGATGAAAACTCACAATCGCGATGTGGCATTTCAAAATCCATTCTCCACTAAGGGCTCATACTGGCCGTAACCGTATATAGGTGCGCCGAATAGTCATATTATGACTTCCAAGAATCAAAACAACAGCTTATTCTGAATTGCCACATTCAACATTATCTAGACTCGTTTCCGTCTCTTCGTCAGATTAATCTATCTCACTCACAACAACAGTTCATTACTCTTCTTTGTAGAAGGGTGCCACTAATCGGAATGTTTCAAACAATACATACATGTATGCCGGTGTCCAGCTCACGTGTTTGTTTCGAAAGCTTGGAATTCTTAGCGAGCTTCATTCGTGGTATACATGTAGCTCATGGTATAATTCAGATGCTATATATGGGGTGTATGCGTCATCTTGTGCGATACACTATAAAGGTATTCGGTCGATGCATATACTAGCTTTCAGAAGGACCTATCTATCTGCGTATTGTCAGCTTTTGTGGCCTAATGGGGATAACAACGTGCGCACCTGGTGATCTTCCCAAACAGCCACTTCTCAATATATGGTTCATCAATTCACATACTCATCTAATGCTCTGACGTACCCGGACAACTTTTGTATATGGCTTCGAATGTTGAAAGCCCGACAGTTGACGGATGTATTTCTGCTAAGGCGTAGAAGACCATAATGCATAATATACCCAAACTCCTTGAACATGATCATAAGAACAAGCTTGTTGGCGTCCAGCAATCGTCTCACCGAACAGATCCAAGCAGATGATAACAATACACACGGTGCTAGTTTGTGGGTATGTGTCATGATAGTGGAACTGAAATTGGACCATGACTGCACCGCCCCTTATTTTGTTATGTTTTAGATTCAGACAGGATCTCATGTGTGGCTTTGCTTTCCTTATATGCTAAGATTGTATGTTCCCATCCGTTTGGAAGCCGTTCTTGAACAACTGGACCAGGAGTATGCCATTGGCTACTGTTGTATAAGCCCCACCAAGACTGGGTGTAGTCTTAAAGGCGATACCTTTGATAGTTGGTTGATATGTCATACTCACGCTGGGTGGTATGGTTCAAGAAAGTACAAATGCCATCAACAAAAGGGTGAAATATTCAACGCGAAGAACATCCAGAGGAATGTTACGTTGATGAGCTCTTGCATTCAGTTCAACAAACGTTGGTACACCAAGTGATTTCTTGGGAACATCACCATTGCGACCATTTTCCTGCACGAGACATTAACTACTATATTCTAAAGTTATATATATAAAGCTATATGATAATAAATTCGCGTTCCCCAACGTCCACAGCCATTGCCATCGAGACTGTAAATTGTTCTTTAAATACATAGTGAAATAAATGCACCACAGTTCCTGACATTTTCTTGAATAATACCGCCCACATACTGACACTATCCCCGAGAGAGGATAACAAAACACGCATACATTCATGCTATAAAGACATTATCCTTTAGTCCATCCGACTGTTTTGAGGGAGGCTAGCATAGTATTATCCAGATAAAAGTGTACGTAGTTGAATCAGAAAGGCTTCGAAACGGATGTGGAAATACAATCTTACCACACCAAATAAAACCGACACGCATGACATTCGATATATTAAACATACACCAGGTGTAGGGGTGGTGGTGTATACAGTGGCCCATTTTATTCCCACTGTCATGGCGCATGTCCACAAACTAGCACCGCGAGCATTGTTCTTCTCTGTTGGGAGATATTCGACGAGACAACTGCGGGGCGTCACACAGTTTGCTTCGGATAATGATAATGGCCAAGAAGTGTGGGTAGTCTGTACACTAGGGTCTTCTCCTTAGACGATAGACATCTGCCCAAGGGAATGAGACAGCTAGCAACCTTCGAACACTGTCGAAGTTGTCCACATATGCCAATGCGTTCGCTGAGTGTGTGTTGACGAACCATCTATTGAGAAGTGACTAGCTAACTGGTTCGCCAGGTGTACATGTCGTTATCCCATGGGGTATGAGACACATACATAGAGATGACCTTCTGTAAGCTTGTACTCATCGGCCATATGGCCTTCCTAGTTCAAGATGATGGACAAATATCATATTTAGCAATTATTTAAAATCGTAAGCTAGACACCGGAAAATGAATTGTTTGAAACGTTATTATTAGAGGGACCCTACTCCCAGGAAGTGGCGAACACTTTGTCGGTGTGAGCCACCTAGATTTATCAGACAAAGAAATGGAAGCTGGTCCAGATAATTATGGACGTGACGTGGCAAATCAGAATCTGTTATCAGGTAATTGTTCTGATATAACTATTCGGCGCACCTACGCTTACGGCCATTATCGGCGCTAAGTGGAGACTGGATTTCGAAATGCCACATCGCGATATTAATGGTGGTTTTTCATCTTTCCAGAAGGATACGAGCTATGTTATGCGTTTTGATAACTTTAAGTTGAACTAGTAGATGGTTTATGTACAGTTTCGTCCATACATACCGATATTATGACAAAAAGTTGAAATTAATATGTGAAATTATCGATTTCTTTCCAATTTCTAGCCGTCAATTTAGCAGCGATCTTGGCTGTGAGTATCAATTGCCAAACCCGAATGAATACTTCATGTTACTATTCCATATCAACATGTAATGGTGGATAAAAATCGCGAAACAATAACGCCCATCGTAAGAAAGTAAAGGAATGTAGACTTGTTTTCAAATTTCGGTCGCCATTTTGGCCGCCATCTTCGATTTGGAAAACAATTTCTTGCATGAGATGTAATGTAATTACCTCATCTCAGTATTTCCAACTCAATTGTAAGCATGGATGGAGTTGTCTCGACAATAATGCCCAATGATGTGAATATGAGGGAATTTCGGTGATTGTTCAAAATCTGTCCGCCATTGTGGGCGCCTTTTTGGATTTGGGGGACTTTTATTTGGATATGGTACAAGGAAAGTTCTTCGCCTAAGTGTTCCCAACTTACAATAGTAAGCAGGTGTGGAGTTGTCATGACAATAATGTTCACTGTTGTTAAAATCAGCGATGTTCGGCAATTTTTTATTTCTGGTGGCCATTTTGGCCGCCATCTTGGATTTGGGTAAATATTCCTCAACTTAGGTATAAGAGGAATCCTAGCTTGAGTATCTCCTGCACATATATATGCATGGGTGTTGTTATAATAGCAATGACATTCATTGATTCGAAACATAACATCGCGTTATTAACGGAGATTCGGCTTTGACCTATGATACCGGCATTTGGGAAAACGTGATATCGGACAAAAATATCCCGCAATGAATGCATATTATGGTCCCCATGTGTTCGTCAATGACTCCTCTATTTGATAAATGTATAACATGACGCAAAAATTCTAACATTTTCCAACAGAGACAATCGAAAGGTGGTAACATATCAGAAAAATAGCATATTTTCACATTTCGGCGGCCATCTTGGCCGCCATATTGGATTCTGGTGTCGGATTTTTGGCTAATTTGTAAGGGTTGTATATTAGCATAACGAATCGAGCGGAAAACAAGACGGCATGTGACATCATCTTTACTATAACGGCGATCAAAGAGACCTGGTGCATTTAAAATAAATGGCCGCCATGATGGACGCCATCTTGTCTGGAGTCTCTGCGGCCACTTTTTTTTCTTGTTAACAAGTGAAAAAAATTAGAGGAGACCTTAAGGAAGAAAATTATTGGGGTGAAGTTAAGTCCTGGGGGGGGGGGTGCAGAGGTCGACCAATATCTCCTGGACTAGAAGGAATGGACACTGACTCGGGCTTTTACCAGTATGTTGCCATGGGATTATTCGGAACAGAGCCTACTATATTCAAATGGATGTAATTAGCAAGAAATAAACACGTTGTATATCTATTCTTAGTGTATACAATTACAAGAGTGACTTATAAAGAGTCTATTAGCGCTACCCCACCCAAGTCGTGCAGCGATAGTGAACCTGATTCTAATCCCGATAAGCATGGATGTGCTATCCACGCACAGGGGAGCAAATCTGAGTTGTGTATCTGCACAAATTTTTCGGTTTCTCTCAGTGGTTGGTTTTTTCTATGTGCATCGGGGTGACTTCCTGGTGAAATTAATCCAACATGGATTCAACTTGAAGGGGTGTTATAATACAATAGCAATGTACAAAACAACATGGATACATTATTGATTTTTTCACGAACTTAAATTTAAATTTTTCGTATTTTTTCGAGGAGCGTTCAAAAGCCACACTGCATGACAGTAAGCTGAAGGTCGACATGGTCTTAATGTCGATGTATGTATTTATTCTCATATATTTTGTGAATAGTAATGGCTAAGAGAGTTCCCCATGAGTCGACGCGAATTCAATAGGAATGTGGCTGTATCAAGATGACTGCATCCATTGAGTCAGCGATATCCTGTGGGATTGGTATAGGTTTACCACCTAGAAGAACGGCCATCGTGTGCTGATGAGAAAGGCTATCCAGAAACATGAACATGGGGATTCCATACATGTTGATAATATGTACCAGTAGTTGTATCGTAGACTGTTCATTGTGTCAGAATTGCATGTTTGGGGAAGAATGGTACTGTGTGAAAAGTGACAGCTTTCCGTTGTTTCCTATGCACTCTTAGATATAACAAACCGTTTAGGTTCATGGTACTCACACATGTCTCAATATCAAACCGTTTTGTATTACATATCATTAGGTTTTATATATGATCTCAATTCCAACGAGATTTTGGTACTGGTCTCAGAACCAAATGGTGACCCATTGCAAGATGATTGGATGTGGCGATCACGTGATGCACGATACATTTCCACCAGGAAAGGGGGAAACATGGCGGCGTCAGCTTCAGGCGATTGTGTTTTATTTTACATTGTATATATAAGACACAAAATAATAGCAGACTTACACATTTTATGTTGGATCCGTCCTCGACCCCGACTTACACTTCATAACGTGTCCCCAATTAGGTACGTTGACTGGGTGGTGTTTAAGAACACGGAAGTGTTCTCTGAAATTTCTCAACATATTTTTTGTGTGAAATTGGACCTAACTTTCTTCTTATAAACCTGGAAAATAGTTAGCACTCTCTGGATTATGATTGTATGTGAACGGGACAAGAAGTAAAAATATGTGTATTGTGTTTGTGTAAAATGTTAGATTTAAAAAAAATAATAATAATGTTCACACCAACGTGCGAGGAGGTAAATTATCTGGACCATAGCTTTTGAAAATATTTAACGTTCTTAATTTATTTTCAACTGCTCGTGGTGTGATCTGTAAATCACAGGTAAAACGTTAAAGACTTAAAGGTGTCTTTATTTGATGACTTCAGAAAAGGAATATTTCTAGATTCTCCTTCGTGAATACACTCGAGAAAAAATTATTAAAAATATCCGCGTTCTCCTTGTTATCTTCTGTCATTTAGATGTTTTGGGACATTTCAATTCAGCTACTCCATGTTTTATTTTTGTTGTGCTGTTTACGTACGCCTTGACAGCCTTCGGATTTCCTTTGCATTGCTGAGACAATTTTTGTTTTCAAATGATTGTTTAGACTCTTTAATATGTTTGTTTGACTGCAGGTTGACGGGCACTTCGATTCTCATCGGACGACTGCAGTTAAGCAACACCGAGCCCAGTTAGTATTTTGATTGAGACATTTAGCCTAATCGGTAAATGTACTCGACATGTGCATGTCAAGTTGTCAACGTGCGCAATACATTATCATTAAGAATATTATGCTTTGCTGTGGTATCAGCCGGTGTGATTAAACACCGCCCGGACCAGCCCGAACCAGCCCGGACCAGCTCGGACCAGCCCGGACCGCCCATGTGGAGTATAGGGGTGATTTTAGTGTCAATATATGTGCATGGGTATCGTGGAAACCCACTCAACCACGGACATGGGTCGCGATCACACATAATGATAGTGTCACCAAACACCTCAACTTTCTTTGGCCAACCTTATCACTGGGACCTGTATCTGGTATGTTTAGTATGTCGTATATGTGTTATGTAGATCATAACACAATCAAACGATCACCATATCTGGGTAATTACCTAGTAATGGAGCTTTCCACAGAGGTCACACCCACAACGGTAGTACCGCCCAATGGTAATAAGATATTCTCCATATAAATAGTGTCGTTACCCCCAGATCAATTTCTGAAGTGAACACATCAGCACTTGCCCTTATGGTAACTGAAACAGACTCATGTATATGATTCGTGCAAATTTTGATGTTTTAAACGGTTTTTTTTTTTTTTTAAATTGATTTAAATTAAATTGTTTATTATTTTTTTTAGATTGAACTCTGATCTGCTGTTGAACAAAAAAATAAGGCACCACACCAAATTTGGTTGAAATCGGTCAAGGGCTCTGGTAGAAAATTCGCAAACAGACCAGAACAGACAGACAGATCCCTGAACTCTTTAATATATCTAAACAAGAGAACACACATTCGTTTTGCCATTAAATGTGAAAATTATGACAAGTGTCATGCTAAATGAAAAACATTGTTATAATCACGAATAAATTTATAACATCATAGCGCAAATATAAATCTCAGAATATTATAATTTGACAACAAAAAAGTTGTTTGAATATAGCCAATTTAACACTGCATGTATGCTCGGTTATCAAAATTAGGGTGAAGAAAGATGGCAGCAGAATATTCAATGCAGCCATTGGCCGGCTCAGTCGCTGATTGGTATATCCATTAATAATTATTTGATTAATAGCTGTGGAAAGGTCCATTAGGTGAATAAAAGTCAAATGGAAAACAAATGCAAATACCGGAGAAAAACGTATTTTCTCAACCTATGACCCACCCACCGCGGTGCTATGTAAGGGCTTTTCCCCTAAAACGCGTTCCATCCTTCATCCCGAATATACCCAAGAACAACAACACCCATATAGGATAGCGCGTTGCATCGTCACGCGGATCACAGACCTCGTAGACCGTAAAAATTTAGGCGGTCCACACCCTAAGACGGAATCAACGCAGATGACAATACACCTCTCGCCAACGAGAAGCGCCGCATTCGGCGATTCGTATTTCACCGCTAGGGGAAAGTACTTTAACTCTAATTCCCTCCGGTCAAACGATTTAAAGAATATTTCTTTTGCAGACCCTCATGTCAAGAGACGGAATTTGGCCACCTCTCTAAACTGGGCAAAATTCCCAACATTAGGCGCTATGTGGCATTACTATAGATACAGAGTCGATGCACTCAGAATAATAAAGATAGAACATATAACGTTAATCTCTCGCATTCAAAGTTTCTGGGCTAACAAGCTCTGAAATAAAGAGTATACGTGTACCTTCAACAAAAGTCCAATTGCTATATACAGGAATCCAAGCATTCAACGAGTAAACATCCAAGGGCCGCGAATAATCATATTGTTTTACAGCGAAACTGAACGCAGATTTTCATGAGCGCTAACTCTCAAACCAACACGATCGTTGAATTCCGATAGAAGAACTCGGCAGTATCAGGTCCCTCGACACTCTGCATTCCACGAACTACCTCGGTGGTCGATAAGCATTCAAAAGGCCGATCTCATCGCTCCCTTATTGCCACAATACGCAATGATTGGGAGCACAGACAATTAGTAAATAAATGGTTGATAAATTTACGGCAACCTAATGAGACTGAACTGTGTGGATAATTGTGGTGTATCCATGTGTCACGATCCTTGTCATCTCACGTCACGTTCCCGACATGCCAATAGAAGTAACGGGTTCATAAATCCATAGTTCGTTTGTGAATTCGTTATTGTCCCCCGACAAAAAATGGGGGGGGGGGGCTATTAAAATAGCCGGTGTCCGTCAGTTCGCAAAGTTTCCGGATGAGAACTTTACTTTGGGCTATCGGATCTAAACCAGATTTGTTTGTGAGTTTATTAGCTCAAACACAAGTTCGAATATGGGTTCGGTCCGCCCTTTTTATTCCCGGAGTTATTGCTCCTTTTCGACTTAGAACCTGCCCTTCCGTCCGTCCGCCCGGCAATGTTCAGTGCGTCCGTCAACATTTTCCGTTAGCACACCCTACACGTCATATCTCTCATCCGATCGTCACCAAACTGCAGATGGGAGCCTCCTATTTTGACAGAATTTTTTTTTTTTTTAAACATGGCCGCCAACAGCCGTCTTGGGTTTCAAATTTTAATCCATCGGCACACCAATCTGCCCGTTTAATGGACAATTGTTTTGAACATTTACATGCATTTTAGAATCACCTCTAGGTGCGAAGTGTTCGATCCCCCATGGCCCCACCTCTATAGCCACATCCATTAACTCAATCTTTTTCAAACTAGCAAGTTCTGCAAGTGGAATATTCTATTACATTTTACACTGAAACTCGAATATTTTCCTACTATCCGTATTTTGCTTCAAACCATATACAGGGAGTGTTAGATTAGAACTCCAAACATTTGGAATGTTTCAGGTACCAGTCGGAAACTTCCAACCAATAAATTGGTGGGGTGCACATGGAACATCTCTGATTTGAACATTTCGGTCTGGATCAGTTGAAAATGTCACCATTACCATCCATAGCTACGTCCCTGTTAGGCATTCTTCTTTCAATTCAATGCCGGACTTCGTTAATTTGGTTCTCTGTCGTGTTATGAGAACGACTGTTACAGCTTGGCGAGACGTCGGCCAGGTGAAATTGGTCATTATGAGGACGCGGTTGATTGGCGAAGTTAATTGGCTCCAAATTGAGTGACACACACCTTATTGTCGCCGCGACATGTCGTTGCCACAACGACAGGTGGGAACAGACCCTATATCCTTTTCAGGATGGGCAGCACAACTCACCAGCAATTTGGGACCAGTCAAGAGGAACAGCTGCCCGCTCGACTCCCGACTGGTGAATGCTTTATTTTCTCTTTTACTTTTTTTTTTATTGAGGATTTGGGATATACCAGGGAGGATTTGGATGGGGATGACTCCCACCCCTACAACCCACGTGAACAGGTACTGAATTCAATGCGCATTCAAAATGGAAGCAGGTGTTTTGGCAATTAGGTGCCAATGTTTCTGTCAATTAACAGTTAATAGTTAAAATTATCGCAAAAATGACGAAACGGGAACAAATGAGTGCACATTTATCATGTTAATATGTCTGTATACGTAAGTAATATGTATATTTTGTCTCTTACCGTGTGCAAATCGGCGCATATTAACTTCTACACGGCTACATCAACAATGCCCACTCATTACGGCCGCCATATTGTCAAGCCGTCGTTGTACAATATAAGATATATAAATAAATTTGTTACAAGAGCCTGTGGTTTGTTACAGACCCGGATTCGCTTTGCGTCGAAACTGTCCATTCATTTGCAAACGAAATCGCATTACGTCCACAACATATCCCAGGTGTAAGACCATTAAACGAGGATGTCCCAGCAGTGATGTCAATCAATAAAAACAAGTCTGGTAACTGCCTGCCTTTCTCTAGCCAAACATTACTATATAGGTGCAGTGTTGTGTATGGAGCTAGCTGTGTCAATGAAACCTTTCTCCGACCGTGGCACGATTCCACACACACAATTGATATAGACAAATTATAGGTGGCGTCACTAGCTGTGGTGTAAAACATGGCCGAAATCCGAACCGTACTAGAAAATAGTCCATACCCCATGTTCCACACTCTCGGGGGTGGCCCCATCAGTTGGGTTCAGGGTGGGTGTTTGTCTGGGGTATTTGGTGCCAACCCACCATGGGGACAAATAGGCCGAAATCCGAGCCGTTCTCGAAGATGGTCCAAACCCCATTTTCAATATTCTGTCTCAAATTTTTTCATGAACTTTGGACTGGTTTGCCAAATATCAGATTGTAAACTCGGACTATTTACTATTCAAGATAATTATGTTCCCTGCTAAGTTAGTTATGTGTGTGCCCTGTTGTTTGTTGCATGGATTTCATTAGGTCCCCCCACTCGAGTTGGAAATTGTTCAGATCGTCGGAGTTCAGTGCAATATATCGATACGACTTATAATATAATACGTTATTATTATGCGTTAGTTTCAATGCATGCAAGAAAATAAAAAATATATTAAAAATATATTTACATAAATAAATACACATAAAACATAATATATTCCCAATAAGTTGGTGCATAACTTCATGATGAAACCTCGCCAATACATGTAAATTTAAAAAGTTTATATGTTTATTGCTTGCTTCTTTCTATTGTTTCAGTCGTTTCTTGTTTCCATTTTATGTAGTAATGTCTTTATTCAATCAAATTTGATATTTTAATTTGATTTATTTAATTATTTATTCCTATGCGATCAAATGGTTGGAAACTAACAATTGTAATCAGATGTAATCGAAAAGTAATCGATTACATTCACTAAAGTAATTGTAATCGTAATCGATTACATTGGAAAAAATGTAATCAGTAATCGTAATCGTAATCATGTAAATCAAAAGTAATTGTAATCGTAATCGATTACATTGGCATGTAATCGCCCCAACCCTGACTTATATCGTAATTCAAATTCTCGAATGAGTAATTTCAGAGTTCGTTCGTCGGGGTTAAATTTTGTTTTATATAGATAATATTTCAGAATTGATAGTATAAGAAAGTTTAGTTTGTTGATTTTATTGTGAGCACCAATCACAAAAAGAATGTTTTTCCGAGAAAGCGAGATGCCAAGTTGATAGCGATCTAGCCAGGCCTGAGTGGTATTTACAAACGTTCCTACAACTGGACAGTCAAAGAAAATATGTTAAATTGATTCATTTGCGACATTACATCTGGGGTATTTGGTGCGGGCCAACCCACCATGGGGACAAATAGGCCGAAATCCGAGCCGTTCTCGAAAATGGTCCAAACCTCATTTTCAACTCTTCGGGGTGTGCCCACCCGGGTTGGGGAGGTTAGGTGTTTATATGGGGTATTTGAGGCCAAGATGTAAAATTAGCCGATATCCGAAGCGTTATCGAAAATATTCCACACATCATGTTCACCCCTACCTCGGGGGACGGGGGTCATGGATGATGGTGTTTCTATTGGGTATTTTGGGCGGGCCACCCAATCATGGGGTTAAGTTGACCGAAATCAGAACCGTTCGCGAAAATTGTCCGTACCCCAATATCTCCCCCTCGGTGCGATCCACCAACCCACGTGGTCAAATTGCATAAAAGAGACATTCTATCTAATAAAGAATAGGGAGTAAGTTCCAAAAGTCAAGGTCGTTATTTAGAGTCTATAATGCTAATTGTAGAATCGCATAACCGGGGACAATTGAGTGGCTCCTGAAATGAATGGATATCAGTTTAAATTGTACAAGGAACAATTTCCTGCATGCTGGCCATGCATGTGAGTATATTAAAGTCCAGCATACCTGAAAAAGAATTAAAGCTACACGTTGTCTCAGGGGTGTTATGTGATACCATAGAGTGCAATATGTAAGGAGGAACTATTGTGTGCATTTTACTGTTTACAATAAATCCATATAGTATATACAGACAATTACTTTGAATGTGCCTTTAACGATGATCCGACCATTTTGTCCAAAGCAAATGCATCGGGTCTAGTGCTACTTGTATATGAATAGACTCGGAGGAACTGCACATACTTTCTTAGTTTTGTTCTGCTACAACTGGAGTATGGTGAGCAGGGAGGACCTGGTGGTATGTAACGCGAGACTTAGCGGTGGTGTAGATTGATTTCTCTGTAATGATCAGTAGTATAGTAGTATATTAATGTGCCACAAATATACAAGTATTTGCTATGTATGATGAAATTATAAATGAGAAATGGCAACAGGAGATTGGAGTACAGGTTATGCAATTTATTGATGATCCTCTCCCCGTGTTGATTTGCTCTCACGAAAAGATAGCAGAGACCGTAGTACACTGGTCAGAAAATGATATCAGATGTATTCATAGTTTCATAACTCCGTTTCGAAAAAAGGTAAGATCCAGATTAATGCGATGTTGCGTTGTTCGTTTTGGAATGTTGATTAGTCAAAATACGACTTGTGAGATATTGCACATGTCTTACACTAGACACTAATTGTAAAAAAGTAGTTTCCTCACAATTGGTCTGGAACCATGCATACATCTTTAACGTACATAAAGGTGGTGTGTCGCTGCAATGGCACAGAGAAAGGCAATCTTAATATGTATAAATATTAGTTTTAAAAATGTAAAGCGCTCGTAGTATAGGCCTCAGATGAAACGACCTGTTGTCGAGATATAGGATTGCACTATTTCAAATAAACGAATATTCAATTCGTTCCTAAGCCTCGGTATACCAAACAACTGGTCGGTTACAGAAGTAACCTGATTATTAGACCTGGCAACCTTTTCCAAAATTAATTGTCTGGGTTGATTGTATAATGAACACTGAGCACAATAATAATGTGAGTCTTTACAGTGATGACCGCACTGGGAAAAATAAGTTGTCGGTAATATGGTGTTCTTGTTTGTCGAAATGTAGGTCACTGCAATTATTTCATAATCGACAATGTAACACGTTCTGTCTTCGTCGTCCTGTGTTTTTGTATTGCGGGGTCATAATATCTGCTGTGGCCATACACACAGTGTACATTTCGGCATGCATTGTCTTTGTTGAGTTCGCCCGTACTGTTTTAGTAGGAGCGATACATTCCGATATCATAGACGGGACAAAGGAAGAACTCATCACTAAGTCCTGTAGTATTGTCTTGACTAAACCATAAAACCATAGAGGGTTGTTAAGTGGATACTCGGTCAGTTAACCCGATGTTTCGTGTATCAAAGACGTTAGGCAGTTCTTGGGGGGCGGGGGGGGGGGGGTTGTCCATCAATGGTGCTATGCCAAATACGTAGCTTGTGACTTTTCTTCTTTCTTTCAGCTAGATATAACCAGTTTTGATTAAGACCATGTCAGATAAAGCTGACCGGGTGAGGTAAGTAACGATAGGTCCGGCTTCAATCTGTATATAATCGTTCTAATTTATTCAAGAGATTGCAGGAGCGTTGCTACAGACTTCGTGAACATATTCCATAAAAAGTAAAGTATATGTTTTATTCACCAGATCAAGAACTTGTCTATTTACTAAAAATCAATTTTACGGAGCTGTGCTATATGAGAAGATACGCTTTACAGATGTCATCGATTTGAATCACAATCTAGATTTGATAGTAGAGCTATTTCCAGGTGTTTGTGTTGTGAAACTTGCTTCTGATTATCAAGTGTTAATTCGAGTAATTTTCTTAATTTTCAAGACCGAAAAGGACTTAGACTAGGGTTCTGTTAGTGTTAAATGCCACACCAACCACTATAAAGCATTCGTATGCCCTGTCAATGTCATCATTTAGTGTGTTAGCACAATGATCGCTGAAAAAGCAGGTGTGCGTGGTCGGCGTACATGTACGTGTAGATGAAGTAATAACTTTGACGAGGTCGTTATTGTACGTTAAAATAAGAAAGAGCCAGACCCTGTTGAGCCGGTAAAACTTTGTCTACGTTGTATCGACAGTCTAGCAAGACACTTGATTAATTTAATGCGGATGTAATGGTGTCTGATTTCTCTAAGACCGTCCTTAAGTCTTCATAAATAATTCGCGTTGATAGTGGCCATTTCCAGTCTAAATACCTGTGATGGATTTCATTGCCAGCGTAGGTGGCTCACTCCTTTCTCGCGATACAGGGATTCACTCAAGGCACAATAGGTCCTGACAGCTCACTATTTCCCATGAGGGATCACTGTCTGGTGACTTACGCGAAGACGCCGAACGAATACAAATACTATGACAATGTGTGGCCCAAAAACAGCTTACAGTCGATACAAAGGGATGTTTACTGCTCAGAAGGACATTTGTTCTTATGGTCCGCTTTTTTAGAAGTTTTTCAAAATTCGTCAATTTTTAAGGAGGAAAATGTGTGTGTACTTCCAACATGCTTGTTTCTTACATCTACAATAATACATTAATATCCGTGTACGTGCTGTGGTCGGCTGCACAACAGAACAGTACAATACACTGTTCTTGAAAACAGCTATAGCAGAAGGCAGTGGAAGGGTGGCATGTGCGGCAACATTATACAAATACGAAGTTGATCTTAGATATCATAAAGCGGTATTAGTCTCCGTAATAGGGATGTCATCCATCTACATCATGTCTGCAGCGAACCTAATACGTTTTCATATCTGGTCGATAACTTCAGCTGCACAAACTGTGTTTCGTTTCATCGGGTGATGTGTAAATGTCATGTCTCATAACACAAGAACTCTGGCTCACAAAGTCGCCGTTATAGACTTTATCCTATCCATCAAAAACTATCTTAACTCGGATAACAGCTCTTTTGATCATCCTTAATGGACGAGACGGCAACGCTTAAGAGTATCTTGAACAAGAAATTTATCTTCAATGTTATATCCTTTTGACATATCAACATAAATTTTATATACATGTATTGTGCCCACATCGAAACAACGTTTAGTTGGTTGGGGCGCATGGACGCCATTCTTATCGGTGAAACCTTTAAAAAGGAAAGTGACACACCAGAGCAACTTTTTTATTTTTTGTGACTTGTTCCGCTATATTATCACGTCTACGCAGGGACATGGCTGGGGGGTCTCCGTTTGGGGGTGTCCACTTTGTGGAATTCCAACTGCACCCCTCCCCTTGAATCCGACCCAAAAACAAGTTTTGCATAATTCCATTTGCATCCCTCCCCCTTTGCACCTCAGTGCTCAGGCCTAATCTATTATATATTTTGGAAGATCTGTTTGTGTGTGTGTTTGTGGGTGAGGGTGTGTGTGTGTGTGTGTGTGTGTGTGTGTGTGTGTGTGTAATCGATGAACTCGAAAACGGCAGACCCGATTTCGATGAAACTTGGTATGTGGGGGTATTTTCGGCCGGGGGGTGACATAGGCCTATTGATTTTCAGATCCGAGGTCAACTTTTCACGTGCCGAGGTCAAATCTGTTTTTACGCTGTGTTACGGGACTTTCATTTGAGTTCGGTGCTTACAAATCGATTCGAAACAGCGCGAATAATAAAATGCCAGTCATAATAATGACACTGTGAGAATCGTTCGTGTTTCCTCTTTCCAACGATATATAATGCGTATGTATCCGTTTTAGTTATCTGCCTCAATTATCAAGAAGAAGTGGTACTATCTTCCATCAGGATAAAAACAATGCGTAACTTCTATGACGTCGTTAGAGGTCATAACGTTAGATCACGTTAACGCTTAACCGGCCGATGCATTTGACTGTTTCAGACGGCTTGGCGATATCTCGGGCACCGATGGTAATTTATCTTTACGTTCAAACTTGATAATTAATGAGCGTGTGTATATGAGGCGCGTTTATATACTTGATTGGAAATCAAATCTGGTTAAACTGGCGGATTTTTACGGACGAAATTTGATGCATAGGCTATCTCGGTATCCGCTGGGCCGATTTCCCGGTAGCCGCTGGGCCGATTTCCACCATTTTTGGGGTGTTGGTGTTTGACCCCACCTGACCTTGACCTTCAAAATGGTCAATTCAAGGTCAAAGCCCGGACGAAGTCGGGTCACCTTCTAGTAGCCTATATATTCATAAATCATGGTTCTATATACCCGCCGGTATGAGAACAGTCAGACATTTGAACCTGAAAATTGCATAAATCCTAACATCTAGTGGTCCAACTCCAGATAAATGCACACGGCTACCGACAAGAGACCAGGACACATCGGGCCGACAATGGTTGTTCGGCCCGGTGGGAGAAAAGTTTGAAAACAAAACAAGAAAATCGCAAATTCCTAGCATCTAGACTGGCCTCAAGCTTTCCTAGTGTTGGAAATTTCAAACCTGATACTCGGCAATTTTGACCAAATGTAGTAAAATATTGTTTTCTTAAACTAATTAGCAGTTTTGTATTGGCCACGGGGGAGGGACCATAGTCGGCCCTGTGTGTGAATTTTTTGAAATCTGAACAAGAAAATCGCATCTAGATTAGCCTCAAGTCTTTCTACAGTAGGAAATTTCAAACCTGACACTTAGTTTCGAAAATTTCCAACTGATGACATTTCCAATGACAGTCTTGACGAAATGTAGGACAATATCGTTTTCTTAAATTAACTAGCAGTTTTTGACTGGCCACGGGGGAGGGACCAGGACACAAGCTTTCCTTAGTTTTTGGAAATTTGCAACCTAACACCCCCCCCCCCCCCCCCCTAAGGTTGGAAAATTCCCAACTGATGGCCATTTTAGTCCAAATGTTTTACCAAAGGTAGGAAAATATGCAAATATTGATCCAAAAACAATACATTTCCCCCAATAAATTGTTTGAACATCAAACTACAAGAACATTTTCAACCTATTGTTGGTGTGAAATTTCCAACTAATGTTGTGTCAGGTATGAAATTTCCAACTGTTGAAATGTTTTACCAAAGTTGGGGGTGAGACACACCCCAACCACCCCCAGTCGCCACGTCCCTGCGTCTACGTGAAAATTATTGTAGATTACACACCAGGCAAGAAAACACGATCGACGACACAGTCTATATCTATGACCAAGCTATCATAAAAATGAGGAAATACAATCATCGGAATGGGCTCAAACTGTCAGTAGTTTAGCAATTGAATATGTTTTTTCTACTTTAGCAGAAAAAATACCCAGCTTATGCGCACATACATTCCACATAGAACGATACGATAAAGCCGAGACGAGCCTGACTGGATGAATCCCTGGATTAAATATCTAATTAGAAAACATAAACGAATTCACAAAACAAATAAAATGAATATACCCCCCCCCCCCCCCCCCCCCGCCATTTTGGAATGAATATCGAAAGGTTCGTAACGTAGTAATTTCCGAGGTTTGAGCGGCCAAAAGCATTCGTCTACTAAATGTACAAGATATTTTTTGCAAGATCCCAAGACCACGATTGCAAACGGAGGAAAATAATTAAGCGGCTCTCCCCAAACAATAGTGGCAGTGTACCGACTTTGGTTTGGCAAGGTAATGTTGTTTTGTCAGACGACGAAAAATCCGAAGTGATTACCAATTAGTTTGTAATATCGCATCCTTAGATATACCAGTAAACCCCCAAGCGCAATTGAATACGACTCTAACCTGACTATATTGTTAATCATGGGCATTTCCTAATAATAAGTATTTAATGCAGTACAAAAACGTCCGCCCGATAAGGCTTCTGGCATCGATCTTATCAGCCGCGCCTATTGAAAACTGCCCAAGTCTGAGCACGCCCCTCTCAAATTTGTTAACGTTTTCTGCGTGCAGCATATTTTCCACCGATACGGAAACGAGCAAACGTTGTCCTGCATGATACAGAAGAAAGACTACCGCAGCAATCCTGAGATATATCGCCCAATCTCATAATTGTTAATCTCTCTGGGTACGTCTATTGAAAAGTGTACCAATAATCACTTTAATTATGACGCACCTCCAGTCCAATAACATTTTAACCGGACATCGATCAGTGTTTGTGTCTGCCGATTCAACATCTTATCAGTTGTGCGACATATTTGGCAATATTTGTAGATCATTAGAACAGGGACACGATATACGGTTGTTATATTTTGACATAAGCAAAACTTTCGACAATGTGGCACGACGGCCGATACTTCATGCTACAGGAATCGACAATAACTTACTCCGCTTGTTCAGATCGTATCTATTCATATCTGTCTGACCGTCAGCAAAGTCTTAGCCTATGGCCAATCCGGAATAGGACATATAACCACATGAGCGCCAAAAGGGTTGTCATGGGACTTATACTCTTTCTTGTTTTATTAATAACATAGTCGAAAATATGGCATGTGACATTCGGCTTTTCGCCGACGATACTTCAATCGCAGTTGTTGTCATCGACGACTCTGATATAGGAGCGACTCTTTTACAGCATGGTATATATAGACTAGAATGAAGGTCCTCCAAATGGCCTGTCAACTCCAATGCTCTAAAACAGACGCATTGATGTGCACTCGGAAACATATCGAGCTTGTTCGTCCAACCTTGTTCATGAACCAACAGCCCATTTAAGAAGTAAATATACGCATAAACATCTTGGGATTATTTGGAACAAAATTTGCAGCTGGGGACCCGGCCCCAATATTGAACAAGTAATGAAAACCGCATGGAAACGCATTTCTCGCTTGAGAAAATATCGATTCTATCTCTATAGAGCAGCTCTCGAAAATGCTCTTTTACAACGATAAGACTAAACCTTGAATATTCCTGTGTTGTTTTGGCATGGTTGCAGCCAGCAAGAATCTGACAACATTGAAGATATACAGTACGAGACAGCTCACGTTGTGACAGGCGTGACCAGGTCTGTCATTAATGCATCACTACTTGGAGAAACTGATTTGGAAACCCTTAAAGGCACGGTTGGCCTTAGTTGTCGAAAATATTCATATTTGTTCCAAACACCGTAAACAGACAAACATTAAAACGCATACAGTTTCGTTCAAATATACCATGACCATCGCGTAAACAGCATGCTATCATAAAGACTTACTATATTTTACATAAGCAAGAGCCTTATTGTGTTACAGAAGACAGCACAGTGTCACTGGCTAATCACAAACAAATGATATAAACGCTCTTTATTAGTTCCATATAAGGAATTCAGCAACAAAGAACGCTCTTTACGTTTACCATCATAATATAAACAAACACCAGAAAAGTAACTTTGTATGCTTTTGTTTACATAACAATGGTCAAACAAATGACAATAACATACTGTTTATGCGATATTTCTTATTTGTATACGGACAAAGTCTGTCTACATTTTGATGTTCTTTCTGTTTGTGGCGGTTTTTGATGGGTGGAAATATTTTCACAGGATACTCACTGCCAAGGCCAACCGTACCTTTAAATAATCGCGGTGCGAAAAACACAAAATAAAATTATGTTATAAGAATGTAAATGGTTCCTGGTTTTGACTACGAATATTACAGTAATTAGTTTCTACCACCAACAATCATTTTGTGGAACAACCTAGACACAGAAAAGGTAATCGTTGACTCCCTGGCGACTTTCTCAAATTATCTCGAACCAAACCGAAAGATGGTTCTACCACGCACACAACTGCGAAGCTCAAATTATGCATGACCGCCTCAGATTAGACTTTATCAATTTGAATTACCACAAATAGTCCAATTCGTCTCCGACCAACCCATGTGTATCTGTGGTGAAGTAGAGGACGCAGATCATTATCTACTTGAATGTCCAATATACAGTCCCAACGAGCCTTATTTATGAATGAAGTATCTGATAGCTGTAACACCAACACCATTGTTCTAATGAATTATTGCAGGAAGATAACATAAAGTTTTTCCGAGAAGTTCAAAATACATTATTCGAACCAAAATATTCATATGATACTTGAATGAATGAAAGTTTATCGCAAAGTGACTAAATATAGCGAAACAAGCACAACCATATTTACACCATGTACACATCCAACAAATTCGTGCGTATATATGTTATACAGATTCATATACAGTATCTAAATATTATATCATTAAAAACTTAACAGAGAAGCACCATTTAACACGTTTCTCCATAAATATTACAAATCATGATGTTTTCGTCGTCTGACGATTTTCGCCACCTTTTATAATCCAGTTTTAATGCGACTGTAAAATAAGGCTCTTGTAGAAGGTTGGCATGAAAAATGTGCATAAAGTTCATAAGGACTGTTTTGACATAGTTCAATTCAATATTTCAGATTCCCATTTTGATTCCAATTGAAGATTTAAAAGCGTTATTTTTATATAATGAAACCATTTGGAAAATTCACAATTACCAGAACAATTTGATGCATAAGGTGTACATGTTTTATTACTAGTTCAGATCCATCAATCGACACTAGTTGGTCCAGTAACCTTGCATACTGCATGTTATTTCAATAGAGGGTGGATTTCAACCAAGTTCTCCAAAAACCATATAATTTTGCGTGCTGGATTTCATAGAATATACAAGTTTGCAATATTTCAAGTGTAAAGTTTCAAGTTTGTATTTTGTCATATCCCCATACCTTGCCTGCATATAATGTAAGCAACATTCACTTCGACCACAAAGCCAACACGTATGTTTACATTAACTAACATGTACATAGATGCGATTTGTATGAGAAATATTAATTCTTTAGTTCTATATCTATGTTTGTTAATATGTGTCTGTTTTAATGGGGGACCATCTATAGATGGCTCAAATGGAGTCTAACTATTACTACTATTTGCGAGGAAGATAATGGTGCAGGTTAAAATATCCGAAAGTGACGATGTTGGTGTCAGGGACATCAACAGGGGAGGGGCAACGAATCGAGGATTTGTTTTGCCTCCAATTTCCACAAATTATATACATAATCATCTCCATGATAAGAGGACTCTAAGGGCACTAAATTTTATAATAATGTGTTTAGTCGCCGATATCCACCAAACTTATATACCGTCATTCGTGATATGAGTCTAATTGTGTGGTCTAAAGATGTCAAAAGTGGCGACACTCTAGTCGATGGGGGAGCCGCGCTCTAAATCGCGTTGGGTAACATTTTACCCAATACAGTGGCGCATTATTATATCCCAATGTTGAGCAATGTTATACTCAACACAGGGTAACAGTTTACCCAATATAAATTTCCCTTTTGCGTTGGACAATTTTTTGAGTTCGCGTTCGAGTGGTGCTATATGTACCATTGTGTTTTGTAATGTTGTGTAAAATGTTATCCAAAGCTATTTAGAGTGATGGGCACTCATATATACACAAAATTGGCGAGGGGCCACCAACATTGATAAAACTATTTTTAGGGCTGATTTCCACAAAATTGATATATATTCTTCTCGATGATACGAGGAATCTAATCGTGGGGATTGAAGACGCCGGGTTTTTGTTTTGGGTCAGGGATGAGCAGGGGGTGGGCAGGCACTAACATTGATAACAATGTTTTAGTCGCCGATTTCCACCAAAGCTATATATAGTCATCTCCATGATACGCGGAATCTAATGGTGGGGTTTAAAAAAACAAAGTGACCCTATTTGAGTCAGTGCCCTTGCCCTTACAAGTTAAACTTTTTGTGGGGTCCTGTTGTTATATAGGGCCTATCTATTGCAAAATTTCCATTTACGCGCACTGTCGATACTAAACATGAACACTATTCGCCCATGTCGTTATTGGATCATTGTGCCTATTTATAATTGTGGTTTGCACGCGAATCCAGCGCGACATAAAGACTTAAAACAGTTTTACATAACGGATAGTGCAGTATATTTCAATCGGTCGTTGAAATTACGAGTTGTGCATCCATTCGGCCCATGACAAACAAACAAATTCACGGGTGCATGGACTAAGATTACTTGCGCAATGTGTTAGTTGGCAGATAGTGACAATTCAACTCACGAACGTTTCTACTCCAGACAAAACGAACTGCCCAGACACGCGTTAAGACATTGGAAAACCACTCAGGGGGATATCGTTTCAGAGCGGACTGCGTTTAATATGATTGTCTAATAAATTCCACAGCAAGAGCCGAGTATATAACACCAAAAGACACTTGTCCTTGACAACAAAGAAATATACGGCGCAATTCCTCGTGTAGTTAGTCTCTTACGATCAGAGTTAGCTGACACGACGGCACCGTTCATTACCAATATCACCAGTCGATCAAATTGGCCATATTTCAATGGTGGATAACGAGCACTTATTCTAGCTAAGACAGGGCAGGCATTATCGACCCTTGATTGAATCTCTGGTCTCTCTTGTTCTATTGTATTTTGATGAGGTCGACGAGACAGTCGTGTGAATTAGGTCAACTAGCATACATATGTACATGGAATGTGTTTTATTTGATACGTTCGTCAACAACAAAAACACACGTGTGTCTGTGGTATATTGTCTACAATAATCAAAACTACAAAATAGCTGATGACATGTGATTGGTGGATACTGGAAACAAAAGACATGCAAATGTATCAGTACGTTTGTCTACAAATTATCTAGGGAGAAATGTGAAAGTGTGTTATCCTATATTCTTGTATTCGAGCTTGATCTGTATAATCTATATATACAGATATGCTGTATATGTATATTTAAAAAAATAAATACTCCTGGTTCCCTTTAGTCTAAACTATGTTTAACACACATATTTGACAGATTTGACGTTCGACATGCAGTAATGTGATTTAAACTAAACTGGCCACTTGGACCCACATGGAGACGCCGAATATGGCTGAGGAGATCAATCTCAACACAAAAGTGAGAATTGGTATATATATGTATATATGCTTTCAGAGTTTGGTGAATTTTAAGGGTACACAACTTCCGATTAAAAGTGGGTATATACGCACATGCATGGGTATACAGTGCCATGTCGGATTCCAAAGTGTCTTTGTGATATTATGTTCCCTATTTAAATCGTCTACTTGATTCTCATTATCACAATGATAATTTAAATATTTAGACTGTTTACAGTAATTCTAAGTAGTGGATTTTATGTTTGGCAATACATGATCATACAGTCATACAGTTCAAAATGGTACCACAGCAGACGACAATTTGAGCGCAATATCCAAGCATGTCTATCATTCCCCTTTTTTCTGGCGGGAGTCACCCCTTTGATTGCACTCACGCCCCGGTTCGTCAGTTGAAACGCTTCAGACGCGCAAGATTTGCCACAACTGAACCTCAGTTAGAGCCTTATAGAGTGGCATTACCGGGCTGCTCTTGGCTGAAACATTCGTTGATTAATATATATCCTTTTCCTATCGGATGCTATGGCGCCCACCATCGGTCAAATCACACAATCCTTATAAGGAGATTGGTCGGCAGATTTGATGATAGTAATCCTCGCGTTCTATTCTTATGAGAGCAGATTGTCGTTCCCATTAACGGAATTCACACGGACAATTCGCATCTTTTACGAGAGTTCGTTGTATCTGATATTCTTTAAATCGCATAGCTGGGAAAGTAGGAGGGTGGAGATTAGCGGTACTTCACTGAGCTGTTAATTGCGAGAAAGTCTGCAATTTGGCTTGTCGAACAATTTTATGCGGACTCCACCAAACGCGTCCACGCATTACCAATTCATCAGCGACCCGCGATAAGATCACGCTGGATTCTACAGAGCTAACCACAACCTCGAAAGTCATAATTCATTATCATTGCTGGCGGTCAATCAATCAATCAATCAATTCAGTTTATTTACATGGCAATCAAGAAAAATACAACGCATGCACTGGCCACCCATGTCTGGGCACCAACTTGCCACTAAGTGTGACTATACACACATGCATGCGCCGGCCATCCGTCCGGTATACCAATGATGATATATATACTATGTATTATCTTATACAATAGAACAATTATGGTATATAAACGTATTAAATAGTGTATATTATATAGACGTGCATGCATGTATACCAAATACATGCCTTGTCAATAATTGTGGGACTGTTTATACGTTATACGTAACCATCGCCAATAGTGCATGTATTACATCATTCTGCATTACCTGTATTTACTTTCGGGGAGGGATTAGATTCATTGGATCTAAACCTGTTTCGAAAACTTTTAATATTGCAGATCCCCACGCATGACTTGGACCTTGGGATTATAAAAAAATTGGGAAAGTTTTGTAACATTGGGGTGCGTCCAATAGTAACTCGCAATGAATCTATATCGGATATCTTTTAGAGGCAATTTACATCAGATTTCCCACTATCTCCATCACAGAGCTATTGCAAAAAAATCTTTTCAGTCGATATGTCAAAACATTTACCAAACATTTCAATAAATTTGTAAAATGACTGGAATGTTTAGTCAATTTGAAACAGGCATTTTACAAATTGACTGAAAATTTCACAGTATCAAGTCAGTCAAGTTGTAAATTGAGACATTGCTTGTAACATATATACATGCAGCGGAACATGCAGGCTTGTGCGAAACAGTTCAGCTTAATTGAACTGATATATGGGAGCCTCCGCTGTTGGGTATTGTGCGTTCTGATAGAGATTACAAAAGTAGTCAATGTATGTGGACGAAAGCCAGCAAGATGCCACACACTGGGTGAAAGTCGTTGATTTTTGAGAGACACAATACAACTAACTAACCTGTTCTATAGTTCTATCCTGTATAAAAACTTCCTCGCACAATGATAGATCACTATCATCCACTCGAGACATCCAAAAAACAAAGTCTATCAAAAGTCGACACTGTGATAATAACCGAGCGCGATTTGTTATTTCCCAGTAATTTGGTGAATCAGGATGTAATCACATCCCGATTGCCGCCAGCAAGACGTTCCAATACGGAACTTTTAAGTAAATTACGTCGCTGGAAGGATCGTGATATCAGGCTTCGCCCGAAGGACGTAATCTTCTGGCGCGCTCCATTAGGTATTGAGTAATTCCGACAAGCGTCTTCCAACTGCCAATCTGGTGGCACGACATCAGTACTGGGATATTCCTTCAGTCGATAGTGACAAACCGCATTCTCCTGGTAGTTACCCAAAACCCATAGGCTTGGCTGAATTTTATTAAACTGTATACGGCTTCCTGTGGATGATATATGGAGCAGAATTTCACGCTTGGCATTGGGGTGATCATTGATTTCTCAGCCTGTACCGTCTGTGAGATTCGTCGAAATATGTCATCCTGTGTGAAACAATATACAGTTGTCGCCCGTTGTCGAGGGAGACATTGAGATTTGTCACCCGCTCGAGAACGGAATGTCTCCCGAGGAGCGAAGCTCCGAGGGAGACATTCCGTTCTCGAGCGTGTGACAAATCTCAATGTCTCCCGAGAAGAAGGGCAACAACTGTTTTGTTATCCGATTATACCACAGAAAATATCCTTGCCATCCACACGCACGATGTTGCACTGAGTCACGAGTGCTTTCTTTCCCGACTATGTATATTTTCAGTAACTTCTTATCAGCCAATAGGATTTCTGTTCCGTAAACGATAGTCAAGCTGTTAAGCGTTTGGTAATCCGCGTTTATTTACGATCATTTTGGTGGTCAAATCGTCAATATCGGTCCATGCAATGTAAACCAATAAGCCACATAGGTATGTTCTCGTCTTCTGCAATGTGGCATATTCAATGTCGTCTTGTGTGCGCAATTTACTCGCGATGTTCATTTCATAACGGCCTTCCCCGAAAGCTATTGGGAAGTTGTCAATTTCATTAATGTACATTCATACGTGTCAGTGCTCATGGCGATCCTCACATAAACAAATTCTATGATCACATTGCAGACATCGCGGAGGATAAGCGTACATTACCATTCATTCGCGACAAATGTATGCATTACGTTGTCTACAAGCGAACATTTATCACCAACCAACATCAAGGGATCCTCTCTTTCAATCTTGCATCATAATGTCGACATGAACAAATTGAATCACCGAGATGTTTCAATGTAAAAAGTCAATAATAACGCTTGTCCGATAAAAGTATCAACTTAAAAGTTCGAATATTAGTGTTCACTAAATATATGCAAATTAGCAAACACCACAACTGGTGTGTTTTGCGAATCCGTGGGGTATATAAGATCTATTATTTTTTAGTACGTCGTAGTGATGTGAAATATGTGAGTTACTGCAGCGTGTGTTTGGAGATATTCTTGCAATATAGCACCAGGCGGGCGACAAAAACAATGTCTCCCGGGTCAGCGGGCGACATTGTGATTTGTCGCCCGCACGTGACAGCACATGGGCCAACCAGAAGGGTGGAAAATAGGGAGGAGGATAACAACATAACTAGCCGGTCGACTGACTGGTCTCTACCTCACGTGTTCGTGATGGTATATTACGAATACACCTTATACACCCCCGACGGTAAGCCGATTCGCATGAATGAGTTTTGAGCTGCGCCAAATTTAATTTGGAACACAACTGTTGGCTTTTTCGGCTGTATATAAGTTTGACACGACTCTAAACTATAAGCGTTTTGGACCGGCTTAAACTATTATATATTTTGGAAGATCTGTATGTGTGTGGTGTGTGTGGTGTGTGTGTTCGCGATGAACTCGAAAACGGCCGACTCGATTTCGATGAAAATTCGTATGTGGGGGGTATTTCGGCCGGGGACGGGCATGGGCCTATTAATTTGCCCGTGCGACGTGACCTTGACCTTCAAATCGGGTAATTTCAAGGTCAAACGCCCGAATATCACGGGATTTCGATGAAACTTGGTATGTGGGGTTACTTTCGGCGGGGGATTGGCATAGGCCTGTTAATTTCAAGGTCAAATCGGGTAAAACCGGATGGATTTCGACGGGCACGTTTGTCGGGTACTTTTGTCCGGGCAGTGTTTTGGACTTGTTAAATCATGACCCCACTTGACCTTGACCTTCAGAATGGACAATTCAAGGTCAAAGCCCGGACGAAGTCGGGTCACCTTCTAGTATATATATATTTTGCGATTTTAATTTTTGTAGTGTATGTGTCTTCCATGGTATGCACTAACTTCATGTCCATACAACACTGAAACTGTAGCTATTTAGCAAGGTAGTAGTAAATTTATTTTGTTAAAATGGAAAACTTAATAAATGCGCGATGATTTGGTTAGGATATATACTTCAAAAATAAGCGTGTATGTCAAAAACAGTTTACAACACAACATAACACAAATTCGGACACCACTAAGACGGCAATAGTTTCTAGCGGTGTGACTAATTACCGCCCGGGACCGCCCCACGAGCCTGTGGACACTATATCTCGACGTTATAGCGTAGCGACATACCCCACGAGGTCAACATAGACAATTTTACTCGCTCGCTCGTCTCCGGCCGGTGTTATTAACCCCACAAATGCCGATATTGGCTAAGAGAGACGGTTGATTACGGGTGTCTTCGTGTGTTTTGGACAGTATATTTTGGTGATGCGTGGTAGTGCAATACACCTGAGTGTGAATTCCATATATTGACTCGTTGACGCGTCCACGGCCGATGTTATTAACCCCTCAAAATCCGGTAAAATACTATATAAACAAAAAGAGCCCGGGACCGCCATGGACCGCCCGGGCGCCCCCATGGGCCCGTTGACATTATATCTCGACGTTATAACGTAGCGACATACCCCACGAGGTCAACCTAGAAAATTTTACTCGCTCGCTCGTCTCCAGTCGGTGTTATTAACCCCACAAATGCCGATATTGGCTATAAGAGAGCCCGGGTGATTACGGGTGTCTTCGTTTGTTTTCGGATAGTATATTTTGGTGATGCGTGGTAGTACAATACACCTGAGTGTTAAAGTTGAGGACACCCACAGATATTTCCGAAGTGTGGGCTGATTATTAAGAAAATTTATATTCGCCTCTGATTTCTACTAACTTTGATGCCACCCACTATGATGAATAAAATAGAAAAATAACAGAGTTGTTAAGCGAGTCTAGTGCTGGGACGCTCGATAGAATATTAAACTATCCGGTCTCAGTACATGAATTGTCCGATGTACTCAAGGCAACGAAAACCGAAAAAGCTGCAGGTTACTAAACGATCTGCTATGAACATATCATATACGGCTGACCATATCTACATGTGCATACAGCCAAGCTTCTATCTGTCATGCTCTCTCTTCCATGTATTCCCAGCCAAGCAAAGCTTGGTGTGATTGTATCACTTTATAAAGGGGGTGGGAAACCAAAGACAAAGTTTGACAGCTATAGAGCGATAACATTACTTCTGGTTATATACAAACTGTTGGAAAAGACTTTACTTGCTCGAATTGAAAGGAATTGCCCACTCTTGATATCAACGCGTCCATTGCAACACGGGTTTCAGAAAAATATCAGTTGTCTCATGTCTTCTTATGTCACACAGGAGAGCATCTCTTACGCCGATGAACAAAATTATCGCATGTTCGCCTGCTTTTTAGATGTGCACAAAGCATTCGACACTGTATGGACGAACGGACTACTTATGGAACTATTTTGCGTGGTTTCACTGGGAATATACTTAAACTATGTAACGAATTTCTGACCGGTGTAACTTGCACAATAGATATAAAACAAGGCGCAAGACAAGGAGACCCTTTCGCCAATTTTGTATGCAATATTCATTGATGATTTGATTCATGAACTTGAGCTGTCAGGTTTTGGCCTTATGCTACACGAAATAAATTGCTCGTCACCGACCCAAGCCGATGACATGACCTTCCTTTCTCTCTCATCTTTTGGTCTGCAAAAATTATGTGATATATGTAGCTCATACAGTAGAAAATGGCGGTTTATTTATAATCAACAGAAATGTAAAGTTATCGTATTCGATGGAAAACCACTGAACCCAGCTAATTCGCGATCCTGGTTAATTAACAATGTTCCTGTTCTAGAATCAGACGGGATCATCCATCTTGGAATACCTTTGCAGAAAACTAACCGTCAAAACACACTCACAGATTCCATATGCTCGAAACTTCGTTCAACATTCCTAATGCTCAGTAATGCTGGAATGTATGCGGGTGGAATCACACCCATTAGCTCCTTGGCGATTTACAAGTCTATTGTACTCGCATGTGGCCTCTACGGGTCAGAGTTTTTGTACAACACGTCAGTTTGTAATGCAACCAAGCTGGAACGAATCCATCGCTTCTGTTTAAAACTCATTCAAGGCCTATCGCCGAGATGCAGAACAGATATTGTCCTTGGTTTGTTGGGAACTTCGTCTTTGGAGTCAGTCATTGAAGACAGAAAGCTTTCTCTGTTCGGTGGCTTGTGTCGTGTTCCTACGGGAAAGGCCTGCAACAACGTCTTTCTCTGACGCCTTTACGAGTGCATCTACACACCACCATATGACAAAAATTCGTCAGTGTTATGTAATATTATCTCGATCCTCGAGAAGCACGACATGACCGATGCCCTAACTGAATATGTCCAATTTGGTACATTCGTTATTATCTTGGAAAAGGCGAGTCAGATGTACTATACATAATGCAGACGAATTCGCGTGGAAATCAAGAATAAGTAATGACCCATCATTCAATCGATTTGTAAAAGTACACGACACGCTGCAAGTTTCACCTATTTGGTACCTTTGTAGAAAATTCCCAAACAACAGGCGATCATACCACACACTAGCAAGTGTAATTGAAGCAACCACTTCCTCGGATGCAGGATTCTGCTCTGGCTGTGAACTTTCATACACCGATATCGTAGAACACATACTCATTGAATGCCATTACCTTGTAAATATAAGAAACGACATGTTCTATGGTATCATTAACCAGTTTGGGGTACACCCATTTATTCTTGTTGATCAGCTATCGTCCACCAACATGGTCTTACTTCATATATCACTCATCAATGATGAACTGATGTCTGTGCTTAATGATATTGACTCCTTCCTGAACTTCATGATCTCGGCTACATCACGATTATGGCATGCATACTTTCTTCTGAAAAAGCGCGATGTTGCTCGATCGGATACAAGAGCCGATGTTGCCCTGATCGACCCGAACACCTACTTTGATCCGCCATAGACTACCGATCCGTTCTCACAGCATGACTCTCCAACAAATCAATAACAATGTTACGGATCAGTTGTGATTCGTCTGTGTCTGCATGCTTTGCTTATCTTCTAAGCCAGGGGCACGGGCAGGTCACAACTGCTTCGAATTCGTTGGAGTCGCGCGGGGACAGCATTGGTGTCGGTTCACATCCAGTTCCATATTTCTTGTAGAGACTCTCATGCGATAACTAACAATATATATGTTGAAACACTGAATTTTTCCACAGATACATGCCAATGAGTTCACAATGAGTTCACACAAATACATGCCAGTGAGTTAACGCAAATTATTGTATTATAAATGTCTTATTTGCAGGTGACTGTGTACCACACATTGTGGTTCCATTGTATATAATGCTAATTTAATATTCATGTTTATCAATTTATGTCAATCTTCATTTATAGAGGAAATAAAGATGTAATAATAATAAGTTTTATATTTTGACACGAGCGGGTGTAATTATGTTGATTTCGACAGCAACTGCTTGTCTGAAGAGAGCCGCGGCAGATGTGAGAAAGTGTTAATATCAATTAGCACTAAAACTGTATCGCAATTGTTATATTGTATACATTGACAACTTCACAATAATTAGAAGACATATTGGCTGATTTAAACCGAAACTGTTTTTTCATAACACTTTGGGAAGACGAACAGTTATCTCGTGACAACAGTGGAGATTTGCGATACGGTTTCCGTGTTTTTATTGCAATCGAAAATGGTCGTAATCTTCTTGGTGCTAGACTATAACGATCAAGATGACGAAAAGAGTATTTGTGATTCTGGAAACCCGTGCACTTAATTTGCTTACCGACCAATCACACGATATTACGTTATGGGGTACATTATATATAATCGTGTGTGAATTAAGAATAAAATATAATCCTAAATATCTTAAAATCATGCGACCACGTATTCCACTCACGCTTCCATCCATGGTGCTGTATCCGTGTTCCGACTGCTCTACTGAAGCTGAAGGTGAGTCAATATATTTTATATGGGGGGGGGGGGGGTCGCGAACAATTCCATGATACAAGGTTCAGGTGGATGGTGTCTGAGCCCCAATTCAGACGCTAGGTAAACGGGCGGTAATAGTTGCAGACCGGTAAACAGTGGCAAATGGACTGGACGCATATCTGTCAGAGAGTCGAATTATAATTCGCGGTATGGCGCTTTTTATTCGTATCTTTTGAGAACATACTTTCTGAACTCCAAATTTCAGATAAATGGGATTGTGAAGCCAATTCGATACTATATTATATCAATTCTACATGCATTGAAATATATCAATTTAAGCAATCACATGGTTGTTTTTAAATTGTCTTTTAATATTAGCCTTTTCGTCAGTCACAATGCTTGAGTCTTTAGAAAATATCGGCAGTGGTTGTTCGCCACCCGGTGGCGAATTGTTATATTTTATAGGAATCACCCTGCCGCGGCGAATGACCATATTACATAGGAATCGCTATTCGCCACCCGGGTGGCGAATAGCGTTGATATATTTTCTTTATTTGCTCCACATACCGAGCGTATGATGATCTCCATCATCGGGAATAATGATTTTCAGTCCTTACCCAAAAGGACATAGGTTGGGTTGCAATACGGCCATACGGGGAGGTAGTTTGACCAGGAAAAACCTATTAGACAGGTCCAGTTGACATCAGATGTCTTAAAAGGGCACTACTAATTAATAAAATAAAATAATTAATTATATAACCAAAATTGTTGCAATCTGATCGGCGAAAATTGAAACATGTGGGTAAAATTGGCCCATAGCGTGTCAAGAGTTATAGATGCTGTTGACTTCAGACGACTTAAAGGGGCAAATACGAGAAACAGTGGGCTAGACTGATGATAATAAACACTCTTTATTGGTCATAATATTATAATATGCCAGGCATGAACTTCCAGACACTGTCACACTCTATGGAACTTTACATTCAGCTGCATAGTGTACGTGCATCACCGGTTGTATTTTATATGCTACATGTATTATAATTCTTTCAACATATTTGGTTTGTTAGTTTGGTTTACTTTCAAACGTATATGTGCATCAAACTGTGTACATTATAGTGTATTATAATTATGTTAACATATTGTGTGTGTTAGTGTTGGTATCGTTGAGATAACAATAAAGTGTTTGCATGTGTGCAATCGTTATAAGTAAATCCCATAACGCCAGGTCAAGAATGGGGTCCGTTGGTAGACATTATCGGTATTAGTATTATTGGTATTAGTTAAAACCACAATAATAAGAAATCACATTACAATTTTGTTCGTATACCAATAATAAATATCGCGTAAATAGCATGTCCCGGGCTCTTTTTGTTTATATAGTATTTTACAGGATTTTGAGGGGTTAATAACATCGGCCGTGGAAGCGTCAACGAGTCACTATATGGAATTAACGCTCAGGTGTACTACACTACCACGCATCACCAAAATATACTGTCCGAAAACACACGAAGACACCCGTAATCACCCGGGCTCTCTTAGCCAATATCGGCATTTGTGGGGTTAATAACACCGACTGGAGACGAGCCAGCGAGTAAAATTTTCTAGGTTGACCTCGTGGGGTATTTCGCTACGTTATAACGTCGAGATATAATGTCCACGGGCCCATTGGGGCGCCCGGGCGGTCCCGGGCTCTATTTGTTTATATAGTATTTTACCGGATTTTGAGGGGTTGATAACATCGGCCGTGGACGCGTCAACGAGTCAATATATGGAATTAACACCCAGGTGTATTGCACTACCACGCATCACCAAAATATGCTGTCCGAAAACACACGAAGACACCCGGGCTCTCTTAGCCAATATCGGCATTTGTGGGGTTAATAACACCGGCCGGAGACGAGCGAGCGAGTAAAATTTTCTATGTTGACCTCGTGGGGTATGTCGCTACGTTATAACGTCGATATATAGTGTCCACGGGCCCGTGGGGCCGCCCGGGCGGTCCCGTGTGGTCCCGGGCTGTAATTAGTCACACTCGTTTCTAGTGCCTTCATCCAAGATTTTAGCATCCTGTTTCGATGCATGTCGGCATGGGGCATGCACACCTTGCTCTTTCGGCGGTTCTAACTTATTCACGCTGGTCATCATATAATCCCCGCCGTGGGCAATTAAACGCCGCTGCGGGCGTCAGCAAAACACGAGACGTGTTTTAAAATGTTTTAATTTTCCACATCAATGTTTAGTCCGAGGACCAAAACAAACAAAAAAGATCACTATATAAATATCAAATAAAAAGTAATTATCTCCCGCATCAGATAATATACAGTTATCGCCCGCGATTGAGTGAGACACGGGGATTTGTCGCCCGCTCGAGACCTGGAATGTCACCCGAGGGCCGCCAGGCCCGAGGGTGACATTCCAGGTCGAGAGCGGCGACAAATCCCCGTGTCTCACGAAAACAAGGGTGATAACTGTTTTGTTATCTGACAATGGAGTACACACGAACCTCATTAATAGCAGGCATAAATGCGCGCATATATTCTTTAATCCAGTTCGAAAAGTTAATTTTATGTTGGAATCATCGCTATTTAGAAAATAAAACATTCATAATCTGGATCAATTAACATACCCGTCATTTGCGCAGATATTCTCCGGTCAGTTTGCTGGTTGCATTGTGGAAATCGGTTCACGGAAAGAGGAGTAAAGCAATTTAGAAGTTGAGTAGCCATGCAGCGAAATGTTCGGTTTCGTTTCAAATGAGCGTGAAGACGCCGACAGACGTGTTAATTTCCAGAATGCTAAAATGTGGAACTAACACGTTGTAGTAGTGCAAAAAGAAATTGACATCTGTCACAGATCGTTACGCAACATACGGGTATTCTCTGAAGTCTGATGAATGTATTGAAGAAAAGAAATAATCAATTGATAAACAGCAAAGAGTGGCTATTTGATCAAGTACATAAACGTAGTTGTAACGTATGTACATCGTATGTGCAATTGTCTGCAGCATACCAACTACATAATAAGGTTTATATATTTGTCCCACGGTCTTTATTATTGATATAAAAAGGTCCAATATGAATATTACACCTTATAACAGATATGTGTCTGTGATAACACCATTTATACATAGCGTGCTTTAATTGCAAATAAAAAAAACACACAATTATGCAAATTAGCAAACACCACAGTTCGCGGTTGTTATGAAACAGTGTTTTTCAAAATTATCAGAGAGCTTTCAGAGAATATCTGCGCGGTGAGTTCTTCGTAGTTCTATGTTTACTGGTAACAGCTGAGCGGTCAATAACTGAGACAATGTTACCCTCGAGGGTAATATGGTGATTTATCGCCCGCCATGTGACGCACTCTCAGCCAATCAGAAGAGAGGAAAATGGGATGAAGGATAACAATACATGTTGTCCGGCTGGCAAAGTCCAAACCTGGCGAAAATTACGGGAGATGAATCCTGCCCTATTAAAATACAAGATTTTACCCAAGTAGGATCTACCGCCCACGGTAAATGAAAGACCACTGGTCTAAAATTTATATATTTCGTTTAAAATATGATAATCTACGATACGATATATAATTCCCTAACATATGGCTCAATGTATGGCTGCACGTTTTCTGAAATATCTCATTCAAATTGTAAAATTGCAAAAAAAAACAGCAAAATTATTTTGTTGTTGAAATTTTAAACCATGCCTATATAGACAACTATCCAGATTATATGAGGTTGTAATTATACTGAAAACATCATCATTGACAACACTTTACGGAGCTATAAGAGTCCAGACTCTAAAGCTGTGATAAGTTTGAGATATCGAGTAAAACACCCTATCCGCCAAAATCACCCGCACAACTATGACATCAAATCGATTGTGAATCGTTATTATGTGATCAAATTCAGTCAGAATATAATTTTGTACACTGAAGGAAATATTATGTTCTGTTATTTTTTATTTTACCATTGGGGGGGGGGGGTGAAAATCAGCCTGGAAATTGCCAAAGTTCGCTCCGTAGTTGAACCTGAATGCAAAGTGATAAATACTCCGAGTATATCTACCATGCATGTATGCGGAATATTTAAAAAAAACAGTGGAGGGATATAGCATATTTAGGACAAAAACTAACCCCACCCCATAAATTATATTCAACCCACACGCTACACTCCGATCACGATATGGCACCATATACATTTTTCAATAATTAGTCGACTTTTACTTTGCCCAGATATATATACATACGTACTCACTTGCCGTATGTTTCAATGAAACCTTTTAGAATCAATTTTAACCATATATCCACCCACAAGTCGCGGATAACACCATTAAATTAATGCCAAACATGCCTCTAACATGCACATACGCAAATTTAAGGCACACACTGTCTAGCACTCAGGCTATACCAAATGAAACTGAGTAAACAAATGGAAACACAGTTCAATGTTTCACATGTTAGATAACTTTCTCACCATCTAATGTCATTTATCACTCAAATGTATCGATTACACGAAACGATGTGTCCACGAACGAGTCTACCTGACTTACACAATCACATATTTAATGCGAAGTTTTTTAATTCGTGCGAAAAACCATGAAAATGAAATTTTAAAAAAATGGATTTTTTTCATTTCTGATCTTATTTTTCTTAAATGCAAACATATGTCCACTGTCAAATTGTTCTTATGCGATCATTTACATTTTAGCGAACATCTCTATCAAGTAAATGGTTGGTTTCAGCAAAACCGTGACCTAAAGAGCGTTTACTAATTCAATATGTCATTGTTGACGTACTTGATACGACAAACTTGTCGTACGTACTTGATACGACAAAATTCTTGTAATCATGATCTATATATAAAGTTTTCTATTATATTTTGTCGATAATAATGATAACTTAGTCTTGAGTTGAAAACAACTGAGAGCGTTTATTGACTAATAATTTCACACATTATTTGCTGTTGTGTGAGACTCTTGTGTCATATATACACAATTTCACAGAAAATATGTTGATTGTCTATTATTCGAGAAATATTTAGAAACAAGCACAAATATTTATAAGTTTAAAAGTACATATGAGGTGAATTGAATATTTGTCGTCAGGTCCAAGATGGCTGCCAAAATGGCGATGTGAATGTAAAAAATTAAATCGAAATCTTAATTATCATACATATGTCTAACATTGGTTATAAAACAGGGACATATATCACACAGAAATCAAGTCAGATTTATATTCATGATCAGACTTCTAGTTAACATGTGATAACAGGACACGGATTCGAAAGCACGTCAATCAATCAAATGTGTTGGTATACACAGAACGATCGTGTGGTCATCCATGGGGTGTAATAATATACACGTTTTTGTTGTATGGTTACGACAGGGTGTATGGTTTTTTTTATTAAATATGCAAGTCTGCAGATGATGACTAGTCGAGGGTGTTGTGTATTGATATAACTGGACGGACTATATGGCCTTTGGTGGGATGCATATATATACCGGGATTGACTTTATGGTCATGGATGGAGTGTAAATTTATGTGTATCTTGAGTGGCAATATGGTCGTGGTTTATGTGAATATGTATACAGGGAGAGACGATATGGTCATAGGTGATGTGAATATGCATACATGGAGATAGCGTATATGGTCATGAATGGTGTGGATATATGAGCATGGTCACATGTGGGGTGCACATGCATATCTGGTGTCATTTTTGGATCTTGTTATATATATTGATTGCCCGTATATATTTTACATTGAATAAGATTAGATTCAATTACATTCTATAATTTCAACTTCAGGAAGTCACATTTACAAAAAGTCAAGGGATGTAATCCTTCAAACAGGAAGTCACACTCTAACGATATCACATCTGGTGTAACTGCAGTTTATTTTATGAGGACAATGCACCATTATCGTTGATTTGGTTGTGATAGGAGTGTCCGTTTTTGTTTTAATTTTTTTTTTTTTTTTTTTTTTTTTTGCGAGAAACCACTTTTCCGGACAATCGTGCATGCGTCTACTATATCTCCAGAAAGAACAACACCGTTACTGCATTATTATGGCATAACACTTGGATATGTGGGCCATTTTTTCCATAGATTGTCATTAGTAGATGTTATGAAAAACAATGGAATAAATTCCAAACATTTGTCATTACAAGGCAACCTGTAGTTTTATTATTTTATAAAATTGTTTTGCTATTTATTTCCGTATATTGATACATTTGTGGGAAGTATAATCACAACAAGACCTTTTCCATATTAGACATTCCAGGAGACTCACCTGGTATGACCAAATTACTTACCCTCACCCCATCAAAATTTATACTAAAAGACAATCGATATCGGTCATATGTCGGAAAACTATGTATTACATCGTAAGTTACTTTTTTTAGAACGATTTCGATTAATCAAGAATGTGATGGTTCATCATTCACTATCACCATGGCCGCTAGAATAGTGGCACCATATATATGGGGTAATGATTATGTAGGCTGTGACAGAAGTCCGGGGATAATTTAGATAACCAGAAAAAAATACTCGCATTCCTTATATCAAGGTAAATTCGACTTTCACCCGTCGAAATTTGCACTAATCGAAAAATTGGTTACATGTATGAAGCTAGTTGTCTGACATAATCATCTATTGGCATGTTTTAAAAGTAAGCTCCCAGAATATCAATCCAGTAACCAGAATAATTAAGTCTTTCCAAAGATACCGTACTACGATTAAGTAAACCCCGTGTCGGGCGGCAGTAAACCCCGCTGCAGGCTTCAAGTAAAACCCGAACCGGGAACAAACTTTTATAAAGTAAACCCAGCTGCGGCCGCTAATCACACAATTTGGTATTCTCAGCATCTAGATAGCGCCAAACATATCATGTTCCGTTATGATTATATCAAACTATCATGCCTTTTTGGCGATTCTACACTGTTAGAAATTACTGTCGGTTCGACGGTTTCGGGCCGTCATAATCGACGGTCCCATACCGTTTCATCAGTTTGACGGTCCCATACCGTTATTTTATGTGCACATGAAAATTGTCTAAATTAACTGACGCCGCGCAATGAGACAATCGTTCTAATTGAAAATGAGAAAATAAAGTGAACAGAGTACTCCAGTGGTATTTTCATGTGGGCACTGGGCAGTTTTTCCTGTTACACCAAGTCTTGTGACTTAACAAACGGTATTCACATAGTTCACAGCCTGCGTTTACTATGAATTTTCACAAAACGTGCACCCTCGTAACTTTTCTGTGCTTCCTTCGTATGTAGTTATTCAAAAATAACTGTACACATAACTGAATCAGATATTATTGTTCTTCTCCATTTTATTCCCAAAAAGATACCATTTCGGTAGAATGACATAGTTTGGGATTTTTAAGTAGAACGTTTAGTCTATAAGTATAAGGAATTAATGGAAAATCGAATGCAATTGCATTAGCTGAGAGAAAATCAGATAGGCCTATAAATATATTGCAATTCTTTTTTCTTTAAACTTCCATATAATTTGGAATATTTGAATCATAAAGAAATATTAATCAACCACTGTACGTTCATACCACATATTTACCCGTAACGCATTTTCTGAGGTTTCAGTTGTGTCATACATCAAAAGACTAACCTTGTATATGTATAACTCCTGTCACGCGAATAACAATCAAACACCAGACGCTAAATACAAACTCTCCAGATACCACACAACTACAGACATACCAAGTTGAAAGTAGTTTTACTGGCTCGGGAAACCAATAAAATGCTATTGATGTCGCGATGAAACCGACGTATTCCGGTTAGAGCTTCCCGAAGCTGAGCGTTGTCACGGAAGGCGGCAATCTTCATTCCGCCCGCATTAGCCTCCGTTTGATTACTGATCCTTAGAATGACTATTCTGCATTTCAGAAAACGACGACGAAAGGATCGAATTAACGGAAGCCTATACCAGGAATCAAATCCAGCGATTCCAATCTATAGTGATTTGCAGTCGGTGAAGATTAGTCCTTGTCGTTCGGTCTCACAATCAGTGGGCGGAAAACGATTGAGAATCAGAAATCGCACCTTCTCGTCTACCTCTGCGATATGAAACCAATGGAGAGTTTTCGTGCATGTATTCAATCAATGCAGTTCTGGTCTTGGTCCAAAATGGCCAGCACACAAAATACATGATTATATAAGATCTGAGACATAATTACTTACATTCAACAGTGATTATCGAGTTTGAGCACAGACAGGTTGACTGTTACACTTAGGGTATAAACATGATGTCTGTTGTGATTTTGTAACACTTATCGGTGTGTCTTATTACAATGGAAAATGCAGTTTTAGCCCGTAAAACGAATATTTTTCATCGGAAATTCTACCGACAAACGTCCCAAAATCACACCAGACATATGTGGAGTTTCGGTTTTTGTTAAATAAAGTATGTTAAATTCCGCCAAGGACTCAAAAGTGTTATCAGCACCAAACTTACCCTACGACTAATTATGCTGCTCGCGTCGCCGGTAAAACTGCAGTTTCCACCGTAAAACCCAACGATAAACTCATAAAACTCATTTAAAAAATCACACCAGACAGTATGTTATCCCCTAAATTATATAGCACAAAATACTTGATATGAGATGGTAATTTTATTTGAACAGATTTTAATGGTCATTCGAAAATATAGTTTAGCAGAACAAATTATATTATAGTAACATATTGTGTGTGGCATTTGCCTGTAGATATTCTGTGCAATCAGTTGCAAAGATTCATTCAATATTAGACAGTTTCAGATACCTGTGTGTAGATGTGACTTCTGCCTTGTGGTTCTTACTCCAATGATGGGAAACTCGGTATGATCTTTGTCTACGTGTACACGATCATCTGGTTCAAGTGTTGTTTAACGAAGTCTGTGACAATGGGATTAATTCCACATCCAATCAAATTGGTGAGTGATTTACGTATTTACAAGATCACATTGCAGACTTGTCCATTAATGGTTAACATGAGTTGTAGTTGATTCATTTCCAAAACTCAATGCAGTCATTGTAAAGACTAGCTGAATCATAATTACTATTTATAAACCCAAAACCCGATATTATCGCCTTTCAGCGATGAGTTGTAGAGAAACGTCATGAAGGGTGATTTCGACCCATGACCATATATTACCAGTATTTAAGGGTCAGATGCACGTTTTGTAAAATTTTCCTGGTATTTCAAAATGGATTTTCTCAAGATCTATTAGGAATATCTCTGAAATTTGGTACAACTGAGCGATTATTGCACTGTGCAGGAACTGTTACATCGGAAGTCGTTCTATCGCCGGTATTGTGATGGTTCTTGCCTGATTTGTTACGGTTCCTGATGATTGAAAATAATCATTTTTGTGACAAAATCACGCATAATTATAGATATCTTGAATATATTAAACTTTCCTGAATGAACAGATGCTGCAGAAGTGCCGTGTTATCGAAACCTGAACTCTAGACCACAATTAACTCGGTATTAGCGAGTTAACGCGTAAATATCAACATGTCACCACTGAAAATCAAGCCACGTGGGCGCAATTTCTTTGTTTGTCGTGGCGTATAAAATATGAAACGCATTCTGAAGACAAACACTGACTATAAAGTGTACCCGTGTTATTCTTTTGTAAAATAGCTGAGAAAGTATCCCGATAGGGGTTGATAATTGGGAGCTGTGACCTCGTAATCAACACGGGTGCGTGTTACGGTTCTATTTCAAACCGATCATGGCTGTGACGGTTCTGTCCATGCTATTTATTCGAACGATTTCTGCACTTGGATCCGAAAATCGTCTTGTGTATCTGACATTTTAAACCAGATAATGACTGTAGCTATGTAATTTGCATAATAGAACAGGTCTATTAAGAAATAACACAATAAATACCTAATACGGGAGATTAAGTGACATTAATAGGTAGAAATAAAATATTGAAAGTCCCGATGAGTATAGTAGCATAATCATGCCCGCCTATATAAATGACCAATGGTAATATAAATCTACTCTCAGGAGAATATGATATGTTATATTCATTTACTTAATCTGGGCATTATTGAAAGATCCAGGTGTGACAATATTTCAATGCCAGCGCCATCATATTTCCTCCTCTGAAGTCCGCCTGAGGGACATTTACACATGTTTGTCGCCCAGACATGAATATAACTTATGAAATGACGTTCAACTGAATCATTGATAGGTTATGACGTGATTGGGGTGGTCGGGGGACTTGGGGAGGGGGTGCTTAATTGGTGTCTATCCCCAACTTTGGTCAAAATGTTCAACAGTTACAAATTTCTTATCTTACAATAGATCCGTTTGAAATTTAACACCAACAATATGTTGAAATTGTTCTCTTAATTTGATTTGACAACAATTTAATAGTGGGGATTTTGTCATTTTTAGACTAACATTTGCATACTTTCCTACACTTTAAACATGTAATAAACCATATTTGACATATACAAATGGACACCTCTTCTTTAGAGTTGATCCAAAACTCATGATGGGTGGACATGAAGTATGGAGCAGGTGTGATCTAGTTTTCTTTATCACATTTACCCCCCCCCCCCCCCCCACCCCCAATTGGCAAGAAACTGGTTTAATGGACAAATAATCTACTCTCTCTCTCTCTTCTCCCTCTCTCTCCCTCTCTCCCTCCCTCCCTCTCCCCCTCTCCCTCCCTCCCTCTCCCTCTCTCCCTCTCTCTCTCTCTCCCCCTATCTCTCTCTCTCTCTCTCTCTATCTGTTGGGAACATTTCCAATCGTGTGTGGGTTGGGGCGCCAGGTTGGAAACTTCCAATACTTGGGAATCTTGAAGCCAGTCTAGATGTTTTTTTGTGCAATTTTCAGGTTCAGATATCCACGCAGTTGGGGAAAAACAAATCCCATGCCTTGTGCATGAGTTTGGTCTGTTTCAAGGGATGGTGCGGTTGGAAATTCCAAGGTGGACGCCCCAACATTGGATACCATCCAGCCCACGTCCCTGCTCACTTGACACGTTAGTAGCGAGGAATAATAATGTGCCTTATAATAGCCAGGTTCAGACACCCATATCACTAATGTTTAATGATTCATTTGTATGAATGTTTAGCTAATAATTCAAACAATCTGTTACTGCATGCTGAATTTAATAGCTGATCATTCCTACAAATGAATCAATAGGATTCAAGTCGCTGCTCTTTATAGCACATTTAGTCACTAAAGAATTAACATCCATATAATAATATTTGTAACTGCATGATTCTTTTCTCTTTTTTATATGTTACTGCTTGTTGAACTTAATAGCTAAGCAGTCCTACAAATTAATCAATAGGATCAAGTCAATTCTCATTACAGCGCATTTAGTAACCAAAGGTTTAACATCCATATAATAATATTTGTAACTGTAGGATTCTTTGATTTTTTTATATCTTCTATTAAAAAATCAGATCCCTAGTCAATCTAAAATATGATTGAATGGAAGATTATCGTGCTTGTATATGCTTTAATAGCTGCATATTCTAGAATTCTAGAATTTAACCTAGATAATCAGCATCCAGCAAGCGGATGCCCGACATAAACTTCATAAACTGTGTAATCAGAGCATTGTATGGGTGTCAACTAACTTTTAACGTCTTATTTTTGGCTTTTTGTTGAGTAAAATACGTCTACGAAAACAGACAACACTAGCCGATGTGCCCCCTCTTCGTCCGGGCTATTTAGGGATTTTTTTGTGATCGTCTCTGCCTGGGCAAACTATTGTTCGATCGGCCCGGAAACATGCCTATATGAGTGAATATGGTCAAGGTCATGGTCGCACGTGAAATTGGACCCACCCATATTGTTCCCGGGATCAAAGTAGGCCTACATTATACCAAATTTGAGTCGGATCGGTCGAGGTCCAGAAACATGCCTATATGAGCGTATATGAGCGAGCTCAAGGTCAAGGACACGGTCGCAAGTGAATTGGACCCGCCCATATTGTTCCCGTGATCAAAGTAGAACCAGCTACCAAATTTGAGTGGGATCGGTCGAGGTCCAGAAACATGCCTATATGAGCGTATTTGAGCGAGGTCAAGGACACGGACGCACGTGAAATTGGACCCGCCCATATTGTTCCCTGGATCAAAGTAGGCGTACCCACCAAATTTGAGTCGGATCGGTCGAGCAGTTTTTCGAGTCTATAACACAAAGACATACATACAGACAGAAGTTCCAAAATATATAATAGACTAGCTGGTGGACCCGACTTCGTCCGGGCTGTTCCCCTCTGCTTTTCGGCGAATTGCGCGATTTAACCTCGAATTGTCCATTTTGAAGTTCAAGGTCAGGTTGGGGGTCACGATTTGACCCGTCCAAAACACTCCCAGGACAAAAGTACCCGACAAAAGTACCCGTCGACATCCGTCTGATTTTACCCGATTTGACCTCGAATTGACCATTTTGAAGGTCAAGATCACGTTGGGGTCACGATTTGACCCGTCCAAAACACAAAAAGTAACCCTAGGTATCAAATTTCGTCGAAATATGTCCGTTTTACCTGATTTGACATTGAATTGACCTTTTTGAAGGTCAAGGTCAGGTCGGGGTAACGATTTGACCCGTCCAAAAGACTGCCCGTCCAAAGGTAACTCTAGGTATCAAATTTCGTCAAAATCCGTCCGTTTCACCCGATTTGACATTGAATTGACCTTTTTGAAGGTCAAGGTCAGGTCGGGGTAACGATTTGACCCGTCCAAAAGACTGCCCGTCCAAAAGTAACTCTAGGTATCAAATTTCGTCGAAATCCGTCCGTTTTACCCGATTTGACCTTGAATTGACTTTTTGAAGGTCAATGTCAGATCGGGATAACGATTTGACCCGTCCAAATGACTGCCCGTCCAGAAGTAACTCTAGGTATCAAATTTCGTCGAAATCCGTCTCGTTTTACCCGATTTGACCTTCAATTGACCTTTTTGAAGGTCAAGGTCAGGTCGAGGTCACGATTTGACCCGTCCAAAACCATCCCTGGAAAAAGTTTCGTTGAAATCCGTCGAGCAGTTTTCCCGGCCATAGCTAACAGCCAAACAGTACAAACAGAAGTCCCAAAATATATATTAGACTAGCAGGTTAGCCCGCCACTGGCGGAGTTGGTCCGAAACATGACATTTTTTTCGCTATTCAATGAGTTAATTGTGCCTTTTTAATCAAGAGAAATTATGGTACCATCCCTAAAAGATTTAAGGTACATCGAGCGGAAAGAACTGACCCGATGAAAAATTGTTTAATCAAGATGAATTATGATACCCGTCCCTAAAAGAGGTATGCCAACGATGTCGTTGTTGTTGGCATTCGCGGCTTGGGGCCACCCGAAAATTCTGACATTGCCGTAAAGAGAAAATAGCATTGTGTGTTTTCTCGCCAACAAAGTCGTTGTTGTTGGCATTCACGGCTTGAGGCAGTGGAAGTCCCGTCAGATTCTGGGACGTATCACAGTGCCTCGTATTTACTAAATTTTTAGCAGCCATATAAGCTGCGTTCTCGCCAACGTCGTTGTTGGCATTCACGGCTTGGCGAGTCCAACAATGTCGTTGTTGTTGGCATTCACGGCTGGAGGCAGTGGAAGTCCCGTCAGATTCTGGGACGTATCACAGTGCCTCGTATTTACTGAATTTTCAGCAGCGAGATATAAGATGCGTGAATTAGCACGAATTGAGGGGTGTAAGTTTAGAGCTTGTGTATATGAATGTATCGAAAATAGACTAAGATTTTCAGCCGTAACAAGAAATGTATATATGAGAAAATGTAAATTCTATATTTTGGAAGGTATTAGCAAGTTTTGGCTCGACGGGTTTAGCAGTTTGAAGTGAATATGGATATAAAAATATACATATACAGATATAAAAAATGTAGAGTTACGCCTCTTGGATCGCGAGCGAATCGATAGCGAAACCCATCGTATCGAAACGAATGTCGCTCTTTACGGGTCAAGGAGTGCCCAGAGCTCGTCCAAAATGCGACGTCGACGATCCCCGTGGTTTTTTACCCTTATATATACGAAATTTGAGCACGATCCGTGCAGCCGTATTCGATTCTATGAAGTACCCACATATATACACACATATATACGGAAGTCTCAAAATATATAATAGACTAGCAGGTTAGCCCGCCACCGGCGGCTTGTCCGAAACATGACATTATTTTATATATATATTTTTTATTTTTTAGCTCCACGCGTTTCAATAAGAAAAATTTGTACCCGGTAGCTCCACCCGTTTCCGAGATCTGGTCTGCGCATGCGCGAAGCTGGCGTCGCACGGGCTCGGCGACCCGATAAAATTTGTACCCGGCGCAAGATACATTCACATAGCAAATTTCAAGTCGATAGCTCCACCCGTTTCCGAGATCTCGTCTGCGCATGCGCTGCACGGGCGTCGCACGGGCTCGGCGACCCGATAAAATTTGTACCCGGCGCAAGATACATTCACATAGCAAATTTCAAGTCGATAGCTCCACCCGTTTGCGAGATAACGCATTCTTTGTTTTTCAATGAGTTAATTCATGGTACCCGTCCTCCCCGTCCTAAACTTCAGAGCGGACAGTCAACTAATCCCGTCGTGAAATCCCTCTGCATAATATTTCGAGCTCTTAGATCAATTCTGCCTTTTTAGTTGCATTTCGTCCGCATCCGTATTTCGGACGCATGGGGTCAGTCGTTTAGCCACGTCCATTGGAATCCGCATCGGACGCATGGGGTATCGTTTAGCCACGTCCATTGCAATAAAGAGCGTTAGTTGTTAAAACCTCCGTATAAGGTATAGATAAAGAGCGTTAATGCCTTAACCCCCGAAGTGCCTTTGCGGTGATTTGGGAGTGGATAAAGGGTGCTCAGAGCTTCTCGAAAACACGACTACGGCGGTGTCGGTGTGATTTTACACTTACATACGAAATTTGATCTCAATCTGTACACGCGTTTTGGATTCTATGAAGTACACACACACACACACACATACACACATATATACGAAGTCTCAAAATATATAGTATAGACTAGCAGGTTAGCCCGCCACTGGCGGCATTCGTCCCATGGCTTTGTTCGAAAAAGCAATTGCAACAGGTTCCGAGACACTTGTGCTGCATTTGTTTAATTATATTTTTAGTTATTTTTGTTTTTTATTTTTTAATATGAATTTAATGTTTTTTAAATTTAATAATTTTTTTTCTTAATTTTATTTTTACTTTTAAATTTTTTTAATTTTTAAATTTTTTTAATTTTAAATTGTTTTAATTAAATTTTTTGTTTCTGGCGGAAAAATTTACCCGTAGAAATCCCCCCTTCCTAGGAACGACAGACAACGCTCGAGCGATAACATTGCATTGAATTGAAAACAAACGCTTCCCGTCGTGAAATGTCTCTGCATAATATTTCGAGCGACAGGCTACAGACTCCCGTCATACAGATAAGTAGATAGCGAAAACGACGCTCTTTATAGTCATAAGACAATTGAACGTCGCGTGTTCACACACGCTGCGCCAAGTGTTTGGAACTCAATCCCTCTCGATGTTCGAAATTCGCAATCTCTAGAAATATTCAAACAACGAATGAAAACTCACCTCTTTAGAATTTACCCACACACAACCAGCCGCAGATGACATTGTATTAGTATCCAACTGTGTGTGATTGCTATCATCCAGTGTTTGTATATAACTTGTATATAGAGTCCCAAGCGCTTCGAGCTACATCAGGGATGAGGCGATATACAAATACTATATATTATTATTCACGGATTGGGGCAACACGCATTTTTTAATGAGTTAATTCTGTCTGTTTAAACAAGAGGGTATGCCAACGATGTCGTTGTTGTTGGCATTCAGGGCTTGGTGGCCACCCGAAAATTCTTGCCCGAAGATTCTCACATTGCCGTCAAGAGAAAATTAGCATTAGTAATTTGAACTAATTATTTTCTCGCCAACAATGTCGTTGTTGTTGGTTTTCGCGGCTTGGGAGTAACACCCCACCTTTACGAGATGGTCAAAGGAGAAGGCAGTGGAAGTCCCGTCAGATTCAGGGACGTTTCGCACTGCCTCGTAAATTTACTAAATTTTAGCAGTCATATAGCTGCGTCAGTTAGCACGAATCGAGGGGTGTAAGTTTAGAGCTTGTTTATATGAATGTATTGAAAATAGATTTTCAGCCGTAACAAGAAATGTATATATGAGAAAATGTAAATTCTATATTTTGCGAGGTATTAGCAAGTTTTGGCTCAACGGGTTTAGCAGTTTGAAGTGAATATGGATATAAAAATATACATATACAGATATAAAAAAAATGTAGAGTTACTCCTCTTGGATCGCGAGCGAATATCAATTAACCCCGAAGTGCCGATTGCGGTGATTTGCGATTGAAGAAACGGTGCTCTGGGCTTCTCCAAAACGCGACCACGGCCGTGTCGGTGCGATTTTACACTTACATACGAAATTTGAGCTCAATCTGTACACGCGTTTTAGATTCCATGAAGTACCCACACACACACATATATATATATACGGAAGTCTCAAAATATATATATAGACTAGCAGGTTAGCCCGCCACTGGCGGCGTTGGTCAGAAACATGACATTTTTTTGGCTTTTTAATGAGTTAATTGTGCCTTTTTAATCAAGAGAAATTATGGTACCCGTCCCTAAAAGAGGTATGATTTAAGGTACAAACTGACCCGATGAAAATTTCCACCGTTCCTAGGAACGACAGACATAAGAATCACACAACGCGCATTTTTTAACGAGTTAATTGTGCCTTTTTAATCAAGAGAAATTATGGTACCCATCCGTTGTCCAAATTTCAAGTCGATAGCTCCACCCGTTTCCGAGATCTGGTCTGCGCATGCGCGAAGCTGGCGTCGCACGGGCTCGGCGACCCGATAAAATTCGTATCCGGGGCAAGATACATTCACATACCAAATTTCAAGTCGATAGCTCCACCCGTTTCCGAGATCTGGTCTGCGCATGCGCGAAGCTGGCGTCGCACGGACTGGGCGACCCGATAAAATTCGTATCCGGGGCAAGATAATTCAAATACCAAATTTTAAGTCGATAGCTCCACCCGTTTCCGAGATCTCGTCTGCCGGGATTTCTGAGAACCATTATGCCTATATCCACACTAACTACCCCCCTAAGCCCTGATGCTGAACACTTTGAGGCAATTATATTGCAGAAATGTTGTAAGAGTACTATCCAATAAATCTCCCCGCATAGGAAACCACTCAAAACCCCGTATATCTCTCTGCAGATACTAATAACGTTGAATGGTAAACAAACGCTCTTTATAGCGATGCGTCAAAAACAAACGCTCATTAAATTATCACTTGATTAACCACCGCAGTGCCGTTTTTTGTGACTGAGATTGGAGAACGGGTGCTCTGAGCTTCTCCAAAACGCGACCACGGCGGTGTCGGTGGGATTTTACACTTACATACGAAATTTGAGCTCAATCTGTACACACGTTTTCGATTCCACGATATATATATATATATATACGGAAGTCTCAAATTATATAGTAGATAGACTAGCAGGTTAGCCCGCCACTGGCGTGGTTGGTCAGAAACTTGTTTTTTTTTTATTTTAATTAATTTTTGGTTTTTCAATATTTTACCCGATTTGACCTTGAATTGATCATTTTCAAGGTCAAGGTCAGGTCGGGGTCACAATTTAACCCGTTCATGACACTTCCCGTAGGTAGCAAGTGTGAGCGCAATCGGTTCGAGTCTATAAAGGACACATGCACACATCTATTATATATTTTGGAAGATGTGTGTGTGTGTGTCTGTCTGTGTGTCTGTCTGTAATCGATGGACTCAAAAACGGCCAAGCCGATTTCGATGAAACTTGGTATGTGTGGGCATTTTCTGCTGGGGAGTGACATGGGCCTATTAATTTACCCGTGCGACGTGACCTTGACCTTGAAATCGGGTAATTTCAAGGTCAAACGCCCGAATATCACGGGATTTCGATGAAACTTGGTATGTGGGGGTACTTTCGTATGGAGAGTCTCATAAGCATATTCATTTGCCTGTGCGACGTGACCTTGACCTTGAAATATGGTCAATTCAAGGTCAAATCGCCAATTTTGATGGTATTTCGACGAAATTTTATACATAGGGTTACTTTTGTCCACTGTGTGTTTTGGACGGGTCAAATCGTGACCCGACCTGACCTTGACCTTCAAAATTATCAATTCAAGGTCAAATCGGGTGAAACCGGATGGATTTAGACGGGTACTTTTGTCGGGTACTTTTGTTCGGGCAGTGTTTTGGACGGGTCAAATCGTGACCCCACTTGACCTTGGCCTTCAAAATAGACAATTCAAGGTCAAAGCCCGGACGAAGTCGGGTCACCTTCTAGTATATATATAATTTGTGGGTACCCGTTTCGAGGTGAAAATCACCTAGGGCAGAAAAAACTGACCCGATCCACGTTCCTAGGAAGCCCTGAGTGTGTAATAATCACACAACACGATCATGTCTGTATAACGACGCAATGTAGATAGTGCCGTTCGCGGTGATCTTGATGATTGGGAGTGGAGAAAGGGTGCTCATAGCTTCTCCAAAACGCGACAACTACGGTGTCCGTGGGATTTTACCCTTAGATAGGAAGTTTGAACTCAATCGAGCATGCGGAGAGCACTCAAAATATTGTTCCCGTATATCTCTGCATTGCTTTGAATTGCAAACAAACGCTCTTTTTATAGCGACGCGTCATATACAACGCTCATTAAATTATCACTTGATTAACCACCGCAGTGCCGTTCGCTGTGATTTTGATTATTGGGAGTGGAGAAAGGGTGCTCAGAGCTTCTCCAAAACGCGACAACTACGGTGTCCGTGGGATTTTACCCTTATATACTAAATTTTAGCTCGATCCGACCAGCCTTTTTCGATTCTATGAAGTACACATATACACACACACATATATATATATATACGGAAGTCTCAAAATATATAGGAGACTAGCAGGTAAGCCCGCCACTGGCGGCGTTCGTCAGAAACATGACAATTTGTAAAAAAAAAAAAAAAAAAAAATTATTTAAATTTTTTTTTTCAATGAGTTAATATTAATTTTTTGTTTTTAACATGTTAGACCTTATTTTACCAGATTAAGGTGAAGAAGACATAAGAATCACACAACACGCAGTACCCGTCCCTAAAAGAGGTATGATTTAAGGTACATCGGGCGGAAAAACTGACCCCCGTGCCTAGGAACGACAGACATAAGAATGACACAACACGCATTTTTTGTTTTCACACAACACGCAGTACCCGTCCTAAAAGAGGTATGAGAAGACATAAGAATCACACAACACGCAGTACCCGTCCCTAAATTCCCCCTGTTCCTAGGAACGACAGACATAAGAATCACACAACACGCATTTTTTTTCACACAACACGCAGTACCCGTCCCTAAAAGAGGTATGATTGAAAAATTTCCCCCGTTCCTAGGAACGACAGACATAAGAATCACAAAACACGTTAATTCTGCCTTTTTAATCGAGATAAATGCATTTCGCGTTTTGCGTCCTAAGTTTCGTACGCATGGTTAACCGTATAGCAACGTCGATGGCAATAAAGAGCGTTATTCGGTTAAAAACTCCAAATATGGTCAATATAAAGATCGTTGATGCCTTAACCCCCGAAGTGCCTTTTGCGGTGATTTTGATGATTGGGAGTGGAGAATGAGTGCTTAGAGCTTGTCCAAAATGCGACGTCGACGATCCCCGTGGGATTTTACCCTTATATACGAAATTTGAGCTCGATCCGACCAGCCGTTTTCGATTCTATGAAGTACCCCCACACACACACACATATATATATACGTAGTTCTCTAAATATATAGTAGACTAGCAGGTTAGCCCGCCACTGGCGTGGTTGGTCAGAAACATGAATTTTTTTATTTTTTTTTTTATTTTTTTTTTTTATTTTTTTTTTATAAATTTTTTTTTCTTCTGGCGTTTACCCGATGAAATCCCCCCTTCCTAGGAACGACAGACAACGCATTCTTTTTTTTTAACCTGCCCGTACCCGTCCTAATGTCGTGAAATCTCTCTGCATAATATGTCGAGCGATAACATTGCATTGAATTGAAAACAAACGCTTCCCGTCGTGAAATCTCTCTACGATAACATTGCATTGAATTGAAAACAAACGCTTCCCGTCGTGAAATCTCTCTGCATAATATTTCGAGCGACAGGCTACAATCAGACTCCCATCATACAGATAAGTAGATAGCGAAAACGACCCTCTTTATATAGACACTGCGAAAAACGAACGCTCTTTATATATCAGCGCTATTAACCCCGAAGTGCCTATTGCGGTGATTTTGATGATTGGGAAGGGAGAAACGGTGCTCTGAGCTTCTCCAAAACGCGATCACGGCGGTGTCCGTGGGATTTTACACTTATATACGAAATATGAGCTCAATCTGTCCAACCGTTTTCGATTCCATGAAGTACCCACATACACACACATATATATATATACGGAAGTCTGAAAATATATAGTAGAGACCAGCAGGTTAGCCCGCCACTGGCGTGGTTGGTCAGAAACATGACATTTTTTTAATTTTTGTTTTTTTTTAATTCTGCCTTTTTTAATTAATTTTTTTGTTTCTGGCGTTTACCCGATGAAATCCCTCCTTCCTAGGAACGACAGATAACGCATTCTTTTTTTTAAACCTGCCCGTACCCGTCCTAATGTCGTGAAATCTCTCTGCATAATATTTCGAGCGATAACATTGCATTGAATTGAAAACAAACGCTTCCCGTCGTGAAATCTCTCTACGATAACATTGCATTGAATTGAAAACAAACGCTTCCCGTCGTGAAATCTCTCTGCATAATATTTCGAGCGACAGGCTACAATCAGACTCCCGTCATACAGATAAGTAGAGAGCGAAAACGACGCTCTTTATATAGACACTGCGGAAAACGAACGCTCTTTATATATCAGCGCTATTAACCCCGAAGTGCCGATTGCGGTGATTTTGATGATTGGGAAGGGAGAAACGGTGCTCTGAGCTTCTCCAAGACGCGATCACGGCGGTGTCCGTGGGATTTTACGCTTATATACGAAATTTGAGCTCAATCTGTCCAACCGTTTTCGATTCCATGAAGTACCCACATACATATATACACACACACATATATATATACGGAAGTCTCAAAATATATAGTAGACTAGCAGGTTAGCCCGCCACTGGCGGCATTCGTCCCATGGCTTTGTTCGAAAAAGCAATTGCAACAGGTTCCGAGACACTTGTGCTGCATTTGCACCAAATTTCGGCAATAGTCAGAAACATGACAATTTTAATTTAATTTTTTGTTTTTCAATGAATGAATTTTTTTGTTTTTCAATGAGTTAATTGTGCCTTTTTAATTTTGTAATTGAATTTTTTGTTTTTAAATTTTACCCGATTTTGTTTGGTTTTTCAAGGAGTTAATTGTGCCTTTTTAATTTTGTTTTTCAATTTTACCCGATTTTTTTTGTTTTTCAATGAACCCGTCCATGACACTTCCCGTATTTAGCAATTTTGAGCTCAATCGGTTCGAGTCTATAAAGGACACACACATATATATGACACTTCCCGTAGGTAACAAGTTTGAGCTCAATCGGCATTCCCTGGAATTTCCCAGTCACCAACGCGGCGTAATTTTGGTACATATATAGAGACCAATTGTCCATCGGCTGTCATGTGTAGTAAAGATGTCTTATAAGCCGACATTGCCGTGGGGATGCCCGTTCCTACACGCGTTTTCGATTCTATGAAGTACCCACATATATACACACATACATATATATATATACGGAAGTCTCAAATTATATAGTAGACTAGCAGGTTAGCCCGCCACTGGCGGCATTCGTCCCATGGCTTTGTTTCAGAAACATGACATTTTTGAATATGAATTTAATGTTTTTAAAATTTAATATATTTTGTTTCTGAATTGTTTTTTTATTGTTAATTTTTTTTTATTTTAAATTGTTTTAATTAAATTGTAAATTGTTTAAATTAATTTTTTTGTTTCTGGCGGAAAAATTTACCCGTAGAAATCCCCCCTTCCTAGAAACGACAGACAACGCATTCTTTGTTTCGTGAATTCTCTCTACGATAACACTGCATTGAATTTAAAACAAACGCTTCCCGTCGGGAAATCTGTCTGCATAATATTTTGAGTCTGCCGTACCCGTCGTAATGTCGTGAAATCTCTCTGCATAATAGATAACATTGCATTGAATCTGTTGTTGGCATTCAGGGCTTCGGGTCGTTGTTGTTGGCATCACGGCTCCCCGAAAACTCTCACATTGCCGAAAACGTGTATTTAGTAATATCGTTGTTGTTGATATTTACGGCTTGGGGGCTATTTTCTTATTTAGCAAGTTTGAGCTCAATCGGTTCGAGTCTATAAAGGACACACTCATATATATGACACTTCCCGTGGGTAGCAAGTTTGAGCTCAATCGGCATTCCCTGGAATTTCCCGTAGATTGGCAGATTCCAGTAGCCTTATAACGGTATATCTGGGGAGAAATCTGATGCTATATTCGTGATTATCTGGGATGATTTCGGTATATAACTATATACTGTAAAAACAAAGCGCGCCATCCGTGCTCGCAGGGTTGGTCAGAAACAAATGTTTTTTAAATTTAATGTATGTTCCGTATATCTCTCTGCAGATGCAAATAACGTTGAATGGCAAACAGACGCTCTTTATAGAGATGCGTCAAAAACAAACGCTCATTAAATAATCACTTGATTAACCCACGCCGTGCCTTTGCGGTGATTTGAGATTGGATAAAGGGTGCTCAGAGCTTCTCGAAAACACGACTACGTCGGTGTCGGTGGGATTTGACACTTACATAGGAAGTTTGAGCTCAATCTGTACACGCGTTTTGGATTCTATGAAGTACACACACACACACACACACATATATACGAAGTCTCAAAATATATAGTATAGATTGGCAGATTCCAGTAGCTTTATAACGGTATATCTGGGGAGAAATCTGATGCTATATTCGTGATGATCTGGGATGATTTCGGTATATACCTAAGGTATATACTGTAAAAACAAAGCGCGCCACACTCACGTACCAAGTTTCGTCCCGATCGGTCGAGGTGTTGGTATCTGATGCAAAAGACGAAACTGTGAGTGTTGGTCAATAGTCCCCGTCGCGAACCCCAACGCGACGTAAACATGTGTTGCGTTCTAAAAATAGGAAAGCACTTTCTCTCTGCATAATAAATTTCGAGCGATAACGTTTGCGTAAATACGAAATTGTGAGTGTTGGTTTGTAACCGGGATTTCTGAGAAGCATTATGCCTATAATTACCCCCCACCCCTAAGCCCTGACCTAAGTGTCAAACATATTATAACAATGATGTTGTAAGAGTACTACATCCAATAAATCTCCCCGCATAGGAAATGCACTCAATGTTCCCGTATAACTCTGCAGATGCAGAGATGCTAATAACGTTGAATGGGAAACAGACGCTCTTTATAGCGATGCGTCAAAAACAAACGCTCATTAAATAATCACTTGATTAACCCCCGCCGTGCCTTTGCTGTGATTTGGGAGTGGATAAAGGGTGCTCTGAGCTTCTCCAAAACGCGACCACGGCCGTGTCGGTGGGATTTTACACTTACATACGCAATTTGAGCTCAATATGTACACGCGTTTTTGGATTCCATGAAGTACACACACACATATACATATATATATACGGAGTTATCAAAATATATAGTACTAGAAGGTGACCCGACTTCGTCCGGGCTTTGACCTTGAATTGTCCATTTTCAAGGTCAAGTGGGGTCACGATTTGACCAGTCCAAAACACTGCCCGGATAAAAGTACCCGACAAACGTGCCCGTCGAAATCCATCCGGTTTTACCCGATTTGACCTTGAATTTATTATTTTGAAGGTCAAGGTCAGGTCGGGGTCACGATTTGACCCGTCCAAAACACTCAATTGCAAAAGTACCCCCATGTATCAAATTTCGTCGAAATCCCATCAAAATTGGTGATTTCACCTTGAATTGACCCGATTTCAAGGTCACGGTCACGTCGCACGGACAAATTAATAGGCCTATGCCCGTTCCCGGTCGAAAATAACCCCACATACCAAGTTTTATCGAAATCGGCTCGGTCGTTTTCGAGTTCATCGCGAACACACACACAGACACACAGACAGACAGATCTGCCAAAATATATAATAGATAGACTAGCAGGTTAGCCCGCCACTGGCGGCATTCGTCCCATGGCTTTGTTCGAAAAAGCTTTTTTTAAATGAATTTATTTTTCAATTCGTCGAAATCCGCCAGGTTTACCCGATTTGACCTTGAATTGATCATTTTGAATGTCAAGGTCAGGTCGGGGTCACAATTTAACTCGCCCATGACACTTCCCGTATGTGGCAAGTTTGAGCTCAATCGGTTCGAGTCTATAAAGGACACACACATATATATATCATTTGTGGGTACCCGTTTCAAGGTGAAGATAACCTAGGACGGAAAAACTGACCCGATCCCAGTTCCTAGGAAGCCCTAAGAATGTAAGAATCACACAACACGCTCATGTCTGGATACCAAGTACGTAAGAATCACACAACACGCTTGTGTTTTGTAACTGATCATTGGAGCAATTAAATATGAAATTAATGTGGTCCTAGCCCCTTCCGATCCCTCAAAAATTCGATTTTACAGAACGCGGTACAAAATTTTACAAAAAATCACAATTGGGATTCTAGTCATATTTCATGAAAAGAACATTGTAATGTAAGGGAGGCATATCATTACCTATGAATATTCCAACTCTCTGGAACCAAAAATCTTACCTTGGCTCAAAATGGTTGCGAAAATTGCCGCCAAAATATGGAAAATGGTAAATATTGCACCAGGGTGTCCTGCAGTCGTTTACAAGTTGTGGTTGATGTATACAATTGGCTAATCTGTATTCTATACATTGCATACTAACATGTCTGATGCACCACGGATAATTTTTACTATTGTCACCACTGACATCACCAGAAATATTGTATTTTTCTCTCACAATCTTGACATAAATATCGGCAAAAATTAACTTTTCAGGGTTCGACCATTTGTTCAAGTAAAATGCAACTATCTTTGGTATCAAAGGTCTTTATTGTTTTGGTGTATCTTAAATGTGTCACACTACGGTGTTTATAGATTAAATTGCTCAAGATGGCTTCCAAAATGGCAACCAAATTTGTAAAAAGTTAAAAGTTAACATATCCCGAACATTATTCTCTGCGTTATCCGAAAAAGGTAGGAAATTGTGACTCACTTGGTTATTGTACGTGTTAGTTAATTAACTGACAGCTACGTTATATTATGTTTGTCCCAGTTCCGTGTGGGGCATGACAAATTCATTTTAAAGTTGCAGTATGGAATTTTGCGGATAACCTCTTTTATGATTCTGACCATATTATTGTAAGGAAATGGGCAGAACTTTGAGACGGAACTGAGATGAACCATGACATGTGGGTATTCTGGCCCATTATGGTAAAAATTATCAACTGGATACAGGGTGGAAGCCAAGATGGCAGCCAGGGAGTTACTCTATGATCATAGATGAGGATAATAGGTATACATGGAGTTATTGTATGGTCATGAATGATGTGTGGGTATATAGGGAGTGCCTTGTTTGTAACGGTGGGTGGTATATTTATATATGTTGTGGATGTGTTATCATTGGTGGTGTATGGGGAGTAGATGTATGATCATGGATGGCTTGTATGAGTATGGCAAGTATGGAAGTTATGAGTGGTCGTATGTGTGGGTATTGGTATATCTGGAACACCATTGGTGATGTGCATATGTATACCTGGATTGACTCTATGGTAATGGGTATGGCGAATACGTATACATGCACTGGCTGTATGGTCCATGGTGAGTTGAATATGTATACAATGAGTGACTGTATGGTCGTGAATGTAGTGAATATGTATACATAGAGTGACTGTATGGTCATGTGTCGGGTGTAGGTGTATACCTGGTGTTCATGCATGGTGACTCGTGGCTGTATGTATGTTGTCATTTGTGTGGTGTTTATGTACATACGGAGTGACTGGGGTAATGGGTGGGTTGTACATGTGTACCTTGGGTGGCTATCGCTTTCCACAATAACTCAAGGATATGTTAATCAATAGAGAGGTCATGTCAGAGAGTCATATCGCGGAAAACGATAGCCATCCATTACCACACATGCATTACATATATACATAAACACCACAAACATAACAATATAGTGACCCATTGTATATATGTACACCTGACCCATGACCACAGATGACCATACAACCACACGCCACAATGCAGGCACACCGGGTATACTCCTAAACATGACCCATACCCATATAGTCACTCCTTGTATACCCATTCATCTCACCATTGGCCATAAGGTCATCCCCTGTATACCTATTCTCGAAACGCATGGTCAAATAGACAATCAATATATACATCAACACCACAACAATGACCATAAAGTCACTCCGGTATACATATGCACCTCACCAATTGCCATATAATCACTCGCTTCATACACACACCCTCACCCATGTCACCTGGTATATTCCTTCACCTGACATGTGGCCATATACCCACCCCGTGTGTACATAATCAAAACATTCATACATGATCATGGTCAATCCATACATCATACATATTCACATCAACATTGGCCATGGCCCTGTATCCCTATTTGTCACACCATAGCCGAATAGCCACTCAATATATACTAATACACCATGTCAGTATAGTCACTCCATGTATGCATATGTACCTCATCCATGGCCATATAGCCACTCTCTATTTACACACATCCCTCGCTCAAGACAATAAAGCAACACATGTGTATACTGGTATAACCTACACATGACCATATCGCCACGAGTCACCAAAGAGGAACACCATGTATACTCATACGCCTGATACATGACCATTTAGTCACCCCCTGTATAGGTGTTCATTACATTTATGATCATACAGTTACTACTTGTATACCTACATGTACTCATCTCACCATTAACCATACAGTCACTACCTGTATACCTATTCGACACAAATAGTCATATAATCATGCAATATATATATGCAGCCCACCCTAGACCATAGATTCACCCCAGGTGTACATGTAAACCTCACTAATGGCCATTCAGCCCTTCCAGATATAAAAAAAACCCGCACACACGACCACTCAAACAATCCATACTTGCATATACACCTCACACATGACAATTCAGCAATTCACTGTATAATCATACACACCATCCATAATAATACAGCTAAGCCATATACACCCACCAGTGATAATACATCCACGAGATAAATAAATATACATCACACCCGTTACCACAAGGACACTCCATATATACCCACACGCTCGATAATGTCCACTCAGTTTACTACAGTCACTCCATATATACATAATCAATACATAGATGACCATGTAGCTATATCCATATACCACACCAATGACCATACGGGCACACCGGGTGCACCCGTACTGGATATACACAATCATACACCATACAGTCACTCCATGCATACCGAGTCACCTCACACCTGACCATGACCTCTCCCTGTATACCTAGATACATCTTACCATGGACAACCCACTCATAACCATATAGTCACTCATTGTATACCTACTCACATCAGTCATGACATACAATAACTCCCTGTATACCTATTCACCTCACATCTCAGTTCTGTCCCAAAATTCTGCCCATTTTCTTTCGATAAATATGGCCAAAATCACAAAAGAGGTTCTCGGCAAAATTACATACTTTAAAATGAATTTGTCATGCCACATACGGAACTGGGACAACCAGAATAGAACATGTAGTTGTCAGTTAATTAACTAACATGTTTAATAACCAAGTGAGTCACAATTTGCTACTTTTTCGGATAATGCAGCGAATGTTCGGGATATATGTAAAAAATTAACATTTTACAAATTTGTTGCCATTTTGGAAGCCATCTTGAGCAATTTGGTCTATAAAGACCGTAGTGTGACACATTTAAAATAGACCAAAACAATAAACACCTTTCAATCCAAAGATAGTTTACCTGAAAAAAATGGTCCAAACCGAAAAAGTGAATTTTTGCCAATATTTATGACAAGCTTTTGAGAGAAAAGTCCAATATTTTTGACGATGTCAGTGGTGACAATAGTAACAATTAACCATGGTGCATCAGACATGTTAGTATTCAATGAATAGAATGCATAATAGCCAATTTTATACATCAACCACAACGTGTAAGCGATTGCAGGACACGCTGTTGTAATATTTACCATTTTCCCTATTATGGCGGCCATATTGGCAGCCATTTTGAGCCAAAGTAAGAATTTTGGTTCCAGTGATTTGGAATATTCATAGGTAATGATATGCCTCACTTACATTACAAACTTCTGTTCATTTCTTGTTGAAATATGACTAGAATCCCAATTGTGATTTTTTTGTGAAATTTTATACCGCATTCTGTAAAATCTTATTTTTGAGGGATCGGAAGAGGGTAGGACCCCAATAATTGCATATTTAATTGCTCCAATGATCAGTTAATATACAAAACACAAAATAAAGTTGCATTACTCAACTAGTTCCAAACAGCATGAATTGATCTAGAAGATATTTGTGAAAAAATGTTATATTTTCAACTTCCGGCAGCCATTTTGGCGGCCATCTTGGATGGTGAGTTTCAGTGTTGGCCCAAAAAAGTGTCAATATGTCTTAGCTTCAAGAAAATATATACATTTGTATACATTTTACTAGATTTTCCCGCTATAATTTGCATAAGACTAACTTGTGGTCTTGTGCGAAAAACGGCGGCCATGATGGACGCCATCTTGTCTGGAGTCTAGAAGGCCACTTTTTTTTCTTGTTAACATTGCTTAAAAGTTGAAGGACATAATAAGGAACAAAATGAATGGGGTGAAGTTAAGTCCCAGGGGGGTGCAAGGGTACCCCTATTAGCTCCCGGACTCCCCCTTTTGTTTTGTTTGTTTGTTTGTGATCCTGCGGCATTCGCTTGGCACTGACCAGCAGACATCACTAACCAGGGGGTCTAGTGTCTCGTTTCAGGTCCGGGTTCCCACGGACTCCGCTTGTTTGCTTGTGGCCATGGCGCATTGTGGGCCAAAAAAGGAAGACGCGAAGCAAGAAATGGATAACTGGACAGTGAACATCCTACCAATAATTTCACGACTACCTTTTTGATTAATAATTCATTAAATAAAGGTAGTCAATCAGGCAGACCTGTCTTTGTTGTGTTGCGACCCTGCGGGATAAATATATATACACATATACGGAAGTCTCAAAATATATAGGAGATAAAATACAAGACAGATAACGCTATATATTCCGTCTACGCTCACGCTTTACGAAGTCCAGCGCAATGAAATTTCACTATTGTTCACCGGCTGTTGACTCATGGAAATGTCGGGCCTGCAAAATGCGTTATTTTTCAAACTAGCTGGCGACTTTGTGAATTTTGATAGGCGTAACACAGCTTATTGGATAAGCATAGAAAGGCAGTGTAATTCATCGAAATTAATGACAAGACTTTGTGGTGCAAATTTCAACTTAATGCATAGTTTGTTGTGTTTATCTTTGTATACTTTCACAAAATTGGCAGTTTGAACCATGTACCATGGCAAATATTAGACATAGTTTTACCCGTATAGAACGATTAAATGGGGAGAGAACCGACTCGATCAGGAGAGAACCCAAACAATTATCAAAATTCGCGGTTTGTGTCGTTGTTATGACTCGCACAATGAAAGTTTCGTTATTAACACACTCATTGTTGCCACAGATTGTGATGGGATCGAAAATAACTAAGCGAATTATCACCTAGATGCCTCAAAATTGCGTTTTAACTGTCAAAAAGTCGTGAAAATGTATAATTTCGATCAGCAAGAACCGTCACAAATCAGTCAAGAACCATCACAAACCGGCGATAGAACGACTTCCGATGTAACAGTTCCTTCACAGTGGATTATTGTGAACCATTGTGAACCATCGACCAACTGTATATTATAACCTCATTTACTTTACTTTTATGGCATGAAAAATATATATAATTTCACTATTTTCAGGTACCAAGAACTTCTGTAAAATATATTTTTAGTGCAGTTCATATATCCATGATATCATATCTCAAGATCATGATAGGAGACTTAAATCTTCTTCATATAAAATGAAATGAGAATTTTCTCGAGTACAAGTGTCAGAGCATAAACAAAATATTGCAGTTATAAATTGCACAATATATCGTTTATATTAATAAGAAATGATCATGAAATGACACGAGATACAAAACTAGACCAATTTATGAGCTAGTTAGAAAAAAATGCGATAAATATTTTGAAATCGCGAAAAATTACTTGGATTTTGAAAAACATTGTCACTTATAACTTGTGGCTATAACTTGTGAACATGGGCAATTGATCCGCAACATGGCTAAAAAATTGCCCCAATGACATACCAAAACGATTTTAGTAATGGAATGCCAAGAGTATTGCTGTGAAAATGTGATATGAGCGTAAACTTAACCCCACCCCCTAATATATAACTTTTGCAAAAAAATTAATTATGTAGTTTACACTTAGAATGCTGCATGTCAAGTTGGTTTTAGAAGAATAAACTGAAACAGTATAGAGAGTGATGAAGGGAATTATAAATAACGGTGTCTGAACGTGATCTAAGATTGTATAACCTCGCGATAACACTGGTCTAGAATTAGTAAGTTCATAAAACCTCATGCGATGACCTTTCTGGCAACTATTTCGTATATTTTTCAATTTTTACTTAAATTTTTATGGAAAGATTATATATATATATATTATTTTTTTTCAACTGAACACATATGGCTACAAAGGCTTATGTGTGACACTTAGGTTATTCAGAACAGTATTTTCTTATTTGTGCCGCGCATGTCGGGACAGTGATCACAACTGACAATATATATGGCATTACAATACGCTTCATATTTGACAATAAGTTTAGGATGGTATCCAAAACGGCCAACAAAATAGAAGTTTCTCACACTTCCCGCTACAAACGTGACTGCGTTCGTTATCTGTGGACAAGGGAATTGTTAATCATGGTAATTAGTTCACTGGTAACCATAAACAAACCGAAGAACCGTACTATTGTTTCATTTAATTTAACCTAATGAGTAATTGATTGTCTTAAGGACTATAGGTGAAACAGTCTGACTGTTTGGAAACATTCAAATCGGCCCTAAAAACTCACCTATTCATCTCCCATTTCGGACAAATAACATCAGAAAACGTTGAAGAGACTTAATTATTGAAATACATGCATATTATTTATTGCGTATATGTTATAGTGTGAATGTGTGTGACTGCGTTTGTGTGAATTGTTCAGCGCCATGAGCCATACGGGATATGGCGCTATACAAATACTCTATATTATTATTATTATTATTATAGATACTCATTTATTGGGGGAATACTTGATAAAAGTCAATGTATAGAAATATTATAACAATCATCACTAACATGTGCCTTTTGTGTCAATTTAGATAAGTTGCCTATCTCTGATGTAAACATGTGTTCAGGTGAAATATTTTATACTAACGAAATTAGTTGTTTACAGAGGATTTTTTTTCAATAAATAAATTACTTTTGCAGTATATAATATTGTGTTGCCAAACAGTTTTCAAGGCATGCTACTACTTCCTATTCTATAGGTTGAGTTCTCTCACTCTGCTCATCATATGAGCCGTCAAAATTTACACTATTTCGGTTATTGTAGACATTCTCACATATATCGTTATATGCTTAGTCTGCGGTGAAACAAGCTCATTTGTTAGATTGATATGAATCTTTACAGTCACGGCTCAGTAGTTACAGTAGATCGGGAGGAAGTATAATCCGACCTTGTTTGTAGGACTCAATCAAAGAGCGACCAGCCATGGTTGTCAGGGCATGGTACACCAGACTGGGGAGTTATGTGTGGTGTGCCAATCACTGATATAGTTCGCACGAAGATGTGCCAATATAATTTCTTAAGGAGTCTGTGGCTGCTGGCAGTAGAAGATGTGTTCCTGTGTTCGGTTATACAACATAAGAACGTGTGTGTTAATTTGTCGAATTGACGACATTATGGCTCACTATAATATAACCCATATGCAAACTTGGTAGGATATATAGTGTCATCGTCAACATTAATAGATTGCACAAATTGGTAAAAAATTCGCATCACATTTTACTGATTTTAACTATTAAGTCAAACGGCTTCATTTTATAGGTGTTTGTGAATGTCGCAGCCCGTCAACGCGTGAATTAGAGGCAAGGTTTCACACATCTCTTGGACAATACTGTCCGATATGTCGTTCATGGAAATGACACGTGACCTATTTTTGTTTTCAGTATGAAGAATCATCCTAGCTCCTATTCATCGAGAAACATAAAATTCTAGTATTTCGACATGTACGTCAGGGGAATAAAAAACAATAACTTGCTTCCGACCGAAGCGTGCTGCATTGTCTGCATATAACAGCACACCTGTTTCCGCTTCCTCGTGATAGCATACTAGCAAGAGAGAGATTAGGAACTAACTCTAAGCGAACGTCGCCATTCACGGACCGTATCACGTGACATTCGACCCAATAGCAAACATAATTCAGTGTTTTGCAACAGCATATAGATTCTGCACTCGACCATTCACGAAAAAAATAGAAGCCAGTCAAGGAGTCTTTGTTATCACCACCTGATAAATATGTGGCATTGTTTGGAACTGTGTCATGGACGCAGAATATGTGAAGCCTTGCATGAATACCAGGATTGTATTCTCGGGTTGCAGGAAAAGTGTAGCATAATGACTTATTCTGAAAAAGAAGTGCAATGTATCATACTATGCAACAACTTCAACAATCTACTAATATCAATGATGACCCACTTACATCCTGCCAAGAATTTGTATGTGCTGTATGTGACAAGTCGACATGTATTCAAGTCGATGAATTGCGATAATTTTTCTTCTGTTGTAAAACGAGAACAATAACACCAAATGCAGACTTCTGAAGTAACACGTTTTTCGTGCAAACTATCAGGCAACTACTTGGCACAATAACTCATACCCATTCTGGAATGCCATGTCCTTATAACCCTATGCAACTTGGGCTCCATATATAGCCCGTATATAATGCACGAGATACATGTTTATGGTTACATGATAACAACACTATAGGCATGGCGATATGAGTTGTCCCTAAAGTATGTCCCTTTACCTATTGCCCATTTGAGTGTCATGTAAATAATGTTCTCACCTGGACGCAGAGCGGGAATGGTCAGCACCAAGATGCACGTGCATAGGAACGAATCTATAACCAATGATGTAGCAAGATTCAGGCGTAATCATGATCGGCCAGTCCACTCTCATTGTCGCTTTCATGCCCGTCGGGTTCGTAGCATGGGTCAACGCCATACTACTATTATAATCTTCGTATTGTTAACAAATCGAAATAATTTCAGTTGACCCAGAATATATACCCACAAGCTGGGCAGAACCGTAACAGCTAAATAGAGTCAAAATGTTTCCTAAAAATCCTATAAAGTACTGATCCTTTTGACATGCAGTGTATCGGATCGCCCCGCGTCGCCCGACCCCCCCCCCGCGCTAATATATAATCAAGCCATGAGAGTTCTGCTTGTCTCCCTCAATGTCTGGCTAAAATGACCCCGCAACAGAAGTACCGGTATAGTTACCGTGCATGAGATATATGGGTGCATGGGATTATATGGGATTGGTTTTCCATGACGGCCATCGGTGGTCGCTGCGTCCCTATCCAAATGTAGTTATGGAACTACTGCGATTTGCAATTGGCTACAATAATTCATGCGAATTGTTATTTAGCCGCCGACATTTCAGGATGTACTGGTTATGAAATGTGAGGATAGCTGCATGGAATAACCGAAGTAGTGCCAATTTTGACTTAAATGGCTACCCCGAGGACGAGCACAGTTATTTGGGCATTTTCGTCAATGAATTACTCATCACAATACATGAGTTCAGACAAGATATTAGAGCTCCTCAGTTTGTTGAGGAGCACCAGTGAATGCATTTCTTAATGAACAATTCCTTATCCCCATATGACGAACCCAGTTAAATTTGTGTCGGTAAGTTTGAAAATCTTAGATGTTGGTAGCCGTTTTTGGCGCCATCTTAAAACAATTATCAAATATGAAGTGTCCGAAGCTGTATATATCGTCATTTGTGTCTAGTGTCACAAAATGCGCACACAATAAGAAAATACCTCTCTGTAAACGTCTCACTCATCAGCCTTTGATAGCCATATGTGACCAGTTGAAATATATATATATAATCGGCTTTGCACAAAAATTTTAATAAAAATTGAAAAATATGAAATAGTTAACCAACAAGTGATTATGTGAGGTTTCATGAAATTTACAAATTCTGGACCAGTATCCTCGTGTGATTTTTCCATACCCGTATCAAAATTTAATCACAATGTTGTAAAAAATTTCACAATTTTCCCCAAAATGTTCATCTTAGAACACGTTCGGACAAGGTTGTTTATAATTCCCCTTCATCATTCTCTATGTTGTTTCATGTTATGCCCCTAAAGGATTCTTTGCACGCGGCATTCTAAGTGTAAACTATACAATTCATTTTTCTAAGAAAATTATATTATAGGGGGTGGGGTTAAGTTTATGCCCACAGCGCATTTTCACAGAAATATAATTGGCATTCCATCATCCAAATTATTTTGCTAGGTCTTTGGGGCAATTTATTAGACATGATTCCCGTCAATAGCCCATGTGTTTCACAAGTTATAGCCAATTATATGTGACACTATTTTTCAAAATCCAAGCAATTTTTCGCCATTTCAAAATATTTATCGCATTTTTTTCGAACTAGCTTATACATTGGTCCAGTGTTGTGTCACATGTTGTTTTATGGTGATCTATAATTAATATAAACGATGTCTTGTTCACTTTATAACCGCAGTCATTTTTTAATACGCTGACCCTGGTACTCGAAGAAATTTTTATTTTATTTTAGGGGTAGGAGTTGTCTTCCCTGAAAAATCTACTTTGGTGCATATTCTGAAGCGGATAACAAGCAAAATTGGATGCGTCATATAATTACCTTTAATTTGATATATAAAACCTTTGTTGGAGGGGGTGCAGCCAACTTCTAAACTAGAGGCTTTGGGAGAATTGGCCCACGGACTATTGTGACTGCTTTAATCTTCATTATAATATATGCGGGTATGATGCTATATTATGCAATTATAACTCAACATTATGATACAAATGAAGCCTCCTGCCATAGAGCCAATACAATAAGCTTGGAGTGATTGGAGTTTTGTGTGAAATTATTAATTATCCTAGCAGTTCTTGGTACCGAAATGGATAACAAAATAAAATCAAATGTTCAACGTCTCAATGTATTAAAATCCATTGTTTTTGTTGTCTCTTAATAATTGCTCAGATTCTGCATACATTGAAGATGATGATATGTGAAATTCAAGATTTTTGGCCAGATAGATCCAGATAAACTCTATGTTGATAATCTCTTGCCATTTTTTGGCTGGATTTATGCTAAACGTGCGTCTCCCCCTAAACATATTCGTCATACTGGTTTCGCCTTTCGGGTGTCGGGCATCTCAACAGTAAAGTAAAAAAAAAATCGAATGAAAGAAAGACAAAATAAATTTATGTTCCTTATTATCTTGGTGAGGCGACCGACCAACCGACATATCTGCATCGAAACGGGTGGGGGTTCAACTGAGCCTCGAATAATGATTCCGTTTTTTATTTTTTTATTTATTTTTATTTCTGGGCTTTATCTCTCAAAGCAATATCTGATATATAATTACGTGCGCTCGCGCAACAGTATGGCGATCAGACAGATTCGTACGTAGCTTGGTGTCACCCTACTCCGTTTCACTCCATGGCGTCACCAAAAACGACGTAAAACCTCGTGGCGTTCTGACATTTTTACTGTGCCGCGTTTTTGCTATGTTTATCTTATGTGTTGTTTTCGATTATTTGTTTGTCGCCGACATCGCCATTTGTCCGGATTCCCTGTTTCTATATTTAAAACTGGCATGCTCGTAGTGAGCCTCGATTTCGATTTTTTCTCCCAGGTCAAAATACGTCAGAGTTATGACAAAAATAGATCGACCTACATTTTCTCCATCAGAACTCTACACCAAAGAGTCTATAGACTCATTCGGGACCTACATAGACCTACATATGACATAGACTCCTTCATTTGGGTATTTTTACTTATAATTGGGAAGTTTTATAATTTTTTGGTTCGTGCGAAGACCTCTTTTTATCGTGCGGGAAAAGTGAGACATTCAAAACGCGATTTCGTAATTCGACGCAATATGCTGAATAGCCTAACCTTCAGCCGAGTTCCGGGTCAAATACGACGAATGACGTAACACAAAACAAAACGCATTTGTTGACACAAACACCGTTTGAACAGTTTATTATTACATAACATGATCGTTATTGGTTAATTATTGATTAATTATTGATATTTATTGTTGAATATTGGCTGCTATCAATATTTACACAAATGGTATTAATTATTTCTTATAATTGCTCCTTTGGTCAACTTTGACTATCGGAAAATGAAAATGAAAATATGCCGCTGAAAAAAAATTAATCGATATTAAATTCTCATCCTTTCGGCAACATGGAATTGGTTTTAATTACTTAAATGATTAATATAGTAATTTGCCTTTTATCTGTGATGAAATGAGAAATGGTAATTGTCTTTTTTTGCTAACATTAAATTAAATTAAATAAATTAAGTAAAATACAGTGAAATAATTTTTTTAATTATTGTTTATTACATTTTTGCGCACGTTGGCATCTCTCTGAGTGCATTCTAGTTATGATCTGCGACTTGTCGCGCTAAGTTCAACACCACATCGAACTAGATACGTATACATATATGAAACACAGTGTTCATTTCTCACTTCGAATTGGGCGTTTACATTGTTAATATTCGCGAAACAATTTCTGGGTACTGAACAACAAAATATATGAGGTTTGACATCTTTGATGTTCTGTTTCAAATAGCTTTGTCGACAAGTTCCGCTGTTGGTAATTTAGCCCCGGTTCCATATCCCAGATTTCCCACCCCGAATGTTCCCGAATGACTCCCGAATCATAATTTTGCAAAAATCGTGGAGTAAGTTCGGGACGAGTCGGGACAGTGAATTTTTACCCCCGAACATGATCGGGGATATCGGTGCTATCGGGGTCGATTCGGGACAATTCTGGACTCGCTCCCGACAGTTTTGAAATGTTCAAAACTATCGAGAACCAAGCCGAATCGCTCCCGATTTGTAAATCGTCGGGAGAAATACGGGAGCAATTCGGCACCTATTCGGGAGTAGTCGCCAGTATTCGGCAATATTCGGGTGGATATTCTGGAGTAGTCGGCACTATTCGGTAGGTTATTCCCGAATTCGCCATGTATGGCTGCTTTTATACTGAGATCCGGTGTATCTGCAAAATTCGGCATCGATTCGGGACGTTCGGCAGCAATTGAATACCAATTCGGTATCTATTCGGCATCAATTCGGTACCAGTTCGGCATTGATTCGGGGTATTCGGCAACAATTCGGTGTAAGTTGGTAGTAATCTGGGCAATTTGGCAGCCACTCGCACGAAAGTTCGGAATAATTCTTGATCATTCGGGAAGATATTCGGAAGCATTCTGGAATACTCGGCAACGTTCGGGACGATTAAATTTTGTCATAATTCGGCATCAGTTCGGCGGCTTTTTGGAATAAAACTCGTCCAGAATTCTCTCGAATGCTGCCGATTTGGTCTGGTCCCGAATTTGTGCCGAATATACTTATTCAGGACCGAAAATCGGGAATATGGAACCGGGGCTTAATTATGTATTTAGAAAAGAGGAAATGTATGCTACGTTTCCTTTTTCTTATGCTCCGTTTCCGTTTGACAAAAAAGGGGCTACTATTTCCTTTTTCAAATATCACCTTGATTGATTGATTTATTTGGCTATTTATTTGGCGATATAACAGATATAATGCACTAATATAATTATGTTTACAAACAATTACAACGTAAGGAGAGTAGTAGAGTATACCATCAGGTGATATCATAATCTCTTGAGCTGTCTTCCTGACAACCCCTGGCGTAGATATGGTGATCAAGGCCTAATTATATAATCATCGTATATATAAAAACATGTGAGTGATTTAAATTGGTGCCTCTGGTCCATAACCAAGCTATTTCATTGAATGAGTAATTGGTAGTTGCATGGGAGATGATACTAGTCGGTTAGACGAATACATTTCAGAACGATTCATTTTGAAATTTCCTTGGTGGATCTGGATGACTGACCAGAAGATTACTTGCTGCTGGACGAGGACAGCATGTGTTTGGCAAAAGTGGATACCAACATTCCGAAACAAGCCATTACATTTCTCCATCGAACGAAGAGCGGTATGATCTGCGTTCAAAGGTGAAGAGGGATGATACTCCAATGAAAGACTTTCGTTGTCATAGGAATCTCTTCGGCGCATATGGAAATGACCGGACATCCGACGATATTCAACATCTATAGAAAGAAATGCGCGAACGCCTGCCAATTGTAGCACTTAGTAAACACGCCATGCAGTTATTCTATCTATTGCTTTTAGTCATCCATGTCTACAAGGTGTTGCATCTGTTCGTGACATGGTGTGTTTCATTGGGATGTGGAACCCATGACCCAGTTTGCAATTGACCAGTCGCGGAACAGAATTTATTATAGCACACAGGGTATATGTAAATATTATACCTATTGTTGCCTACAGGGGAATAGTAAGAACTATTTTCTCCGAGGTTGACAGCAAGCAGGACTTTTGATCGGTAGCGCTCGCTATTCCACCGCAATGCAATAAATATGGGAGTGTTTATATATATGACACAATAAATATGGGAGTGTTTATATATATGACACAATAAATATGGGAGTGTTTATATATATGACACAATAAATATGGGAGTGTTTATATATATGACACAATAAATATGGGAGTGTTTATATATATGACACAATAAATATGGGAGTGTTTATATATATGACACAATAAATATGGGAGTGTTTATATATGACACAATAAATATGGCAGTGTTTATATATGACACAATAAATAGGGGAGTGTTTATATATGTGACATAACGAGAGAAAGAAGTGCGGGAGTCGCACCGAACGTTGGCAGCACCCGGAATCCCAAGCCGGTCACCCATCCAAGTGCTAACCGGGCTCGACGTTGCTTAACTTCGGTGATCACACAAAGCGTCTAACGACCGTGACCAAGAGATCTAGACCTCTCGAGCAGAGAAGTCATCGGCCTTCTATATTTACAACGCGACGCTACACTACTCCCCCGTTCTTTTTGAGATTCACCGAATCTCACCGAGTCCTCCCACAGAGCGGTCGCATCATGACACAGACTCCGAGGAGTGGACGAGACCCCAGTGTAACAGAACGAGAGAGAGAAGTGCGGGAGTCGCACCGAAAGTTGGTCATCGGCCTTCTATATTTACAACGCGACCGCTACATATATATGACACAATAAATATGGGAGTGTTTATATATATGACACAATTAATATGGGAGTGTTTATATATATGACACAATAAATATGGGAGTGCTTATATATATATGACACAATAAATATGGGAGTGTTTATATATATGACACAATAGATATGGGAGTGTTTATATATATGACACAATAGATATGGGAGTGTTTATATATATAGTGTTTTTTTTATATATACATGACACAATTCTCTGCCACCTCCCGTCGACCTCTATACGGATATAATAATTACAATTATAAACGTCGAACTCTATACGGATATAATAATTACAATTATAAACGGGACATTATGAGAATAGTTCGTGATATAGTCACTCAAATCGACTTGTAATTGTGCGCATATGTACCCTTTTTACTCTGGATTACAAATGAAGTGTCAACTCTCAAAAACATAAAACACGACTGCTGATGCAGACACATAGTTGTGCCCGTTGTGATGGTGTACGTGTACCACCCTAAATACACCCCGAGTAAAGCATTATACAGTAATGCACGACAGCATCTAACTGATGTCAATGATAAAACAAACTTAGAGCATGAGAAATCTTAGAGCATGATGCAGCTGTCAGAAATGACAAACTGCACTATATGATAGTTGCATGTATCATGAACAGAATCAATACAAATGAATTAAATAGTCAAATTCGGCAGCACGAATGTCCACGTGTACTCTTTGTGCAAATATTGAGTAATCGCATTAGCACAGGCGGAACGAACAGAGGCAAAACACAGCCCAGTGATAATTTATTTAAAATTGAAATTGGAAACGTAGCTGATTTGTCAAACAGAAGACAGAGTGTGGCATGTTATCGGAAGAGAAACGTACCAAATCAGTGCATTTTTGTAATGGTTATTTCGGTTTGTTAATGGGGATATACTAAGCCGATGGGTGTGCGAACTGAAAGGGGATACACGCGTGTGTAAGCATTCACTTATATACTATATATCCACTGAATGACGCGTCATTTGCTTCCAAACACATTGGAAACCTAGGTAATTTTAGTGACAGAAGCACACGAAATGAACATTGTCAAAAAATCGAATATTTTTATTTTACTTCGATGTACTGAGAGTATGGGTCGACAGAAAACGTTCGTGGGACAGGATTAGTCTGAATAAGGCTTACCCGATCGTGGAGGTTTCTCTCTTTATTCAAATAACTTTATCAAAACAACTCTTCAAACCGTAGCATTTCTCGGAACGGAATCAATATTCGTGGCACAGTTGAGCCCCAGTGTACAGGTTCAGAGATATATCAAAGCCACTGAGTCACGTATGTGTTAAGTAACGTATACATGCAACAATCAACAATTTATCTTCTTCGTCAGACATTGACATGTATATGGCAAATACAGAGAACTATATTCGGTAATTTTAAACATCACGCGCGCCACCATAACATATGGACACACCATAACATATTGGCACACCATAACATATGGGCACACCATAACATATTGACACATCATGCTTATTGGCGCACCATGCATATAGGCACACCATAACATATGGGCACACCATAACATATGGGCACACCATAACATATGGACACACCGTGTATATTGACACACCATGCATATTGGCACACCATAACATATGGGCACACCATAACATGTGGGCACACCATAACATTGACACACCACGTGTATTGGCACATCATGCATATTGGCATTCCATAACATATGGCACACCATGTATATTGGCACACCGTGCATATTGGCTCAACATAACATATGGGCACACAATAACATATGGGCACACCATGCATGTTGGCTAACCATAACATATGGGCGCACCATGTATATTGGCACACCATGCATATTGGCACACCATAACATATGGGCACACCATAACATGTGGGCACACCATAACATGGACACTTCACGTGTATTGGCGTACCATGTATATTAGCATACCATGCATATTGGCACATCATGCATATTGGCACACCATGACATATGGGCACACCATGTATATTGGCACACCGTGCATATTGACTTACCGTAACATATGGGCACACGATAACATATGGGCACACCATGTATAGTGGTGCACCATGCATGTTGGCTAACCATAACATATGGGCGCACCATGTATATTGGCACACCATGCATATTGGCACACCATAACATATGGGCACAACATGTATATTGACTCTCCAACATGGTCTGAGTAGCCACTAAATAGCCCTTCTAGTGTCGGTGTGCGACACGAGTCTTGGCAACAAAATAATGCAGTACATTTAACACATAGTGTTGACCAAGCTTTCCCCGTGTTTCCTCGCGTGGCTTTAAGGACGAACAGAATCAACATATCTCTACAAATCCCATTTTCATTAACAATTAAAATTTCAATGACACTGTAGTTCAACATAGAGAGGTGATAATGTAATACATTACAGGCAATGAAGGATAGGCGATAAGGAAAGCGGACATTTGAAATGGTTATGTAACACCAGAGGTCAAACCGAAGAGTCACGTATCAAGTTTAAGACCACTGACGACGACACAAGACGAGGAGTATAGGGTTGTATACCAGAGCCGACTTAAATGTGACTACAACATAGATTTTATAGACTAAGCCTTCGCTCGTAGATTCGTGCCAACAATCTTAATAACAACCAGAGTTACTTCTCTCTCTGCGACCTTAATCGATCAAATTACAAATTACCCATTGCAACAGTTGCACTGCATTCTGGAGTTTTACTATGTGATGTCAGTGACCACTGATCAAGAATCTACTACATGTAAAGCTGACACATATAAGTCGGAAATAAAAGACAGCGTATCTTCCGCGATGAAAATTGATCCTGCTTCAAACGGATGTTATTAGTCATGAATTTTGACTCAGGTCCACCCTCACATAGTCCAGGTTAGTCTTATTGGGCAATATGTGAAAGCTTATGATATTGCTTTTCCGCTCAACGAAACATTGTTATAAATAAATATATAAAACAGCAACCATGCATGGGTGACAAAAGGTAACTTGTGATTAATTTTAGACAAAGGGTAATTATATAGGACAAAATAAAGGTTCCATAGATGCTACTTCCCAACTGTGGCCTCCGGGTGACCAATGGCTGATTGACCGCAAGTAAGCGATCTCACCTATACATTCAGCAAATCAGGAGGAAAGAACCTCGTCTTATAATTACTATTAATTAGGCGCATTTAGTGCTATATGACTTGTTTCAGGGGAATGACATACAATTTACATGTCTACACGCAGTATATAGTGGATTTTTGTTTACCCATTTAGCGCGCGACATTCAGCTATTATACAGCCCGAGCACGACAATAGACTTGGTAATTCAAAAATGATTAGTCTTGGAGATTGGTGGAATAACTATATTTGTCTGCGGAAACTACACTATAGAATCCAATGTTTCTAATTCGTATCCTTTGGTCAAACATTGGATTACCACATTTTGTTTGAAGAATAAGATTTCCCCAGAGAATTACAAACAAATGCCATTTGCGTGAAAGAGACGAGCGTCCGTATCGGCTGGCTGGATATAAAGAGATTCGCGTCGTCTACATCTCGTATTTAATTCCAGAAAAAAATACTTCAATTATAAACTGGATATACTGAGTGATACATGAATGTGTATAGTATATGTAAATGCACAAAGCAAATAATGATTGCATAAATGTTTTTCATCGGCATCATCCGGGCTGTACGTCTCTGATGTGAATGAATATGGTACGGTTCATATGACTGGACACAGGGGTGCCGCGTGCGTGCCACGCATGCAGTTTCTTCTCTTCCTTCGCTGTGTCAAATGAGCGCTTTGCATAATTATATTCTAATAATGTATATTCTCGTCCTCGTATTCGACGATGACACAGAGGCATGTTGTTACAAGAAAACCATAGTCAGAAATGGTAACGCCCTCAAGATCATATTATTAGCCATATATATAAACTAGAAGGTGACCCGACTTCGTCCGGGCTATTCAAAAACCAAATTTCAAGTCGATAGCTCCACCCGTTTCCGAGATACATAGCCCAATGTCATTTGCGGATACCTCGGCCGGTGATTAGTTAACGCGACATCGGCCGGTTAAGAGTTAAACGCGATCACGTCACGATCTGTTGACGGCGTAATATATTTACTGAATGTTTTTCGATGAGCGAAGCATGGTCCTGCGTTCTTCCCGATAATTAAGGTAGAAACTTTAAACGTACACATGCGTGTGATACATCATTTGAAAGATGAAGCGCCACAGATTCTAACCGTGCAAATTATATGACTGGCAATTTATTATTCGCGCTATATCGAATCGATTTGTGAGCACCGAACTGAAATATATTAGCGCAAAACGGCGTAAAAACAGATTTGACCTCGGCACGTGAAAAGTTGACCTCGGATCTGAAAATTAATATGCCTATGCCACTTCCCGACCGATAGTATCCTCACATACGAAGTTTCATCGAAATCGGGTCGGCCGTTTTCGAGTTCATCGCGAACACACACACACACAGATACACACACAGATCTTCCAAAATATATAATAGAGTATAATATAAAATATATTGGTTACATGAATGCACCGCCTCAGAATTCCGTTAAAACAATTAATCCTTCAAATTATTACAAAAAACTACGGCTTATTACTGCAGGTTTCTCATTCACCAAACCAGAAAGCTTCTAAATGCGGATCAAAAATTGTGTTCCCGCCATAAAATCTTGCATGGCCCAGCCATTGTTCATACCTAAACATCGAACGCAATTAACGCGGTCATAATAGTTACATGCTGCAACTATAAGACACCCAGCGAATACACACCCCACGAAAACCCGAAATGTGTTGTCCTGCGAGATATCCCATCTCTATAGCTCAATTTGACACGGCCAGATTAGCATTCCTACAATATCCTAAAACAATCAAGCTTCTCAAATCGTCGGCATAGTCAATAGAATTTCCACGAACTTGGACATCGACACTTTCTAATCGCTCTACATAAGCATGGTCAGACTATCATCGAATACTGTAACTCTGCAGGGAGCGCACATCACACATATCAAAGCATTGTGTTAGAGAAATACAAAGAAAAGCAACGGAACTAGTTCGTGCTCTATGCTACCGAGACCGAATGATAAGACTCAATCTGGTGTCTTTAAAATATCGAAGATTTAGAGGAGATCTAATCGAGGTATATAAACTGTTGAATGGTCATTACAATATCAATGCATGTGACATATTAGAAAGACATTCATCAGGAAGAACAAGAGGACATAATAAAAAGTTACAGATGCCCATTGTTAACATGGCTATAGGAAAATATGTCTTCACGCAGAGGGTGGTAAATAGCTGGAACTCTCTGTCAAGACTTCGCTGTTGAGGCTACAACACTCGATCAATTCAAAATATATATAGACTCATTCTTCTATTATATAAAATACGAGTTCGACGACAAGAATTAGTTATTAATATGTTCAAGTGACTCACAAGTAAATATCGAATGACGATACATATATTTGTAAACAAACATTGCAAATAATGTTATTGGACGAAAAGCCTTGTTCCGCATTATCGATGATGATCATCATCATCATCTTCATCATCATCATGACGATGATGATGATGATAGGATTGATAGAACAAACCACTATTATGATGATCGTGTCGTTATTTGTTTAAAATACGTATCAATTGACATATACGGCACCCGTACAACATATTTCGACCATTTTAGAGGAAATCAGCGAATTCGGGGACTTCCGCAAATAGGGACCTACTGCAAATTGTCACACCGATCAGCACCAATTAACGAACCGTGGCGGATTCAGCTGTATCCGACTAACCTCTTTAAAATACGTATCAATTGAGATATACGCACCCGTTCCCTTATTAAAATTAACATATTTCGACCATTTTAGGGGAACTCCTAGAAATCGGAGATTTTCGCAAATGCCTCGGCAAATAGGGGACCTACTGCAAACTGTCACGCCGATCAGCACCTAATTAACGAACCGGTGGCTGACTCGGCTGTCTCAGACTACACTCAGACATACGCATTTTACAAATAATATTTTTCATTTCTTCTATTTGTAATTGGCATAGCTTATCACAAACCAAAATCAACGACAATAAATAAACGAAATTGAAATTCCAACTACTGCTTTTACCGGCCTCGGGGTCGCAGTACAACTTTATTGCGTCCCAAAATAACCGGAAAACCCCATTATCATTTTATAAAATGCTCAGCGGACCACAGCTTTCTAAAATATGTAGAACAGTATACACCGGGGGCGTTAATAATATAACTCCAGCCATATAGTGTTTATATATAAGCTAATTACGCGTGTATATAAGTATCTGTCCTTCTCGCAGGGGGTAATGTACTAAATATTATTTAAAACGAATTCGGTATTTGCGTACTGTCAATGGATGTGTTATGTGTGTATAAATGCAATGGGTGTTGCATTCTTACCGATGAACCTTTCAACCAATTGCAACATATGCGCCCTTTGTGAACACATATTATACGTGACGCATGGTGTATAAATATTTCAAAATTGCCATAACTTTAGTTTGGCAAGTCCTATTTTAAAAATGTTTCAGATGCTTCGTCATCAATCACACCATACACACATACACAAAATCACAAATTAAATCTCCAACATATGCCAAATAATATGATCTTGAGGGCGTTACCATTTCCGACTATGATTTTCTTGTTATTATCAGGCCGGTAGGAAGGTATATGATATGGGGGTGATGGATGAAAGATGCGCTCATTCTTGCGCGACTCCGAGGCGCGTAGCGCCGATATGGGGGTGTTTTGGAAGGGGTTGTCGCTCACGCTCCCTTCCATGGTGGACAAGTTTTGAATTTTCAATATTGAATCCAAGTTACCCAAGTACTCCCAATACCAAATATAAACTGAATAGGCATGCTGGCTCTTGAGAAGATGTTTTAAGAATTATTATGGAACTAAAGCGTCTCTGGACTAATTGACTTTGTGACCCCATTTGAATAAATCCCAGTCACACACGGACCTTCACTACCATATATATACATGATGTTTTTTGAGATGAAGACGTTCTAATAATTACTATCGCGAAAAAGAGTTATGTCCCTGGTTAACCTCACTATTTTATCCGATGACCCCATATGAACAATTTGAATTCAACAAGGATTTAAATTTCTGAAATGCCAGAAATGTGTTCATTTTTAATGAACACAGTCTTTATATTAATTGGAAATTATATGTTAGATAATTAAAAGAAATGAATAAGAAAACATAATATCGTGCACATGCATGCTATTGACTACACGTATGCACGTTGTGTATGTATCGACCTAGTATATGAACTGGAAGTGATCTCAAACATGCCTGGTGGTGTATAAAGCATGATACACGATGTAGTTCTCTACTTATAATAGTAACAGTTGTAACAGATTTACTTGATCATGACGAGTATAATAAAAATCACGCACCCTTTTGTTGGTGATAATATTGGGAACATGTCTCTATTCCGAAGGTTCGCTATTCCGAAGGTTCACTATTCCGAAGGTTCGCTATTCCGAAGGTTCTCTATTCCGAAGGTTCGCTATTCCGAAGATTTTTGTTATTTTAAAGGTTAATTCTATATTCTAAAGTATTGAGAGGGTTCTTTATCACGAAGACTCTTTTTCTGAAGGAAATAACTTAAAACATTCAAACAATAAATGTGACCGATTTTTTTCTTCGCGGCCCGGGTTTCCTTGAGATTAAATGTTATTACGTATGACGTTATTTACCAAAACATATTCACGTCAGGCAGCCCACACAATTGCTATGTTTCCATAGGATTTAATGTCATCACGTATGACGTTATATCTCAATTATCTTAGAGGCAAGAATACGCCAGCTAAAGGCTAGCTAATTTTCGAGTCACCGACTATTTTTTTTATAGTGCCTTGATATCAGGTTTTAATAACAATATATGCCATAAAATATGATTAAAACACTATAGTTCATCACCATTTGAAACGTCTGTATCAGAAGATGTCCATAGAGAAATAGAAAACAGCTTAAATCATAAAAAGATACCCCCCGTTATGGCTCCTAGAATGCAACATAAGTGTGTTCGAAAATTAAGTGGGCCTTTAATGTTGATGTTTCTTTCAAATACTGATAGCCAGTTCGGAAAAACTATATCTCTTACATGCATGTAGTTTATTTCAGTCATCGTGTTTTCAACTTTCCATAATAAACGATAAACTGATACTGTCTTCTTGCTATCAATAACGGACATCTGGAACAATTTGGGAATTAGAAGTGGGTGTATATATGTACTATATGTGAATACTAGGGTAATAGTATTTTTCATTCCTCGTGTGTTTTTTGTGGTGGGGTGCAAATTTTCATTAATTTCTGGTTAAATACGCCCAGAATAGAAAACCTTCGGAATAGCGAACCTTCGGAATAGCGAACCTTCGGAATAATGAACCTTCGGAATAATGAACCTTCGGAATAGCGAACCTTCGGAATAATGAACCTTCGGAATAGAGAACCCTATACCCGATAATATTACTTGATCATGACGGTGAAATAGTATAATAAACCATACTACATTCTACACTCGTTCGCTCGGAAACTTAGAAAATCGCACTAATGTTGCACATAGATGCTACCCATCTCATCCACTCGTCAAGTTTGTTATCTAGATTCGCGATTTTGTTTACCGTCCCACCCCTTTGAGTTTCTGTGGAATTTGCCAATTTGTCAATATACAGCCATTTTGTAGAAATGAAGATAAGTTTAAATTGCTCTACATCACAATATTTGTCCCGTTCCGCTACCTCAATGCGTTCCATCGATACTCCACAGCTGTCGACAAATGTGATAGGTCGGTTTAGTGGCCATAACTCCATAACGCAAGCACGGACAAAATGCATGCACAATGGCCGTAATGTATCCAATGCATACCTTTGTATAATATACCGACCTATTCAACACACAGAGTATGGTAAGTTTGTGCTAACCCTTGAATTTATTGGTGGCTTGGAGAGTATAAAAGCCCACTGTATATCCCTTGATATATCCAATAAATATACACAATATACTACATGTACTCCTTACACCGTAACATGGCGACAATTTTTATTGTTATGGCATAATGGGTCAAATACGCCGTCCAACAAATGCGAATTTGGCCCCTTCAAATCCAGACAAGCGCCGATTTGTGATTTACGGACATAAATGGTAACATGATGCGCTCGTCTGGCAAAGTTTGTCAGTTACTGTACGGTGACGGTGGTTTTTATTTGCCGTGGAGTGATTTGTGGGTGGAATGATTCAACTGCACGATAAATATTTGACGCCCGACAAACACTCATATATCCCGTTACTCATTGAGCAGATAACAATAAGGGAATGCCCAAAATCGTGTACATCATCTTGATGTTAGCATTGACAAACGCCTCGAATCTATTGTCATGTATTTAGTTACATGTGCGATATGTATTAACGTAAGAACTGTTTTGTATTCAATGAAATACTTTTAAAATGATAACATAGGGTCGAAGTGACTTAGTCGGACAGGTGCGTAGTATAATATGCCATCCGAATTTGTGAAATATACACGGATTGGGGAATGTAATGTCAGTGACGGTGGTTTCTACGTGCAATGAAGTTATTTCCCTGTCGAATAATTCAACTACACGTAGAAATCACTGACACCTGGCAATCACTGACACAAATGATAATGCCTATTACGTGTTGTTATACATGTATAGTCATATGTATTAAAGTGTTTTGTGAACAGTGAAATACTGCAACAACGATTACATATGAAATCAAGTAATTGCTCATTTTTCTGTTGTTACGTTAATTCACCAACACGGACACCTTGCTTGAAATACGTATGGACACATATTTTCAGATGGCATATGCATTGAACAGAGTCACACAATGAAAGAAATTACGTATCAAGGGGAAGGAACGGGTCCCGTTCTGATTGTGGTTTAGAGAGCGTTCTGCGTTATAATTTTTGTGTGTTTTTTTGTTTTTGCATAATTGGACAGTCCATTAATTTCCCACGTCTGTGTGAAATAATTATAACCACCAGAATGTGATAGAGGCGAATATTTGTGTAATTGCATATCTACTATACTCCAGCTCCCGCATGTTAGAAATGTCACGGACATGTCATTCTACATGTATACATCATACAATAGCATCGCATGTTGCCATATATCACTGTCGGATACCCGTTTAGGTTTGGACGTTTCAAGATGGCGGCGCCCAGCTAGTGGACAGGATAAACGGTAAGTGTATATATTGTCTTCAAGCGTCAATTAACGACATCTTTCGGTGATACACCTTTAAACAGTTATGTGGGAATTTGTATGCCCAACACATATGTAACATGCCTTTCCCATGACAGGCATGCGAAATGTTGTATTTGGAGTGTCAAGTCGTCATAAATTTTCGAAATTTTATCAAGGTGGCGAAATGTTCGCTTTTTCGTAATTTTTTGGCCATGGGCTCATGGATCCGCAAATTTATGTATTGTCCAGAGTAGATTATGCTACCACACATCTTCGGAATGCATAACCGGCAATATTTTTATTGTCTAACTCCGAAAAACGACCTTTGAAAATTTCAAAATGTTCAGGTTCAGATTCGCAATATTTCCAATGATTTTGTTCAGGTTCAGAAACAATTTTCGTTCAGGTTCGGACAATTTTCGTTCAGGTTCGGACGCATCAAAACCTCACCGAGAAGCGAAATGCCCAGCTACAGTCGCGCTGTTTATTGTGCGTGTTGCTTGCTCCGCGTGTATAATGTTTCTCTGTGTGTGACAATATTTTAATTTACCCTCATGGAACCATACCTGTATTTTAATTAATCCGTGTGTGAGGTCATATCAGGAGAGCATTACATGAGGCCATTCTCAGATCAGCATTACGCCCTCCTAGGATGTATATTAGCAAGTATATCTGACCATGTCGCAGGAAGTGGTGGACTAAATGTGATTAAAACATACTCGGTATTTGCGTAATTGGATACTAAATTTGATTAGAAACGTGCTCGGTGTTTGCGTACTTGAATCATGTTACGAAGATCGCAAATTTTTGCCCGATTATTATTCTGCATGCTATTTCATGCGTATTCAGACCACTATTTTAAATGAAATCAGAAAAAAATATATCACATATAATCAACTGCATAGGCGTTACCTGTATAAAGATTGTTCACAAACACCTCATTAAAGTTCTTATATTGTATATATGGCTAATAGTATGATCTTGAGGGCGTTACCATTTCTGACTATGGTTTTCTTGTTTATCCTTCTCTCTTATTATACAATGTCAGTTATCGCTATACGAATAATATACTACTTACTACACATCGTTGCAGCCAGGACAATGTGTGTATGTACATTTGGGATTCAGTTGATATGAAGATAGAATATTTCGAGAGTAATCTTTTTTGAACATTGTTCGTGTTGGAATACGTTTTAGTTTGTCGTCCGGGGAATTCCACATCTTTGGAAGATAGTTTTCCGAGAAGACACTTTTCGGTGTCCCAGATATGAGCATACCATCTTGTCGTGTGTCATTTTAGGAAAATGTGAAGACATTTTCAAATGAATTCGGTGACTGGTCGTGAAACCAATCATGCACAAGGAGGTTTCAATGCAGAGTATAGATATCATTGAATTTCAAAATGTCCATAGTTTTAATCAGCGGATATGTGTGACTTATATATTTTGTATTGTTTATTGTTTTTTATATGAAACAATCGACACATACCGATGAACCTTTCTCAACCATTCGAGATCAAACGTCCGACACAACTGTGACGTTGAAATGTCATATAATAGCAACAACTGTAAAAAAAACAAGACAGACAATGACTGTGAAGTGCTCACATGACTTTAAAGACGGAATAGACTGGGACTATGACGACTACAATATTCAGTACTTGTCAAATCACTTTAAAACAAGTAGTTATAAACAGGGACATAGCTAGACGGTCGTCTTTGACAGACCGGGGACAGAGGGTGTTCAACTGCAAACCCCTGACTTATAGCCAGTGGACTCCCAACTGGACCAAACTATATATTTTACAACTGGTACTTCATGCTCCCAAACGGTTGGAAATTTCCAACATTCCATCCCTCATAAAGTTAGAAATATTCTAAATGTAGTTGCCTAATTACAACATATTTTCCAGTGAATACCAAAGTTGGGGTCAACCCCCCCCCCCCCCCCCCACCCACAGTGGCAGATAACATGATCTGTAATTACCACTGAATAGCTCATGAGAGAGGGCGGCATGTGTTGACTTATTAAACTTATTGTTTATATTAAGCTTATTTTTTATAGTGAAAGTCATGACTTGTCAGAGAAATTTAGTTTCATTTGGGAATGTGAAATAACAAGGTAATATGAGTGTTTGACCCTTCAAATGGCAAGGAATAATCTGTCTGTTCCTGGTGTTTCTCCCAGACCATGGACTGATTTCAACCAAATTTGGTGTGGTGATTCGGAGTATCCAGTGGATGTTATAATGCAAGTTTTTGAAATTTTAATTTGAAGAAAAAAATAATTTAATTCACATTTTTGTTTAAAGTAGAAAGGTTTTCTTTTTGGTTAGATTGAGCAAGTAGTTACAATCTCAAACAATTTGATTTATATACCTGGTTCCGCCCATATTTGAGACTGTGACCTCATTTGAACAAATATGAACCCCAGTCGCCCAAGGACCCTTCATGCCAAATATGAAACCGTTTGGTCCGATGGTACTTGAGAAGAAGTCGTTTTAAGAATTACTATGTAGGGTTCCAAAGAGTTATGGTCCTGGTTTTGTAACTATTTGACCCAGTGACCTCAGTTGAACAAATCTGAATGTGAGTCACTGGGTGAGCTAATAATACGCATGCATGTGTCTCGCTGTTGAGACAGACTATACGATTGGACGCAATGTGACAACACGCCCACAGCCTCCTTGTCGCGCTCTTTTTGGCCAGCCTCGAGCTGACTACGTGCATCCATTTTGTGTGCATAAAATATGCACGGTACATTCTTTACTTTACAAAACACTACCACCAAAATTAGTATATACCGCTTGGATGTGAACACCATATACTATACGCATTCACATGCGTCCGCCTATTATTGTCAAATCCGTTTTCTCTGTGGTTGATAATTTATTATATGTGTTGTTAACTGCATGACTCATCAGAAATAAATATGTTTACAGGAATAAAGTTCTAGAAGAATTGTTCAGTGTTATGTTTTTGAAGGCGAGAATATCCCGCGGGAAAGAAACTCACAAAAAGAGGTAATCCCGGTCCACAAGTATTACGTGATCTCCCGCGAAGATGCGAGGGTGTTTAATTGGAATAGGGAATAGGCAGCTTCCTTCCTGTCTAAATTGGCCCCGTCTTCAAGGAGGATGTTCAGTGGAACAAATTTGCTAACCACCTCTGGGAGTTCTGCGCGCCAAAATGGATCGGTAAACATCGGCGATGGAATCAAAGAAGATCTATCGGAAAATGTTTCGATAAGTTTCTGTGTCTTGGAAGTGGATAGCGGCGCTGAGTATTTCACTTCATACGCTAATAGGAATCATGTTTGTCAAATAATAAAGACAGTGTATGGTTAAAGGCGATCTAAGAGAGCTTTTAACTCAATAACTCTCTTGAGGTCATGCCCATGACTTGTTAGTACCTACATTGTGCATACATCTATTCTCTGCATAGCCGATGTAATAGAGTCAATGTTTAGTGTCTCTTGTTTTCCAAGTTTTGTTCACTTTCAATTACCAGTTATTTCGGAGGCATATTATTATGTCAGCTATAGTGCATACACACATATTTAGAATTATTCATAACGTTTGCTAAACCTTGTTCTCGGACATTGAAGCAACGTACGAACACGAATACTGAGTCACAAACTCAGTCGCCTCGGGAATTTTTTTTGGTGTATTTTTGCGCCAAGAAAGGGGATGTCTGTCGAAATCATTTTCTGCGAATTTAAAGACATATTACCATGTACCAAAACCATTTATAGACATAGTACCATGTACCAAAACCTGCATGCGATATATTCTACAAACTCATAAATTAACTATCAAACTCAACAAGTTGTCCTACTTCTGGTAATTAGCAAATTTTAGGATAGTATGCAAACAAAATATTTGTATTTGCCCGTTCGGGAAGGGTACCCCAAAAATTATAAGATGCATAAAACACGGCAGACCGTTTTCCTTTTCACACCCCCCCCCTTCCGGATGTCCACCGATTTTAGGGGGGTAAATTGGCTCGTCAAAAATGACATTAAATTACTAATACAGGCCCCCATCCGAACGTAATGGACAGTTGGAAATAATGTATTGGATCGCACCAGTAGGTTATAGTACACAAATATAAAAAATTACCCCCCCCCCCTTGGTGTGCTGTCATCCACACTCAAGTCAGCATAAAATCACATCTGGCAGCTGAATGGTTGATTATGATTTGGATAAAATTAATGCAAAAACAAGAAAAAATCAAAGCCACCATGGAAATATTATACCTAGATGAATATTGATCCAGTGTGGGTGAAATAATTAACCTGGCATTTCATGGGGGTATGTTTGAAAATTTGGTGATGATTTTTTGTGCGGAATTAGGGCAGTATCAAAAGCGGTACATTTAAAGACGGAAAAGGCACACGGACCTATTAATTTTTTGGGTCATATTGGGTCCGAAGAGTCATTCTTCAAAATTGACTAGGTTAGAAAGTTCCTGCATCCACAAGGAGTCGAGCATAGCCCGGGACATTAACACTGTCGCCTATGGAGAATAATTGGTGTACTGTAACCAGTAAGCACACGTTCATTTTCTTAATAAATAGGTTATATTGCTCGTGTGCTAATTCAAAAATCGTTATCTGATCACTCTGAGCTTCGACTCGAATCAAATATTTTTTACCCCCGAAGCCAAAGAAATAGTAATTTAGGAGCGTCTGATCGGATTGAGTATATACCTTTAATTTGAGTATGCCTACATGTAGTTTCCTAATTAACAGAAGCCTATCGCAAATGGGCATTATCACTGATATCAGAAGGAGTTAGGCCAAAATATCGCCTTTCTCTGAGTGGCGATCGAGGAAACTCTGTTAGTTGCATGGTTTGCTAAAGACCACTTAAAATCAAAATACGAAGGATCCCAACACATTTCTGCTTACCTTAATATAAAGTTTAATTCTTATCGTCGCAATGAATTCAAATCGATGGTGATTAATCCAATGTCACTCCATGGAATATAATATATGGTCTTCACTTTGGGTGTAACATGTATATGATACTCTGAGTTAATCCGAGAGTCTCTGGCAGTGGATATCTATCCTATAGCTTGCTGTCTCAATCCTGCCTCACAATAAGCATGGGGCATTCTGTAATACTTATTGAAAACAACGTATTATATGTGTGACGAATTTGGGTCGCGGAATGAAACTGCTTTTAAATCATGCATGTGTATTGCGTCGAATGGGTCTTTGTGCGTGTGCGATCTAAATGTTAATTTGCTGTGAGAGTGACGCATGGGCGATACTTAGAACAGCATACAAATGACAGACATAAACCGGGAGTAAAACAACGTGCCTGCATACATCAGACCAGTAAATTGTGAATGAGACTCCGTATCGCGTATGTATACTACCAGAATGTCTATTGTATATATGCATTGTGTGTGCTACGTCTACCGACATTCGTAATGTATATGCTTGGCAATTACAGTGTGTTTTGAAATAACAGTTCTATAATTGTAAGAAGATACACAAGTGGTGAGTCGAGCAGATTCTTTCTTGTTTCGGTGTGCAGGCATCGCTCCATTCGTAGGAACGGTCGCCTCATATATTATACATGCAGGGCGTCCGTATAAATTTCCGCTGCGATGCAACATGCCAATCAATTTAAAGTCCCACATAATGTTTGAACTTCAAAGTATTAAAATTTGAAAGAACATTAAATTTCACAAAAATAAGACAAGAAAATGAAACATATATAGATGAAATTTATATGCAATTCAAATAAAGACAAAATTACATGTCATTAATTTAGTTATTGATTTCAAGAAATTTGATCACGAGTTCACTCTAAAGAAAAGTCAATTTTTATTGGTCTGTTGAATAAAGTTATCGAAAGTGCTACATATTTTTGTTAGCTTATATATGCCCTTAGCATTCAATAAAATTGTGTTTATTTCAGCTTATTTTTGGGGATTTTGTGCCCTCGATAATGTTGAAAAAACGTTCAAACATTATATGTGGCTTTATATTTTGTTAGGTAACATCGTCTTAAAAAATAATTATTCTGGAGGGTGATCTGAGGTAGATGCGCAAAATTTTAAACTGCTCAAAGTACATATGATTAAATTAAACCTAGAGTAATTGCTCGTTTACACACCAGTAGGCCTACTATTAAATGGGGAACTATGTACATGGTGATAGAAGATATCACATAAAAAAAATAACATCGCGTTGTTGCATGCCGTTTTATAATTAGTTCATGATACTGTTCTGAGTATATAAATATATAGATATCTTTTTATTTCCTCCAGAAATGAAGAGCTAACATAGTTGTAACACATATACAGTTGGAAGACAATATGACACAAAATATTAAAACGAAAGACAATAAATCTCACACACAAATTGACACAATGCATACAGATGAACTTGCATCCGACCAAATACATGCAACGCAAACATCAGAAAGAAAAAAACACACACACAACACACACTATCTATATGCATATATTTGCCTCTTCTTGTCGGGGTGTTACATGTATATCCGGCATAAATTAAACTCGCAGATCCATTAGTTTATGTACGCAAATGTATTTATTCGAACCGAACATATTATATTTCCATTATGTGTCATGAACTGGATTCAGTGTTCTCATATATATATATATAGATGCAAGAAATTCGCTTGTATGACTCCTTATATTCACCTCCTTAACTCGTTTAGGACGGGAAACGGATATAACCGTTTCCCAAAACATTACCTACAGGACGGGAAACGGATATATCCGTTTCCCACTTCATGCACTTGTTATCAGCGAATGAATCTTTTATAATTAAATGTTTGCGCATAGTATCATGTATTCAATATATAGGCCGATCACTCAGTGAGGGGTCCAGGAAGATGTAACCTATTTTTGGCGTCACGTGAGGGTCGCGTGACGTGATTCGTGACGTCATTGTTCCAAAATGTCGGCGCCTAGTAGCCTAAGTCGTAGACGCGTAGACAAGTTGTCGGGTGGTAATCAACATGGCAGGTGAATCTTGACCACTTCAGCGGAAGGACAAAGAAGCGATAGCAATTTAAGAATATTCCTGGACCATATTTTTGGGAAATTAATTACATTTGATTCAAAATGTCGCATGCAGACATCTCGTATAGCGAAATTACAGCCCCCAAACGCATAATTTTCCGAAAATCGGTTGCCATGTCAACCGGTCGCAATTTGGTGGTATATACCCAAAATTTTTGGAAGATTTATAGACCACGGATGATCACCCGTATATTATGAGTTGTCACGTGGAGAATTCTATCATGACAAATAGTCTGACCCAGCATTAAATTAACGCATACATTGCTATAAAATGATCTAAAAGTAAGCATTTTAACGTTAGAAAACGGGGGTTTGGTGGCCATTTTGAATGGCGCCCTCTGTCGGTGATGGGTGATTTTCTAGGAAGGTTAGTACCAGATGTTGGCAAAATATTCCTGGATCATTTAACTTTGGAAACCATTTATATTTGATTCAAAATGTCGCAAAACATATCGTCATATAGCGGAATTACAGCCCCCAGAATAATAAATTTCCGCTAATACATGTAGGTTGCTATGGCAACCGGTCGCAATTTGGTGGTATCTACCCAAAATTTATAGAAGATTTATAGACTACGGATGATCACCCATATAGTATGAGTTTTCACGCGAAGAATTCTGCCATGGTCTGGCCCAACATTGAATAAACGCATAAATTGATATAAAATTATATAAAAGTAAGCATTTCTGCAAACAATCTCGTCTGTGAGTAATGTTTTCTCAAAAGAATCACGTCCCAAACGAGTTAAATATCTGGAATTTACCATGCTGGTTATCATCGTGATGAATTACTGATGTAACTGCAACAACAAAAAGAACACACATCCGATCAGTGCCGATTATCAATACACCGATGAGACATAAGAATAACAATTGGCAATGGACTATTTGAGACCATCGTGGTGTCGCTTTTGACCATCTAAATAGCAGTATGTAACTGAATTATCTGACACACATCGGTTAAGGTTCAAACTATAGATACGACCATCGATCTATATATATTTAATATATAGAGTATCTACAACGAGTCCCCAGTTCATAGCAGAATTTACAAATCGAGTTTTGTAAATTTACTGAACGAGTTTTGTAAATTTCGCTATAAACTGGGGACGAGTTGTAGATTCTATTTATTACATGATCCAAAATCTAGACAAAACATACTTAAATCAACAAATGGGACTCGAAACTAACATTCTTATCACGTAACTATGCGTTGTTTGGCCACGTAAAGGAATAGTCCCGGATAAATAAAGACTATTTGGTATTTTTAATTATATGACTAAAGTACCGCCCAAATATGGGTAACGCACAGCAAATGAAAATTTAAGAGTATATATGGAAAAATACAGACCATTTTACTTATCGAGCTGACTTTATTTATTAATTTCGTTGCGGATATTTAACCGATGGACCAATGTATTCTTCTTCAAAGCGAGCGTATAAATATTATCATGACCATTCCCTTTGGCAACGTAACAGTGCAAACGTGCCATGACGTAACAGTTTACACAGAGAAAGAAACAACAGCGAAAAGGTTCGCAACCGCGGCATAGATGCAACCAAATTGTAGAACGATTGTGGCCAATGAGGTCGGATTTTATTCCATATTTGTTGTCCTAGAAAGGTCCAATTGTAAAAAAAAAAGTATGTATTGCACTGCGCACTGTTTCATGAGAGCAACTTATGACATAGTTGGTACTTAAGATAGTCTTTAAGTTCAAACTTCAGAGTTAAATCCGTTCCACGAACAAGGTGTTAACTTAAGATGGTCTTAACTTCAGTCTTAACTTTAAGTCTGGGTCGTAAGATCATCTTAAAGTTAACACCTAAGTTATGACCGGCCTTTATCGGAAAGATGGATGGGATCTAGTTCATGTATATATATTATTATAAAAACCTTTAACTAAATAAAATCTTGCACACACGGAGGGATATTCCAGAAATTGTAGTAATTAATAACCATCTGGCACACTATAGCAGAGACGTAGCCAAGTGTTTCGCGATTGGTGGGGTGTCCACTTCCAACTGTAAACCACCAAGACCGGACTATAGAGTTCACACAACATTTGTTGGAAGTTTTACACCACTTATAGGTTGAAATTGTTAGTTTGTTGATTTTCCAACAAATAATTAGTGGGACATTTGTTGCTTTAGACCAACTAGCAAATATTTGTTATATTTAGTCCAAATTTTGGTCTGAAATTGCTATCAATTGGAAATATACCAACATTATAGGTGGTGTCAGGTTTGTTGGAAATTTGCAACAGTTGTAAAGTTCAAACCCAGTGGTCCCATATTTGGACCCCTCTGAGCGGCGCCCATTTTGAATCGGATGTGTTTGGTTAATATGTGGGGTGTATTGGGGGCAGCCCTATACTCCACTAATTGTTCGACCTAAATCGGTAAAGGGCCGAGAACTGGCATGGGTTCCCCATTTGAATCCCTCTTGACGGCGTCCATTTTGGATTGGGCCCAATTTGAGGGGGGTGTGTAAATGGAGTCTTGCGGCCATCCTACAACACCCTTTATAACATTTTCAATTAGGAATAGAAGTCACATTCGTCGTATACGTTGAATAAAAGCTGAAAACGGCGGCCATTTCGTAAAAGTGCGGCCATTTTGAATATGTCGACCATTGTGATTGATTTGTCGGAAACAAATCAGTCTTCATAATTGGCATACACTGGCCATGCATGCCAAATGTCAGGTTTGCATATAAAGGGACAATTAGCCGCCTTATTATCTCCCGAATTTTTTTTTTTTTGGGGACTATTGTAATCAGCCGCGTCCGTCTGGCCGTCCGTGCATGCGTCCGTCCGTCCGGAGTTATAACTCCAGAATTGATCATCCGATTTTGATTGAAACTTGGTATGTAGGTATCTCAACCAAGAACAAAGGTGCTCTGCAATTCTGGGTTTGATCCGATGTTCTTTTATTGAGTTATTTCCCTTTTTTTCAACTTTGTTTTTACTTAGAAAATTTCTCACTTTTTCGGTTTCCGGATGATATCTAAGTTTGGATGCTTTAATTGCAAATACCGTTTTCAAGTGGATCAGTCATATCAAGATACAGGTTGAACTCGAATTTGAGTTTGATCCGATGATTTTTCCTAGAGTTATGGATTTTTTTCGACTTAGAAAATTCAATTTTCCTTCTTTTTTCTTTGGTTTCCGGATGATAACTGAAGTTTGGACTGTTCAATTGAAAATTCCGTTTTTTGTGAGTCATTGATATCAAAATACAGGTCAAGTTTGAATTTGAGTTTGATCCGATGATTTTTTCACTTAGAAAATTAAATTTTTCTTCTTGTTTCTTTAGTTTCCGGATGATAACTCGTTTGGATTGTTTAATTGGAAATTCTGTTTTTTTTTGTGGGTCGTTCATATCAAAATACAGGTCAAATTCGAATTTGAGTTTGATCCAATTATTTTTTCCCAGAATTATGGGCCTTTCGATTTTGAAAAACATTTTTATAATTTTCTGTATGAGGGTACCTTCATGGTGTAATCAACTCCTCCTACAGTTTGATCGTAGATATTTGAAACTTCAGAGTATTGTTACCCACACATTGGAGATGTGCATCATGTATATAGATGACGGAAAAAATATTTCTTTACGGAATTATTAACCCTTTCGACTTCAAAAAAAAAAAATTATTTCTTTAACAAAGCGGCGTCGACTTGCCACGTTTCTGGGGACACTGTGGTTTTTGCAATGGTAACATCTATATTTGCTCTGCAAAGCGCAGACAAATTTGTACACAAATATTAGATAAAATGTCATTATGCTCGGCTATAACGCCTATAAATAATCTACTAAATTCTCGATGGATTATGTGCAATATCGAAATTATTTATCGTCGGTGCGCACTGGAGCTTATCATGTTTGTTCGTTTTCGAACTGGAGCCATAAAAATTTCGACTGGATCCACCGTGTGCTTGTCTTTTATGTGCCACCTGTAAACCTGTTCAGATATGTTCGCATTTTCGTGTCCCGGAGATAACAAACTTACCAGAAAACTATGGTTTACCCATTGGAATGTCCCATTTCTGGTCTAAAAACAAACTTTATCGCCGCATGCAGGTTACGGTAAAATGTGGAAAACGAAATGATAAATTTCTGATTGTTCAATCCTCCGGACGATTATGCGATTTCTGACGGATTCAGCAGGAGCGGTGGCCCCCAGTGCATATGATCATAATCCACCCACGTGGATCTAATATCATACATACATTTATTATATTTGCGTCATATTTTTGATAAACTATTAACTATTAAATATTTTTAAAAATGAATATATATAGTACACGGACCGCGGGCACACCGGTGTCCGCGTAAGAACATATATACTACTAGAAGGTGACCCGACTTCGTCCGGGCTTTGACCTTGAATTGTCTATTTTGAAGGCCAATGTCAAGTGGGGTCACGATTTGACTCGTCCGAAACACTGCCCGAACAAAAGTACCCGACAAAATTACCCGTCGAAATCCATCCGGTTTTACCCGATTTGACCTTGAATTGATCATTTTGAAGGTCAAGGTCAGGTCAGGGTCACGAAACACCAAGTGGACAAAAGTAACCCTATGTATAAAATTTCGTCGAAATACCATCAAAATTGGCGATTTGACCTTGAATTGACCCGATTTCAAGGTCAATGTCACGTCGCACGGGCAAATGAATATGATTATGAGACTCCCCATACGAAAGTACCCCCACATACCAAGTTTCATCGAAATCCCGTGATATTCGGGCGTTTGACCTTGAAATGACCCCGAGTTCAAGGTCAAGGTAACGTCGCACGGGCAAATCAATAGGCCTGTGTCCCCCCCCCCCCCGGCCGAAAATACCCCCACATACCAAGTTTCATTGAAATCGGGTCGGCCGTTTTCGAGTTCATCGATTACACACACACACAAACACACAAACAGATCTTCCAAAAATATATAATAGTCTAGCAGGTTAGCCCGCCACTGGCGGCAATTGTCAGAAACATATTTTTGTTTTTCATTAATTTAATTTTTTGTTTTCAATTTTACCCGATTTTTTTTGTTTTTCAATGAGTTAATTTTAATTTTTAATTTTTCAATTTAATTTTTTGTTTTTTAATTTGACCCGATTTGACCTTGAATTTATCATTTTTAAGGTCAAGAGAAATGATGGTACCCGTCCCTAGGGCGGAAAAACTAACCCGATGAAATTCTCCCCCCTCCCTAAGAACGACAGACATAAGAATCACACAACACGCATTTTTTGTTTTTCAATGAGTTAATTCTGCCTTTTTAATCAAGAGAAATTATGGTACCCGTCCCTAAAAGATGTATGTTTCGATGAAAATCTCCCCCGTTCATAGGAACGACAGACATAAGAATCACACGACACGCATTTGTTGTTTTCCAATGAGTTAATTCTGCCTTTTTAATCAAGATAAATGCATTCCGGTTCCGGTGCGTACGCATTCGTACGCATAGGGTGACCGTTTAGCAACGCCGATGGCAATAAAGAGCGTTACTCGGTTAACAACGCCAAATTTGATCAATATAAAGAGCGTGATTGCCTTAACCCCCGCAGTGCCGAGGACGGTGATTTTGATGACTGAGAGTGGAGAATGAGTACTCAGGGCTTCTCCAAAACGCCGCGAAGACGATTCCCGTGGGATTTTACCATTAGATGGGAAGTTTGAGCTCAATCGAGCCAGCCGTTTTAGATTCTATAGAGGACACATATATTTATATATATACGTAGTTCTCAAAATATATAGGAGACTAGCAGGTTAGCCCGCCACTGGCGTGGTTGGTCAGAAACATGACATTTTTTTAAATTATTTTGTTTTTATTTTTTTGGAATTTTTTAATATTAATTTAATGTTTTTTAAAATTTAATTAATTATTTTTAAATGTTTTTAATTTTAAATTGTTTTAATTAATTTTTTAAATGAATTTTTTGTTTCTGGCGGAAAAATTGACCCAATGAAATCCCCCCTTCCTAGGAACGACAGACAACGCATTGTTTGTTTTTCAATGAGATAATTCATGGTACCCGTCCTAAACATCCCCGTTCCTAGATTAGTCCCCGAATTGACCCGATGAAATCCCCCCTTCCTATAGGAACGACATACAACGCATTGTTTGTCCCGTCGTGAACTCTCTCTGCATAATATTTCGAGCGATAGCGTTGCGTTGAATTGTAAACAAACGCTGATTAGATCAATTCTGCCTTTTTAATCGAGATAATTGCATTTCGTCGCGCATCCGTATTTCGGACGCATGGGGTCATTCGTTTAGCCACGTCCATTGCAATAAAGAGCGTTAATCCTTAACACCTCCGAATATGGTCAATATAAAGATCGTTGATGCCTTAACCACCGAAGTTGCGTTTGCGGTGATTTTGATGATTGGGAATGGAGAAGAGGTGCTCTAAGCTTCTCCAAAACGCGAACACGACGGTGTCCGTGGATTTTACACTTATATACGAAATTTGAGCTCAATCTGTACACGCGTTTTCGATTCTATGAAGTACCCACATATATACACACATATATACACACATATATACGGAAGTCTCAAAATATATAGTAGACTAGCAGGTTAGCCCGCCACTGGCGTGGTTGGTCAGAAACATGACATTTAAAAAAAAAAAAAACAATTATTTATATATTTTTTTTAATTTTAATATATAATTTTATATTTTTTTTAATATTAATTTAATGTTTTTTAAATTTAATTTATGTTTTTTTGAATTTTTTTTATATTTATTTAATTTTTATTCTAATTGACCCGATGAAATCCCCCCTTCCTAAGAACGACAGACAACGCATTCTTTGTTTTTCAATGAGTTAATTCATGGTACCCGTCCTAAACTTCCCCGTAGTCCCCGAAAAGAGCGGACAGTCAATTAATCCCGTCGTGAAATCTCTCTGCATAATATTTCGAGCGATAAGGTTGCGTTGAATTGTAAACAAACGCTTCTTATATCAATTCTGCCTTTTTAATCGAGATAATTGCATTTCGGACGCATGGGGCTAGTCGTTTAGCCACGTCGATTGCAATAAAGATCATTTTAATATTCATTATGACCTGACCTCGATTCAAACACTGAGCGGTGATTGGCTGTATTGGCTATAGGAACTTTGTGACTTGACCAATTTTTTTTTTAAAGTTGCAATTATCGACAGATTTCTCCTCTATAGAAATTGTTTACTGACGATCTGTTGATTTGTATGAGTAAATAAATTATTAGCCGACAAGAAATCACTGAGCGCTAAACGTTTAGTTGATCGTTTGGCCGATTTTTAATTATAGTGAGCCGCGCGGGGGTGAAGTTATAGGAAGATTTCGGACATTTTGTTCTGAGCCGGATCAAAATGAAAATTTACGGTCTTCGGAGACAATATTCGGTGGTTAAAAAATTATCAAATGCTATGTATATGAATGGTTTTGATGGGAGTTTGTGGTATTGATTGAAAGATGAATTCTTCGCCGATACATCCGTGGTTATATCTGTGGCATTACTGGTGTGAATGATCTATATTTGATCGATCGGCGAGTGATGGTAAAAAGGTGAATTTCTACAGTTACCCTTGTGCTATTATTATACCATTAGCGTGAAGCAGGCGCGTATATAGCAGCGGCGTATATGGGCAGCGCAAAAGGGGGGCGGACAGCGGAGCGCGTTACAGGCCCCTGTGTTTTTCCAGAGTTCTTGACAGTTAAAACGAAATTTTTGAGCAATCTAGATTGCGATTAATGTTTCCATTCCCCTAATAATCTGTTGTCCCAAATAATGTAAACAAAATGAAAATCCCATTTTGCGAGTCATAACAACGACGAACACCTCAAATTGTGATATATCTCGATCGAGTCGGTTCTCTCCCAATTTAATCGGTTCTGTACGGGAAATACTATGACTATTATTTGGAAGGATTCGTGAAAATAACAAAGTAAACACTACAAAATATGCATTATGTTGATTTTACACCACTTATGATCAATTCGGTGAGTTACACTAACTTACACATCATTCTTATATATATAAGTATGTGTCAACAGTAGTAACAGAATCGTTCAGTTTATTGTGACGCAAAGCATGTAATTTGGCATGAATGACTGTTTTTCCCCAACAAACCAAGGCCGCCACTTGTTTTCCAAATGGCCACCACTTTCAAAAAGCCGCATTTTCAGCTTGTATTCAACTTATACGAAAAAACGTGGGCTTCAAATAGGTGATACATGCCATTTCTCGGTTCCTTTATATATTTAGGTCAAACAACGGGTGCTCTAACGTGCCCCCAGCCACCCTAAATATTCACCACAAACCCCACCCGATCCAAAATGGACGGCGGTCAACTGAATTTGGATGTCATGTGCGCCACCATACGACACCCTGTGTAATCTCTATTTACTTGGGAACACGTCACTTCTTGGCAGTCTATTACATCATAATCCTTACTGACTGAGCCACCGGGGATCCCTACATGTATATATATACATATATATAATTTAATGCACTAATTTCCAAAACACATTTTTTAATTTAATTTTGCACACAATTGTCATTGCATATGTAGCAGTATGAATGATAAAGTGAGTTCGAGTCGATTTAGCCGTGCAGTCGATTTCCGGTAAACAGTTTGTAATGAAAGTTCTTTTTAACTCTATTTTGGGCTTACTTGTACAATTTGGTTATTTAGATAAATGCATCATCTATACATAGTCATCTCAATGTATCTAATGTAACAGAATACAAAGAATTTTGTAAACTTTTTAATAAAATAAAACGAGCAAGTAAGACCTTGTACTATAAAAATATGATAAATGAATATAAACATAATATGAAAAAAACATGGAAACTGATTGGTGAGATAATGCAACAAAGATCTAAAAAATTAGAATATCCCATGTCATTCATTATTGGGGGTGTCGAAAGTAGAAATAGGAAAGAAGCTGCTGACGCCTTTAATGAATATTTTTCTACCATTGGCGCTACTGCGGCTGAGAAAATATCACAAACTTGTAACAAATACTCTTCATACTTACCTACACCTTGTAGTGAAACAATCTTTTTTCATCCCACTACACCGGAAGAAATTCATACAACGGTTTCCTTAAGTAAAGGGAAGCACAGCATTGACAAAGATGGTCTTAGCTCTTTCATTATGAAGAAAGTTATCTCGGAAATTTCACAACCCGTATGTCATATTTTCAATCTCTCAATGGAAACAGGAATTGTTCCAGAAGACATGAAGATAGCAAAAGTTATACCCCTCTTCAAATCAGGCGACCAAAAGATAATGGGAAATTATCGCCCAATAAGTATTCTGCCCATTTTTTCTAAAATCTTAGAAAAGATTGTATGTCACAGACTAGTTGTTTTTTTAAATAAACATGATACTGTCTATCATAATCAATATGGGTTTAGAAAAGATCATTCAACAATTCATCCAATTTTGAAGCTACTCTATGATGTGGGTTTGAATAATGATAAGAAGGATAAAGATTGTACGCTATCTGTATTTATTGATTTTTCCAAAGCTTTTGACACAATAAATCATGAAATTTTGCTAAATAAACTCGATTCTTATGGAATAAGAGGCAAAGCCAATGAGTGGTTTAGAAATTATCTGACAAATAGATACCAATGTGTGGAACTGGAAGGTATGGTTTCTTCTAAACTTCCAATTACATGTGGAGTCCCCCAGGGATCTGTTGCAGGTCCGATTCTTTTTTTGGTCTATGTTAATGATATGCACAGATCTAATAACCTATCACTTTTATCCTTTGCTGATGACACAACTGTGTATTCTTCACATCACAACCTTGATTATTTGTATGACTACTTCAACAAAGAGCTTGAAAAATTGAGTACTTGGTGTAGAGCAAACAAACTATCATTAAATACAAATAAGACTAAATATATGGTGATACAACCAATAAATGGCCCGTATTTAGTTGCAAATAGAATGTTGAATATAAATAAACAGCCGATTGAAAGGATAGGATCCGATTGTCAAGAAAAATCTTTCAAATTTTTAGGTATTCACATAGATGAACATCTGACATTTGAATACCATGTGAAAGCTGTTTGTGCGAAAATGTCTAATTCTCTTTATGCTATAAATCGAGTAAAAAATTTCCTTTCTTTCGATTGTCTTAGAATGCTATATCTTACCTTAGTACATTCTCACATTCTTTATGGAATTGAGTTATGGGGAAATGCGAGTACTCAAAATCAAGTTATTGTACTTCAGAAAAAGGCAATTCGAGCTATTAATAAAAAACGCTACAATAGTCACACCGAACCATTATTTAAATCTAATAACATTTTGAAGCTGCAGGATGAGTATATGCATCGGATATGTCTATTTATGCACGACTGGAAATATGTAAATGTTCCCAAATCATTTGTTAATAGTTTTAGAATATATAAACATCCGAGTATGAGTACTAGGTCCTCAGGAAAAATACAGGAAACAAGGGCTCGCATTAAATTCACTGAAAAACTACCCCTCCATGTATTTCCAAAAATTTGGAACACTCTTGACGTTACTCTACAGAATATCCAATCAAAGCCAGGCTTTAAGAACAAATTTACCAAATCAATTATTGACAATTATTCTTCGAATATTAAGTGTAAAAACAAGTTTTGTCCAGATTGTACTAAAAAGATAGAATTAACTCTAACTTTTGGAATTGAACTTCCAATAAGGAAAGAAATTATAACTATAAAACGACCTTCTCTCATTAGTAAAATGAATTTTTAAAAATGAGAAGATGTGCCTGATGAATATATATATATATGTAAATGCATGTATGTATGCGCTTATGTGTATATATGCATGTAGATATTTTTTTTTCCTATCTTCTGTGTTGTTGAGTGCCTATATTCAGTGCAAATATTAACTATTTGGTGCAAACTGATTAGAACATTGTCTAGTTTGAACAGTTTTATTTTGAACCTTATAGCTAAAGATTAAAAAAATTTAATCAAATTGTAAAGAACGCAGACACACACAAAGCCTCGTGTCATTATTATTTCATTATATTATATGATTTGAACCCCACCAAGTATGTCAATTTTGCATAAATGCCAATTTTGTATAAATTTGTATATCTTCCATATTTTTGTCCATATTTTCCATTTCCAAATGGTGGCGGCAGGAAGACGACCAGATGGTCATGCCACCACCATATGACATATTATTGTTTATTATTTAATTATATATGTGTAACACATTTTATGATGATATGCCATAATAAAATATTTACTTACTTGCTTACAATGTTGTAATGGAACCAGAGAAATAAACAATTAAACAAAGTCAGCTAACCATATACCAGCGTATTAACATTTCACTCGATGATATTTTGGATGGCAAGAACAAAATGAAAACTATGTTAACGAAATAAATCCACATAAAATATGGTCTATTCCCAATATGTTTGTGTACTTATGTGCTTATTTCTTGCTTGTTTTAATTGTTCAAACATTCCCTGTTTACAAATAATATAGTGATGTTTGTATTAAATAAAATTTGATATTTTAATTTTGTTATTTCATTATTTATTACTATGGGATCAAAATGGCTGGAAACTAAAAACATTAATCGGATGTAATCGAAAAGTAATCAGTTACATTTTACTAAAGTAATTCTAATCTTGTGTTATACTAGATAGCTATACTCTTATTTCTTAATGTCCATGCTGGATTAAGTAGATAACATACACTACAATCATTGTCGAGTTTTTAAACGTTTGTTACAAACAACTATATGAGCCCAAAGTGCAGAAATCGTTCGAATAAATATCATGTAAGCAGCCGTGATTTCCTTGAAATAGAACCGTAATACTCATAAGTTGTGATTTCGAGGCTAATGCTCCAAATTTTCAACCCACATCGGGATATTTCCTCAGCTACTTTATAGAATAAATAGCATGTTGCGGAAAAAACTGACCCGATGAAAAATTCCCCGTTCATAGGAACGACAGACATAAGAATCACACAACACGCATTTTTTGTTTTCCAATGAGTTAATTCTGTCTTTTTAATCAAGAGGAATTATGATACCCGTCCCTAAAAGAGGTATGCCAACAATGTTGTTGTTGTTGGCATTCACGGCTTGGGGGCCACCCGAAGATTCTCACATTGCCGTAAAGAGAAAATAGCATTGTGTGGATTTAGTAATTTTTAATAATTATTTTCTCGCCAAAAATGTTGTTGTTGTTGGCATTCACGGCTTGGGGGTGACCCCACCTTTACGAGATGGTCAAGGGACAAGGCAGTGGAAGTCCCGTCAGATTCGGGGACGTATCACAATGCCTCGTATTTACTGAACTTTCAGCAGCCAGATAAGCTGCGTGAGTTAGCACGAATTGAGGGGTGTAAGTTTATAGTTTTAAAATATGAATGTATCGGAAATAGACTAAGATTTTCAGCCGTAACAAAAAATGAATATATCAGAAAATGTAAATTCTATATTTTGCGAGGTATTAGCAAGTTTTGGCTCAACGGGTTTAGCAGTTTGAAGTGAATATTGATATAAAAATATACATATAGATATAAAAAATGTCGAGTTACGCCTCTTGGGTCGCGAGCGAATCGATAGCGAAACCCATTGTATCCAAACGAAGGTCGCACTTTAAGGATCAAGGAGTGCTCAGAGCTTGTCCAAAGTGCGACGTTGACGATCCTGTGTGTTTTTACACTTATATACGAAATTTGAGCTCGATCCGACCTGCCATATACACACATATATATACGGAGTTCTCAAAATATATAGTAGACTAGCATGTTAGCCCGCCACTGGCGGCGTTCATCAGAAACATGACATTTTTTTGGCTTTTCAACGAGTTAATTGTGCCCTTTTAATCAAGAGAAATTATGGTACCCGTCCCTAAAAGATTTAAGGTACATCGGGCGGAAAGAACTGACCCGATGAAAAATTGTTGAGCCCGACGTTGTCCGGGCTATTCTAAAACCAAATTTCAAGTCGATAGCTCCACCCGTTTCCGATATATGGTCTGCGCATGCGCGAAGCTGGCGTCGCACGGGCTCGGCGACCCGATACAATTCGTATCCGGGGCAAGATACATTCACATACCAAATTTCAAGTCGATAGCTCCACCCGTTTCCGAGATCTCGTCTGCGCATGCGCCACACGGGCGTCGCACGGGCTCGCCAATACGACAAGGACGACCACCTGGTCAAACTACACTCACGTACCAAGTTTCGTCCCGATCGGTCGAGGTGTTGGTATCTGATGCAAAAGACGAAATTGTGAGTGTTGGTTTGTAACCGGGATTTCTGAGAAGCATTATGCCTATATCCACACTAACTACCCCCCCCCCCTAAGCCCTGACCTAAGTGTCATACATATTGTAAGAGTACTATGGCATCCAATAAATCTCCCCGCATAGGAAACCACTCAAAAGTATTGTTCCCGTATATCTCTCTGCAGATGCTAATAACGTTGAATGGTAAACACACGCTCTTTATAGAGATGCGTCAAAAACAAACGCTCATTAAATTATCACTTGATTAACCACCGCAGTACCGTTTTTTGTGACTGAGATTGGAGAACGGGGGCTCTGAAAACACGACAACTACGGTGTCCGTGGGTTTTTAAACTTATATACGAAATTTGAGCTCGATCCGACCAGCCTTTTTCGATTCTATGAAGTACACATATACACACATATATATACGGAGTTCTCAAAATATATAGTACTAGCAGGTTAGCCCGCCACCGGCGGCTTGTCCGAAACATTGTTTATATATTTTTTTTATTTTTAGCTCCACGCGTTTCAATAAGAAAAAATTGTACCCGGTAGCTCCACCCGTTTCCGAGATCTGGTCTGCGCATGCGCGAAGCTGGCTTCGCACGGACTCGGCGACCCGATCAAATTTGTACCCGGCCCAAGATACATTCACATAGCAAATTTCAAGTCGATAGCTCCACCCGTTTCCGATATCTCGTCTGCGCATGCGCTGCACGGGCGTCGCATGGGCTCGGCGACCCGATAAAATTTGTACCCGGCGCAAGATACATTCACATTGCAATTTTCAAGTCGATAGCTCCACCCGTTTCCGAGATCTGCCTTTTTAATCGAGATAAATGCATTTCGTACCCGTCCTAATGTACTATTTCGAGCGATAACAATTGTCAGACTCCCATCGTGAACCTCAACACGAAGTAAACACGTGTTTCGAGCGATAACATTGCATTGAAGTCAGACTCCCATCGTGGACCCCCAAGACGACGTAAACACGTGTTTGTTCCCGTATAACTCTGGAGACTCTGACTTCATATATATATATAATGACGTTATTAACCCCGGCCGTGCCGTTTGAGCTGATTTTAATGACTGGGAGTGGAGTACGGGTGCTCGGAGCTTCTGGAAAACGCGTGGACGACATCGTACGTGGTATTTTACCTCTAGATGGGAAGTTTGAGCTCAATCTGTCCAGCCGTTGTACTATTTCGAGCGATAACAATTGTCAGACTCCCATCGTGAACCTCAACACGAAGTAAACACGTGTTTCGAGCGATAACATTGCATTGAAGTCAGACTCCCATCGTGGACCCCCAAGACGACGTAAACACGTGTTTGTTCCGGTATAACTCTGGAGACTCTGACTTCATCTATTATATATTTTGAAAGATCTGTGTATGTGTTTGTTTGTGTGTGTGTGTGTGTGTGTGTGTGTTTGAAATCGATGGACTCGAAAACGACTAAGCCAATTTCGATGAAATTTGGTATTTGGATGTGTTTTCGGCCGGAGACGAACATAGGCATATTTATTTGTCCGTGCGAGGTCAACTTTTCACGTGCGGAGGTCAAATCTATTTTTACGCCGTTTTTGCGCTAATATATTTCAGTTCGGTGCTCACAAATCGATTCGATATAGCGCGAATAATAAATTGCCAGTCATATAATTTGCACGGTTAGAATCTGTGTGGCTTCATCTTTCCAACGATATATAATATGTATGTATCCGTTTTAGTTATCTGCCTCAATTATTAGGTACAAGTGGTACAATGCTTTTATCGGGATAAAATCAATGCGTAATTTCTATGACGTCGTCAGAGGTCATAAAGTTAGATTACGTTAACTCTCACCCTGCCGATGCATTTGACTGTGTCGCGTTAACTCATCACCGGCCGAGGTATCCGCAAATGACATTGGGCTATATATCTCGGAAACGGGTGTAGCTATCGACTTGAAATTTGGTATGTGAATGTATCTTGCCCCGGATACAAATTTTATCGGGTCGCCGAGCACGTGCGACGCCAGCTTCGCGCATGCGCAGACGAGATCTCGCAAACGGGTTGAGATATTGACTTTAAATTTGGTATGTGAATGTATCTTGCCCCGGATACGAATTTTATCGGGTCGCCGAGCACGTGCGACACCAGCTTCGCGCATGCGCAGACCAGATCTAGGAAACGGGTGGAGCAATCGACTTGAAATTTGGTTTTTGAATAGCCCGGACGAAGTCGGGTCACCTTCTAGTATATATATATAATGACGTTATTAACCCCGGCCGTGCCGTTTGAGCTGATTTTGATGAATGGGAGTGGAGAACGGGTGCTCTGAGCTTTTCTAAACCGCGACCACTTTCGTGTCGGTGGGATTTGACACTTACATAGGAAATTTGATCTCAATCTGTACACGCGTTTTGGATTCTATGAAGTACACACACACGGAAGTCTCAAAATATATAGTATAGACTAGCAGGTTAGCCCGCCACTGGCGGCATTCGTCCCATGGCTTTGTTTCAGAAACATGACATTTTTGAATATGAATTTAATGTTTTTTAAATTTAATATATTTTGTTTCTGAATTGTTTTTTTATTGTTAATTTTTTTTAATTTTAAATTGTTTTAATTAAATTGTTTTAATTAATTTTTTTGTTTCTGGCGGAAAAATTTACCCGTAGAAATCCCCCCTTCCTAGGAACGACAGACAACGCATTCTTTGTTTCGTGAAATCTCTCTACGATAACATTGCATTGAATTTAAAACAAACGCTTCCCGTCGGGAAATCTGTCTGCATAATATTTTGAGTCTGCCGTACCCGTCGTAATGTCGTGAAATCTCTCTGCATAATAGATAACATTGCATTGAATCTGTTGTTGGCATTCAGGGCTTCGGGTCGTTGTTGTTGGCATCACGGCTACTCGAAAACTCTCACATTGCCGAAAACGTGTATTTAGTAATATCGTTGTTGTTGATATTTACGGCTTGGGGGCTATTTTCTTATTTAGCAAGTTTGAGCTCAATCGGTTCGAGTCTATAAAGGACACACTCATATAATATTATATGACACTTCCCGTGGGTAGCAAGTTTAAGCTCAATCGGCATTCCCTGGAATTTCCCGTAGATTGGCAGATTCCAGTAGCTTTATAACGGTATATCTGGGGAGAAATCTGATGCTATATTCGTGATTATCTGGGATGATTTCGGTATATAACTATATACTGTAAAAACAAAGCGCGCCATCCGTGCTCGCAGGGTTGGTCAGAAACAAATGTTTTTTAAATTTAATGTATGTTCCGTTTATCTCTCTGCAGATGCAAATAACGTTGAATGGCAAACAGACGCTCTTTATAGAGATGCGTCAAAAACAAACGCTCATTAAATAATCACTTGATTAACCCACGCCGTGCCTTTGCGGTGATTTGAGATTGGAGAACGGGTGCTCTGAGCTTCTCTAAACCGCGACCACGGTCGTGTCGGTGAGATTTGACACTTACATAGGAAGTTTGAGCTCAATCTGTACACGCATTTTGGATTCTATGAAGTACACACACACACACACATATATACGAAGTCTCAAAATATATAGTACTAGCAGGTTAGCCCGCCACCGGCGGCTTGTCCGAAACATGACATTTTTTAAATATTTGTTTTTAATTTTTAGCTCCACGCGTTTCAATAAGAAAAATTTGTACCCGGTAGCTCCACCCGTTTCCGAGATCTGGTCTGCGCATGCGCGAAGCTGGCGTCGCACGGACTCGGCGACCCGATAAAATTTGTACCCGGCGCAAGATACATTCACATAGCAAATTTCAGGTCGATAGCTCCACCCGTTTCCGAGATCTGCCTTTCTGCATAATATTTCGAGCGATAACATTGCATTGAAATGTCAGACTCCCATCGTGAACCTCAACACGAAGTAAACACGTGTTTCGATTGAAATGACTCCCATCGTGAACCTCAAGACGACGTAAAACACGTGTTGCGTTCTAGGAAATGCACTCAATGCAGATGCTAATAACGTTGACTTCGTATATATATATATAATGACGTTATTAACCCCGGAAGTGCCGTTTGAGCTGATTTTTATGACTGGGAGTGGAGTACGGGTGCTCTGAGCTTCTGGAAAACGCGTGGACGACATCGTACGTGGTATTTTACCTTTAGATAGGAAGTTTGAGCTCAATCTGTCCAGCCGTTCCCGTCCTAATGTACTATTTCGAGCGATAACAATTGTCAGACTCCCATCGTGAACCTCAACACGAAGTAAACACGTGTTTCGAGCGATAACATTGCATTGAAGTCAGACTCCCATCGTGGACCCCCAAGACGACGTAAACACGTGTTTGTTCCGGTATAACTTTGGAGACTCTGACTTCATATATATATATAATGACGTTATTAACCCCGGCCGTGCCGTTTGAGCTGATTTCGATGACTGGGAGTGGATAAAGGGTGCTCAGAGCTTCTCGAAAACACGATTACGGCGGTGTCGGTGGGATTTTACACTTACATACGAAATTTGATCTCAATCTGTACACGCGTTTTGGATTCTATGAAGTACACACACACACACATATATACGAAGTCTCAAAATATATAGTATAGACTAGCAGGTTAGCCCGCCACCGGCGGCTTGTCCGAAACATTGTTTATATATTTTTTTAATTTTTAGCTCCACGCGTTTCAATAAGAAAAAATTGTACCCGGTAGCTCCACCCGTTTCCGAGATCTGGTCTGCGCATGCGCGAAGCTGGCTTCGCACGGACTCGGCGACCCGATCAAATTTGTACCCGGCCCAAGATACATTCACATAGCAAATTTCAAGTCGATAGCTCCACCCGTTTCCGATATCTCGTCTGTGCATGCGCTGCACGGGCGTCGCATGGGCTCGGCGACCCGATAAAATTTGTACCCGGCGCAAGATACATTCACATTGCAATTTTCAAGTCGATAGCTCCACCCGTTTCCGAGATCTGCCTTTTTAATCGAGATAAATGCATTTCGTTCCCGTCCTAATGTACTATTTCGAGCGATAACAATTGTCAGACTCCCATCGTGAACCTCAACACGAAGTAAACACGTGTTTCGAGCGATAACATTGCATTGAAGTCAGACTCCCATCGTGGACCCCCAAGACGACGTAAACACGTGTTTGTTCCCGTATAACTCTGGAGACTCTGACTTCATATATATATATAATGACGTTATTAACCCCGGCCGTGCCGTTTGAGCTGATTTTAATGACTGGGAGTGGAGTACGGGTGCTCGGAGCTTCTGGAAAACGCGTGGACGACATCGTACGTGGTATTTTACCTCTAGATGGGAAGTTTGAGCTCAATCTGTCCAGCCGTTGTACTATTTCGAGCGATAACAATTGTCAGACTCCCATCGTGAACCTCAACACGAAGTAAACACGTGTTTCGAGCGATAACATTGCATTGAAGTCAGACTCCCATCGTGGACCCCCAAGACGACGTAAACACGTGTTTGTTCCGGTATAACTCTGGAGACTCTGACTTCATATATATATATAATGACGTTATTAACCCCGGCCGTGCCGTTTGAGCTGATTTTGATGAATGGGAGTGGAGAACGGGTGCTCTGAGCTTTTCTAAACCGCGACCACTTTCGTGTCGGTGGGATTTGACACTTACATAGGAAATTTGATCTCAATCTGTACACGCGTTTTGGATTCTATGAAGTACACACACACGGAAGTCTCAAAATATATAGTATAGACTAGCAGGTTAGCCCGCCACCGGCGGCTTGTCCGAAACATTGTTTATATATTTTTTTAATTTTTAGCTCCACGCGTTTCAATAAGAAAAAATTGTACCCGGTAGCTCCACCCGTTTCCGAGATCTGGTCTGCGCATGCGCGAAGCTGGCTTCGCACGGACTCGGCGACCCGATCAAATTTGTACCCGGCCCAAGATACATTCACATAGCAAATTTCAAGTCGATAGCTCCACCCGTTTCCGATATCTCGTCTGTGCATGCGCTGCACGGGCGTCGCATGGGCTCGGCGACCCGATAAAATTTGTACCCGGCGCAAGATACATTCACATTGCAATTTTCAAGTCGATAGCTCCACCCGTTTCCGAGATCTGCCTTTTTAATCGAGATAAATGCATTTCGTACCCGTCCTAATGTACTATTTCGAGCGATAACAATTGTCAGACTCCCATCGTGAACCTCAACACGAAGTAAACACGTGTTTCGAGCGATAACATTGCATTGAAGTCAGACTCCCATCGTGGACCCCCAAGACGACGTAAACACGTGTTTGTTCCCGTATAACTCTGGAGACTCTGACTTCATATATATATATAATGACGTTATTAACCCCGGCCGTGCCGTTTGAGCTGATTTTAATGACTGGGAGTGGAGTACGGGTGCTCGGAGCTTCTGGAAAACGCGTGGACGACATCGTACGTGGTATTTTACCTCTAGATGGGAAGTTTGAGCTCAATCTGTCCAGCCGTTGTACTATTTCGAGCGATAACAATTGTCAGACTCCCATCGTGAACCTCAACACGAAGTAAACACGTGTTTCGAGCGATAACATTGCATTGAAGTCAGACTCCCATCGTGGACCCCCAAGACGACGTAAACACGTGTTTGTTCCGGTATAACTCTGGAGACTCTGACTTCATATATATATATAATGACGTTATTAACCCCGGCCGTGCCGTTTGAGCTGATTTTGATGAATGGGAGTGGAGAACGGGTGCTCTGAGCTTTTCTAAACCGCGACCACTTTCGTGTCGGTGGGATTTGACACTTACATAGGAAATTTGATCTCAATCTGTACACGCGTTTTGGATTCTATGAAGTACACACACACGGAAGTCTCAAAATATATAGTACTAGCCGATGAGCCCGACGTTGTCCGGGCTATTCAAAAACCAAATTTCAAGTCGATAGCTCTACCCGTTTCCGATATCTGGTCTGCGCATGCGCGAAGCTGGCGTCGCACGGGCTCGGCGACCCGATAAAATTCGTATCCGGGGCAAGATACATTCACATAGCAAATTTCAAGTCGATAGCTCCACCCGTTTCCGAGATCTGGTCTGCGCATGCGCGAAGCTGGCGTCGCACGTGCTCGGCGACCCGATAAAATTCGTATCCGGGGCAAGATACATTCACGTACCAAATTTCAAGTCGATAGCTCCACCCGTTTCCGAGATCTCGTCTGCGCATGCGCGAAGCTGGCGTCGCACGGGCTCGGCGACCCGATAAAATTCGTATCCGGGGCAAGATACATTCACATAGCAAATTTCAAGTCGATAGCTCCACCCGTTTCCGAGATCTCGTCTGCGCATGCGCGAAGCGGGCGCCGCACGGGCTCGCCAATACGACAACGTCCACCGCCTGGTCAAACTACACGCACGTACCAAGTTTCGTCCCGATCGGTCGAGAATCGTAGATTTGTATCAATGACAGACAAACATACAGACACACAAACAAACAGAGGTCATCAAAATATATATGAGACTAGCAGGTTAGCCCGCCACCGGCGGCTTGTCCGAAACATTGTTTATATATTTTTTTTATTTTTAGCTCCACGCGTTTCAATAAGAAAAAATTGTACCCGGTAGCTCCACCCGTTTCCGAGATCTGGTCTGCGCATGCGCGAAGCTGGCTTCGCACGGACTCGGCGACCCGATCAAATTTGTACCCGGCCCAAGATACATTCACATAGCAAATTTCAAGTCGATAGCTCCACCCGTTTCCGATATCTCGTCTGCGCATGCGCTGCACGGGCGTCGCATGGGCTCGGCGACCCGATAAAATTTGTACCCGGCGCAAGATACATTCACATTGCAATTTTCAAGTCGATAGCTCCACCCGTTTCCGAGATCTGCCTTTTTAATCGAGATAAATGCATTTCGTACCCGTCCTAATGTACTATTTCGAGCGATAACAATTGTCAGACTCCCATCGTGAACCTCAACACGAAGTAAACACGTGTTTCGAGCGATAACATTGCATTGAAGTCAGACTCCCATCGTGGACCCCCAAGACGACGTAAACACGTGTTTGTTCCCGTATAACTCTGGAGACTCTGACTTCATATATATATATAATGACGTTATTAACCCCGGCCGTGCCGTTTGAGCTGATTTTAATGACTGGGAGTGGAGTACGGGTGCTCGGAGCTTCTGGAAAACGCGTGGACGACATCGTACGTGGTATTTTACCTCTAGATGGGAAGTTTGAGCTCAATCTGTCCAGCCGTTGTACTATTTCGAGCGATAACAATTGTCAGACTCCCATCGTGAACCTCAACACGAAGTAAACACGTGTTTCGAGCGATAACATTGCATTGAAGTCAGACTCCCATCGTGGACCCCCAAGACGACGTAAACACGTGTTTGTTCCGGTATAACTCTGGAGACTCTGACTTCATATATATATATAATGACGTTATTAACCCCGGCCGTGCCGTTTGAGCTGATTTTGATGAATGGGAGTGGAGAACGGGTGCTCTGAGCTTTTCTAAACCGCGACCACTTTCGTGTCGGTGGGATTTGACACTTACATAGGAAATTTGATCTCAATCTGTACACGCGTTTTGGATTCTATGAAGTACACACACACGGAAGTCTCAAAATATATAGTATAGATAGATAGAGACTAGCAGGGTAGCCCGCCACCGGCGGCTTGTCCGAAACATGACATTTTTTGTTTTTCAATGAGTTAATTGTGACATTTGTTTATATTTTTTTTTTATTTTTAGCTCCACGCGTTTCAATAAGAAAAAATTGTACCCGGTAGCTCCACCCGTTTCCGAGATCTGGTCTGCGCATGCGCGAAGCTGGCGTCGCACGGGCTCGGCGACCCGATCAAATTTGTACCCGGACCAAGATACATTCACATAGCAAATTTCAAGTCGATAGCTCCACCCGTTTCCGAGATCTCGTCTGCGCATGCGCTGCACGGGCGTCGCATGGGCTCGGCGACCCGATAAAATTTGTACCCGGTGCAAGATACATTCACATAGCAAATTTCAGGTCGATAGCTCCACCCGTTTCCGAGATCTGCCTTTCTGCATAATATTTCGAGCGATAACATTGCATTGAAATGTCAGACTCCCATCGTGAACCTCAACACGAAGTAAACACGTGTTTCGAGCGATAACATTGCATTGAAATGACTCCCATCGTGAACCTCAAGACGACGTAAAACACGTGTTGCGTTCTAGGAAATGCACTCAATGCAGATGCTAATAACGTTGACTTCGTATATATATATATAATGACGTTATTAACCCCGGCCGTGCCGTTTGAGCTGATTTTTATGACTGGGAGTGGAGTACGGGTGCTCGGAGCTTCTGGAAAACGCGTGGACGACATCGTACGTGTTATTTTACCTTTAGATAGGAAGTTTGAGCTCAATCTGTCCAGCCGTTCCCGTCCTAATGTACTATTTCGAGCGATAACAATTGTCAGACTCCCATCGTGAACCTCAACACGAAGTAAACACGTGTTTCGAGCGATAACATTGCATTGAAGTCAGACTCCCATCGTGGACCCCCAAGACGACGTAAACACGTGTTTGTTCTGGTATAACTTTGGAGACTCTGACTTCATATATATATATAATGACGTTATTAACCCCGTCCGTGCCGTTTGAGCTGATTTCGATGACTGGGAGTGGATAAAGGGTGCTCAGAGCTTCTCGAAAACACGATTACGGTGGTGTCGGTGGGATTTTACACTTACATACGAAATTTGATCTCAATCTGTACACGCGTTTTGGATTCTATGAAGTACACACATATATACACACACATATATATACGAAGTCTCAAAATATATAGTACTAGCAGGTTAGCCCGCCACCGGCGGCTTGTCCGAAACATGACATTTTTTTAATATTTGTTTTTAATTTTTAGCTCCACGCGTTTCAATAAGAAAAATTTGTACCCGGTAGCTCCACCCGTTTCCGAGATCTGGTCTGCGCATGCGCGAAGCTGGCGTCGCACGGACTCGGCGACCCGATAAAATTTGTACCCGGCGCAAGATACATTCACATAGCAAATTTCAAGTCGATAGCTCCACCCGTTTCCGAGATCTCGTCTGCGCATGCGCTGCACGGGCGTCGCATGGACTCGGCGACCCGATAAAATTTGTACCCGGTGCAAGATACATTCACATAGCAAATTTCAGGTCGATAGCTCCACCCGTTTCCGAGATCTGCCTTTCTGCATAATATTTCGAGCGATAACATTGCATTGAAATGTCAGACTCCCATCGTGAACCTCAACACGAAGTAAACACGTGTTTCGAGCGATAACATTGCATTGAAATGACTCCCATCGTGAACCTCAAGACGACGTAAAACACGTGTTGCGTTCTAGGAAATGCACTCAATGCAGATGCTAATAACGTTGACTTCGTATATATATATATAATGACGTTATTAACCCCGACCGTGCCGTTTGAGCTGATTTTTATGACTGGGAGTGGAGTACGGGTGCTCGGAGCTTCTGGAAAACGCGTGGACGACATCGTACGTGTTATTTTACCTTTAGATAGGAAGTTTGAGCTCAATCTGTCCAGCCGTTCCCGTCCTAATGTACTATTTCGAGCGATAACAATTGTCAGACTCCCATCGTGAACCTCAACACGAAGTAAACACGTGTTTCGAGCGATAACATTGCATTGAAGTCAGACTCCCATCGTGGACCCCCAAGACGACGTAAACACGTGTTTGTTCCGGTATAACTTTGGAGACTCTGACTTCATATATATATATAATGACGTTATTAACCCCGACCGTGCCGTTTGAGCTGATTTCGATGACTGGGAGTGGATAAAGGGTGCTCAGAGCTTCTCGAAAACACGATTACGGCGGTGTCGGTGGGATTTTACACTTACATACGAAATTTGATCTCAATCTGTACACGCGTTTTGGATTCTATGAAGTACACACACACACATATACACACATATATACGAAGTCTCAAAATATATAGTATAGATAGACTAGCCGATGAGCCCGACGTTGTCCGGGCTATTCGACCCGATAAAATTCGTATCCGGGGCAAGATACATTCACATACCAAATTTCAAGTCGATAGCTCCACCCGTTTCCGAGATCTCGTCTGCGCATGCGCGAAGCTGGCGTCGCACGGGCTCGGCGACCCGATAAAATTCGTATCCGGGGCAAGATACATTCACACCCCAAATTTCAAGTCGATAGCTCCACCCGTTTCCGAGATCTGGTCTGCGCATGCGCGAAGCTGGCGTCGCACGGGCTCGGCGACCCGATACAATTTGTACCCGGCGCAAGATACATTCACATAGCAAATTTCAAGTCGATAGCTCCACCCGTTCCCGAGATCTCGTCTGCGCATGCGCGAAGCGGGCGCCGCACGGGCTCGCCGATACGACAACGTCCACCGCCTGGTCGAACTACACACACGTACCAAGTTTCGTCCCGATCGGTCGAGAATCGTAGATTTGTATTAATGACAAACAAACAAACAAACAAACAAACATACATACAGACAGAGGTCTTCAAAATATATATGAGACTAGCCGATGAGCCCGACGTTGTCCGGGCTATTCATCCGGGCTATTCAAAACCAAATTTCAAGTAGCCGATGAGCCCGACGTTGTCCGGGCTATTCAAAAACCAAATTTCATGTCGGTAGCTCCACCCGTTTCCGAGATCTGGTCTGCGCATGCGCGAAGCTGGCGTCGCACGGGCTCGGCGACCCGATAAAATTCGTATCCGGGGCAAGATACATTCACATAGCAAATTTCAAGTCGATAGCTCCACCCGTTTCCGAGATCTCGTCTGCGCATGCGCGAAGCTGGCGTCGCACGGACTCGGCAATCCGATAAAATTCGTATCCGGGGCAAGATACATTCACATACCAAATTTCAAGTCGATAGCTCCACCCGTTTCCGAGATCTCGTCTGCGCATGCGCGAATCGGGCGCCGCACGGGCTCGCCAATACGACAACGTCCACCGCCTGGTCAAACTACACACACGTACCAAGTTTCGTCCCGATCGGTCGAGAATCGTAGATTTGTATAAATGACAAACATACATACAGACAAACATACAAACAGACAGAGGTCTTCAAAATATATATGAGATAGACTAGCCGATGAGCCCGACGTTGTCCGGGCTATTCAAAAACCAAATTTCAAGTCGATAGCTCCACCCGTTTCCGAGATCTGGTCTGCGCATGCGCGAAGCTGGCGTCGCACGGACTCGGCGACCCGATAAAATTCGTATCTGGGGCAAGATACATTCACATACCAAATTTCAAGTCGATAGCTCCACCCGTTTCCGAGATCTCGTCTGCGCATGCGCCGCACGGGCGTCGCACGGGCTCGCCAATACGACAACGACGACCACCTGGTCAAACTACACTCACGTACCAAGTTTCGTCCCGATCGGTCGAGGTGTTGGTATCTGATGCAAAAGACGAAATTGTGAGTGTTGGTTTGTAACCGGGATTTCTGAGAAGCATTATGCCTATATCCACACTAACTACCACCCCCCCCCCCCCCACCCTAAGCCCTGACCTAAGTGTCATACATACTATAACAATGATGTTGTAAGAGTACTATGGCATCCAATAAATCTCCCCGCATAGGAAACCACTCAAAAGTATTGTTCCCGTATATCTCTCTGCAGATGCTAATAACGTTGAATGGTAAACACACGCTCTTTATAGCGATGCGTCAAAAACAAACGCTCATTAAATTATCACTTGATTAACCACCGCAGTACCGTTTTTTTGTGACTGAGATTGGAGAACGGGGGCTCTGAGCTTCTTCAAAACACGACAACTACGGTGTCCGTGGGTTTTTACACTTATATACGAAATTTGAGCTCGATCCGACCAGCCTTTTTCGATTTTATAAAGTACACATATACACACATATATATACGGAGTTCTCAAAATATATAGTACTAGCAGGTTAGCCCGCCACTGGCGGCATTCGTCCCATGGCTTTGTTCGAAAAAGCAATTGCAACAGGTTCCGAGACACTTGTGCTGCATTTGCAGCAAATTTCGGCAATAGTCAGAAACATGACAATTTTAATTTAATTTTTTGTTTTTCAATGAGTTAATTATTTTGTTTTTCAATGAGTTAATTGTGCTTTTGTTTTTAAATTTTACCCGATTTTTTTTGGTTTTTCTAGGTGTTAATTGTGCCTTTTTAATTTTGTTTTTCAATTTTACCCAATTTTTTTTTTTCTTCAATGAACCCGTCCATGACACTTCCCGTATTTAGCAAGTTTGAGCTCAATCGGTTCGAGTCTATAAAGGACACACACATATATATGACACTTCCCGTAGGTAGCAAGTTTGAGCTCAATCGGCATTGCCTGGAATTTCCCAGTAAATATTTAGCAAGTTTGAGCTCAATCGGTTCGAGTCTATAAAGGACACACTCATATATATTTGCCGACATTGCCGTGGGGATGCCCGTTCCTACACGCGTTTTCGATTCTATGAAGTACCCACAAATATACACATATATTAATAGTAGATTGGCAGATTCCAGTAGCTTTATAACGGTATATCTGGGGAGAAATCTGATGCTATATTCGTGATTATCTGGGATGATTTCGGTATATACCAAAGGTATATACTGTAAAAACAAAGCGCGCCATCCGTGCTCGCAGGGAATAAATTTCGAGCGATAACGTTTGCGTTCCCGTATAACTCTGCAGATGCCAATAACGTTGAATGGGAAACAGACGCTCTTTATAGAGATGCGTCAAAAACAAACGCTCATTAAATAATCACTTGATTAACCCACGCCGTGCCTTTGCGGTGATTTGAGATTGGAGAACGGGTGCTCTGAGCTTCTCTAAACCGCGACCACGGTCGTGTCGGTGGGATTTGACACTTACATAGGAAGTTTGAGCTCAATATGTACACGCGTTTTGGATTCTATGAAGTACACACACACACACACACATATATACGAAGTCTCAAAATATATAGTATAGACTAGGCGATGAGCCCGACGTTGTCCGGGCTATTCAAAAAAAAAATTCAAGTAGATAGCTCCACCCGTTTCCGAGATCTCGTCTGCGCATGCGCGAAGCTGGCATCGCACGGGCTCGGCGACCCGATAAAATTCGTATCCGGGGCAAGATACATTCACATAGCAAATTTCAAGTCGATAGCTCCACCCGTTTCCGAGATCTCGTCTGCGCATGCGCGAAGCGGGCTCCGCACGGCCTCGCCAATACGACAACGACGACCGCCTGGTCAAACTACACACACGTACCAAGTTTCGTCCCGATCGGTCGAGAATCGTAGATTTGTATAAATGACATACAGACATACAGACATACAGACAGACAGAGGTCTTCAAAATATATAGGAGACTAGCCGATGAGCCCGACGTTGTCCGGGCTATTCAAAAACCAAATTTCAAGTCGTTTCCGAGATCTCGTCTGCGCATGCGCGAAGCTGGCGTCGCACGGGCTCGGCGACCCGATAAAATTCGTATCCGGGGCAAGATACATTCACATAGCAAATTTCAAGTCGATAGCTCCACCCGTTTCCGAGATCTCGTCTACGCATGCGCGAAGCGGGCGCCGCACGGGCTCGCCAATACGACAACGACGACCGCCTGGTCAAACTACACACACGTACCAAGTTTCGTCCCGATCGGTCGAGAATCGTAGATTTGTATCAATGACAAACAGACAGACAAACAAACAGACAGACAGAGGTCTTCAAAATATATATGAGACTAGCCGATGAGCCCGACGTTGTCCGGGCTATTCAAAAACCAAATTTCAAGTCGATAGCTCCACCCGTTTCCGAGATCTCGTCTGCGCATGCGCGAAGCTGGCGTCGCACGGGCTCGGCGACCCGATAAACTTCGTATCCGGGGCAAGATACATTCACATACCAAATTTCAAGTCGATAGCTCCACCCGTTTCCGAGATCTCGTCTGCGCATGCGCGAAGCGGGCGCCGCACGGGCTCGCCAATACGACAACGTCGACCGCCTGGTCAAACTACACACAAGTACCATGTTTCGTCCCGATCGGTCGAGAATCGTAGATTTGTATCAATGACAGACAAACAAACAGACAAACAGACAGACAGAGGTCTTCAAAATATATATGAGATAGACTAGCAGGTTAGCCCGCCACTGGCGTGGTTCGTCAGAAACATGACATTTTTTTTATTATTTTTTTATTATTTATATATATATATTTTTTTTAATATATTTTTTTTTTGAATTTTTTAATATTAATTTAATGTTTTTAAAATTTAATTTATGTTTTTTTGAATTTTGTTATATTTATTTTATTTTTATTCTAAGTGACCTATTTATTTAATTTTTATTCTAATTGACCCGATGAAATCCCCCCTTCCTAGGAACGACAGACAACGCATTCTTTGTTTTTCAATGAGTTAATTCATGGTACCCGTCCTAAACTTCCCCGTAGTCCCCGAAAAGAGCGGACAGTCAATTAATCCCGTCGTGAAATATCTCTGCATAATATTTCGAGCGATAAGGTTGCGTTGAATTGTAAACAAACGCTTCTTAGATCAATTCTGCCTTTTTAATCGAGATAATTGCATTTCGTCCAGCATCCGTATTTCGGATCAATGTTTTCCACAAATACAAATACACTCTACATGTATGTGTCATTCTTTGCAAGTGTGGTGTATAATCGTTGTTGTGGTGACACCCTGCATGGTTTTAAATGTTTTACCAATCGGTTCATTGAACATAATTGCTTTATCAAAGGCAAGTGCAGACCAGTACTAACCTAGGTAATACGCATACGAGATGCCATTTGACCGAAACAGACATATACTCCCACATTTAGCAATTATGGACACACAGAGATTTACTTGTCAGTAAGTTGAGGAATTATGAGTAACATTAGAAATAAAACAACTGCCAATGTCCTGGTCGGATTCCCAAAATGAATATGAATGTCGATGTCATGTTTATAATATACACGTGCAGCTATTATTAAAGTCACGACGTTGAGCGGCACGGTGATTTCCGTAATATTGCGTCGAAAATAGAAGACATTAGACGGATACCACAAATAAAACATTGTTAGAAAGTTCAACATTATCTTCTTTATTTCATAAACGTAATAACAATAATCTTATCGGTATGTGTTTGTGACAAACAATAAACCAAAATCAAATATGACTCAAAACACCACACCTGTCGGCAGTATATTGCGTCATCGATTTTTAGAAAAACCCCAAGATAGTAATCGTGACGTCATACAGGTGCTGTCTATATTTAGGCCCGGAAATTCTCTTAATGGGGTACATGCTAGGTATTCGTGAGCTCCAATAAATTAGTATTGATACCGAATATCACCCAAAGGATATACAAGTCGCTAACCAATAAAATCATTTGTAAATCTCTGGAAATATTGTATTATTCCCGACAATTGCGCTCTGCCCGCTAAAGCGGACTGCCGGGATGAACGTAAATTACGTCGTGTCCGCTTTAGCGCGCTGCCGGGTTGAAAGACTTAAGGGGGTCCGGGCTGTGAGTTTGTTTATTGGGGGCACAATTTTGTAATTCTGGCTGAATCTGGGAAGTTTAGGGGTTAATAAACGGCACTTCCGTTAGGATAATTTTTATTTACAATACACATACATGGAAAGTACAATTACAAATAAATATAATATTAATAGACTATACATGTATATTGCTAGGGGTGATATAGTCATGGCTGACTGTCTTCCTATCACCCCTGGATGTAGTGACAGATTATATGATGAAGATGGCCGAATTAACTTGATTGTTTTTAGGTTACGTTTATTGTGTGCAGACTGGGTTTTTTAATATATAGGCGTTGTTAGGGCGATGGTACGAAAAGTGGTTCATATGTATGTATGGGTACCTACTTGGTCGATATAATGAATGATTACTATGAATATACATGTGTGAGTGGAACCGAGTAGGAATAATGTGAGTGAGGTTTTGGGAATTGTTTTTTTTTTTCTTCTTTTTTTTTTCAATTAACATGCATACTAGAGTGAATTTTGTTTTGTATTGTTTTGTTTATTTTGTTATCAGAAAATTATGTATCGTTTGTGCAACCAGGGCATCTTCGCTGAATAGGTAGTAATGTTATCCGTTTTCAAACGTTTTCGGAACACATGTCTTGATTGTTTAGAGGTATATTTAATTTCTAGGGAATTCCACATAAAGGGGAATGAATGGTATGGGAGAACTTTAGAAATGGTCCTGAATTTTTTTGTACTATAGGATTAGGTTGTCGTCTATTTTGTTCTGCTCTCTTGTCATACATACCAGAAAAAGACACCGGTAAGCGATCGTAGTACCAATCATGCATGAAAATGGATGCATGTAATTTATGTAAATCATCTATTTTTAAAATGTTTTCTTGTTTGAAAAGAGGATCGGTGTGACTTCTATATTTTTTGTTACATATAATTCTGATGGCTCGTTTTTTGTAATAAATATAGTTTCTTCACTGCCGATACATGTCCCCATATTTGGATGCCATAAACTAAGTGGCTTTGAATTAGGGCGAAGTATAATGTTTTGAGAGCCTTGCTCGGGAGAAAATGTTTAACTTTATTAATGCAATAAATTTTTTATTTTTTAATATTAATTTAATGTTGTTTTTTTATTAATAAATTTTTAATTGTTTTAATTAATTTTAAATTAATTTTTTGTTTCTGGCGGAAAAATTGACCCGAGGAAATCCCCCCTTCCTAGGAACGACAGACAACGCATTGTTTGTTTTTCAATGAGTTAATTCATGGTACCCGTCTCCCCGAAAAGAGCGGACTGTCAATTAATCCCGTCGTGAAATCTCTCTGCATAATATTTCGAGCGATAGCGTTGCGTTGAATTGTAAACAAACGCTGCTTATATCAATTCTGCCTTTTTAATCGAGATAATTGCATTTCGTCGCGCATCCGTATTTCGGACGCATGGGGTCAGTCGTTTAGCCACGTCCATTGCAATAAAGAGCGTTAATCCTTAACACCTCCGAATATGGTCAATATAAAGATCGTCGATGCCTTAACCCCCGAAGTGGCGTTTGCGGTGATTTTGATGATTGGGAAGGGAGAAGATGTTCTGTGACCTTCTCCAAAACGCGAACACGACGGTGTCCGTGGGATTTTACACTTATATACTAAATTTGAGCTCAATCTGTACACGCGTTTTCGATTCTATGAAGTACCCACATATATATATATACACACATATATACATATATATATACGGAAGTCTCAATATATATATAGACTAGCAGGTTAGCCCGCCACTGGCGTGGTTGGTCAGAAACATGACATTTTTTCACCCACTGACCAACGCGCGAAGCGCGTTCAGTGGGTGTACTATAATCGTAGGACTTATGCGTTTCTGCTGAATTGAACTAGTGCCTATGCGTTTCTGCTTGGCTGCACTGACGTTTGATCGCAAAATAAAATTATAACCATTATCAAAGCACACGTTTGGATAACACCGCCATAAACAGTGACATATTATGATGTTGAGCTCGTATCGTCAATAAAATTAGAGTTATGACTTATAAAACTAAGAATTACTGCTAAAGTATTTCTACCAATTAGGTCACTAGATTCGTGTTGAGCTGGAACTTGAGAAATTTTAATTTCAACCAATTGAAATGCCGTTGAAAACTGAAGGGTTAAGCGATTATCGCAATAGGATATTGGAACACGTGTGCGTAACGTAACTATCACAAGTATAACGTACTCTGATAAGTTATCGCCAAATTCGTGCTTCAAACAGTTTAAACATGTCATCTTCGGCTTTTTTATTTTATTTTTATGAAAATGAATAATAAATGGTGTGATAAATATGTATAATATGTATATAACGACAAATAGAGTAAAATTAGACATTTCCCCTTGAAACTTAGGATTGGAAAGCCAGGTACAAAAATTGGTGAAATATGAGTACGAACGTCAAAGTGTTCCCTGTGTATCGTGATAATTGCCAACCATGCGAAGCGAAGCCTCCATTGGCGATTATTTTACGCTGGATTTTTATCATCGAAACAAATCAATTTCTTCCACCTAAAAGATAATTACGTGCTTAACCCTGCCGTTTTCGGAATATATAGGTATTCCACGCAGAAACACCTAGTCTCAGCTTAAATTTTTGAAAAATAACAGTTTTATCGACATAAATAGATTTGAATTGGACAATTCCATGTTAAAATTTATCATCGAAAAAAATTCAATTTCTTCCATCTAAAACATAATTACGCGATGGACTCTGTCATTTTAGGAACATATATGTATCCCACGCACATGCACCAAGTCTCAGCCTAAAGGTTTGAAAAAAGACAGTTTTATCGACATAAATCGATGTTAATGGTAAATTCCATGTTAAATTTTTGTCATTGAAAAAAATTCATTTCTTCCATCTAAAACATAATTACGTGCTGTACTCTGTCATTTTAGGAATATGTAGGTATCCCACCCACACACTCCCAAGTCTCAGCTTAAAATTTTGAAAAATGACAGTTTTATCGATATAAATCGATTTTAATGGCAAATGCGGTGTTAAATAAATTTTAGGGCCCTGCCAATGTTTTCTGAGCTGTTCTAAATTGGTCACTAGAGTTCATATTTGACCGGTTACACGTGATAATTATCCGACAGTACAGTCGCGTTACTTTATAGGTCAACATTGGTCATTATCACCCGACAAATTTATTTCGGTCTATCGTATCAACCCCTATTTTCTCCCGCGTAGCCTGACTAAATGTCAACATTGGTCTTTATCACTCCACTAATTTGTATCGTTTCATCGGTATGAATTCCATATCCAATTATCAACATATAACCAACCCAACCTCTAATCCCGGTCCAATTTATTTATTTCTTTCATCGGTATAGTCACGTTACGTAATATTTTATCATGTGATACTTGTACTTATTTGTGTATGGTATTACTATAGTATACCGTATACGTATATCAATTACTATTCCTTTCTATATAATCCTGGTGCTATCTATAGAGATAGATAATTTCCGCTGCAGACAATATAAAACTGACGACATTTTGAAATGTAAGCAGGCTTCAAACTCATCTTATCCAAGAAAAACTCTGGTTACATAAGAAATTTGTGTATAAGGTGTATGCGCATTTGTCGCGTTAAAAACAAAAGGTCCCAAGTCAAGGTCCAAATCCCCAACACACTCATGTGAGGTTTAACTCCATCCTCATACAGTAATGTCCAAAGTAATTGACCACTTAACCACAGCATAATTATTGGTAATTTGTCAGGATTTTAAATGCTGAAAAAATACCCATAATTCTGCTGTGGTTAAGTGGTCAATTACTTTGGGCATTACTGTAACCAATATAAGGATTTGAGGTGTAATGATAACTCAATCCTCATACAGTAATGTACAAAGTAATTGACCACTTAACCACAGCATAATAATGGGTAATTTGTCAGGATTTTAAATACTGAAAAATTACCAATAATTCTGATGTGGTTAAGTGGTCAATTACTTTGGGCATTACTGTAACCAATATAAGGATGTGAGGTTTAATTAGAACTTCATCCACATAACTAATAAATATGTGTGAAAATTAAACCAAAAAAAATAAATTCCATGATGGCGTCCAATATGGACAGCCTAATTCTGCTCCAAAACATGTATATTGAATATATGGTTGTTTATTGGGGAAAACCGATTATTTCAATAATATTTTCATTAACTGGGATCCAAAACCCGACTTACGGGAGCGCGCTTCATGCGCGACTGTATCTTAAGCATATGTGCATATTTAATGAGCCAACAATTGGAATCCCAATAGAGAAGATTGGCACGTCGCCCTTGCGCATAGACATCATTGATGATCTCTATGGGAATCAAAATTGACATTTAATAGACAATTTTGATTAACCGCAATAACTTAAGGAATCTCTAATTGCGCTTAAGCCCAATGAGAATGCAATAAGACATTCCTTAATTTCCTTATTATGCTTAACCGCAGTTACTTCCCATTCCACTTAAACACAATTAATATATCTCTCATTAGATCACCCTTCTGCAAATAGTAGAATAATCCTATATTTGTTCCACCCATTGTGCCATGGAGAATGGAGATGGACTACACCATCTGTATTATAAGGAGTTTATGTACTATATATAATATATTATTCTTTAATAAGATATTCATTATTAGGCTTTATCAGCGAAATTTGAATATTCTTCATTGCGCTTAAGCGCAATTAAATATTCCCTTATTGCGCTTAAGCACAATAGAGATTCCATTATTGAGCTTATAAGCGCAATAAGGAATATCCCTTATTGTGCTTAAGCACAATTAGCTCTTCTTGCTCTTAATTAAAAAAACAACAGTTATAATTGTATTGTAACTATTGGTTTGTCCTTTAAAGGTACTCAATCCGAAAAGAGGGTCCCCATCTCAACAGATTCCAACAACAACAATCCGATCAGAGGGTCCTATATTACTATTTCTTTGGCTTTGGGGGTAAAAAATATTTGATTCGAGTCGAGGAAACCATCAAACAAAGCTCAGAGTTATTAGATATTGATTTTTGAAATTTGTTAATTGCTCGAGATGAGTACTAATAACTGCCGTCAATTTGGTAACCTGCTCGAGATTTTACGCCAAAACTCTATTCAAACAGACAAGGATGGATAACTCTATAATCAGGGTACGCAATTTTGAATGTCTTCTGGGCCAGAAAGAATTCCCGATAATGAAAAATAATAGATTTCTAAAATCGATATCTAACAAATCTGAGCTTTGATGGGTGACTTCCTCGACTCGAATCAAATATTTTTGACCCCCGAAGCCATTGAAATAGTAATTGAGATGAGTTTTATCGGATTGAGTACCTTTAATATTTCCATACATCATGCCCACATATATTATAAAAGAATAGTACTATTATTATGCTCGTAGTAGTTAATACCACCTTACCGTCAATATTCTAGCATGGTTAATTTCAAAATCACAACGTTAATTGTTATTACTATTTGTGTGTACTGTATATGTACATCAGTCACCAATTGAGAAACTTAAGCACAGTCTGGTTGAATATCTACCATATATGGTGGATTATTCTCACATCCAAGCTGTTGGTGTCATTCGTGTTATTTTGCATGCGAAGTGGTAGACCCCCCCCCCCAATAGCTTATCAATACCACTCAGGACGGTGGGTGTTTTTCCTCAATTAATTGAATTTCTTGTTTTAAATATTTTGTTTTTATTTATTTTTTTTTTTGAATTTTTTAATATTAATTTAATGGTTTTTTTAAATTTAATTAATTATTTTTAAATGTTTTTAATTTTAAATTGTTTTAATTAATTTTTTAAATGAATTTTTTGTTATTGGCGGAAAAAATTGACCCGATGAAATCCCTCCTTCCTAGGAACGACAGACAACGCATTGTTTGTTTTTCAATGAGATAATTCATGGTGCCCGTCCTAAACATCCCCGTTCCTAGATTAGTCCCCGAATTGACCCGATGAAACCCCCCCCTTCCTAGGAACGACAGACAACGCATTGTTTGTTTTTCAATGAGTTAATTCATGGTACCCGTCTCCCCGAAAAGAGCGGACAGTCAATTAATCCCGTCGTGAAATCTCTCTGCATAATATTTCGAGCGATAGCGTTGCGTTGAATTGTAAACAAACGCTGCTTAGATCAATTCTGCCTTTTTAATCGAGATAATTGCATTTCGTCGCGCATCCGTATTTCGGACGCATGGGGTCAGTCGTTTAGCCACGTCCATTGCAATAAACGACACTTCCGTTTGACCTTGACCACTCTCCGTTCGTATTTGGGTTTCATTAACACCCTCGCACAGATATGGACACTAAAATCACCCCTAGACGCAGCAGGGGCGGTCCGGGCTGTCAGCGTCGTTATCGGCAAACATAATCGGCAATGGCGGCATTTTGGGGGTTAATTGCCAATCATTCGTGGGCGACTCCCCCTTGTATCTTCGTGAGTGTAGTCGAGGGTAGTTCCGCAACACATATGTAAGGAGTTATTAGAAGTACGAGGACCTCTTTCATCCCTGAATATACAGATATTGATGTCCCAGAACCCTGGATTATCAGCTTGCCTAAGTAAAATTATGTGTCCCTGATATTTTGCTGCAACACTACCTTTAGAGTGATGTCCGGTATGGCAAATTGCGTGTTTTATTATCGTTAGCAAGTGACCTTCAATTTATGTTATATACCAGTTGTGGTTTCAAATCTAAATGATATATCAGGTGTGTGGCTGTGTGCAGGTGAGAACCGAGAAGGGGCATTGAGCCCCAATATATGCTATAGTGGCACGTATCACCTGTATCTGGGATATCCACTTCGCATATCAATGTTTTCCACAAATACATATACACTGTACATGTATGTGTCATTCTTTGCAAGTGTGGTGTATAATCGTTGTTGTGGTGACACCCTGCATGGTTTTAAATGTTTTACCAATCGGTTCATTGAACATAATTGCTTTATCAAAGGCAAGTGCAGACCAGTACTAACCTAGGTAATACGCATACGAGATGCCATTTGACCGAAACAGACATATACTCCCACATTTAGCAATTATGGACACACAGAGATTTATTTGTCAGTAAGTTGAGGAATTATGAGTAACATTAGAAATAAAACAACTGCCAATGTCCTGGTCGGATTCCCAAAATGATTATGAATGTCGATGTCATGTTTATAATATACACGTGCAGCTATTATTAAAGTCACGACGTTGAGCGGCACGGTGATTTCCGTAATATTGCGTCGAAAATAGAAGACATTAGACGGATACCACAAATAAAACATTGTTAGAAAGTTCAACATTATCTTCTTTATTTCATAAACGTAATAACAATAATCTTATCGGTATGTGTTTGTAATAAACAATAAACCAAAATCAAATATGACTCAAAACACCACACCTGTCGGCAGTATATTGCGTCATCGATTTTTAGAAAACCCCAAGATAGTAATCGTGACGTCATACAGGTGCTGTCTATATTTAGGCCCGGAAATTCTCTTAATGGGGTACATGCTAGGTATTCGTGAGCTCCAATAAATTAGTATTGATACCGAATATCACCCAAAGGATATACAAGTCGCTAACCAATAAAATCATTTGTAAATCTCTGGAAATATTGTATTATTCCCGACAATTGCGCTCTGCCCGCTAAAGCGGACTGCCGGGATGAACGTAAATTACGTCGTGTCCGCTTTAGCGCGCTGCCGGGTCGAAAGACTTAAGGGGGTCCGGGCTGTGAGTTTGTTTATTGGGGGCACAATTTTGTAATTCTGGCTGAATCTGGGAAGTTTAGGGGTTAATAAACGGCACTTCCGTTAGGATAATTTTTATTTACAATACACATACATGGAAAGTACAATTACAAATAAATATAATATTAATAGACTATACATGTATATTGCTAGGGGTGATATAGTCATGGCTGACTGTCTTCCTATCACCCCTGGATGTAGTGACAGATTATATGATGAAGATGGCCGAATTAACTTGATTGTTTTTAGGTTACGTTTATTGTGTGCAGACTGGGTTTTTTAATATATAGGCGTTGTTAGGGCGATGGTACGAAAAGTGGTTCATATGTGTGTATGGGTACCTACTTGGTCGATATAATGAATGATTACTATGAATATACATGTGTGAGTGGAACCGAGTAGGAATAATGTGAGTGAGGTTTTGGGAATTGTTTTTTTTTTCTTTTTTTTTTTTTCAATTAACATGCATACTAGAGTGAATTTTGTTTTGTATTGTTTTGTTTATTTTGTTATCAGAAAATTATGTATCGTTTGTGCAATCAGGGCATCTTCGGTTTTTGCATCGCACGCTCGCTGAATAGGTAGTAATGATATCCGTTTTCAAACGTTTTCGGAACACATGTCTTGATTGTTTAGAGGTATATTTAATTTCTAGGGAATTCCACATAAAGGGGAATGAATGGTATGGGAGAACTTTAGAAATGGTCCTGAATTTTTTTGTACTATAGGATTAGGTTGTCGTCTATTTTGTTCTGCTCTCTTGTCATGCATACCAGAAAAAGACACCGGTAAGCGATCGTAGTACCAATCATGCATGAAAATGGATGCATGTAATTTATGTAAATCATCTATTTTTAAAATGTTTTCTTGTTTGAAAAGAGGATCGGTGTGACTTCTATATTTTTTGTTACATATAATTCTGATGGCTCGTTTTTTGTAATAAATATAGTTTCTTCACTGCCGATACATGTCCCCATATTTGGATGCCATAAACTAAGTGGCTTTGAATTAGGGCGAAGTATAATGTTTTGAGAGCCTTGCTCGGGAGAAAATGTTTAACTTTATTAATGCAATAAATTGCATGTGCCATTTTTGAGCATACAATAGAAATGTGTTTATTAAAGGTCAGGTTTTCATCTATATGGATACCTAAAAAATTGGCAGACGATTCGTTCCGCATGTTCCCTATCCGTCGAAGTTCGGCTCCATTGAGATATATTTTAATTGTATTCCATTTTTTGTCATTGTTTTGTGGATGCAAGAGCATATAATTGCTTTTGTTAGCATTGATGGCTAGTTTGTTGCAGCAACACCAGTCAGATAGATTTCTTAATTCGTTATTGACATAACTTTGGATTAACGCTTCATTTTGTCCACTGGCCATTAGGGTTGTATCGTCGGCATATGATAAGAGATCCATAGTAGTTGAATTTGACATATCGCTCACGTAGAGGAGAAAATTTATGGGCCCGAGAAAGGACCCTGAGGAACACCACATGATGTTTTAAGGAGATTTGACTTGCTTCCATTGAATTCTACGTATTGTCGTCTCTCATTGAGATAGCTTCGAAACCAGTTGTTTGCCATGCCTCTAATTCCATAATGTTCAATTTGTGTAAGTAAGATTTCGTGGTTTATTGTGTCAAAAGCTTTGGACAGATCAAGAAAAATGGCTACGGTGGAATCTTTCGTGGGCTTGTCGTTATTTTTCACAATATGATCCAGTAGATGAATGATGGGATGAAAAGTTGAATGGTTTGGGCGAAATCCGTACTGATGTTTAAATAAGATGTCCGATTCATTAAGAAAATCAACTAAACGTTTTTGCATGAGTTTTTCGAGTAGTTTAGAAAATACGGGAATAATGCTTATTGGACGATAATTGTTTTTATCACATAATTTGCCCATAAAAGCAGTTTCATAATTATCGATAAGAGACACGTTTAATATCAGCGCGTGCGATGACGTCACATCGTTCTTCAAATGACTTGCGATCGCTGCGGTTTTTATCGTTGTTTTCGATGGATATTTCGCATTGCTTCGCGTTTATTTGATCATGTGATAAAAAGTATCTCGCACTCGTCCTATTTTATACGTAATTTATCAACCTCGTCCACTAAATTCTATTTGAGCCTCGGTAAACCTCGGCTAAAATCGAATTTAGTGAACTCGGTTGATAAATTCCGTATAAAATAGAAACTCATGTGAGATCCTCTATATATCCCCCTTGTCACTATTTTTCGGTATTGGTACAACTTTAGCTATTTTCATTTTGTTGGGAACATGACCTTGTTTGAACGACAAGTTGAATATATGCTTTAATGCTGGTGCTACATAAAATATGGTTTCCTTCATCAGTTTTGTAGATATTCCATTGAAGTCACTGCTGATTTGTCCATTCATTGAGTAGCAAGTTAAAATAACCTCTTGAATTGTGGTGGGCGTAATATTTAGCTCGTTGCTTTGTCTATTCGTTAAATAATCGAGGAAGTTTACATCTGTGTGATTTTCAATAAGTTCTGTGGTTTTTTTACCTATATTGGAAAAATAGTCATTAACTTTTTCAGCGATAGTGTCAGGATTTGTAAACTGTATGTTGTTATCATGTAGAACATTCGGGTATCCGTCCGTATTTTTGTCTCGTTTTATTGCACCTTTGAGGGTCTTCCATGTTATTTTAAAACTATCCTTATTCTTTTCTAATATTTCACAGTAATACATGCTTCTACTTTTCCGGATAAGTTTGTTATATAGTTGTCGATATTTGAGGTAGGAATTCGTATGGATGGAGGAAGGCGAGCTTAGTTTACGGGTATATAGTTCTTGTTTCTTAAGTGAAGACCTTGACCACTCTCCGTTGGAACTTCCTAGAACTGACTGGTCAGGAAACCTGCCCAACCACGCCTTCCCCACAACATGGAACAATATGGAAAAAGTATATACTTCTTGCCAAAGCAGGCACACATTGAAGAAGCGCTTACAGATAGCCATGCTGAGAAAATACCCAGAAAATGTACGCTGTAAAAACAAAGGATGTCCCGATTGTGCTCTATAATACTACGAACATTAATTGTCATATGCGATGTATAATCCTAACTCTACTCGAATAATGTTCTTCACACCTGCAAGTGGACACACATCGGATTCTCGTTCCTAGCATGCCCATATACACTACGATACATCATAGATGTTACCGTATAAAATTATTATGATTACTCTAACGTGGCAATGACCCTATATCACTAGACATACATAATAATAAAATTATAACATTATATATATGTAATATTGTTAATCTGAATTATCCCAAAACCTCACTCAACAAAGAGACTTTCCGGCGATCTTTATAGATCCGCATTGTGTTTACCGAACTAAAGATGGTGGTATCTCTCGCCTGAATCCGTTGTAGCAACAAAAAACTAATTGTTTTGTTCCTAATAAACCCATGGAACCGGAACTGGAACGGAAACTGTCATATGTTTAGAAAATCTGAACAGTTCAAAACATTCATATGGAGAGATAATACATTTTCGATCTTATAACTCGTCTGGATTGGCTCACAACCACACAAATACTTGTTTTTGAAATGCCCTAAGTACTGGATTCTACAAAGTTTTATATATGATTATAGTCTGTGCGTGGATATGGATACAAGCATCTTTTCTATTATTTATACTGATACCTGTTTTAGGGGGTAGCAGGAAGACAGCCCGATAGGGCTAGGCTACCCCCGACAATATACTGCTTTACCTTATTATGTATTTCTGCCATTGTATAATTCATGTATATTGTAAATAAATGATCCTATCCTATCCTATCCGTGCGTATTTGGGTTTCATTAACACCCTCGCACAGATATGGATACTAAAATCACACCTGGACGCAGCAGGGGCGGTCCGGGCTGTTAGCTTCATTTCGCGGCGAACATTTTCGCCGATGCCGGCATTTTGAGGGTTAATAGCTACCCTGAGTGTGTTTCCGTGACACCCCTGCACTTATATTGCCAATTAAATTACTCATATAGTCCATATGTGGGGTCCGGGTTGGTCCGGGCTGTCAGCGTCGATATCGGTAAACATATTCGACGATGGCGGCATTTTGGGGGTTAATTGCTAGGCATTCGTGGGCGACTCGCCCTTTTGTTTTCGTGAGTGTATAGTCGAGGGTAGTTCCGCAACATATATGTAAGGAGTTATTAGAAGTACGAGGACATTAAGGGGGTCCGGGCTGTGAGTTTGTTTATTGGGGGCACAATTTTGTAATTCTGGCTGAATCTGGGAAGTTTAGGGGTTGATAACGGCACTTCCGTTTGACCTTGACCACTCTCCGTGCGTATTTGGGTTTCATTAACACCCTCGCACAGATATGGATACCAAAATCACACCTGGGCGCAGCAGGGGCGGTCCGGGCTGTTAGCTTCATTTCGCGGCGAACATTTTCGCCGATGCCGGCATTTTGAGGGTTAATAGCGACCCTGAGTGTGTTTCCGTGACACCCCTGCACTTATATTGCCAATTAAATTACTCATATAGTCCATATGTGGGGTCCGGGCTGGTCCGGGCGGTGTTTAGTCACACCGGGGTCGAACACATGGTACAACTCAGGTGTCTTGACCCAATTTCGGGTTAATCCATTCTGATAAGAGGTGACGCATCAAACAAATGGACTCGGCCATGTTTTAAGTCAGATAATAGCTTCAAACTGTACATTATTTCAGCGAATGGAACGATATCGACCTGCGGTCTCGATCGATCCATTCCCTGAAATAATGTACAGCCATTATCCTATACATAGATCCGGGGTAACCCATTATTTGTTTGTTTTTTGTTTTTTTTTAATTTTGGAGCACTGTAGCTTTTCAGACAAAATACTAGCTGGTTATGGTCTAGAAACATGTTAGGGAACTGAGTGGTCGTGTGGTTAACGTGTCTGGTTTGTCTTCGCAGTCAACACATCGATGATTTCGAGCCCGTCGATAGACTATATTGAGTTTATCTCAGTATTGGCATGTTTAGAGTTAAGCGGAGCGTGATTTTAGAGTTATACGCTGTTCAAATATGCACGGTGCATATAGTTGTGATCCTTGAGCAAGGTGGGTAAGATCCTTGAGTACGCTAACATCTTCGTCGCACCTGGATCCTAAAAAGTTACCTGCATGGTTTGCTGGATGAGAATCCGTAATGTACAATTGCAGCAGGTATAAGACCCGACATTGCTCAACAATCGGGATAATATTGCACGTGCGGCGATTATAGGGTCATTTATGTTAGAGAGTTTTAAAAGCGCTATATAGGCCTCATTATTAAAATACCCCCGGGAATATGGTACAATCTCAGACATTGCTGGTTACAGTGCTGGAGATGATTGCTAAGAGAGAACCTCTCTCGGGCACTTGACGGGCCCAGTCTGATTTTCGGACAATAACTCGTTGAGACGTCCGGGAGCCGACAATAGTCTAGTTCTTCTATAATAAGTAGTATTGGTTTATTAACGAAGCAACTTAGCAGCGTTGCGATCTGAGGCCAAATCCCCTTGTATTGTTGCCAACGACTAGAAGATCCTATTATAACTATTATCTCCTCATGATAGTCAAATCATGTTGATACAATCAATCGGAATTGAACAAGGAAAACGCATTTGTGGAATTAACATCCTTCTAAAATCTTTCAGCTTAATTGTTGCTTCAATAACGTGGGCAAATGTGAAGACATATTTGGGCAGAGATCCTGTGGAGATAGATATCTATATATTGGTGTAGTTCGTATTTACAAATCAAACATTTGCAGAGTGCAGAGCCCGGGCGTGCACTTGTGGTCACTGCGTTTGAATTAGGAATTGTTCAAACATAAAGAGGGTAGACAGGCAATATAGTAACTACCTTCTTATATTGAAATGGGCAAAACTCGATTAAACCAAAAATGATAATTAGATTTCCAACCACACAGTGGGCGAACAAAATCGTTTTGTTTTTTTTGTGACACAAGCACCGGGAATTTGTTATGGGTCAGAAGTGCGTTTTGCAATAAATCTAGTCAAAAAATATAAGACAATTTCAACAAAGAATTTCTCTGGATCTGGAGAAAAATCTTGAATTTCACAAATCCTCATATCTATAGAATCTGAACAGTTATTAAAGAACATAAGTAGTAATTAGCCCTCAATGGAATTATTTCACACATTGCAATGTTTTGCAAGTAGCTTGGACGCTAAAATCAATAATATTCAATGTTAATCTTCTGACCCATCGGTGTCCCCTAAAATTCACTCAACCATGACCATATGCATGGACAAATAATAAACTGTCTTATGGCAATTATCCATGCCATGTATTATAGAAATCCGCCCATTGAGACAGCAGAAGATTTTTGGATTATTTAAATTAGTGCTACTAAATGGGGTTCTCTGTGTCTGAGAACATCCCTACAGATATTCCATTTTTAACTTTTAGAACTGAATGGGAGAGTCCATTGATTCATTAAAGGTTTACAGCTTACACATGGTTAACATGATAAGGCCAATGTGTGGTTAGTTCTCTTATTGGGCTAACATACGAGGGCCAAAAATAACTCTAATCCAATAAACCACATTATCTCTTGTCACTGTCTCTCACACTGAAGCCTGTATTAATTAACTTCAAAAGAGTCCTAACTCTGTAAAAGACATCGGATCAAACCCATATTCGAACTCGATCTGTATTGTCGGTTACGAAATTCACATGCCAAATTTTGTTCCGATCGATTAAACATTATTTGAGTTTTCGCAGCATGCCATAACTCCGAAAAAAAAACTCATATACAAAATTTGGTTCCGGTCGGATAGAAAATGTTTCAGTACGCACCATGCGTAAAGTGTCTACGAACGGATCGCAGTGATTCGAAAATTAAGTGGGCCTTTAAGATCTCTCAAAAAAAGGTTATACTTTGAAACATTACTCAGCCATTGTGATTTTTGCAATTTCTTATAGTCATCAGTATATTATTCAGTTGACGCAATGCTTTTTTTCGACATTAAAACTGAACAACATTTTACTGCCTTTTAAATTTCGCGACCTGAGTTCCAATTTGTCCTAAGTACCGTAGTGGTACGAAACGTCCGTTCGGGTACCGTTGGAACCGGAATTACATTATCTACAAGATTGTCGCAACACCGAAGCGATATCTCGAACAATAGGTTACACTGGTGTAAATATGGTTCGGGGTGACATCTAGCGGATGCGGGAGGAATATATAGGAGAGAATAAAATGGACACTGGGCGCTGATTGGTCAATAGCCTTGTGTGCTTTTCGCATAAAAAAAATCATCACACCTCTTCCCTATGATTTAAAATCCCATAGGTAAAATAACCATTGGCACAGGAATTAACCCTTTGTACAGGGGGGGGGTAGTAAAAATTTGCAGGAACGTATGCCGGGGTGGTGGGTGGCCCAAGGGGAAAAAAACGCGTTTTTTACAACATCATGCAAATTTTTTACTGAATACCTTTTGTGCCCTTACTAGTATTTGACATTTGTAACAGTTTAAAACATATTATAAGAATTTATAACTGCAAACACCATATTTATGATACTGGGTCCTCATATGGGCCTTAGTGGAGATGACATTAAGCTATGGCATGTTGCATATGGGGCGGGTGAGTGAAAATTTTCCTTCCCGACACCCTTCGGAAAGAAGCTTCGAGAAATGTACAACTGAAATAAACTTGTCTTGATGTAACTAAAGCCTAGATCATTGTGTGCATGGAAAAAGAACGAACAACTGTCTCAAACATTAATGTGACTATCAATGGCTAGAATATAACTGTCATCATACTGTTCATCGGTGCATCAAGCCAATCAGTGAAATATTTGCATGTCTATCAACTCATGATCGGTTACTCTCACAACACCTAAAATATCCAAGTCTGGGCTGTCTGGCATAGTGACTGTTTGTCATTTATTATAACAGAGGTTGCTCCAGTAGACTAACAAAAGTGTTAAGGCATAATGCTAGATAATGGGCTGGTTGACAGACTAATCGGTAAATTGTTAGAAATTATGGAATTGTGTGTATCCTGTACAATGACAATGCATATATAAGTAAACTTGTCCTGATGTAACTAATACCTAGATCATTGTGTGCACGGAAAAAGAGCGAGCAACTGTCTCAAACATTAATGTCATTATCAATGGGTACAAACTATCTGTCATCAGTGCTTCAAGCCAATCAGTGAATTATTTACATGTCTTTCAACTCAGATGATCTCTCACAAGACCTAAATTATCCAAGTCTGGTATAGTGCTGTGGCTGCTTGTCATCTATATATATATACTAGCTGGGTACCCGTCCTGACGGGGTAGAGTCGTTGTGTTGTTTTTTTTTACACCAACACCACGAAAATGGTGGAAATCGGCCCAGCGGATACCGAGATACAGGTTCAAGGTCATTTTAAAGGTCAATGTCACGCCGCACGGGTATCCGGGTGTGACGAAATTGATCAGCGCATCAAACTACCCGTCCCGAGATAGAGGTATCAAGCTTCAAATGAATCGAGTTAAGCAACTTCAATGTAAATAAACCAAACGTCTGTCACACGGCTTTAACCAAAATTTCGGCCATTCTGGAAGCCATCTCAGCTAAATGGAGACAATCATGGATTTTTTTTATATAAAATAAATAAGTGTGACGAAATTGATCAGCGCATCAAACTACTCGTCCCGAGATAGAGGTTGAAGGCCTCATATACACACGCTCATTAAGGGTGAAGCTTCAAAAGAATCGAGTTAAGCAATTTCAATGTAAACTAGAAATTTTAAACTTCCAATTGGAAGTTTGATACTTCCATATAATTATATATATTTCAATCCAAACCCCTTCTCAATCATTACCTTTCCCATAACCCAAACCTTAACCATAACCATACCTATCGGCAATCCGTACCATGTCCCAAGGCTAAATGTTTTCTATAAGCATAACGTTGCTCTAGCCGTAACCATAACCACATTAATTCTAACTATATCTATAACTTTCATGGAATATAAGTAGTGGCTCACCTTTTGGATTGTAATTTTGTTTATCTCGATTAATCCGTTCCACAACTATTGAAGTATTTATTTAGTTACAACCATGTATACTTCAGACCTTATATTAGGATACATGAACATCATAAACACATCAGTTCGCAAAAATAAAACACGACGAATGAGGCTACTTTTGAAAAAAATAATGCACATCATTTGTGTGTGTCCCTCTCACATCTAGACACACGGACTCGAATTACCCACTTGTGACATTCTAAACCCGCACAATTACATTCCTGATATTATGAAGATGATTAATTATAAGTTTGGTGCTAATTGGCATCTAAACAAATTGTTATCAAATTTGGTTCCGACCCCTCCCCACCATCTCTCACCCAAACAGCACCAATAAGATGTCTTTAAATCACACGAATAGATTTCTCATATCATGGATAAGAACGTGTATCAATTTGGTAGAAATTTGCGCTGAAAATATTGTGTATCAAAGTTGGTGCCCCTCTCCCTTTCAGTGCAACCTGACGCAAATGAGGCTATACTTTTGAAAAAATGTAAGCCACACCATCAGACTCCTCATACTATGGGGATGATTTTGTATAAGGGTAGTGGCAATCTACGATCAGTCCTCTCAAATTTAGTGCACACCTCAATCTCTTATCCAAACGACACCAAGTTGGGCTATTCAAATCGCACAACTAGATTTCATGATTCAGAATATACATGTATATCAATTTGGTGGAAATCGGCGCTAGAATTAGTATATCAATTTTGCCCCCCCCCCCCCCCCTTCCCTTCCGTGCATCCATACGGAGCCCCGTAAGTCCCACTTGCGATACTTTTTTTTATCTCGTTTAAACGAGATGATATCTTGCCATACTTTTTTTTATCTCGTTTAAACGAGATAATATCTTGCAATACTTTTTTTTCTCGTTTAAACGAGATAATATCTTGCCATACTTTTTTTTTTTATCTCGTTTAACACGTTGAGTGCCGGAAACCAATTAGTAATCTCGCCAGATTGCCAAATCGTGACACGATAGGTACCCATTGTACACCTTAGTGTGGCCTCATTGAAGCAAGAATTGTACGGCGTAGCGAGTTTATGTGACATACGCGATGTTAGTACCACGAGATAACTCGTAGCCTGCAATGGCGGAAGGAATTTGTGTATTCCCACCACCATTGCCAACTACGAGTTATCTCGTAGGCACACTGACACGTTTTTAGCAACACATATGACGTAGAACGTAACGTAAACAAGTTATTTTGGCGGTAAACATGTTTATCAAAATGTGTGCGTGACCTTGTTGTGATTAGCACTCGTAAAATACACTGTGTAGGAACTGTTACATCGGAAATCGTTCTATCGCCGGTAGTGTGATGGTTCTTGCCTGATTTGTTACGGTTCCTGATGATTGAAAATAACCATTTTTGTGACAAAATCACGCATAATTATAGATATCTTGAATATATTAAACTTTCCCGAATGAACAGAGGCTGCAGAAGTACCGTGTTATCGAAACCTGAACTCTAGACCACAATTAACTCGGTATTAGCGAGTTAACGCGTAAATATCAACATGTTACCACTGAAAATCAAGCCACGTGGACGCAATTTCTTTGTTTTTCGTGGCGTATAAAATATGAAACGCATTCTGACGACAAACACTGACTATAAAGTGTACCCGTGTTATTCTTTTGTAAAATAGCTGAGAAAGTATCCCGATAGGGGTTGATAATTGGGAGCTGTGACCTCGTAATCAACACGGGTGCGTGTTACGGTTCTATTTCAAACCGATCATGGCTGTGACGGTTCTGTCCATGAGATTTATTCGAACGATTTCTGCACTTGGGTCCGAAAATCGTCTTGTGTATCTGACATTTTAAACCAGATAATGACTGTAGCTTATGTAATTTGCATAATAGAACAGGTATATTAAGAAATAACACAATAAATACCTAATACGGGAGATTAAGTGACATTAATAGGCAGAAATAAAATATTGAAAGTCCCGATGAGTACAGTATCATAATCATGCCCGTGAATGCTTTATTTACTCAATCATGAAATTAGAGATGAATGTGAACATATATACACTATTTACAACATAGTCATGCAGTCATCATCGTCGTCGCATCATCATCATCATCATCACCAATATCATGCAATGATCATAATCGTCAACTACTCGTCATTTCATCATCGTCATTCATCACCATCGTCCTCATCCTCATCGTCACCATCATCATCGTCGTCATTATCAGCATCGCCTTTGTTATCATCATCATCGTCATCATCAACACCATCATCTTCGTCATCGTCATTATTATCGTAATCGTCCTCATAATCCTCAATATCATCACCGCGGTCGTTATTTGTCGCCTATATAAATGACCAATGGTAATATAAATCTACCCTCAGGAGAATATGATATGTTATATTCATTTACTTAATCTGGGCATTATTGAAAGATCCAGGTGTGACAATATTTCAATGTCAGCGCCATCATATTTCCTCCTCTGAAGTCCGCCTGGGGGACATTTACACTGGGGGGAAACTGTTTCACCAGAATCGATTCTATCGCCCTTCCGGTTCCGTCTCTATCGAATTAAGTTCCGACTCTTTCGCGATTTCTAAAACATGTTTTCTAAGTTTTGACCGTTGTTTATAGACTGAATGTCAAAACAGAATGTTTTCTCCAATAACAATCGACAGATTATGTCTTTATACGCGTTTATTGGTGACAGTAAAGCAAAATCGGCTGCATGTTGTGCACAGTTACAGACGTAGTGCGTTTGGGTGCATTTCCCATGAAAATTAAGCAGCACTTTGATGCTCAGATTATCGGCCTTGTCTACTTTAAATTGGACTGAAACTTGTCAAGTTTTATGGTTGAACATTAGATAATTATAATTATAATACCTTCCGACGGTTCCTCGCCGTACAATTCCTTCAAATTAGTGCCTCAAAAAGCAACAAAAGGTTCCGATTCTATTGTGATGTTTATGTTCACGATCGGTTCTTTCGTTCCTGTTTACAGTACATTCATATTCGATCAGATTATTTGATTGTACATCTATAGTTGCCCAATGACAATCCATGGTCATATATGGTTTAAAATTGTAGCCATAGTAAATCAATAGATGAGTTTTAGTGGTCCCAAACGATCATGGGTCAGATATTAAAGATGATCGACCGATAATCTTTAATATCCAACCTATGATGCTTTGGGACTACTGAACAACTCATATTGGTGTTGCTGTGACTATAGTTTAAACCATATATGGTAATATGGCAACTAGAAACACAAATGAACTCTCTGGTCGAATATAATATTGCATTAAACGGGGGGCGAAAGAACCGATCGTGAACATAAAAATCACATTAGAACCGGAACATTGCGTTGCTTCTTTTGGTGGATTAATTTGAGGGTCTTTTTACTGTGAGGAGCCATCAAGAGCTGTGCTGTAATCGTGTCATGGTGTTCGATCATACAAGAAGACATATTTCAGTCTAATTAAAAGGTAAAAAGGCCGATAAAAGGAGCATCAAAATGCTGCTTAATTTACAAAGTCAATGCACACAAACACATTACTCTTCTAAGTGTGCAAAAAATAGCCGACTTCGCATTATTATCACCAATAATTACGCACAAAGACACAATCAAGCGATAGTTTTTGTAAAATACGTTCTGTTTTAACATTTAGTGTATAAATGGAGGTCAAAACTTTGAAAACATTTGTTTCAATTCGCGAAAGAGACGGGACTTAATTCGATAGAGACGGAACCCGATAGGCGATAGAATCGATTCTTGTGAAACAGTTTCCCCCCAGTGATTTACACATGTTTGTCGCCCAGACATGAATATAACTTATGAAATCACGTTCAACTGAATCACTGATAGGTTATGACGTGATTGGGGTGGTGGGGGGGGGGGGGCTTGGGGATGGGGTGCTTAATTGGTGTCTATCCCCCAACTTTGGTCAAAATGTTCAACAGTTACAAATTTCTTATCTTACAATAGATTGGTTTGAACTTTAACACCAACAATATGGTGAAATTGTTCTCTTAATTTGATTTGACAACAATTTAATAGTGGGGATTTTGTCGTTTTTAGACTAACATTTGCATACTTTCCTACACTTTAAACATGTAATCAGCCATATTTGACATATACAAATGGACACCTCTTCTTTAGAGTTGATCCAAAACTCATGATGGGTGGACATGAAGTATTAGTAGGGAGCAGGTGTGATCTAGTTTTATATATCACATTTACCCCCCCCCCTAATTGGCAAGAAACTGGTTTAATGGACAAATAATCTAATTCCATTTAATTAGTATGCTTTGTATTAAATAATGTATGCTCTTTTGCAAAATAAATCATCTCTCTCTCCATCTGTTGGGAACATTACCAATCTTGTTGGGGTGGGGCGCCAGGTTGGAAACTTCCAACACTTGGGAATCTTGAAGCCAGTCTATATGTTTTTTTTGCAATTTTCAGGTCCAGATATCCACATTTTCTCACTGGGCCCATGTATCCTGAGTTTCTCTCCCGGTTTGCATGGTGGCCAATCAAAGGCTACTGATCAATTCACTTCAGAATGGTATACAATCTAGAGCTATAATGTGTCATGCAGTTGGGGAAAACCAAAGCCCATGCCTTGTGCATGAGTTTGGTCTGTTTCAAGGGGATGGTGCGTTGGAAATTCCAAGGTGGACGCCCCAACATTGGATACCCTCCAGCCCACGTCCCTGCTCACTTGACACGTTAGTAGCGAGGAATAATAATGTGCCTTGTAATAGCCAGGTTCAGACACCCATAACACTAATTTTTAATGATTCATTTGTATGAATGTTTAGCTAATAATTCAAACAATCTGTTACTGCTTGTTGAATTTAATAGCTGAGCATTCCTACAAATGAAACAATAGGATTCAAGTAGCTGCTCTTTATAGCACATTTAGTCATCAAAGAATTAACATCCATATAATAATATTTGTAACTGCATGATTCTTTTCTCTTTTTTATATGTTACTGCTTGTTGAACTTAATAGCTAAGAATTCCTACAAATTAATCAATAGGATTAATGTCAATTCTCATTACAGCGCATTTAGTAACCAAATGTTTAACATCCATATCATAATATTTGTAACTGTAGGATTCTTTGCTTTTTTATATCGTCTATTAAAAAATCAGAGATCCCTAGTCAATCTAAAATATGATTGAATGGAAGATTACCGTTCTTGTATATGCTTTAATAGCTGCATATTATAGAATTCTATAATTTAACCTAGATAATCAGCAGCCAGCAAGCGGATGCCCGACATAAACTTCATAAACTGCGTAATCAGAGCATTGTATGGGTGTCAACTAACTTTTAACGTCTTATTTTTGGCTTTGTGTTGAGTAAAATACATCTACGAAAATAGACAACACTAGCCGATGTGCCCGGCCCTCTTCGTCCGGGCTATTTAGGGATTTTTTTGTGATCGTCTCCGCCTGGGCAAACTATTGTTCGATCGGCCCGGAAACATGCCTATACGAGCGAATATGGTCAATGTCGAGGACATGGTCGCACGTGAAATTGTACCCACCCATATTGTTCCCGAGATCAAAGTAGGCCTACATTATACCAAATTTGAGTCGGATTGGTCGAGGTCCAGAAAGATGCCTATATGAGCGTATATGACCGAGGTCAAGGTCAATGACACGCTCGCAATTGAAATTGGACCCGCCCATATTGTTCCCGTGATCAAAGTAGAACCAGCTACCAAATTTGAGTGGGATTGGTCGAGGTCCAGAAACATGCCTATATGAGCGTATTTGAGCGAGGTCAAGGTCAATGACACGGACGCAAGTGAAATTGGACCCGCCCATATTGTTCCCCGGATCAAAGTAGGTCTACACACCAAATTTGAGTCGGATCGGTCGAGCAGTTTTTCGAGTCTATAACACAAATACATACATACAGACAGAAGTTCCAAAATATATAATAGACTAGCCGATGAGCCCGACGTTGTCCGGGCTATTCAAAAACCAAATTTCAAGTCGATAGCTCCACCCGTTTCCGAGATCTCGTCTGCGCATGCGCGAAGCTGGCGTCGCACGGGCTCGGCGACCCGATAAAATTCGTATCCGGGGCAAGATACATTCACATAGCAAATTTCAAGTCGATAGCTCCACCCGTTTCCGAGATCTCGTCTGCGCATGCGCGAAGCGGGCGTCGCACGGGGTCGCCAATACGACAACGACCGTGTCCGTGGGATTTTACCCCTAGATAGGAAGTTTGGTCTCGATCGGTGGAGAATCGTAGATTTGTATAAATGACAAACAGACAAACAGATAGATTGTATCAAAATATATAAGAGAGATATGTAAATTAGATAGATTGTATCAAAATATATAGGAGAGATATGTAAATTATCTACACACCATTACTGGTGTTTGTCAAAGTTTAGTGGGGTATATCAATACTCATTCACGATCATATCATTGAGGTCCGGGTGATGTGGGTTATCTCTCGAATACAGATTGTATCAAAATATATGGGAGAGATAAAATACAAGACAGATAACTCTATATATCCCGTCTACGCTCACGCTTTACGAAGTCCAGCGCAATGAAATTCCACCATTGTTAACCGGCTGTTGACTCATGGAAATGTCGGGCCTGCAAAACGCGTTATTTTTCAAACTAGCTGGCGACTTTGTGAATTTTGATAGGCGTAACACAGCTTATTGAATAAGCATAAAAAGGCAGTGTAATTCGTCGAAATTAATGACAAGTGGTGCAAATTTCAACTTAATGTATAGTTTGTGTGTTTATCTTTGTATACTTTCACAAAATTGGCAGTTTGAACCATGTACCATGGCAAATATTAGCAATAGTTTTACCCGTATAGAACGATTAATGGGGATAGAACCGACTCGATCAGGAGACAACCCAAACAATAATCAAAATTCGCGGTTCTTGTCGTTGTTATGACTCGCACAATGAATTTTACGTTATTAACACGCTCATTGGTGCCACAGATTGTTATGGGATCGAAAATAACTAATCGAATTGTCACATAGATTCTTCAAAATTGCGTTTTAACTGTCAAAAAGTCGTGAAAATGTATAATTTCGATCAGCAAGAACCGTCACAAATCAGGCAAGAACCATCACAAACCGGCGATAGAACGATTTCCGATGTAACAGTTCCTACACAGTGGTAAAATAGTTAGATTATGGCTCGGTACACAAGGGAGCAAGTTACATCCATGATAATGGCTACAGACGGTGAATCAGACTTGGAATCAGATGAACTGGATTCTTGCGACGATGGTTTTATTTCATCTAGTAGTGACTATGATCCCGAATCAAGCGAGGAAAGTCCTGATTCTAGTGTGTCAGTATCTGGAGATTCGGATGTGGAACCTGACGGTGATATGCATACAGGTATGGACCCCCGCGGTGATATAAATATGGAGCCTGACGATGACCCCGGCGGTGATAGGGATAAGGACGCCGACGATATTCCACCAACTAGAGGGCGTAAACGAGTACGTATGCGTGGTGGAAGCAATGGCCGCGGCAATTGGACCAGTGGGAGCGGGAGGGGATAAGTTCGTACAAGGGGTGGAACGGGAACGGGTGGCGCGGGAAGGGGTGTCACCAGCTCTAGTGTCAGCGACGGGCCTGTACGGAAAAGGGGCCGAGTAGCACAAGGAGGCGGAGATGCCGCGGCGACTGACGATACTCAGGCTGCAGCACATGTGTGGTCTACATCTCGACAAGATCCGCCGACATTTCTCTTCAATGAAACACCTGGCTTGAAGATTTCAATGCCCACCGATGCAACCCCTGGTGATTTTTTGGATATATTTCTTTCGGATGACATTATTGATTTGCTTGTTGATGAAACGAATGTGTATGTCGAGAGGGAGATAAATAGACAGCGCCCTTTGCGACGAAGATCTCGACTCCGTGCATGGAAGCCGACAAATGCCACCGAAATGAGAAATTTTTGGGGCTTCTTCTACACATGGGTCCGATAAATCTGCCATCCATTCAACATTACTGGAGCACGAAGCAAATCTACAAATTTGATTTCTTCCGCAGGGCTATGAGCAGGAACCGGTTTCAACTTCTGCTGAGGTTCTGGCATTTCGCCGACAACAGCCAACCGCATGAAGACCGTCTATTCAAAATCCGTCCAGTACTCAACCATTTGAACAACACAATGGTATCAACGTATACCCCGGACAAACAACTGAGTGTAGATGAGTCTATGATATTATGGCGCGGCAGACTTGTGTTCCGACAATACATAAAGAACAAAAGACACAAATATGGTGTGAAACTATTCGAGTTATGTGAATCCCGTGGTCTCGTTCTGCGCATGAGAATATATTCCGGGGAAAAAGTCCCAGATCCAAAGAATATGGGACAGTCTGGGGCTGTTGTGTTGAATCCTTATGGATTGTTAACTGGGGAAAGGCTATTCGTTGTACACTGACAACTACTACAACTCTGTGAATTTAACTAAGGAGCTGACAAAGCAATCAACTTATTTGTGTGGTACACTCCGCACTGATCGTAAGGAAAATCCGAAAAACGTGACACAGAAGAAACCGAAGAAAGGACAAGTCACATGGGCAAGATCGGACTCCACAATTGTATGCAAATGGAAAGATGAGCGTGATGTGCTAACTATATCCAACAAGCACACCGTTGAGATGATTGCTGTGCCCAACCGAAGAGGAAACGTCACCGTGAAACCGAACATTATAAAAGATTATAATAACGGAATGAGCGGAATCGATCGATCTGACCAGATGCTGGCTTACTATTCGTCACTTAGGAAAACAATACGGTGGTACAAGAAAGTACCACTGCACATCATGGAGGTTTTCGTACTGAATGCCCATATATTGTATACTCAGTACGGCAGTAATAGGAACATGAAGATGCTCAAATTCCGAGAGGCAACTGTGTTGAATCTCCTTGGAGACGCTCTCTCGAACACTAGCAATCCACCCAGTCCATGCAGTCACTCCAGTCGTTGTTTCAGTACCAGATGTTTCATCATTTCACTACTTAGTACCCATTCCAGCTACGGAAATAAGGAAAGATCGACTCACTAAACCGTGCCGTATTTTCACACGCACAGTTGTGAGGCGTGAAACTCGATATATATGCATTGTTTGCACGGACTGTCCGTCGCTGTGTGTGGATATGTGTTTTAGAATCTTTCACAACCAGTAACTATACCTACATGGTATACCTGTACAATTTCTCTATCGTCGTCATCGTGGTCATGACATACAATATTTCCAGATTTCACATGTATTTGGACGGAAGATATCTCCACCGACTTTATTGTGCGAAACGATCTCCTCTATCACTTGTTCTATAATTTGATTAGTTTGATGAATGAATTTATTTACTATCACTTTGAAAAATCCTTCCCACTAAAGCCATATAATGTGAACGTGATACATAGCCACTGTCTGGTATCAGTACGGCTGACTCATGTTTAGACGTTTCCGGGTTCGTCGCAAAGACAGAAACTCGACGGTATACAACCGACTAAAATGCTTGATTTTAGATGTTCAGACTGTCGTACCATAATGGAATCTTGGTCGGATATGTTCAGGATATGTTAACAGTGCACAGGAAACTAACCAGAGTTATATAATGTCATACTTTGTTAGATTATAGCACAATTGAATCGAGAATTTTGCATATTTTTGTGCAAAAATTCGCTTTCAAATCCGTTTTACAGGTGTTTTATCGTTTTAAAATTATAATCTTGCAGGTCATATATAATTCGTAATGTTTATCAAACAATAATCCGTAACCATTTGTCCATTCGGGTGTGTTGTATAGTAGAAAAAAGTTTATTTTGGATGGTCATCGACGAATTTTTGTGTACGGTTTAGAATGCAGCTAGTGTACGGTTGATCAGCATTTTTGAACATTCTCATCTATTGCAATCTCAATGGGCTATTCCGCACGATTAAGGGGCCGATAGAATAAATCTTGTGAAATCAGGTAGACAATTCCAATCTTTCGTCAATATTGTTTTGCGTTTGGGTGTAAGTGGCATGATTACCCACTGGCAGACTTTCAGAAACGGTTCCACGGAGGAGTTGTGTATTCCAAATGTTAACATGCTCACAATTGAACTACATATATATAGATTAAGTATCATGTTCAGGTATAGTAAGATTCATTGCCAAATTGTGCAAGTATATACAGTCTGTGAAAACTCAACTGTTCACGTTCACTATATTTTAGCACACATGCGCTATTTATATAGTCTTATCTATTTATGTATTTATTTATTCTGTGTGCGCGTTTGTGGCAACCACAAATAATCAATCATAGATTTTTCTTACCTGTGAACAAAACGAAAACAAACAGAACATGCGTGGACCAAAAATCCGAAAACATCTGAAAACATGAAAAAAAACTGTAAAAAGATAAAAAAAAAAAAAAACATGAACTGCACGATATAGTGTTTTCTTAATCCGCAAAGCCACGACAGGACCATACAATAGGCTATTTTTTTCTAGTAGAATACAAAACGTAGACAATTAAATAATGAGTTCAATTCATATTTGAAAACAATTGCATGGTAAGAAAAAAAGTTTTAGTGTTCAAGATATTTTTAAACGTGTATATATAGTAAATTTAAACATGCAGCATGTTCGGCTTTGTATTGGACCCATATGGTGGTCAGATACGACCGTAAGGATGGAGAGAACACTATACTCGTAAACAAACCGAAGATAAAAATCATAATAATCAACTATTGGTCGCACAGTAAAGGCTCGTCCACAGACCTGCGTATAATGCATGCGTGTACACGTAAGGGTGCGTATATAATGGCTGATCGATGGGTCTATATACGGAGGGATCAACTAAGTGGTTAGCACTTGTCCTCCGATCCCTTTAAAATAGCCTATATATGTATTACATGTATTTTATATAAATGTACTATTTAGGGCAAATACAATATGTTTAAGGACTTTGCTAACCCAATTTTCCCAAAATTTAATGGAGTCCAAAATAAAGGTTTATGTTCACTTTTATTAGTAATCACAGTAACCAAACCCATGGGTGCAACATTTTAAGAGTATAATTCATGGTGGAATATGTTAGAAATACTAAATGTGAAATTTATAGAGGTTTTTAAAATACATTTTTTCGAACCCAAAATCAATAAACACAAAGTCCATATCAAAGAAAAAAATATGGCAATGTGTACTGAACACTGTGAAGAATGATGAACAATAAAGATATACTCACATTTCTTCAGTTTTATGAAGAGTATTGGCTTGGAAGCTGTTGTTTACAAATGGTAGATTCATTGCTCAACAGAGCTATTTGGCAACTGAATTTGATGGGTCAAGATAATGTTCACTCAAGCTTGGTGGGATTATCAACAGCCAGTGCTGAGACATGACAAGATTACATCCTGATTCAGGCTGATTGGCGACCTAGTTTCTGGGTTATGGGGTACCCAGAGATTGGTGATTACAGTTCTTTTGTCAAGAGATTCACATCACACCACTGTCCTCAGATGTTAACACTTAACTGTCACCTCACTACAACATATGTCAGGCGAGTTACTCAAATATTTGTAAACAATTGGTTCTTAGTAATTTTATCAAGGAATGCTTGATAAATGTGAATATTATTTGATTGTTCATCATTCTTCACAGTGTTCAGTACACATTGCCATATTTTTTTTCTTTGATATGGACTTTGTGTTTATTGATTTTGGGTTCGAAAAAATTTATTTTAAAAACCTCTATAAATTTCACATTTAGTATTTCTAACATAATCCACCATGAATTATACTCTTAAAATGTTTCATTCATGGGCTTGGTTACTGTGATTACTAATAAAAGTGAACATAAACCTTTATTTTGACTACATCAAATTTGGGGAAAATTGGTTTAGCAAAGTCCTTAAACTACAGACGATGTCCGTCAAGATTTTGTCAAACAATCAAATACTTTATTCTTTCACCCATTAAACAAATTGCACAAATAAGGAAGATGTTATATAAATAGTCAGGCGGATAGTTAACTCATGTCTGTGAACGGTCTTGACGCCGTGCGTAATGTGTATAGACCCATCAGCCATACGCACCCTTATATACGCACGCACGCTTTACACAGGTAATGCATGTGGACGAGCCTTGAGATAGGCCTACATAATTATATATACATAATTATACATATATAATTATGTAGTAGATAAGCAATTTTATTGTTGCCGGACTCCAAATCACGAACAAAACAATTAAATTTAGATTTGTCACATTTATTATTTATCCAACATCACGTGGTATATCTCACAGAGAACGATTTAAAAAGAAAATTGGGTTAGTATTTATCCACACGATTTTGAGATAAACCGTACACGCAATCACAATCTTTGACATCTAAACCGTACACTTTTTAACAACACCACCTGTTGAAAAACAGGCACTATATCACGAAAAATGTATATTAAAGATAAGTGAAATTTCGTATGTGTCAGAGAAGGTTCCTAGTTCGCGATGGATGTTTTATTTTAGTCGGATTCCTTATGTCATTTTGCATTTGTTAAAAGCGATCTGAAAACAGATTCTGTATGCCTAGTAGGTGTGTTTTCGGGATTGACTTGTTTCCATTCTTGAATTTTGGCGGGTCGGCCTAAATCGGGGTCAACGTCATTTAGAGAGCGTTTCGCATTTACAGAAAACGGTATATGGCGCCATCTGGCGTATGGTGATCGGTGCGATTTGAAACTTCTCCAAACTACTAGATATGACCATTACATGTATTTTTGAAAATTTGGATGTGATCGGTTCATTCTGACACTGAGCCCTATGGAGATTCTAGTACTTTGGATAGATGGCGCCATTTCGCGTATGATGATATGCGCGTACTGGTATTCCTAAAAAATACTAAGTATGAAACACAGACGTAGTTTTAGAAGGAATGGATGTGATCAGATGATTCTTGCTGGCTACAGTTGCGATCAAAATTTAACACTTGACCCTATGGAGAATTTCGTGTTATGCTCAAACGTTGATTGTAATATCACTTATTGGCAATCGTGCGCAAATATATGAAGTTTAACACTCGTGTTTGACCCACTGTAACTATCCGTGATTTAATAGTTGCAACATATGATATAGTTATGCCTCAAGATACAGTAATTGGCAAAAGTAAGTGTCGAATGGTTTTGTAGTTTCGATAATATGCAGCCTGTTCAATCAAATGAAAATATTCACAACAAGACTGTTCACGATGTGATTACATATTATATATCATTGTTTTATTTGATTCTTGTCTTTAGTTGTCTGTATTGTTGTCCACTGACTAGTTTTAAAACCACATCGTTGATCATAACGGGATGTAGTGTCACAAATACACAGGTATATATGGTAATTGTTCGCTGTCGTTAACTCAATCGTTGTCATAGGAGTCTAGCTATCCCACATGCACTGAGAGAATCTGTGTTTTCGCAGGATTTGTGCTACTGATAAACGGATATTTCGGTGCAGCTGAGATCTTTACTATAGCGGCATAGGCTTTGCTTTCACGCTTCCCACGCCAGTTACATTTGTCCAACTTCAGTGCAGTGACTGAAACCCAACATTCACCATCAATATTCTGACCACAGTTAATCTCCACGCTTCGTGTATAGCTGTTAAAATCAAGTAAATTCGAATTCCCACTAGAGTAGAGCTTAATGGGTAAAATAGGTATCAATCATAGATGCATGTTCCTGCATTCCGAGTAGGTACTTAGTAACCGCTACTAATTAGCTATCGGGTCCGGTGGCAAAGTCTCCCGATCTTATAATGATCAGTGGCCTATGCAGAACATGGTTGCATATATAGTTTTAGACATGCATGTGCCCAACTTTGAACAAAGCCAGCACCATGTAATTAGACACTGAATAAATTAAGGCAATACCAATAAATGATTAGTACACAATTGTGGTATTTGATTAGCAACCGTTGCTAACCTTAAATAAGACATCTGGTTCACTTTGACGACCAGGTATACCTAAAATTTCACATTTGGGTATCAACTGTATCGGAAACGCAAACGTTGAATTACGACCCTATAATCTATAATTGCAATTTCCAGTGAATTCCTGGTAATTTCCTAGACTAAGTTTCTCGATCTTATAATGATCAATGGCCCATGGGGCACACACATGTAGTTTCATATCTGTGTCACCATTTGAACATAACCAATACCATCTGACTATAGACACTATCTCATTTACGGGAAAATACCATGGCCGGTTCAAAGCCAAGTATATTATTGGGGGAGAACGATCCATTAAGCCTAAGTCGATGGTTTGTCACAACAGATGGAGTCATGGTACATTATGAAGGATGATGGAAGGGTCCCATTAACTATGTTCTTCGACACAGTATTGTCCCCGCACTGTGTCACTTGTATTTTACTGTGTCGTACTATATATAAGACCAAGCACATAATGCACATATATATATATTCTTATAAATAAATTATCTCTTAGAAAGTGTCCAGAGATGTCTTGCCTATTTATACTGACAATTTATTTTTATTCTTGTGGCAAAGTATTTGAGGGAGAGATTTGTTATGTTGACAAAGATGTTAATTTAGTATGTGAAACATGTATCCCGGGGGAGGTATCGAGTGGACGGAGAAAGTGTTTTCTTTATACTCTAATGAACATAATTTAAACTCCCAATTTGGATAAACCCGACCAGGAATTACAGAACAACCATCTATATAAGCCCAGCGATATTTAGCAATAAACATGGACATGATAACATTGTTTAACATTTTTAAACAATACCACCCTATCCACATCTATTTGGCTAAACATATCATTGGCATATAGATGAGTTTTTGTAGTTGTTACGTTGATCCTGGTCGGGTTTCTCCAAATTTAATACTAAAACAGAATGTTCCATAAGCTACGGTGGCTGGTTTAGGACATGAGAATTTGTTTTTTATTTCACGAAATACTAATTCGTGGCCACGAAATAACTAATTTGGTGGCTACAAAATACTAATTCGTGCCCAAGAAATAACTAATTCGTGATCACGAAATACTAATTCGTGGCCACGAAATAACTGATTAACCTTTGCATATATATCCAGATACCTTTATGGTATGGTTACACTGACTTGACGATGTTTTAGAAACAATGCGTACGATCGCAGAGTAGCTACTATAAAGTTATAAACCCCTTATGGCGTGGGACCCGGGCTCTATGTGGGTATGGACGTCATATATAAACTACCCCAGAGAGAACGGGGAAACACGGGTCAGGTGGCTCCAAGACAAACTGACTATTGATTAGTTTTTACCACTAGGGATCAAATGGGAATGCCATTTCTCTCGGCATATTGGCCGATTTACGTCAAATAAGGGGTTTTGTAGGGTGGGCCCAAAACAAGCTTATAAATATTCACCCCATTCAACGATACCCGATCCAAAATGGTCGCCGCTCAGAAGGGGTCAAATGGGCTACACATTATTTCTCGGTCACTTGACCGACATAGATAAAATAAAGAGTGTTGTACCGTGGTTCACAAAGAAAGCTAATTTTTCACACCCTCAGCCCACTCGAGCGAAATTGATAACTGATCGGAGGGGTCCATATATGGTACCATGCAACCCCCCCCCCATTTTAGCTCGAATAGAGTGTGTTGTAGGGTGACCCCTGAGACAAACTAAATGTTCACCCGCTTTCACCATCCCCGATCCAAAATGGCCACCCCAGATGGGTTCAAATATGACGCCTATACAATTTATCAACCCCTTAACCGTTTGATGTGGTATAATTGGTGCTGTAGGGTGGCCCCCAAGATATACTGAATGTCGTGGGTGCCCATGTAACCCACCCCAGGACGGCGGCAACTTTGGATCGGGTTGGTGAAAGGGGTGATTACTTAATTTGTTTTACGGGCCACCCTGCAACACGCTTTATCTCAAATCGCCGTGGCTCATGCCAAGATGGTGGAAAACTGCAACCAGATCATCTCTATTCGCTTCCATTACAACAGTGACTGACGATCGTATATCACAATTAGTTATTTAGTGGCCACGAATTATTTATTTCGTGACAACGAATTAGTTATTTCGTGGCCACGAATTAGTTATTTCGTGGCCACGAATTAGTATTTCATGGCCACGCAATTAAAAAATATTCCCATGTCCTAAAAGTTTTGACTGACACTTACATAAATATGACTCCCATATTTGTTAGCACACAACTCCGTATATTATGCAGTACTTCGTCCTGGCAATAAACATTAATTTTGTCAATTGATGAAAAAACACCATCAATCAATTTTACAACGGCATCCTGAAACTTTAGTCTTGATAAACATTGCATTTATCTCCCCGGCTAGGCGTAAAGGGTTAATCAAGATCTATTGCGATGTGGACTACCTTTATATAACAAAAATATGTATATATGGTTCACAAATAAATAAGATAAAGGTAGCCAAATAAGTGTTAAAAAACATATGAACAGTGGGTTCAAAGACGTCAAAACAACTTAATGAGATGAAAATGAAATAACCGGGTAACGAGTCGGCGGTGAATTTAAGTGTATAATGATAACATCCAGTATCAGTACCGGTAGTTTCAAAGGTGAAACCAGAAATAGATGAAATCTAGTTTGAAAGGAAGGACTGCGACTTAAGTACATAATACCGACCAGTCACCCGGTAAATGAAAAAAGAGATATGTCAATGGGAAAGAAATGACGGCTAGTGAGGGCCAGACTAATCTAAACCGTGATGTACATCTGGGGTTTATGTGGATGCGATAACCTAATGATTAAAAATGTGAACCTTGACAATAAAATTTTCCCATTGACACATTCGTAATTGTAAGGCTTATCTAGGATCATGGAATAAAGGTGGTCGAAGGGGTGGTGGCGGGAAAAAGTTTAGGAGTTTATAATTTGTGAACTGCACACCTTGAAGATCGGAGATAGAAAGAAAGTGCGCAGTTGTTAATTAGCGTATTGCTGCGCAGTATAAGATATAGTTCCGTAAGTGGAAACTATAATTTGCTGGAAGTTTATTTAGACTGACTAATTACTTGTAAAACATTACGATGGTTAATGATTTAATAACAATCTATAACGTTGTGAAAGAAATATATATTTACCAATAGTATTGCACCATCTTGCATCAGCTTTCTTGTCGGAAGCTCGCAGGTGAATTTGTGAAGCGGTAGCTTCTCTCAAAATCTCGCGCTGTGAGAATCGAGATCACCGGCGCGAATTTTAAAAATTACTGGTGCCTCGACGGAGACATAAAACCCTTGGAGCGATGTTCCAATGGTAATTTATCTCCCCGGCTAGGGGTAAAGGGTTAATCAAGATCTATTGCGATGTGGACTACCTTTATATAACAAAAATATGTATATATGGTTCACATAATAAATAAGATAAAGGTAGCCAAATAAATGTTAAAAAACATATGAACAGTGGGTTCAAAGACGCCACGAGACATTGGCAAGTAAATACCCTCATTAAGACAGTAAAAGCTTGACAAAGTCTCAACCCACTGCAACCGGAAAAGACACGACTGGGGGGGATGTTCCATGCTCGAAAGAAAAGCTATGATAATGAGGCAGTATGCATAAACGTAGCACCAAAAATTTGAGCTTAAATAACGTGAATAAACTATATAGTAAGAGCATGTATAACAAAAAGATACATGCGAAAAATAGGCTGTTGCAAACTTTGCATGAACACTGGAATAAACACCCTTGGGTGTGTCAGCACCAAATCACAAAATATATCACATTATAGAGGACGGATAGTCGAGAACGTATAATATAGATACAAATAGCTATCACGTAATCAACAAGAAACATTATATACAAGTGAGTACCTGTGAATGGTAATCTGAACACAAAGGAAGAAATACAGGAGAACCAACTCAGCTTTGGGATAGTGGCGAAGGGCGAATGTATCGGAGGAAAGCGTTCGATTTCCAATGACCCATTCGTCTTATCTGAGAATCTGAATATCCTAAGTCTGCCGCCCATGATGCGGCGCCTATGCGGAAGCTATGTGACAGAAAGAGTTTGCTGTTTAGATTGCATATGGTTAAACACTGTTTGAGGAGATTATCAAATTTATGTCGCAACAAAGGTTGCCCATCCGGATAAGAAAAGAGAGGACCCGGGTGATTGCCTCTAATGCACAAAAAAGCCTTTAAATTTTCAACTGGGCAAGGTTTTAATGGTGTTTGAGAAAATAACCGAATGAAGTGAGGACGGCCATCACTGTTGTGTTTGAATATTCTAAAGGCAGAAGTAATGCAATCGCTCAATTGTAAAATCTTGTCCTTGTTAGCATGATTATTTGGACAAATCTCACCGATTCGAGCCATAGCAAAAAAGGCAGTAGTAAAAACTGAAATGCCCAAAAGGGATACTGCAGAGAGAAGCCTATTGAGTATATTTAATGTAATAGGTAAACGAACATCGCAAACAGGAAGTAGTCTGCGAATGGCCATTAAAATCTTCTTTACTATAAAAGCTTGAGTTGGATCTGGTGCATTTCTTATTTTGTGCACAAAGGCAACCGCTGAAATAGCACTGGTAATTGTTCTAGCTGCTAAACCCTTACGATACAAATATGATATGAATAAACAGATTGTATCACTAGATAATGGAATGTGTAGTGGAAGGCGTGTAGCCAGACCAAATGATACCAGATGATTCAATGCCGTTGAGTACTGTTTCTGTGTAGAAGGAGCCAATGATCGAGAAAGTAAAAAATTTAGAGTCTCAGTAAGCTCTCTAGATGGAGCTTGGTTGGCAGACTGAAAGATACCTCCTGAAAAGAAGGAAACATGCTGAAACAGCTTAAATTTGCCTCTGCTCAGAAGGTCCGCTTTATCATTAGAAACCCCACTGATGTGCCTAGCCTTAAACATTATATTATGTGTCAGACATATCAAGACCAACTGTCTTAAAAGTAGCAACAAGTGACGGTCTTTAGTTGTTTGCTTGTTTATGATAGAAACCACCGCAATATTATCGCAGTAGAATAATAGGCAGCTATTTTTCAAAGTATATGCCCATATATGTAACCCTAGCACTATTGGATATAATTCAAGGACAGATATATTCAAAGTTTTTTCACGGTCAGACCATTTGGCCGCAAAGTACTCATTATGAAAAATGGCGCTAAAACCCACAGAAGCAGCAGCGTCTGTATAGAATGATAGTGTGCGGGACGTTGCCCACTACCGGTTTAGGAAAAAAGACGTACCATTGAAATGTCTAAGAAAAAGAAGCCAGATATGCAAGTCCTCCCTGACATCGTTTGTGATTCTAATACGATGATGTAATTTCTTAATTCCAATCGTTCGGTTGATTAATCGACGGAGAAAAACTCTCCCGGGCTGAATGACAGAACAAGTGAAATTCAATAGACCAATAATTGACAAAAGTTCACGTAACGGCACTTTGTTTTTGCCTATTAAGACTTCAATTTTTGAAATGCATAGCTGTACTTTGTCACACGGTAGAGAGGCAGACATGTTAATTGTGTCCAGCTGTATACCTAAAAATGTGATACATGTAGTAGGTGACACAGTTTTGTCATGTGCAATGGGAACACCTAGATTATGACACATGGTTAAGAAGGATGATAAATACGCCTCACAAATGGATTCCGTTGAAGCCAGGAGAATAAAATCGTCCAAGTAGTGTACAGAATGACATATAGCTAATTTGTTTTGAGCTATCCACTCCAATGAGGAGCTGAAAGCCTCAAAATTATGACAGCTTGAAGAAGCCCCCATCGGCATACATTTATCGAAATAATATTTCCCTTCAAATTTGAAACCTAGGAGGCTATAATCGTCCGGATGCGATGCGAGAACCCTAAATGCAGAAAGTACATCATTTTTTGAACAGAAACAGCCTTTTGGAAGCTTCTGAATGATGTCGATAGCATTTTGGACCGAAGAGTAAGAAACTGACTTGTACTCTGGGAGTATATGATCGTTTACGGAGTCGCCCTCGGGAAAGGACAGATGATGGATTAGGCGAAATTCCCCAGGTTGTTTTATGGGAACAACCCAGATTGGAGAGATTATAAGGTCGTTAAAAGGAGGAGTGTTAAAAGGCCCTGCAATTCTACCCAACAACAGTTCATGTGATAGTTTGCGACGAACTGCTTCAGGAAATTCTAAAGCCGATTTCAAGTTTTTTGGTTCGCGAGACGATATTTCACCCCTGACACCCAATCGGAAACCATTTGTGAATCCGTCAATTAAGAAATCACGTTTTCTTTGACTGTAACCTGATAACATTTCATTTAACATTCGGACCCGTATTGGTGTTGGAAGTTTTTGATTGACGCGAGGCGCGATTGGCTTGATTGTTTTGTTATGTGTTGAAATTGCCTGAACGGTTTTTATTTCGACGCGGGCATCGAATGAAGCTATGCTGCTGTTTGCAGAAAAAGCAGGAATGGGAAAAATTGCATCCGGAGCAATTTTTTCCCCCATGAAAGTCCCAACAAAACCTGTTCGGAATGGGTTGACGCGCACGATTGGTGGAATTTTGAAAACGTGGCTTTGCTCGTTCTGGATTGTTGGCTGAAAAGGTTGGAAACCGTGGAGCGGTTTGCATTGGAGCGGTTTGCATATACAACTCCCATTGGATATGGTCCCATGAGAGACTTGGTTGAACTGCCTCATCAGCCGAAACTGGCGATCATATGAAGCCCAGTTATAACCTGTACGAGCCATCTTTCGAATACGCATCATGTAGCTGAGTAGTTTAGTAATTTGTTCAGGGTGGCGTGAAATGTAAATAATTGTGAAAACGATAAAAGCATCAAGCCACTGATTTATGTCTGAAATTGTTTTCGGAGGTTTGGGAGGCGTCAGAAATGCCTGAACGCCCGGATATCCCATGTCAAATGAAAATGCGGTTGGATTATGTTCGTAGTCGGGCAATAGAGAGATCATAGGGACGAATTCGTCAGCCCAAATCTGAGCACGTAATTTGTTTGGAACATGAGCATCTAGTGGTGATGCTAAAGACACAAAGTCTAAGAGTGGCGTACCGGACGCAGAAGCTTGGATGCTGGTAGGAATGTCAGAGTTGAACAGCGGGCTGGTTCGAGGTGAAGCTGGGAGTGTATGCAGAACATCAATCGGATGAGGCATGAAGGTATTGCCCGGCATCGAAAAGTCATGATGGTTGGGCACTGTTCCCGGAGGGAACGGCAACTGAAGTCCCGGGGGTGATGAATGTTGTTGGTAGGCTGAAGGCTGAATCGAAGCGGCAGGAAAAGTCAGACCGGAGACCGGCAATGGAATAAAAGGCTGACTGATAGGCTGTCCAATGCCACCCGCGAGCGAAGTTGACATCACCGTCACTGGTAATGCTGGAACAGTATGAGTCAGCGGAACAGAGCCACAGGATGATGTACTAAACGTGGCAGAGCTCGAACTGGTATGAGTATAACCCATAGGTATGGTTGAAGTCCAAGACGGCTCCGCGTAAGACACTGGGAGAGAGCCACTGGATGGAGATGTAACACAGGTGGCAGAACTGATACCGGTTGGAGAAAACCCAACAGGAACAGAGGGAGTCCAAGACAACCCAGAATGAGGCTGGAAGGTAACCGGATGTGTAGGCTGATGATGAACTTGATATGGTGCTGCTGGTGGGCGGCCTCTGCGATTAGGAGCCGAAGCAGAGCCACTGGACGGAGACGTAATGCAGCTGGCAGAACTGGTACTGACTGCAGAAGAACCGGCAGTAACGGAGGAAGACCAAGCCAAACCAGGATGAGGCTGGCAGTAAACTGGATGAGTAGGCTGTGGTTGCGCACGAGATGCTGCTGGTGGGCGCCCTCTGCGTTTAGGAGCCGAAGCAGTTTTGCTGGGTCTCACCATGATGAGGATTGATGTCACAGGTAGTCACTGTAAAATTAAGGACAGTCAAAAGCATGAGGTTATCAATTTAGATTAAGAAACCAAGCTTGAGCATACCAAAGTAGAACATCTGCATTGTGTGGCGACTTAAAATGGTGTAGTTGAAATACTACATGTACCTGTGCAAGTCCTTGACTATTACCAATTTAATTTAAATAACAACCTTATGCTAACACATAAGACATAATGTTGATGAGACAACGCAATTAGTTTCGAGTAAGAAAGATTAGTCAGTATGCTCAAGCTTAGTCACCATACATGTACAAGTAAAAATGCGGGTGCAGCTGACATGTCAAACCAGTCAGAAATTGATAAAGCAAATGGGGTTTGACAAACCACAGCATTGTATAGCCTGAAACGACAATAAATTATTATTGACCAAAATTAATTATTATTGTAACCAATTATTATATGCCGGAATTGACCGGTATGAAAATATTTCTCTTTTTTTGTTTGTTTTGAGTTTGTTATTAGGATCAAATGAGGGAAATACAACTGAAGGTTGGCAACCCTGGCACACCGGTGTATTAACTAATGCTACAATCTGACCTGCTGAAAAGGGGCAGAAACAAGCATAAAGTCATGTACAATACATGCGAGCTAGACACATGTTGACATGCATGGGTAGCGAAAACAAACAACATTTATGGTGACTTGTCTTTCTATTAAGGTGAGCCTTGGGGAAAAATATATAATAAAGAAAATGCTAACAATTAGCCACTCATGATGCCATCATGTAGGACAATGAGCTGGTTAATGAATTTATTATTATTATTATTTTTTATTTTTTTATTTTATTTTTTTATTTTTTTATTTTTTTTTATTATTATTATTTTATTTTTTTTATAAATATATCTTTGATGTGAAAAATCTCACCGAAGCAGGAACCACAAGTGAGTGAAACTCATGAGCCTGAAAAATAATTCTAACCCATAGGAGGTGTGCTAATTTAATGCTAAGGACTTTAAAAATGCCATCACGCTCCAGAGTCCCGAAAACAAAAACTCTGTACCGGTAATGAACAAGGAGTCATTGTGTTAATTTAAGGTGAAACACCTTAAAAACCTGTTAGCAAGCTCCAGAGTTCCGCAAACACAAAACTCTGCACCGGTAATGAACGAGAAAAATCATTGTGCTAATTTAAGGCTATAGAGCACCTTAAAAACTGCTAAAGCTCCAGAGTTCAGCAAAAACCAAACTCTGCACCGGTAATGAGAAAAATCATTAGCTCACTCATCTGAACAATAACAATGTAATCACTGTCTAAAGTCTAAACAACTTCAAGCTGACACGTAAAAGTTGAAATGTGCCACGAACTAATTGAGAATTTGTTTTTTTTTAAATTAGTTGTTATGATCACACTGACAGACCCACAAATGAACAGTGATTATATGTGAAATGAAAATATAAACAAATGAGAGCTAAATGAAATATCCGGTGATGGCTGTGACATACTCTAAGGTGCCCATAAAACGTGATGGTCTATAATGGTGGGTGAATATTGGTTAAATTTAAATATAGTGAACCCAAATGTAATTAATGATCGCTAGGAAATTCCCAGAATTAACAATTGTTTGACACGTTTAATAGGCACCTCCGAGTAGAGTACAGAAAAGCAAGCAACTTACAATGACATGCAAAGCAGTGGAGCTGAAGTTGATGGTCAAATGGCACCCACCGCCAAGCTCGTAAAAATTTTAATTGGTCAAGCAGAATAGCATGCGTGTCATCACACTAGCAGAAATACTTACAAAGATCACGCATTTCTGAGGGGGGCACCAAAGGGGGGGGGGGGGGCTAACCAAGACAAAGCCGCAATTCCATAAGAAATGGCATCCCGGATACTGGCCATATACAAAACCAGAGACTGGCCAGATAAATGTACACCGTCTGATTTAAAGTGCAGGGGCTCATCAGTAAAACGCCTATGTGGCCACGTTTCCCAAGCTGCTGTAGCTTGCGATAAGGCCCAACTAAGCTGGTCATTGAAGTCGGAAACGTGGCCATTGTAAGTCTCCACAGATTTATGGCCCCGCACTGCCAAACGGGGCATAGCATGGCACACTAAAACCTTCTTTACTGATGCTATGCTCCGGAACACGGTGCAAATGCTAAGAATATCAGACACTACTGAGGTGGGGGTGCTCCGACAGAGATCGTTGGATCCACATTGCACAATAATGGCATGTGGTAAAAATTGTCGTAATTCTGTTTGTAATGACAACAGATCTGGGACATGAGCACCCCCTTTGTGGAAAAATCTGATATTGACCGGGATGCCCATATAATTTTGTATTCTGAGGTCCCCCGAGAAATCGTGACCGTTGAAAGTCGCCCCATGGCGATCCGCGTAGCCAAGTTGTTCACCCAAGCGACGAATGAATGAGTGCCCAACCACGGCTACACGGATCTCCCTGTGTGGAACGTAAAAAGCCATCAAGAAAACGACTATTTACTTAAATTCTGAAACAATTTGAGCTCAGCGGCAGGTACCTACCTTGAAAAGTAAAAAAGTTTAGGAGTTTATAATTTGTGAACTGCACACCTTGTCGGAGATAGAAAGAAAGTGCGCAGTTGTTAAGTGGAAACTATAATTTGCTGGAAGTTTATTTAGACTGACTAATTACTTGTAAAACTTCACGATGGTTAATGATTTAATAACAATCTATAACGTTGTGAAAGAAATATATATTTACCAATAGTATTGCACCATCTTGCATCAGCTTTCTTGTCTGAAGCTCGCAGGTGAAGTTGTGAAGCGGTAGCTTCTCGCAAAATCTCGCGCTGTGAGAATCGAGATCACCGGCGCGAATTTTAAAAATTACTGGTGCCTCGACGGAGACATAAAACCATTGGAGCGATATTCCAATGGTAATTTGTATAATAGTGGACATTATCACCGAAGCACGTGATGTATATGATTGATGTGAACCACATTTTTTCAACTACTGTATCTGACTATATTGCATGTTAATTTTGTAAAATCACATGTAGTTACGATAGATTACATGTAAGAGCCATGCATATAATTATTATGATAGCCATTAAGTTCCACCACTGTGAACATTTGAGTAAATTGTCAAACTCTCTATAGGATCCAACGTTAGTTTTGTTCGCAACTGTGGTACTGTACCAGCGGAGACTTATCTGACGACACCATTCTCAAAAATACATTTCAGAGTCATACTTGACATATGTGCACAATTTCAACTTGCACAATTCATGAAAAGTCTAATTGTGTTAGTTAATATCTGTATAATCAGGAAACGCTCTTTAAATTTTTTAAACCGTCCAAACAATTAGTTTCCACTAAAATGTCAGACTGGAACAAGTAGACTCTGAAAGTAGACCGCCATATTTGATACTTTTGTTAATTTCAACACGGACAGTCCACCAGAAGGTTAGTTATGAGGATTAATATTTGTATAATAAGCAAACGCTCTTTAAATTCTTAAAACAGTCCAAACACTTTTTTTTTTCAATAAAAAGTTCAACTGGACAAAGGTAAAATCTGAAAGTAGACACGATATTGATAAAAAAAACAGTTCGCATGTCGTCTTAGACAATCCGAAATGGCGCGACCGTTGTTTTCGACCAAAGGAATCGGACTTGTGAAATCAGCGAGGGTGGGGGTAGGGGTAGCTTTTCTGAGATATCTTGACCAAAAATCGATGTATCGAAGTTTTGTTTGTGGCATATGATCAAGATATCCTTGTAGATTGTTCATATTCGTCCATATGTGATATAGCTCATTTTTAAGAATATACAATGCCTTAATATTTGGGAAAGAAAATTGAAAATGCAGTCATAAATGCAATTCGTCTGATGATTTTTTATAAAATTCCACATTCAGATATGTAATTAAGTAATTTGTGGCAAGATCTCCCCATCTTTTTCGATTTCCAAGAACAAAGAAAGTCACTTACCGAACTTGCTATGCGTAATAGCATGTTTTTATTACCAGGTGGACGGGGAAAAAAATAGAGGGGTACACAAACAAAAGCCCCACACAAACCTGTTTCCACTAAAATATCAAGCTGGAAACAGGTAGATTCTGAAAATAGACACACTGGTGGTATAGAAACTGTTCTCATATCGCTTTTAACATTCCGAAAACGCGCGACCATTTTTTGCGACCTAAGGAATCCGACTATTTGGTGAATTGCTTTGCTGAAATATTGTGAATACAATCCTAGATGATTTATTTTTCTCGATTTTTCCTTTTTTTCACTTTTTACTTGGCATAAACCACGATCGTATCGCCGTATGGAATCATTTTGCGAGCGACTTTCAGTGTACATAGAAACAAAATAATACAGAAACAACAACTGACTACATTGTCAATCCAAAAATCCGCGCATAATGTATTTATTAAGCAAAAAAGTGTGCCTACCGCGACAACAAAAATTCGAGATCCGACGAAACCGGAAACGTCTAAACATGAGTCAGCCGTACTGATACCAGACAGTGACATAGCTGGCCAGTAGGAATGAGGGTGTCTAACGCCAACAATGAGTTACATAAATCCACCTGGCCTAAGAATGTGCTCGAGCGAAATTAGGTGGTGTAGTTTTGGATTTCGAACTATCATAAGTGAATAAATTTCAAAACAACTGATTACCAGATTGCGCAGCTTCTTTATTTATATATGACTAAATTGGGTTAGTTTGGCATCCAGGAATTATTCTGCTTGTACTTTATTTGAGATAGTTATATACTGAATTCTTAGCCCAATTAGTTCAATGTAACTCATTGTGCGAGTTAGACCCTGTCAACAGACTCGGTTCCAGTGGCTGAGCATCACAGTATCTCGTATTACGCCCCGTTAAATATGTATGCATAATTACGCATTTACACGGAGTTACGGCCATATTGGATTCACCCAGCTCCGGTTTAGTGCTAAGGGTCAAAATTCTGGATTAGCATTCCATATATGGAATTCATGAATATTCAAAAGTCCATATATGGAATTCTACCCCAGAACTTTGAACTGTATACTAAAAACGGAACGGGCTTTGATATATCCATGCAGTATGGTCACAACTCAATGAAAGGCGTATCATATGCATATATATATATTTAGCAGAGATAATATCGCCCATGGACCCATGGTAGCATGCACAGTCTGTTGTTTCGGGCATTCTAAGACATCTCCAATTTTGCCCGATTTACGCCTATGATAGGGTTGCAAACAAAAGTACAGCCCGGGTGAGCCCCACATAATATAGCGTAGGAAGAATTGTCAACACAAAATTAAAATAGTAGCCTGATACATCCCTGTAAATACAGCAGTTTGCTAAGTGTGGCGATTATTACTGTATTACATACAGTCCTTCCCAGGAGACGGGAGTGATTGCTCTCGCACCGACTCGTAATTTTCAATTCAAATTCAAATATGTTTATTCTCATTAAACCATATATACAACACGTATTTGAGAAAAAATAATAAAGTGAAATACATGTAATGAAATATATATACATAATACCCGACGTGTTATAGGTATCTCGATGTGTATGGTGATTTTTCGTCATTTGGCTGCATAACATTATCCTTATTATACATCGAGAGAGACTGTAAAAGTGACACATCAAGCCATTCTGATCCTAATATGGGAGAAACTTTTGATATAATATAATATATATATATATATATATATATGGTCATATATGTTTGACGTGCACAGGTCTGAGACAATCTCATCACATTTCGTCTTTAATATAATTAATGCATGGATCAGTTTGACACAGAACTCTGTTGTATATAGGAATGTACACGTATGATTCAGGGGAGAAGCTCATATCGAACATGTTGACAACACCTGGATGTTTGAATTGACCCATTAGTCGAGATTCCACAAAACTTATTGTTAATGCTTAGTTCTATAAATTTTATCTTCCAAAAAATACAATATATATTGTTGTGTAGTTTATATACATATATATATAATTCATAAGTATGTGATTAATGTCGATCGGGTACTTTGTGATACAAATAAGGCGAACGGGTTTATTGTGTCACTTTAACTGGTCAATCATCCTTTCACAACTGGATGGTCTCGCCGAGCGAGCATCCAGTCATCAAAGGTTTACGTGATTTGATAACGGATAACTATATTATACAGCCTATCGGGATGACACCACTCACCGAGACACACAATCACATCAGGCTGGGCGGGGGCATATGCAGGCAATCTATCGCTCTCATCGCATCGATGATTCAGACAGCTATAAACGCACGATTTAGTCGAATTTTCACGGGGTTATTTCGGTCGGTGTGTGATCTCTCGGGGCCGGGTCTTTCTGTTTTCGGTAATCGTCGATTGCAGTCTGTGCTGACAGCCGATGGACACGCTTGGTTATTGGTGAGTGAGTGAATTTTAAAAGTATAAATCTTTAAACCAATAACGTATACGACTTTATTTTGGATACTCTTATCACCATGGACTGTTGTATATATACTGTCTCTGGGTATTATATTATATAATGATGTCTTTATGGTTACTGTATTATAAGCTTGGTTCCCGGAGAGATCACAATATTAAATGCACATGTATACATGGACCATTTTTTTCAATGTAGCCGTATACAATCGAGGCAGTGATTAAAGTGACACGACATGGTATTATGTAAAATTAAATCATAGTCTTCGGTTCAAGTTCAAGTGCATATTGTCTCATATAATCTTCAAAAAGGAATCACGTCAGCTATATGCCACTTTAACATTCTACCTGCTTCACGGGTGCTGAAATTCGCACCCGTCCCTCTTCGCAAAATACTAATGGAGACTGTAATTGTTGGTTCAGTATTGAACTATTTTAAGGTTTATCACAGGGGCCTGTAACGCGCTCCGCTGTCCGCCCCCTTTTTGCACTGCCCATATACGCCGCTCTCTATACGCGCCTTCTTCGCGTTAATGGAACATTATATAGACAAGGGGCACTGTAGAAATTCAACGTTTCACCATCGCACGGGAGTCGCACAAATTTAGCCCATTCACCCCAGTAATGATAACGATATATACACGGATGGATCGGCAAAGAATTCATCTTTCAATAAATACCACAAACTCCCATCAGAAACAATTTAACATTCATACACGTTGCATTTGATTAAATTTTAACCACCGAATATTGTCTCCGGAGACAGGGGGGGGGGGGGGCCGAATTTTTTTTACGAGACATTAGGTGGGGGGGGGGGGGGGGGTACCCGAGGCCGGAAACAGTTTTTGACCACCTTTTTTGCATTTTTTTTCATTGACATATTTTCAACTGTTTTAAACATATTTGTTTATTTGTTGTGGCTTGTTGCAATATGAGAAGCACTAATACATTCAATATTGTTATAATTACCCCCATAAGTTGATATAAAATGGAAAAATAGTGAATATTGTGGGGGTGGGTCCCAAAATTTTCATTGATTTTTTTTGCGCGCAATTTTTTTTTATTGTGTCTGTTTCAGCTTGCTTGGCAGTTTTTATATTGAAAATTGTCTAGTTCACGGTGTAGATCAATAAAAAAAATACCTCAGATAGCTCTAGGGTAGGGTGAACTTAATGCAGTCTGACAATATCAGCTAACAACTCATGACAGAATATTACAATAATTCTTATACTTTACTCATACAGTTAGTTGATGCATGAGTGTAATGTATGAACTAAATATTTGTATCAGTGTTTGTATACTAAATTGATTTTTAAATATACTTTTGTCAAATAATTATTTGAATTGTCAAATTATTTGTTTCAGTGTTGTTGACAACCATCAATAAGTAAATAAGTAGACATGAAATAAAGTTTTAATAACATTTATTGAAAGAAACAAAAATATAACCTTCCTTGGATAGTCTTCTGAAAAGTCTAAAAATATTATTTAAATAGATGTGAAGAGGGGCCAGGACACATTACCGTTTTGTTCACTTGTAATTATTATATCCCATAATTACCTGCATATACTAGTATGTAAATGACACTTAATGTCTAATTCAGGCTAATTTGAAAATTATCAAAGAAGCAAAATTAATTTACTTAATTATTGTATATTTATAAGATGATGTGCATGCAAGGAGGTCTAGTTTGAAGGCACACATAAAGGTCATGTACATAATGTGTGTGAATTTCTTATTGCACATGAACTCCTTCCAGTACATGACCGAAGTTCAGCTCTGATTGTCCAAATGAATCTCAGTAATATACATCTGTGTATATGGATTTGGCACTAAATTGACCATCAACGTTCAAACTCAAAGGGTTAAGCATTATTTTAGGCCTAGTTCTAAGTCGTAATGCGAGGTCGTGTCGGTGGTCATGCAGGCATACATAAAAGTTAATTCGTACACTGGTTCATATGCACATTTTCCTTTTTGGTATTACTATAGGCTCTAGGCCTACTAGTTGATGCTGGTTGATGTCTGAAAAAAGATAAATTTAAGTTTGTGTAATTTTTTATTCTACTGTAGGCCCTAACACTGGCCCTAGTTATTTTTTGTTGTCATTCCAGGGGATTCAACATATTTTTCATCTACTCACCAGCTGTACTCACGCAGATGAATAGGCTGGGTTATAAATTTACCAATATAATCACATAATATTCTACCTTTGTTGATTGCTTAGAGTTCGATTTTGCACATGTTTGTTAACAGGAAGTAACATTTAATTTGGTCTTTCAAAGAAGGGACCAATATAGAGCGGTTGGTCGTTTTTACAGAGGGGACCAACATAAAGCTTTGATGTTTTGGGGTGGGTGTCTAAAATTTTATGGAAAAAAAAATGCAAGAAAGGGTGGGTGGGTGAAAAAAAAATGTAAATGTAAAAAAAAGACCCCCACGTCTCGCAACTTTTTTACGCCCCCCCCCCCCCCCCCCCCCCCCCTGCCGGAGAGCGTATTTTTTCGGTTTTATCCGGCTCAGTAGCAATGGACGCCATGCGTCTCTAAATTCACAACCCATACAGTTTACTATCATTAAAAATCGGTCAAACGATCAACTAAATATCTGGAACGTAGTTATTTCTTGTCGGCTAATAATTGATTTACTCATACAAATCAACACATGGTCAGTAATCAATTTCTATAGAGGAGAAATCTGTCGATAATTCCAACTTTTTTTCATTTTTTTTTACAAGTCGCACGGCCCCTCATTTAAATATTCATTGTGACCTGACCTCGATTAGAATACTGGACGCTGATTGGCTGTTCTACTATTTTCATTTTAGTAACCGCGAAGTTTAAAATCGATGAAATTTTGACATGTCGAACTCGTGGTCTGCATGATAAATTTGTAAAAAATAATGTCGTTCAAAGCTATTAACTGGTAATTTCGTAACCATTGCAACAAAAACTAATTGCATAGGGTGAATTTTATGTTGTAAATCGAATATGTATGTTTTACAACTCAACTTAGAAGAACATTCCAGTGAAATATAAGAACTAAATTGTCAAATATAAAGACATTTTTTGTATAGAAGTTTTAATAAACCATTCAATAGCCACAGTAGCTATCTGGCTATCACAGTTCACAACCCCGACATATGGTGACCCACATAAGTCACTTGAACAATTATATCTTCTTAACAGTCATATTTATATGGGAATGGCAATCAAGGCATTCACACAATGATCTAGCAAAAAGAGATAACTAGAAGAAGCATTAAACGTATATTTATCATTCTATTGAAGAGATACATATATTCGTGCAAACTGAGAGACCTCGAACCGTCAGAGTATTGCATATATATAATAACAAAATTTAGTCTGTTCCATTCAATACAGTTTCCACAAAAAGTTACAATTTGTCAAGAGATATGGAAGGCCTGTTTAAAAATAGTGGTCACAGTGTGCAGTCAAATATAGCGTATTCTGATATACAAGAAAATGCAGTTAGTAGCACAAGACTTTTCAGGGTCCTACCAATACTGATATCTGACAAGGGTTTTAGTACAGACTCATCGACTGACATAAACAACTCAAAATCTCGCTCTGTGCCTGTCACATGTAGCTGATATATATGCGCAGCAACATTTCGTTTAAACTAAGAATATTTAGTCAATATATAGCACCATGAACAGAGGAGCACCTGGAAATTTCTTTGAAACATCTGTATCTTCATGGAGATATGATAGCCAGGGTGTCCTCGAGATCTTAGTCCAATCTAATATGTAAAACCCAGTTATCATATTTTATCGAACTAAAGTGTTTATGATGTTCATGTATCATATTATAACGTCTATTCTAATTCAATTGAGTATTTGTCACTAAAAACAAGCATTCTGATTGGCCGAGAGCGGCTAACTTTCGTTTTCGATTCACCGACATCGGCCGCTTCAGCGTGCATCAAATCTGAATGTAGCACGGTCAAATTTCATCGGCGCAGAACGAGTAGCGAAACGAGCACACCCGCGCGTTGTTGTCTATAGATACCGTCCATCGGCCGCTTCAGCGTGCATCAAATCTGAATGTGGCACGGTACAATTTCATCGGCGCAGAACGGAGTAGCGAAACGAGCCAACCCGCCCCACAGGAAATGGTTACGGAGCAGTCTTCCGAGTAACGCAATGAACAAACCCAATGATTTGTGCACGGTGACAACGGCGAAATGAAAGTCTCGATTCGTGTCATGAAAATGACTAAATGATACTTTTTATACAGTTTTTTGTGCAAATTCCTTGCTAGATTGAATAACAATGGAGATAAACGTACCCTGATTCGTTGTACATGCATTCTGGGATTCGAGCATGAAAACAGTTTGTGAACTTGCCGGCAAGCCGGCTCGTTCACAAACTGTTTCCATGCTCGAATCCCAGAATGTACAACTCAACCGGGTATGTTTATCTCCTCAATGTATACGCAGTTGTAAATAAATAAATACTTCATTATTGGTGGAACGGATTATTCGCGATAAACAGAATGACAATTGACAAGGTGAGCCACTACTTATATTCCATGACTGTAATAATCATGTTTTGTGATGCTATTTGAATATACAAGTTATGAGAAAACGTATAACACTTTAAGCAAGAGCATTCTCTATTCCCAACAAATATCCACAGCATACATTAACCTGGGCAACGCCGGGTAACCCTGCTAGTATCCTATATATTCACAAACCATGGTTTTATATTCCCGATATGAGACCATTCAGATATTTTTACCTGAAAAATTGCATAAATTCTGACATCTAGCGGTCTAACTCCAGACAAATGCGTGCACACAAATGCGGACAAGAGACCAGGACACACCGGGCTGTTCATTGTTGTTCGGCCCGGGGTGAGAACATTTTGAAAACTATACAAGAAAATCGCAAATCCTAGCATCTAGACTGGCGTCAACTGTTCAAAGAGTTCCTATTTTGTAGTAAATTTCAATTGGGGGAGGTTCCGGGAGGGGTGCGTGAGATTTTTTTTGGGATTTACAGCTGGAATCTCGAGATTAACGGGGTCTTTACGTGGTGTTATATGATGCTGACAAGTTCATTTAATGACAAAATTACGATTAGCCAATGTGGCGGCCCACGTCCGGAATTTTCCCGGTCTCTCGATAAGACCCCCCCCCCCACCCCCCGAACGTCACATTATGCTCACATGGGGAACCTGCAAACTTCCCAATTTAGGTAACTTCTGTCTTTCATCGCCGGTTTTCCGCTTCTCGGGTGATATATATTTATATATATATATTGGCAGTACACATTATCCGAAGTAAAACATTTGATATGTGGAATAATTTCCGAATCAATATATTCTTGTTTAGTGACGGTTCTAAATAAGGTTACAATCGGGACAATCTCAGACGCCGTCGTAAAATGGAATTCACTTCATGAATGTATGTGAGAAGAGTGCCATCTTATTGGATACACGGCAGGTTAAACAACACATGTGGTGGCCCACGTCAGTTTCATTTGCGGCCCAAGTTGTGGTTGGGGCCGCCCAACCACTATACCCCCTCCCCAAACCGTAAAAAAACCCTCGGATTCTCGCTTGATAGAGAATCACATGGAATCAGAATTGTCCCGGTCTCCCGATCGGCCAGTCCGCCTCTGATCGTGGGAAGGACTGTACATATATATCCATCTTTTTTGGAAATATAAGTCGCTCAAGATTACTATAAACTTCTATACTGCGCTACAGCAAATATCAGCACGTAGGCCTATGCATGGAACAGTTTGGTGTACTCAGAGGCGGACTGGGCCAAGAAACCGGCCCGGGAAATTAATATAATACCGGCCCATCTGTTGGGGGGGGGGGGGGCGTCCACAGTCCACCTTGGAAAATTCCAACTGCACCCCCCCCTGAGAAGAGTACCATCTTATTGGATACACGGCTGGTTAAACAACACATGTGGCGGCCCACGTCGGTTTCATTTGCGGCCCAAGTTGTGGTTGGGCGGCCCAACCACGTATACCCCCCCCCCCCCCCCCACAAACTGTAAAAAAACCCTCGGATTCTCGCTTGATAGAAAATCACGTGGAATCATAATTTTTCTGGCCTCCGGCCCATCGGGAAATTTCCCGGTCTCCCGATCGGCCAGCCCGCCTCTGGGTGTACTGTATGTCATCTGAAGTTCAATTGCTACCCGTTCCACTATCCACAACGTTCGGAAGCTCTCGACAATATTGTACGGTGCAGCTTCGGGGCAAAATTGTGTCGCTTCATTTGGATTATAAAAAAGTATAAAATACATACCTCAATTGGAGCCCCACAGTACATGTATATAATGTGTAGTACAAAACACATCTGTGTGCCTCCTAAATAGTGAGATAATAGCACCGTCAGCACGCATGACGTCATGGATACACCGCTTATCTTGAGTTGGACGCGTCCACTGGCACAATATTTAGGGGGATAAATTTGGCAGGCCTGTTCGACGTGTCTGCATGGGTGAATTCGCGTGCGAAGTATCAAAGTGTTGAGACGCAACGACGTAATCATCTATCGAAACTGCCTTCGCTAAGTTCGCTTGTACACGTTTATATTATATGCCACTATATATACCATTTGAAATATGAAGCTCTCTAACACTATTATCAGCTTATCCGGTGTAATAAACTGTGAACATGTTGTTTTTGTTGAGTTAACGCAGGGTTAAATGACTTGTTTTTGTGCTTAAGGTTCATGTGGTTTTGTTGCGCAAAGTAAAGTGTATTATTTTCAATGGAGGGGTGTAACTCTAATTTTAAAGATAATGTTATTCCCCTTCTATCAACATTCATGACAAATTTCATGATGATCAGACAAACAGTACGGCCTGTAGCCCATGCTAATGAATATCTATTTTGAAATCCAAGATGGCCACTGGCAGCCATGATTTTTTACTGAATGAGCCCAAAATTACTCGTTCCAAATTACATGTCAATGTTAACATCCATGACAAATTTCATGATGATCTGACCAAAGAAACGACCTGTCAAAGGATTTAGTCATACAAAGAGTAAAATCCAAGATGGCTACCGGTGGCCATGTTTTATGGCCGATTGACCCCAAAATGACTCGTTCCCATCTACATGTCATTGTTAACATCCATGACAAATTTCATGATGATCCGATTAAAGGTACGACCTGTAGCCCGTGTCAAAGGATTTAGTCATGCAAAGAGTAAAATCCAAGACGGCTGCCAGCGGCCATGTTTTTTGGCCGAACGACCCCAAAATTACTCGTTCCCATCAACATGTCAATATTAACATCCATGACAAATTTCATGATGATCAGACGAACAGTATGACCTGTAGCCCGAGCTAATGTATTGAATTTTGAAATCCAAGATGGCCACTGGCAGCCATGTTTTTTGGCCGATTGACCCCAAAATTACTTGTTCAAAGCCATGGCAATAGCTCATACTTTACAAAGTTTCTGCAGGGATTGGTGCAAAAATAAGGGGGGCATCAATTCAATGAAAACTAACTGAAATGTGATCCCACAACACATATACAATGTATATATACCTGGGTTGATCACATACTAGGCTTAAAGATTTTGATACAGAATTGTCATTTTAATGGGGATAGCTAGAGTTGTGCCCCTTGATTGTGTGCCTGAAAAATGAAATTTTGATGCAAAAATTGCCAAAATAAGCGATTTTCAGGCCCGTGGGACACAAAAACCAGGTAGACTATAGTATAGGCGCATGTGTTGTCTGGAAGAACACTGTTTCCTCACAATAATGTCAAAACATTTCAAACTTCTCACCACTGTAATTTCAACAACAAAAATAAATTCATGCAGAGGACAAATTTTAGGTGCTAAAACGTCACGCTGGTGTCTGGAGTCACTGTTTCACAGAAATCGCTACTACTTGATACTGGTGGGGTCAAGGTCACCTGAAACAATATTTGTCAAAACTCAAAGTCATCCTCTAAAAATCCACAAATTCATAACTAACATTCTCTCAATAAACATGCCACACCTATGGTGACAGAAAACACTGGTACTCTATTCTAAGAAATTTACCCCCTACTGATCATTCGAAATTGTGGAGTGTCACCAAAGTTGAGCTAAACAAGACAGTCAATGACTGTGGGTCGCTCACCAGACTGTAAAGACTGAGACTGTGAAGACTACAAGAGTCAGTACGTGACAATATCACTCAAGACAAGTATTTCTAAACATGGACATAGCTGGAGGTTCTCATATGAGCAGGGCTCTTCAACTTGAAATTTCTAATTGCACACCACTGACAAATTTTCAACCTCTTACCTTTTAAAGAAGACAACCATACCACAGTACTAAGTTCACAAAAATCCTTTTGCACATCCCTCTTAGGTTGAATGTTACAACTGGTACCAGTACTTCAAGCTCTCAAACGTTTGAAAATTACCAACCCCATAAAGTTAAAATTTGTGGCCAATTTGGTCCAACAGTTTAACATGAAGTAAGAACATATGGACTGTTGGTTTAAAAACATAATGTTGGAAAATCAAACCAAACTATGAGAACAATTCTAACCTATTTTTGATGTGAACATCTAATCTACAACTAATGTTATATCAGGCCTGAAATTTTCAACTGTTTAAATTTTTTATCAAAGTAGGGGGTCAAAACTCCACCCCCTCTACACTCCTTCCCCATTGCCTCAAACATTGCCCCCACCCAGGCTGCCTAGAAATCAATATTATTATACCAGTACCAAACGGGATAGAGGAGAGTTAAATCTCTTATCTCTGCCCCTATAAAAAGTATTCGAACAAATGTGAATCCCCATCTATGAGATCCATTCATATAGGGTATGATTTCACCTGGAGAAGTGGTGGTTAAGAAAATAATATTGGAAGAGCAAAGTCTGTATTTAGTGTGTCTGACCTTCGAACTTTGCAGAATGAGATTCCCAAAAGGTGAATTTAATTACACTACCCCCCCCCCCCCCAGGTGGAATAGCATAAATTAATTCACCCTCTGGGGGCCTCTTTTCCTAAAAATGACCCCCATTTGAACAAATCTGAACCCGGTCACCCAAGGCCAATCCATACCAAATATAAGCGAATATAGGCTCAATGGTTCTTGAGAAGAAATTATTTTAAGATTTACTATGGAGGAAAGAGTTATGAACCTAGCTTCGCACCTATTGATCTGATGAACTTATTTGTATAAAAGGCCGCTCGGCCACAGTGTCCCCCGAACAGGTGGCTTCATTTGGAGCGGAGGCTTTGTAGAAGTATACTATATGGATAAGACACTTGTGCATTGTCTCATTACTGACATGCATACAAATAACAAAATCTTAAAAAAAAACTCTTAAAGTAAAAATATAACCTCAAATTGGCACAAAATGAAGAAAATTACAAGAAAAATAAAATTTTCTACGTCGAAAAGCCCATAACTCTGAGAAAAATTATCGGATCAAACTCAAATTCGAACTTGACCTGTATCTTGATATGACTGATCCACATAAAAACGGTATTTGCAATTAAAGGATCCAAACTTGAGATATCATCCGGAAACGAAAAAGTGAGAAATGTTCTAAGTAAAACAAGTCGAAAAAGGGCCACAACTCTCACATACCAAATTTGGTTCAGATATGATCACACAAACTGAAGTTATCCGGAAACCAGAAAATTACAAGATTCTAAGTAAAAAAAAAGGGCCATAACTCTCGCAAAATTGGGCGGAGCAAACCCATATTCGAACTTGACCTGTATTTTGGTCTGATAAACTCACCTATGAAATTTGCTTTTGATCTAATAACCGAAACTAAAGTTGTCATCCGGAAAAATTTCCGGACGCACGTACGGACAGAGGGAGGGACACACGGACGGACACCGGCTATTTTAATAATCCCCCGAATTTTTTTTTTCGGGGGACAACAAATCTGATTGTGAGTCATCTAGGGAACATGCACACTGAAATATATAAACATATTTGGTCTTTAATATGGAGAAGAAAACAATTGTTGATAGACGGATGGATAGACATCCCAACAGACAGAAGACAAATTCAATCCAATATACCCCCCAATTTTTCTTTGAAAAAATCAGGGTATGATTTCATCTGGATAAGCGGTGGTTAAGAAAATAATATGCCAGCCAAGTCTGAATATAGTGTGTCTGACATAAGGCAGAATGAGGTCCCCAAAAGGTGAATTTAATGACACTATTCCGCAAGGCGGGCTAGCATCACCGGATTCAACCTCAGTCTGATTAGGCCTCAACAGCCATGGGAAACCTACATGTAGGAACATTGAGGTTCTACAATTGAAATTTGTAATGCATACCCATTGAGCACATCAATTATGCATTTTATCTTCTGAAAATTAGGGGGATATAGAAACTGAACAGAAGGGAAAAAGTCAAAAAGTAACTAAAACGAAATTTCAATTTGATAATTAAGATACTTCCCAGAAGATGATGCCTAAGCAGAATTAGGTCCCTGAAGGGTGTACTTGGTGGTGCTAGCCTGCTGCACGTTGTAGCAACACTAAATTCACCCTCTGGGGACCTCATTCTGCAAATGTCAGACACACTAAATTCAGGCAGTTGTTTAAATTTGCTAGCAGTGTTGTTTACACAAGCTGTCATATGACTTTTTAAAATATTATAACATGTTTAAAAAATAATTTTTTTGTTTGTTAAATTGAGCAAGGTGAAAATTCCAAAAATCTGAATTTAACAACATTTTTTTTAGTTATGTCACTGGATCCGCCCACGTTGACCCAGTGACCTCATTTGAACAAATCTGAATCACAGTCACCCAAGGACCTTTTTACCAAATATGAACCCATTCGGGCCAATGAAATTTGAGAAGTCGTAAGACTTACTATGGTGGGAAATAGTTATGGTCATAGCTTCACAACCATTTGACCGGGTGACCTCATATGAACAAATCTGAATGTGATTCACTTAGGGAATATCCACACCAAATATGAAACCATTCCGTCTTACGGTTCTGGAGATGATTCTTGATGGACGGACGGTATGACGGACGGACGTAAGGACGACGGACATGGAGTGATGACTATAGCTCCACCAGAGACTTCGTCTCAGGTGAGCTATAAAGGGTTCAGACACACACACACACCCTGCCAAACAAATATTGACCAAGTCCCCTCCTCTTCCATCATTTTGCCAGATATAATATCCAGATAAAACCTGCATACTCTGTGGTTCATTGTGTAGACCTGAGGCATATATTCCCAGCTTCATTTAATGTTCGAGCGTATTTGCCCACTTCACAAGTATTAACATAGGCATGGTCGTAAACTTAATGGAAAAACTCACTTCCTGATTAAATACCCAAACACTGATGACACCGCACTGCATCTATTAGTCCAAGTCTTCTTGTACTAAAACCAGCTAAGATAAACACCAGCAAATCGCCATACCAATATCTTAGCTGGTTTTAGTACAAGAAGACTTGGACTATGCATCTATGTGCTTTCAGTTGTGTGTAAACGATGGATGTTTGTACTTCCAATAGTGTTCTGTGTACATGGGTGCCATTTATGTAATCAAATATTCGTTTCACGGATCATAGCCATTTGCTTGATTAACCTCCATGGTATGTCGATGGTCTTAATGTTCAGCGACGGTTCCAGAACATTAAAACGAGAGGCCGATCACGATCGGCAGATGTTTAACCCATACCTTGGCGATAGCGACTAGCCATAACTGATAATTTGTCAAAGATATGATCACAGGAATTAATCCATATATCAGTACCCAACTTGAAATCAAAAGCTCAAATAATTTGTCTTAAGAAAAGGTTAAAGTATTTGGGTTGGGGAGGAGTAGTTTTAAATCTCATAACTCTGTCCCTATTCACACAAGGACCTCTCACTGTGAGATCCAATGGTTTAGTGATTTCGGAGGACATGTTTAGGAGTTTAAGTTAACTCATTGGAAGCAAAAGTGATAAATCCCTAACTTTGCCACTTTTGACATGCCAGATATTCAAAATTTATTATTCACTTCTAAAGAGAAATTATAATTGTTGACTGCTTAGAACGACATATATGTAGGGGATTCCATCTCGTATTTAAATGGTACTTTAATTACTCCCCCCCCCTTCCCCCATTCTCCCCAGTTATTTTGTTTATCAAACATGGACAGATATAAGATCAGATCTGACCTGTGTATTAAATAAGATTAAGTGTTTCATAACAGGGGTGTATGGTTTTCAAAAATATATGTAGTTTATACAATTCAAAAGTATTATCTATATAATGTTATACAGACATAATATGATGGGGATGCTGGCCCCTATGACCACTAAATCGTTCATATAAAAGAAAGTAAGTTAGCCCTCATTTGAATGGTTTCACACATTACAATGTTTTACAAGTAGCTTGGGCACTAAAAGCCACAACCTTCAATGTTAATCTTCTAAGTGCTATGTGGCCCCTAAAATTCAATCAACCATGAAAATGTGAACAAATGGGAAAATAAGGTTCCTGGAAATACTAACATCTACCATATTGATTTTCGAAACAAGTCACCACTTACAATAGTCATGTATATTTATCTTCCCATTGCATAGATAAATCATATTGGCTATCAGCTGTTGTTTTAATTTCAAATTGAAAGCACGTGTCTGAAGGGTTAATATATTTTTCAAAAATCAATTAATCAGTCAATACCAAAATTGATAGAAGTGAATAGTGTGCCAAGATACCCAATAGATATTAAGAGATATGAGGAAGAGTCCATGTACATTATAGCATGTGTCTATGGAAACCTTGGAAAGGGTTAATTATTTTTGAAGCAAATTAATGGAATTTAGAAGACACTTATATAGGTGAGGGGTGCCCTTATCTCACCCTGTAATGAAATTTCAAGAATAGGAAAAACACCAGTCATGTGCTGCCATTAATCAATTTGACAGTTAGAATAAACAAACAGCCAACCACCAGTGTTGTTTATCTTGCTTGACCCACCAGAGCTCTGTATCATATGTCATCACTCATTTCATAACAGATTTCACTTGCAATGACAACATCTATAAAAATCCTCTCATATACTCTGGATGTTGGATGATCACATGGTAATTTATTGATATCATTATATTACATGAAACTATTGCAATAAAATCTTCATATTTTCAAAACAGGATATCACACCTAATTAATCGTAAAAAACTAAAATAAATGAAAGCGTCAATTTTTTTTATTATTTAAATTTGTTTTTTATTGTTTATTAGTTCAAACAAAATTTAATATTTGTATATGCTAAATTTAGCAAGGAGATAAATCTAAAAAAATTTAATTTAAAAAAAAAAAAAAAAAATTCTCAATTTTTTTTTCTCGAAAAAGGGTCGTAACTCCTTTAAAATTAATCGGATCAAACCCATATTCGAACTCGATCTGTATTTTGGGCTGTGAAACTCACATACCAAATTTGGTTTCGATCGGATAAAAAATGTTTGAGTTATCGCATTACTCGTAAAGTGTCTACGGACAGACAGACAGACAGACGGACAGACAGACAGACAGACGGACGAACGACGAGTGGTCAATCCGGGCAACGACACTATGGGGGAGGGGTGCTATGTAGTGATGTATATAACATATGTTGGGGGGGGGGGTATACTACATTCTAAAAGATGCGCAGTTATGGTATACAACGGAGGGTCAGTGATTGAAGATCAAAGCTCCCTTGAACAATGAAATTATTTTCTGAAAGTCTGTGCAAATGATAGTTTATTATATGGGAGACATCATGATTTTGGCACCCCCGGACATGCCTATGGAATGGGCCCCGGAAAACCCAGGTTGCCTATGGTTTGGGCCAGTGCAAGGGAGAACATTATTTATTCATAATGAATAGTCGCAAAATCCAGGCTTCCTAGTACTAGAGGTGTTTGGGCTGGCAAAACAATGCATCTATCCACCTAATTAACAAGTTGAGTGCCGGCTACGAGTTATCTCGTACTATACTATATTCCAGGGCGCCGCTACGAGTTATCTCCGGGGGTGCCAAAATCATGATGTCTCCCATATAATAAACTATCATTTGCACAGACTTTCAGAAAATAATTTCATTGTTCAAGGGAGCTTTGATCTTCAATCACTGACCCTCCGTAGTATACCATAACTGCGCATCTTTTAGAATGTAGTATACCCCCCCCCCACCACATATGTTATATACATCACTACATAGCACCCCTCCCCCTTTTTTTAATGTTCTGGAACCGTCGCTGAACATTAAGACCATCGACATACCATGGAGGTTAATCAAGCAAATGGCTATGATCCGTGAAACGAATATTTGATTACATAAATGGCACCCATGTACACAGAACACTATTGGAAGTACAAACATCCATCGTTTACACACAACTGAAAGCACATAGAAGCATAGTCCAAGTCTTCTTGTACTAAAACCAGCTAAGATATTGGTATGGCGATTTGCTGGTGTTTATCTTAGCTGGTTTTAGTACAAGAAGACTTGGACTAATAGATGCAGTGCGGTGTCATCAGTGTTTGGGTATTTAATCAGGAAGTGAGTTTTTCCATTAAGTTTACGACCATGCCTATGTTAATACTTGTGACGTGGGCAAATACGCTCGAACATTAAAGGTACTCAACCCGATAAAACTCCTCTCAATTACTATTTCAATGGCTTCGGGGGTCAAAAATATTTGATTCGAGTCGAGGAAGTCACCCATCAAAGGGAACGAGTCATTTTGGGGTCATTCGGCAAAAAAACATGGCAGCCATTTTGGATTTTACTCTTTGTATGACTAAATCCTTTAGCACGGGCTACAGGTCGTACCTTTAGTCTGATCATCATGAAATTTGTCATGGCTGTTGAAATTGGAATGTAGATGGGAACGAGGCATTTTGGGGTCATTCGGACAAACATGGTGGCCATCTTGGATTTCAAAATTCAATCCAATAGCACGGGCTACAGGTCGTACCTTTGGTCTGATCATCATGAAATTTGTCATGAATGTTAACATTGACATGTAGATGGGAACAAGTAATATTGGGGTCATTCGGCCCAAAAACATGGCCGCCGGCAGCCATCTTAGATTTACTCTTTGCATGACTAACTTCTTTGGCACGGCCTACAGGTCGTACCATCATAAAATGTGTCATAGCTGTTGACATTGAAATGTAGATGGGAACGAGTCATTTTGGGTTCATTCGGGAAAAAAACATGGCCGCCAGTGGCCATCTTGGATTTCAATATTCAATCCATTAACACGGGCTACAGGTCGTACTGTTTGTCTGATCATCATGAAATTTGTCATGGATATTAATATTGACATGTAGATGGGAACACGTAATTTTGGGGTCATTCGGCCAAAAAACATGGCCACCAGCAGCCATTTTGGATTTTACTCTTTGTATGACTAAATCCTTTAGCACGGGCTACAGGTCGTACCTTTAGTCTGATCATCATGAAATTTGTCATGGTTGTTGAAATTGGAATGTAGATGGGAACGAACGAGTCATTTTGGGGTCATTCGGACAAACAACATGGCTGCCAGTGGCCATCTTTGATTTCAAAATTCAATCCATTAGCACGGGCTACAGGTCGTACCTTTGGTGCGATCTTTAAGAAATTTGTCATGAATGTTGACATTGTCATGTAGATGGGAACGAGTTATTTTGGGGTCATTCGGCAAAAAACATGGCCACCAGCCACCATTTTTTATTTCAAAATTCAATCCATTGGCGCGGGCTACAGGTCATACTGCTCGTCTGATCATCATGAAATTTGTCAAGGATGTTAATATTGACATGTAGATGGGAACGAGTCATTTTGGGGTCATTCGTCATTTCTTTTTGAAATATGACTAGAATCCCAGTTGTGATTTTTTGTGATATTTTATACCGCGTTCTGTAAAATCGAATTTTTGAGGGATCACAAGCGGATAGGACCCCAATAATTTCATATTTAATTGCTCCAATGGTCAGTTAATATACAAAATACAAAATAAAGTCATATTACTCAACCAGTTCCACCGGTCATCTGAGTACTATCCCTTTAAATCCAAGATGGCTTCTGGTGGCCATTTTTTTTGGACGAATGACCCCAAAATGACTCGTTCCCATCTACATGTCAATATTAACATCCTTGACAAATTTCATGATGATCAGACGAGCAGTATGACCTGTAGCCCGCGCCAATGGATTGAATTTTGAAATAAAAAATGGTGGCTGGTGGCCATGTTTTTTGCCGAATGACCCCAAAATAACTCGTTCCCATCTACATGACAATGTCAACATTCATGACAAATTTCTTAAAGATCGCACCAAAGGTACGACCTGTAGCCCGTGCTAATGGATTGCATTTTGAAATCAAAGATGGCCACTGGCAGCCATGTTTTTTGTCCGAATGACCCCAAAATGACTCGGTCGTTCCCATCTACATTCCAATTTCAACAGCCATGACAAATTTCATGATGATCAGACTAAAGGTACGACCTGTAGCCCGTGCTAAAGGATTTAGTCATACAAAGAGTAAAATCCAAAATGGCTGCTGGTGGCCATGTTTTTTGGCCGAATGACCCCAAAATTACGTGTTCCCATCTACATGTCAATATTAATATCCATGACAAATTTCATGATGATCAGACAAACAGTACGACCTGTAGCCCATGTTAATGGATTGAATATTGAAATCCAAGATGGCCACTGGCGGCCATGTTTTTTTCCCGAATGAACCCAAAATGACTCGTTCCCATCTACATTTCAATGTCAACAGCTATGACACATTTTATGATGATCCGACCAAGGGTACGACCTGTAGGCCGTGCCAAAGAAGTTAGTCATGCAAAGAGTAAATCTAAGATGGCTGCCGGCGGCCATGTTTTTGGGCCGAATGATCCCAATATTACTTGTTCCCATCTACATGTCGATGTTAACATTCATGACAAATTTCATGATGATCAGACCAAAGGTACGACCTGTAGCCCGTGCTATTGGATTGAATTTTGAAATCCAAGATGGCCACCATGTTTGTCCGAATGACCCCAAAATGCCTCGTTCCCATCTACATTCCAATTTCAACAGCCATGACAAATTTCATGATGATCAGACAAAAGGTACGACCTGTAGCCCGTGCTAAAGGATTTAGTCATACAAAGAGTAAAATCCAAAATGGCTGCCATGTTTTTTTGCCGAATGACCCCATAATGACTCGTTCCCATCTACATGTCATTGTTAACATCCATGAAAATATTTATGATGATCTGACCAAAGGTACGACCTGAAGGCCGTGCCAAAGAATTTAGTCATGCAAAGAGTAAAATCTAAGATGGCTCCCGGTGGCCATGTTTTTTGGCCGAACCCCAAAATTACTCGTTCCCATCTACATGTCAATATTAACATCCATGACAAATTTCATGATGATCAGACGAACAGTACGACCTGTAGCCCGTGCTAATGCCTAATGGATTGAATATTGAAATCCAAGATGGCCACTGGCGGCCATGTTTTTTTCCCGAATGAACCCAAAATGACTCGTTCCCATCTACATGTCAATGTCAACAGCTATGACAAATTTCATAATGATCCGACCAAAGGTACGACCTGTAGCATGTGCCAAAGGATTTAGTCACGCAAAGAGTAAAATCCAAGATGGCTGCTGGCGGCCATGTTTTTTGGCCCGTGCTAAAGGAAATTGTTGACGCATCACGCACACACGGACGACAAAGCCATGGCAATAGCTCAAACTTTACAAAGTAAAATTGAGCTAAAAATGTTTTACATTTAATTTTTCCCATGCAAGCTACCGTATTACATGATCCAATCATGTGTTTTAATATTTGGTTGCAATACCTTTTTAGCTGATAGCATACCATTAATATCTCAGGACAACAAACTCAATCTTTACTTTTGAGTCACTGCTGACATTTTGTAGACAAATCATGACATATCGGTTGTTAAGCTCCAATTCAACTAGAGTTGACATATTTTGACATTAGATAAACAGAGAGAGGAGATTTATCAGGCTGCAATTGGAACTATTATCTGATCAATTTCTGATAATAGCAAGCTCGTGTCCACACAGGATACACACAATTCCATAATTTCTAACTATTTTGTGGTTAGTCCGTCAACCAGTTCAGCATTATTCCATACCACTTTTGTTAGTCTACTGGGGCAACTATGTACTATTCCACTAAACGATAAGCAGTTACTATACCAGACTTGGATACTTTAGGTGTTGTGGGAGTACAGATTTAGTCATCAACCCCGGTTAGTCCGGTCGCCAACCCCCCAGAATTCACGAATGCGTGTTTTCGCGTATAAAGTTTTTTTCTCTGCGGATTTTGTAAATTCAGGTATCCGACATCAAGATTTTATCGGCTGGCCATCTGTCAGCCTTGAGCAATTTTTTTTATAGCGCCCTAAAAAGTATACCCACCCCCCCCCCCCAATTTTTCCCAGACGTAAAACCAGTAGCTTGTAATTTGTTGCAAATTCACATGACTAATCTAGTAAAATGTATATATTTTCATGAAGCTAAGACATAATGACACTAGTTTGGGCCAAAATTGAAACTCACCATCCAAGATGGCCACCAAAATGGCCGCCGGAAGTTGAAAATATGACATTTTTTCACAAATATCTTCTAGATCAGTTCATGCTGTTTGGAACTGGTTCAGTAAAATGACTTTATTTTGTATTTTATATATTAACTGATCATTGGAGCAATTAAATATGCAATTATTCGGGTCCTATCCACTTGTGATCCCTCAAAAAATCCATTATACAGAACAAGTTATAAAATTTCACCAAAAAATCACAACTGGGATTCTAGTCATATTTCAACAAGAAATGAACAGAAGGTTGCAATTAAGTTAGGCATACCATTACCTATGAATATTCCAACTCACTGGAACCAAAATTCTTACTTTGGCTCAAAATGGCTGCCAAAATATGAAAAAATGGTAAATATCGCCCAGGGTGTCCTGCAATCGCTTACAAGTTGTGTTGATGTACACAATTGGCTATTATGCCTTCTATGGATTGAATACTAATATGTCTGCTGCACCATGGTTGATTGTTACTGTTGCCACCACGGACATCACCAAAACTATTGGACGTTTCTCTCAAACACTTGACATAACTATCGGCAAAAATGTACTTTTCAGGTTTGGACTATTTTGCTAGTAATATGTAATTATCTTTGGATTTAAAGGTGTTTATTGTATTGGTCTATCTTAAATGTGTCACACTACGGTGTTTATAGAACAAATTGCTCAAGATGGCAACCAAATTGGTAATAAGTTATTTTTTTTACATATATCATTATAACATTATATATATAACATTATTATCTGCGTTATCCGAAAATGTAGCAAATTGTGACTCACTTGGTTATTATACGTGTTAGTTAATTAACTGACGACTAATGTTCTATTATGGTTGTCCCAGTTCCGTATGGGGCATGACAAATTTATTTTAAAGTATGGAATTTTGCGGAGAACCTCTTTTGTGATTCTGACCATATTATTGAAAGGAAATGGGCAGAACTTTGAGACGGAACTGAGATGAACCATAATACCCTGCTGGACAAAACAAGTGTCTATTGGCACCACGGTGTATTTGCCGTTCAGTCGCTGTGTGACTGTGTCAGAGTTTGTAATTGCAGTTGAGCACCGCGGCCGAACGGCATGTACACTGCGGCCAAACGGCAAGTACACCATGGCCGAAAGGCAACTACAACGCGGCCGAATGGCATGCACACCGTGGTTAAGATTTCTGGTTTGTATCGTCTTTTTTTCAGTTCAATGAAAGTACACCGTGGCAACTACACCATGGCTGAATGGAAAGTACACCGCGGCCCAACTGTAGTTAGCCGGTGGAGCTGCGGTGTAGTAGCATTTCGGCCGCGGTGGTAACGCTAACCACACCTCGGTTAAGTGGACACTTGTTTTGTCCAGCAGGTATGTGGCTCTTCTGGTCCATTATGATAAACCACTATCAACTTGATACAGGATGTATGCCAAGATGGTAGCCAGGGAGTTACTCTATGATCATATTTGAGGTGAATAGGTATGCATGGAGTTAGTGTATGCCATGAATGATGTGAACATGTATCCAACGAGTGACTATATGGTTATGAGTGTGTTGTCCATAGTGAGATGTATAGGTATACAGGGAGAGGTCATGGTCAGGTGTGGGGTGAATCGGTATGAATGGAGTGACTAAGGCGTATGGTTGTGTGTATCTTGTACGGGTGCACCCGGTGTGCCTGTATGGACATTGATGTGGTGTATGGTTATAGCTACATGGCCATCTATGTATTGATTATGTATATATGAAGTGACTGTAAGGTCATGGGTGGGATGTACATATGTTTTCTGTATGATCATGGATGGGGTGTGTGGATAAATCGTGAGTGAGTTTATGGTTACGGGGAATGTGTGTGGTATACGTGGAATGACTGTACTGTCATGAATGAGGTGTATATGCATACCTGGAGTAAGCTGGTGGACATTATCGTGTGGGTATATAGGGAGTGTCCTTGTGGTAACGGATGGGATGTATATGTTTATATCTCGTGGATGTATTATCATTGGTATGTGTGTAGGGATTAGCTGTATGATCATGGATGGCGTGTATGATTATACAGTGCGTTGCTGAACTGTCATGTGTGATGTATATATGCAAGTATGGATGGTATGAGTGGTCGTGTGTGCGGATTTTTTGTATATCTGGAAGGACTGAATGGCCAGTGGTGAGGTGCATATGTATACATGGAGTGACTCTATGGTCTAGGTTGGCTTCATATGTATATATCGAGTGGTTACATGCATATGACTGTGTGTGGAATATGTATACAGGTAGTGACTGTATGGTCAATGGTGAAATGCGTACATGTAGGTATACAAGGAGTGACATCAATGTAATGAATATCTATGCCGGGAGTGACTAAATGGTCATGTGTCAGGTGGTGTTCCTGCTTGGCGGTTCGTGGCGGTATGGTCTTGTGCAGGTTATGCGGGTATACAATGGTGTTGCTATATGGTCATGTGCGAGGTGTATGTGTATATAGCGAGTGGCTATATGGCCATGGATGATGTGCATATGCACACATGGAGTGACAATACTGACATGGCTGGGTGTATTAGTATATCTTGAGTGGCTATTCGGCTATGGTGTGACAAATAGGGATACAGTGAGTGACATGGCCAATGGTGAGGTGAATATGTATACCATACACATTACCCGTAGCCATAAAATCACTCACTATTTATCCACACACCCCATCCGTGATCATACTGAAACACATGCACATCCCACCCATGACCATGTAGCTATATCCACACACCACATCAATGTCCATACAGGCACACCGGGTGCACCCGTACAGTATACACACAACCATGTACACCATACAGTCAACTCCATTCATACCGATTCACCACACACCTGACCATGACCTCTCCTTGTATACCTATTCATCTCACTATGGACAACACACTCATAACCATATGGTCACTCATTGTATACATATTCACATCATTCATGACATACACTAACTCCATGTATACCTATTCACCTCACCTATGATCATAGAGTAACTCCCTGGCTACCATCTTAGCATCCATCCTGTATCCAGTTGATATTTGTTTATCATAATGGACCAGAAGAGTCACATATTATGGTTCATCTCAGTTCCGTCTCAAAGTTCTGCCCATTTCTCTAGCCATTGATAGTAAACATTAATGTTTGAGACAATTGCTCGCTCTTTTCCATGCACACAATGATCCAGGCTCAAGGGTCTTAGTTTCATCAGGAAAATAATTTTTATTTCAGTTTTAAATTTCTCGAAGCACTTTATGTTTCATAAGTTCATAAAGGAAAATCTAATTTATTTCGGTCATACATTTTCTAAACGGTTTTATGTACAATATTGTAGAAGTTTTCACACTGGACAAAAAGTCTATTTTTACTTAGTATATGATTCCAGATTTTTTCTTTCTAAAAATGTCCATGCCATGTACTTTCCGATTGGTGTCGGGAAGGAAGTTTTGTCACCATCCCATATGAAAAATGCCACAGCCACCAAGGCTCATATGAGCTCCCAGTAACACAAATATGTTATATTTTACAGTTATAATATTTTTTAAACTGTGATAAATGTCAAATACAGCCACAAAAGGTCTTTAGTAGTGGGGCTGTAAGCTGATGGGGTGTGCAAATTTGGATAAAAGCATGAAAATTGGTACACATATAGAGTAGACCATGGGGGTTCAGTTCGAAGCGAGACCCAAATTGGCAGACCCCCTCATATGACCTTGAGGTCAAGGTCATCAACATGAATTTTCACTACAGGTTGTCTGGAATGTGCATAAGGGAGCTAAAAATTATGCATTGTGCATATTATTCACTACTTCACACTGGGGAGACATAATATGACTAACATCGTAATATTTGGGGGCTTTATATGAGAGTTGGAATGTTTTTGGTGACCTTTGTGCCATGTTGTCAATTATCACTTGGGAGAGGGGATGGTTTAGGCCTATCAGGTTAGATGTTTTATTCAAACATATTAGAACAATCATAATTATATCCAATATGAAAGTGTCAATGACACTGTAGCTCAACTTAGGTAGGGGAATAATTTAATGATTGACAGTAAATGGAGGAATAGGAAAGGTGCTATAATTGAAATGTCTAAGTAAGACAAGATGTACATGTCAATAATCAACATTCATGACAGGTTTCACAATGATCGAATCAGGGATGTGGTGATTATGGTGTGCCAAAGGATTTAGTGATGCAAAGAGTAAATTATAAAATGGCCACCGGCAGCCATGTTTTATTCCGAATTACCCAAAAATGACTTGTTCCCATCTACGGCCTTTACAAATCTCATAATGATCTGACCAAAGGTACGACCTGTAGCCTGTGCCAAAGGATTTAGTCATGCAGAGAGTGAAATCCAATATCGCTGCTGGCGGCCATGTTTCTTAGCCAAACGACCCCAAAATGACTCGTTCCCCATCTACATGTCAATGTCAACAGCATTTACAAATCCCATCTACATGTCATTGTTAACATCCATGACAAATTCCATGAAGATCCGATCAACGCTACGACCTGTAGCCCGCGCCAAAGGATTTAGTCATGTATAGAGTAAAATCCAAGATGCCTGCTGGCGGCCATGTTTTTTGTCTGAACAAAAACCCAAAATGACTCGTTCCCATCTACATGTCAATATTAACATCCAGGACAAATTTCATGATGATCAGACGAATAGTACGACCTGTATTCCGCACCAATGGATTTAATTTTGAAATCCAAGATGGCCACCAGCAGTCATGTTTTTGGGCCGAATGACCCCAAAATGACTCGTTCCCTTCTACATTGCATTGTTAACATCTATGACTAATCTCATGAAGATCTGACCAAAGCTACGCCTGTAGCCCGTGCCAAAGGATTTAGTCATGCAAAGAGTAAATTCCAAGATGGCTGCTGGCGGCCATGATTTTTGGCCGAATGACCGCAAAGTGACTCGTTCCCATCTACATCTCAATATTAACATCCATGACAAATTTCATGAAGATTAGACCAAAGGTACGACCTGTAGCCCGCACCAAAAGGATTTAATCATGCAAAGAGTAAAATCAAAGATGGCTGTTGGGCATTGGCGGCTATGTTTTTTGGCCGAATGACCCCAAAATCTCTCGTTCCCATCTACATGTCAATATTAACATCCATGACAAATTTCATGATGATCATCAGACAAACAGTACGACCTGCAGCCCGGGCCAATGGATTGAATTTTGAAATCCAAGATGGCCAACAGTGGCCATGTTTTTTGGCCGAATGACCCCAAAATGACTCATTCCCATCTACATGTCAATGTCAACATTCGAGACAAATTTCATAAAGATCAGACCAAAGGTACGACCTGTAGCCCGCGCCAAAGGATTTAGTCATGCAAAGAGTAAAATCCAAGATGGCTGCTGGCGGCCATGATTTTTAGCCGAACGACCCCAAAATGACTCATTCCCATCTACATGTCATTGTTAACATCCATGACAAATTTCATAAAGTTCCGATCAAAGCTACGACCAGTAGCCCGCGCCAAAGGATTTAGTCATGCAAAGAGTAAAATCCAAGATGGCTGCTGGTGGCCATGTTTTTTGGCCGAATGACCCCAAAATCACTCGTTCTCATCTACATGTCAATATTAAGATCCATGACAAATTTCATGATGATCAGATGAACAGTACGACCTGTATCCCGCGCCAATGGATTGAATTTTGAAATCCAAGATGGCTGCCAGCGGCCATGTTTTTTGACCGAATGACCCCAAAATGACTCGTTCCCATCTACATGTCAATGTCAACATTCATGACAAATTTCATAAAGATCTGACCAAAGCTACGCCTGTAGCCCGTGCCAAAGGATTTAGTCATGCAAAGAGTAAATTCCAAGATGGCTGCTGGCGGCCATGTTTTTTGGCCGAATGACCCCAAAATCACTCGTTCTCATCTACATGTCAATATTAAGATCCATGACAAATTTCATGATGATCAGACGAACAGTACGACCTGTATCCCGCGCCAATGGATTGAATTTTGAAATCCAAGATGGCTGCCAGCGGCCATGTTTTTTGACCGAATGACCCCAAAATGACTCGTTCCCATCTACATGTCAATGTCAACATTCATGACAAATTTCATAAAGATTAGACCAAAGGTACGACCTGTAGTCCGCGCCAAAGGAAATTGTTGACGGACACACGGACGACGAACGCCAAACCATGGCAATAGCTCAAACTTACAAAGTAAGTTGAGCTAATAAGTGGGGGCACAAAGTGGCTCAGTTGGTATTATTAAGGTATGTGTTGCATTAGACAAACATGAGCCATGAGTGATGCTGAAACTGATTTGAATCGGTGGCACACACCGAGATTCATGTACAATGTAATTGGGAAAATTTGTCAATTGCTTTGGGTCACTATGAATACCGAACACAACCGAAAACAAGTCAAAATAAGGGTTAAAAGACGGAAATATATGAAATAAAGTTTATAATGATGTGTGTGTATATGTAAGCTAGTGATATGTGAAGTTTAATGCAATTTGGCCGATTAAAAGTTACGTTAATGAATGTAATTTTACGCAGAGTCAGAGTCCGGCGTGATGGCGGCTAGCTCTATGAATACCGAACACAAGTCCAAATGAGGCGTATATAAGGGAAATGTATGAAATAAAGTTTATAAAGATGTGTGTGTGTATGTAAGCTATTGATATGTGAAGTTTGACATATTAGAAGTTTAGTTATTGGTAGGTTTGTGTACAATGGTTTACGTGATGACAGCTAATAGAGTTCGGCAAAATGGCGGCTAACGCTATGAATACCGAACACAAGTCCAAATAAGGCGTATATAAGGGAAATATATGAAATAAAGTTTATAAAGATGTGTGTGTATATGTAAGCTAGTAATATGTGAAGTTTGGTGCAATTTGGGCGATTAAAAGTTATGTTATTGGCAGTTTTTATAATAATTTTACGCCGTGCACTCTTGTGTTCGGCATGCATTCACCGTTAATAAATTAGCTTACAAGTAATCAGTTGGCTGGCTACCACCAACACAGGATATTTTGTGTTATTGTCTCTTTGTTACCGAGTTGTTTTGACATACATTTTGTGTTATTATGACTTCGTTTAACTCCCCTCATCCTTTATCTGGGCTTGGGACCAGCAGACTTCATAGAAGTCAGGCGGATTTTGAACTAACTGACTTTGAACTAACTGACTTTGAACTACATGTAACTGACTTACCTTACGACTTAACAACAGAAGCATACGACACAAATGTAGAAGCACTCAAACATTCATCCTTTCTCGTTGTATCAACAACATCATCATCTGGGACGACGTGAAACGCCTCAGACAATGATAAAGTTGGCAACAGAGGGACAAAGTGGTTTGGTGTCCACATGAGTGAAACATAAGGCGACTCTCCAGCCCAAAGAATTGTGATAGGAGTTGTCCTCCGAGAACCGACGCGGGGACGGAACACAGTATTCAATATCGGTATGTTCGCATCCCCGGGCCCATTCTTAGTCGGATAAACCGATTTCACTGGTCGCCCAATCACCGAAGACACTGCATGCATAGTCCAGGCGGATGACCATGAATTTCGGCCTCCTCCATCCTGGGCACATGCAACAATGTCATCATCGAGTGATGGACTCACAGCCGGTATTTGACTATCACTGTGAGCATTTTCGTAAAACGATTTATTGGAGACCAATTCCAAACAAGTCCGCACTCGAAGTTGAGTGGACTGAGCTTCGACACCACACAGAGCAACAGAGACCGCGTTGAAAAGGCAATGTCCATCTATATTCGTTTTGCTTTGCACATACATAAAGTGTGTACATGTATATATGTTATGTTCTCGTTCCTATGTTCTATTGTTTTTGTATGTTCTTGTATTACATGTGTATATCATATCTTCATTTATATGGAGGAATTAAAGATATATATATGAAAATTTCAGAGTCCATTTCGTACTTATACCCTGCATATGACACCATCAACTAATTTAATCATCACCAATATATTGTTTATTCAACCATTTTGGTTTCTATGAAACCTGTGAAACCTTGCTTGAATATCACTGTCAAAACATCCCTGAAATCTTTCCGGTAAGCCAGAGTAATCCACGATCGCACATCGGTAATTAATCAACAACAAAGGCTCTACTGCTCATGCAGTGCTACTATGGGGGGTTTGGGAAACTTTCCCGGGAAGATTTGAAAGGGGCGGAACCCCTCTCCTACAACCCACTGTTGAGTTTAATGAAGATACATGTAATGGTGTTACATTAACATGAGATTGGTGAGGGTGAAATGAAAATGATCTAGACAGTTATTTCTTTTTCTTGGCTTTCTTTTTTTTTCTGTGTTGGAGTTCTGTTTGTTGTTGTTGTTGTTGTATTTGGAGATCTATTTGTAGTTGTTCCTGTTGTCGCAGTCTTTGCCGGAACATCAGGGTGTCGGCCTTGGCCGACGCCAACAGTATGTCGGCTTCTGCCTGAGTCTCCAGCGCCAACTTAACTGTTTCTTCGATAGAGCGAGTGGAGCTGGTGCTGGTGGTACTGTTGTTGTTGTTGGTGGTGCTGGTGGAGCTGGAGGACACCGGGATGTTTTGGTAATCCGGTGTCCGAGGTGTAAAGTCCAGTTCCACGTCGAAGCTGGCGGCAGGAACATCTGGGGTGGTATCCACGTCCCTGTCTCCGCTAGCCTCGACGACGACAGCAGGGATCTCCGGCAGATCCACGGAATCCCTGCTAGTTGGTGCTATGTCGTCAGTCTCCATGCAGGTCGAGTCGTCTGGGCGTCTCTCAGACAACTTCGACCCGCCGGCTTTGACTATAGACGGCTGAGCCACACGGGGAGGGGTGACCGATCGATCAACGGTCGCCCCCATCTTCTTCTTCCATTTCGCCCGTCTGGCTGCGTCCCTTCTCCTTCGAGCTGGTGTCTTTCTCTTAGGAGGCTCCTCTTTCATGTTACGGCTGGTCTTGGTCTTGCTCCAGGTGGAAGATTTCTGGTTTCCAGCATCTCCCGTCCTGAATTCAACGCAGAGAGTCAAATAGCCTCTGTTAGACTGGAGATTCCAGCTAACAATATCCGCAATTTGAGATCTCTCTATCGCTGCTAACGCGGCGTCAGGGATTAACTCCATTGTCCGTCGCACTAAGCCTAATCCAAAACCGTCTCACTCGCCGGCATCAGCACGAGGGCGGTTGCTTCCAATTAAGGTTACAGACCGCTCAAATCACTCGTACCGACGCTCTGACACCGCAAGGAACTAATGGAGTCAAATAAAATCTGACTTGTTCGCTCCACTTACTTGCTGTAATAGTAGTAGTACTTGTGGTCAGTATTCATCTTGCCGAACTCTGGTTTGTGTGCCGACAGGTAATATTGTACATAAACCTACAAATAACTATACTTTTAATCGGCCAAATTGCATTAAACTTCACATATCACTAACTTACATATAAATACACATCAGTACAAACTTTATTTTATATATTTCCATTATATACGCCTTATTTGAACTTGTGTTTGGTATTCATAGAGTTAGCCGCCATCTTGCCGAACTCTGGTTTGCGTGCCGGCAGCTAATACTGTACATTAACCTACAAATAACGCAACTTCTAATATGTCAAATTGCATCAAACTTCACATATCAATAACTTACATATACACACACATCTTTATAAACTTTATTTCATACATTTCCCTTATATACGCCTTATTTGGACTTGTGTTCGGTATTCATAGAGCTAGCCGCCATTACGCCGGACTCGGCGTGAAATTACATAAAACTTTCATTAACGTAACTTTTAATCGGCCAAATTGCATCAAACTTTACATATCACTAGCTTACATATACACACACACATCATTATAAACTTTATTTCATATATTTCCTTCTTTTAACCCTTATTTTGACTTGTTTTCGGTTGTGTTCGGTATTCATAGTGACCGATTGCTTTCCTGTGTTCAGTGATTTATTCTCAGCGAGATATATCCTCTGCACAGCCTCTCCTCCACCTGTAAACCTGACATGATATGACATTGCAGCTAAAACGACCATTAACCCCAATAAAACAAACAAATATCTGTTTCTTAAATTGGAATGATGCGCTTACATACCACTAACTGAATGGTGTTCGCTGGTGTTGATTATTTTAACACTGTCAAATACCTTATTAGGATGAATGAGCAGAATTGGAACCCATGTCTCACCAGCACACGGCACTTATCAACGAAGATACACCATTTTTGAAAATTATTATTTTCATCCCATTAATATTGTATTGTCATAAGCTAATACAGTTCAGACCATACGCTTGTTGCATGTAGTACTTATAATAAGTCAAAATGTATACCAATATCGAAAATTAATCTGAATAAAGTCAAGTCGGCGATTTATCAAAATCATATTCAACTCCTAACAGCATGTTTCAAGATCTGTCATCAATGTGTTTTGAGAACAAAAAGATGTTTTCAGTCATGACTCATGAGTGCCAATAACACAGCCAGTAAGCGTTGGGGCAAAATACCAATTTGAAGAAAGAAGGCATTAGAATGGTACCCCTCTCTGTGATAAATAAATTACCATTTCTACCGATTTCATTGAAGGAGGTGGTAATGGCCAGGTTCAGCCAAACATTCGTTTAACTTGTAACATTTGCTACTGTGGTATACTTGCTATGGATACACACTTGGCAGGAGAAGTCGTGTGATTTACGGCGCCAAAGCTTCACGTTTTGAGATATCGGCCCAATTTGTAGCAGAATGTGTAAACATAATCTGGTGGTAAGCGACATGTCCACATGCAACCGCCGATATGCTTAATTGACTTCAATCAAGCCAGAAACATTTGAATCTCCTATATTATCATACTGCATGAATAGCGTTGGTTTCTCACTATAGAAAATCTTATCAGAAGATTGGATTATTCCACTTTGCTGCTACACATTTGACACAAAACTTACAAATGGCTTGACCATTTAAGTGTAGGCGGATTGTTGGCATGAATCAGGTTACTTTCTTTGGCAATGGCAATACAAGTTACATTGGCTATACCTTGCAAATATTCTTCATAATATACTGAAGATAATTTGGTGGGTTTTATTATCAAAATTTAATAAGTTTCATACTTAAGAGTTGGTACTACCAGACAAAGTCCTGAAATTACAGAATTGAAGAATTGTTCAGTCTCATGAGTGAGAGATCGAACCACCTTCATAGATGGGTACACTGGTCAAGCGGTGTATGGGGAATTTGATCATAAGTGAAGATGTGCACAATGATCACATGATTCCAGAATACAGGCAATCTGTTAATCACTGGAAACTGGCACATTGGTTGCCTAGTTTCAGGATGTGCATGGGTAATATTGGTGCACTCGATCTGCACCATAATTCCAGGATATCGGATATAGGTAATCTGGTCACCACTGCAGAAGTACTCTATGGTCAGCCAATGGCAGCCATGCATGTTTTGGATATGGCTAACTTGGCCGACCACTGCTGGAATTTGTATTTGGGTAGCCCAGTCCCAGGATAAGAATATATTGTCATTGCTAGATATACGTGTAGGTCATGCTTTTCACAGCTGTTAGAGTACAGTGACTAATCTTGAAATTGACCACCACAATACGGATACATAATATGGATATTCTAGACATCAATAGAGACAAGAGCACTGGTGTCCCAATTTCGGGATAGATACGTAGAATACACTGCCCCAGATGACTCGCAAATTCCTCCCAAATCCAACGACACAGGTAAACTAGAGGAATAGTCATTTACCGGTGTACATTGCATGTTATCTGGTCACCACTAAACTGTGGCACTTTGACTGTCAGTCCTATGTATCGCTATGCCACTACATGGGCTATCGTAGATGCTGACAATCCTTGGCCAAAAAAATGTATGGTTTGCATGGATATGTGTTATTATGTGTGGTGGGTACTTTAGCTGACCAATTAATGCTGGAATCAGTGATTTGACCCCTGCTTTCGTTCACCACGATGGACATGCACCTAGTTCCTAGATACCACTACTTTGGGAACTATTGAGGTACCGGATAACATAATATGGGGAGACTATAGACATCCAGTTCCCCGACATTGCTGTTCTGTTCTGGCAATCTGACCAACAACTTTCTGAATACCGACACTATAATGATCCATAATGAGATACGGTTAACCTGCCATTAATGTGAATATCCAGTCATTGTTCATGTTATGCGGCCCATTGATACATAGATATAGTAGTATATTGTCCACCCCTAGCTGATGACCATTTCACACATTGTCTACCAAATCGGAGATGTAAACACCAAAGAGCCAGCCTTGCTTTAGGATTCAGTGGCAGAGCATTTTGACACTCTATACAAGCAATGACTTATTGTCTGCGAAAAAGATATTATTACATGTATAGCATTGTTTGCACATTTCTTTCAAAACTAAACTTCCTTTTTTTCAAGAGAAAACCAATAAATTTTACCAACAGGGTATATCTGAAGAGTTAGTGAATCAAAGGGTATGCTATATCACGATGCTAGTCTCTAGTTCGGTGACGGCCAGTAGACGATATACCACATAACAACCACAAGTCTCTAACCACACTGCTAGAATTTATATGACACAGTATATGTCTGCTCGTGTCCAACATGGGGTGATTTTAGCACAATAACTGTCTGACCTTTCAAAGGACCAATTTCTTTAGTGTGGTGAGATCTCAACATTCACTGAGAGCGAACTTCTTTTTTATCAATGAGCTCATTCTCAATTGATGTACGAGTAATCAGAATTAGCACAAAACATGTAGGTATGATATGTATATATATATATTACGGTCTCTTGTTTTAGTAGGGAATATGTCTGTATCCAATGCTCTTGTATCCACACTCATGTCTTTAGCATGACTTAATCTTTCGTAACAAGTTTTGATGCCAATAACATGATTGGTGATATTATATTCTGGACAACAGATCTCATTTATTGGGTGTGCATGTAATGGTAGTCACATACTCATAATTGTTACCAAATTGAATGCATGTCGGTTCAACATATTCAACATATAATCTGTCTATACATTGCTGAAATGTGATTTTACTGTCCTAAATTAATCCTGACCAGAAAATCGATTACCATGTGATCATGCCAAGTTTTTTCCACCGCATGTACTGCTTATGTGTCAAATATTTGGGTAATACATGTATTGTGCAATGCGTTGGGTGACTAAAATGAGCAAAATGTTACTTTATAAAAGTAACATATTTTTTGCTAAACCCTCTGAAACCCTGGTTATCCATATACTGAACACATGTCCCTAAATTTATAACTTGGTGGCATCATGTTGGCATTTTGTGACTTTACAGGTATATTGAATTTTTGATCTTCTTTAGTGATGAGCCGATAATCGGGAACGACAATCGGAATCGGCCGATTGTGGCCCATCGGATGACAATCGGTACTCGGGTTTGAACATCGGGATTTCCGATTGTCTAAATAATAAATGAGTGCTTGTTTTTCTTTAATAAACTGTTTTAAATATGACGATGTTTTGTTGAATAAATGACCAGTAAACATGGGTAAAGTGATACCAAACACAAACTTGATATACATACATGCCCTCTGCAATACCCCGGCCGTACCTGGGTCCATGTGTGAACAATATATTAGTGGGGGTCGCCGGGAAGCAAGTGACACTTTGAGTTAGAGTGAGGCAGCGAGCATGACGCCGTGATTGCGCATAATAATTCATTAATTATTGGCATACCGGAACAGTCGTTTCAGTCGATTGATTTCTTTAGCATTGTCATGTACACAACGTACATGTCATGGGACTCATGTACGCCCATAGGTAACTTTATTGTTCGTCAACATGTAGACATTTTGATTTATATATGTCAAACTATCAAAAATCAAAATGTATGCATACCCAGTACAACAAAGCTATCTATATAGTACATACAGCGTAACAGGTATAAACACTACTATAGAAACCGAAAGTGCATGTCACGTGACTTTAAATAGTTGAAGACAATGTCATTCCATCCAGTCAGCCTCGTGTGACGTCACGTATATATATATGTCACCACAAATGATTATTATGATGACCACGCCGAAATCGAATCGTGTCTGTGAAATTGACATGAACATGGTGTAACTTGCAACTAGTTAAGTCGGCTCATTTCCTTTGACGTGATGTCTTTGAATTGGGATCAAAGAAAAATGCCGTTTGATGAATTGTTATCAAAAACGGACCATGGACATGTCGTCATGCACGTGGCTACATCAAACTTTCAAAAAATTTGTTGTGGAATAGCCTAGAATACATGGGTATGTTGCCTGTATTCGATCACTAGTCTGCCCATACCCACCTATCTACTTACCCAAACATATACTTATGTATACAGTGTACTGGCATATTACTACGTTTGTTGATAGCTTCAAATTCTAAGTATTATATAACACATATAACATATTCTGCTATACATTATTGAAATAATCGGAATCTGCACCTGAATCGGCCGATTGTGATCTCAAATAATCGGCAATCGGCGCACAGCTCTATTTGACAATCGGCTCATCACTAATCTTCTTACCAACATTTACTGATTATATATGTTCATAAATTGATAGAATTCCTGAGATTTCCGTATTATAATATATTTATGTAATTTCGGACCAATATTGAGGAATAATTCAGGCTCAGCTCACACCATTAACAATTTTATAAAAATGAGTTTTGACCTTTGACCTTGACATCAAGGTCATCTGGGTGAATTTAATGCTTGGGTCTCACTCTTGTAATGTACGCTGATATATATGCAATACAATGATGTGGAATGTGGTGGCATTTAGTGAGCATGTTAAATAGTTGAGACTTTATATTCATTTGTTCACGGAATTTTTGCAATTATTCAGATGAACAACTGACTTTTTGAGCTTCAATATGAAAAGTTCTCAAGATCTTTGTAGATTTTGTTATAAAGGTGACTAATATGGCCTATTTGAAGTCATATTTATGTAATTTTGATATGTATAAGTAATTTGTTGTCTTAAAAATGTTGTATCTCATACCGCCAGTTAAAAATTGAAATTTTGACCTTGACCTCAAGGTCACTTTCACGCTTGGGTCTCGCTCTTATATTGACCCCCATATCATGAACTATGTGTATACCAAGTTTCATGCTTTTATCCAATTTTGCACACTTTGGCCATTTTTGGGACCTTATAGCCTCTACTTTTGTAAAAAATGTGCATGAGGTTGTAAAAAATGTGCTCCCCGATACAAAACCCAATTTACAATAATAATATGCAAATGAATTGATGGATAAAATATCATAGTGAACAGTGGTGTCTTAATAATTTATTAAAACAAGGGTAGTGATTTTATTTTTATTTTGTCTCTTCACATCAGATGGGATTTGTGATGAAATAAAATAGTTGGGTAAAAATGCACATAATTTCTGCTTCACTTTCAGGCGATCACTCTCCATGTGAAAACGCGAGATCAAACAGGATGACACACTATGCACTTCCAATCAAGAGTTGCTGTTGGTTTTGGCATTCTTGCTGTGTGGTGTTGATGGATAATTTTTTAATTCTATTGAAGTCACAAACGTCACTGAAATGGAAAATATGATTTAAAAGAGATCACATCTAAAAGTAATTTAAGCAGTTCACTTTAATAACCTCTTCACCGCTGAATGATGTCATGTGCTGAGCCATTGGCCTTTGGCAGTGATGGCATACCCCACGGTGGCAAATTCAAACTAACAAAGTATGGTTGAGATATCTGCTCGATGAAAAAAAAACCCAACAATTTCATATAACCAAAGCTATATAACTCTAGAACGGGAAACATGAAATAAAGATTGAGCACTCAATTGATTGCCATCATACTAGTGAACATCCATACCAAATTTCATTGACATCCATCCGTTTACCGGTGGTGGAGATATGGACAAAAACCAACACTTCCAAATAAACAAAGATGAATAATTCTAGAAGGGAAAACCCCCCAAAAAAATACCAATTGAACACTCAATTGATTACCCTCATAGTTGTGAACATCCATACCAAATTTCACTGATATTCGTCAACCAATGGGTATACTGGATTGACCTCGTCCGTCCGGACATTTATCCGTCGGTTTTTACATCCATACGGGCAGATATCTCACAACTGGTTGTCGGATATGAATGAATTTTGGAATGGATGTTCACTACTATGTCATTCAACAGAGTGGAATGTTCAATTGAATGATAAAATGGGGTAAACTAGCCATTACATGTTATGGGGCGACATAATTAATTCGGTAGTTTTCCGGATTTTTCAGGTATTCCGTAATCTTATAGAAAGTGAAAATGTCAATTACCTTCCAGTAATGTGGAGTTTGTTTTTCTGTAATTATTGCCAGAGAAATCAGTAGACATTTTGATGAATTCGGTCGATATTACCAGTGAATTCAGTAGATATTACTGGTAAGGAGATTACTTACCCGATATTACCCTGTCCCAATTTCTGTATTATTAATCGAAGACCATGGAAAATGAAAGATTGTCGAAATTGGTTGGGCCTAATAATTTGTTAAATACTTTGTAATCCTGCCAGTAATACAATGGTTTTACCTTCAACTGTTTATAGCGTAGCATAGACAGATACTCTCTTCATTCACTATATTATGTTGTATTTCTCACGTTTTTCCATTGCATTATCTAATATACACATATTCTCAAAATAAGTGTCCCTCTTGACCGCGTTAGAAGTGCCGTGAGGCCGCATTGAAAAATGATCATCAATGCGGTTCTAGTGTTAACGCAACACAGTAGTAATGTCCAACGCAGTTGTAATTTCAATGCGGTCAAGTAAAGCTGCTTTCACATACATGCGTTTAACGCGTGTGTTTAGGTTATGCATGGCACGCAAACCTTTCACGTCATAAGTGTGTTGAACTATCTGTTAACTGTCCGTTTAACACAACCATTTGACACTCATGCAATAAATTTAGCTTCATTTGCTTGTTCAAAATGGTTTCATCGAAAGAAAAAAAAACCTTGTTTGTAGAGTCAATATCCCAAGCTGTTGTGGGTCAAGAAGAATTGGTCATGTAGAATAATCAAGTCTAATATGACAAAAGACACTTTTATTATTATGGTAGAGAAGCCAACTACAGTTCCATTGTACCATGGTAAATATCACTTTACCATGGTAGTAACAACTGTAACATAGAATAGTATCATAGTGGATATCAATTTAATGTGGTATTACCGTAGTAGTCAGTAGTCCCATACTATCATAGTAGTACCGTGGTACAGTACCGTAGTCGAGTTTCATGGTACCATAAATTACTTCGGCATCTTCAACTGATGAGCAAATACAAATCTACTGCAATGCCAACTTTCGGAGAATAGCAAATAAACTGATATTTAAATGACATCACTCGGAATTCCCCCATCAAGTTACGCATGATTTACTGATTTTTAAAAATAAGCAGATATCTTTTTACGAAGTTATGTGAATGATCCAGTGCTGACTCTGCTGTTTGAAACAATGCATTTTACGTCTGCCGAAAGCATCCGGAAGACACATGTATGTGAAAGCAGCTTTAGCCGTCAATGCAATATAACGCAGTCGGTGTAACCATCAACGCGAAACAAAATGTGGTTGAGATAACCACCAACACAACATAACACGGTGTAGGTGGTCGTAAACAAAATGCCTTGGATTCCACCAGCGGGGACATCTTTATGAGGCACGTTTATCCGTCGAGCGATATGACGGCCAGATACATTGTCATTCAATTTTTTTTATCTGTCTTGTTGGCTTATAAAATGCATTAGTTTATTAAGAAACTGGCCATAGTTTCGTTTTATTTTTGAGTAAGATCTTCCTCATTTGGTTGAGGTCCTCATCTAATTTCAAGTCGCTCAAGTAGCTTAATACGTACAGCGTGCTAAAAATACCTAGAAAAGGCAACCACATGCTCTATATTATACTTGGCGATTTTGGAGTTATACATGTACGCGTTCGTAAATATACATCAATATTTAACAAATTTGGGATGATTTGCATAGTTTTATTCACAAACAATTTTTCAAATGTCATTGTGATTATAAAACAATTAAACAGTGATTTATTCAGGACCTATTTTCTGTAACATTGTGCAATCACGCAGAGCTACCTCATATGCTCCTAGAATCTTTTAACTTTCAGTTCCAATGTAAATTTGCTGAGTTCACGTTTTGTGAACAAATTGTATTTCTGCTGAATATGATAACAAATAACATTTCCATTGCAAGAACATTGCTCAGGTACCAGTAGTTATGTTAAAAAATCAACACATTTTATACTAGCAGTCAATCTATGAAAATGCGGACATATATGCACCTAGCTACCTGGAGTTTTTAGGTCAACAAATCGGAAACTCACGTTATTTTGTTTGCCTAATCTTGTCAAACATTTTGTATTATCTATTATTAAACTAGTGCATTTATATGCAACATATAACATGTTTCTAACTCCTATCCTGACATCGTTATTTTGTATTGTAAGCTTTACACAAAATATCCCATCGAGAGCCCCGGCCCTTTTATATGATCAAGCGACAAGCACGTGTTCATTGCCACGGAGTCAAAGGCTGTGAAATAGGTGGAAAGGAAGATTACATACAATGTAGCAACCAATAATTGTCAATAATTATCACCAATGCAAAAATACACATCAATTAAAATAGTACACATTTAGGATACTTTCTTGTTCATGTATATATATTAACTAACATTATGGGGGGTGTAGAATACGCAAACTGATGAACAGAGCTGAGTCTCAGATTACAGTGTTTTCGCGATTTGAAATTGAACATGTATGAAACCGAAAATGCATACATCTTTGTCAGTTTTGCCCGATCGGTCATGGAAGTACACATTGAGTAATTGTTTCCTTTTACCAGGTTCTGGTTTTGCCCAAAAAAAAATTCTGTAGCATGATGTTACAACAAAGAGAGTTCATATACTTTAATGAACAAACGTCATAAAAAAACAGAAATTTTCCAGATATTTTAAAGTTTTCGCACACACACTCGTTTTTCATACAATATATTAAATAAACACTATTTTTTTTTCATGCTGAAGAATATCAGGACTTGATTCTTCTGACTTTAATTAGTCTTTCATCCGCATAATTATATACATGCATAAAGTTCATAAAAATATTATTCTAATTGAGCACTGACTTGTGTTGCTACATTGTCTCATCTTTTGAAGTTAATACTAATTTAGGTCAAAGGCCATTCTGCATCAGTAGCTTTCTGGGGCAATATATTATATTACAATGTAGCAATTTTGTATAGATTGACATTCCAAATTTCTTCCTAACAATGCACAGGTGTGTCTTCCTTTGATAGTGTGTCAGGCATCCGGGCGGTGATGCTAGTATTTTGTGGACATTACATGACCGTGTTGACTCCTAAGGTAACGCATTAAACTTCAATAACGTACCTTCAATGATTTAAGAACACATCAATTGCGTTGCGGTGACATTCCGACCGCGATGTAAACGGCTGAGGACTGAGTTAAAAGGGACACTTATTTTGAGAATATGTGTAATTTTAAAATCAAGTTGGTACTCATAATATTACATTCATGGCTTTCCATACAATCGGAAAGTTCGCCAATTTCTATCGCGTCAAAGGATACAAAGTATAAATTAAGTTACTTCTATGTTCGTATTATTTCACAATCTATTCGTGCTATGCAAAAATAATTCATTTCATTTAACTAACTAGTTTTCATGTTGGCAATCGCTGTTGCACGATTGGTGGATTCTTCCGTAGCCCAGGCCATAGCTTTCAACTGCACTTGTCAAGCATTGGGCTGACTTTGTGTGACAATTGAACATACCTCATTCTGCTCTCAGGTTCAAGGGAGTTGGTTGGAAATTCCAAGGTGACACTATGTCTATATTCTGGACAAATATCTGATTTGTTTGTGGTTAAGCTCACAAAATACTGTCGGACATAACATCAGATTCAAATACAAACGGACATTGGGTCAATTGGGACAATGTCCAATGACCGCCAGTTAAATCCAGGTAAGAAAATATCATTCACATTGTTCAAGAAATCAAACATCAGTCCTTCGATTTTGAAAAACGCTGATTTTGGATCCAGGCACACAATTTTGCTTTGGTGTACCTAACGGGAAATATAAGTTATAACCGAAATATAAGTTATAACCGATGCATGTGCATGTATATAATAGTTTAATAGACTCAAATAACATTGCTTTGTGCGATTTTAATAAAATAAATCTTCAAACAAAATGTTCATTGTTGGTTTACTTCAACAAAATGTTCCTTCCTGTGATCGTTTTGTACACCGCTGACTCAAGGGAATATATCCCTGGTCAATGGTGAATTGGTAATCCGTACCGTTTACACTTTCCTGTTTCGTAAGGAGTAGGACGGGTGTCTGTTCAATAGTAACTCGGAACTATTACCACATGCTTAGGCCAAAAAAAAAAGATGCTATGTTTCCGTACATCGACCGACCCTAAAAATAACCCGCGGACACTAATCTTTTTATGGATATTTTGAGAAAAAGCCGAAATTTAAAAAATGCTCATAAATATTGATCATTAGTGTGCAAAACACATGGTTTCGAACATATGCCTGTGAAAAATTACCATGAAGTGACAGTTGTCTCAAAAGCTCCAGGTGTGTGATGGGTTGTGGATTGATGGGCATGAATTTTGCAATTTTAATTTCATGAGAGTGGATCTCATGCCTGCTTTACCTGTATGCCTTGTTTGGGACTTATGGAACATACTCATGGGTTCCAAATAAACATGCACGCATTTATTATTTTCTTGGAAAATTTCCCCCAGGCTGCACAGTGCTTATTTGAGTCTGTAATTTTATTAATTTTGATGCTATGAAAATTGAAATCATCACAAACTCAAGATTTCTATATGATTCTGATACCAAATTGATGAGCTTATAATTTTATGCATGTACATATTCAAATATATGGCGTACATGTGAACATTTAAATATTGAATAAAACACTACATGACACAAACTATGTTGATTCATATGCTTGACCTACTAGTACATGTACTTTAGATTTTTTAACTATAGTTGATGTTTTGCTCAGAGTTTCCACTGTGCTATTATTTGGGTCTGCACTGTTATTAACTTTCAATGGAATTTTTCCCCTGCACTATTATTTGGGCCTGCACTTTCATTTGGAGCCCGAGAGTACCGGTAGGAGCACTATCAACAGACATGGTGTGTGTATCTATATATATATACATGTATAGAGGTTATCACCACATATGTTAGGGGTACAGCTACCGTTTCCAAAAACCAGGCATGCTAGGTTGGATGTACTGGCTATCTCCAGACAATGGGATGTAGTCATCACAATATAAGTACGGTATAATGGTGGTATTATGGATAAAATTCTTATAAACGTTAGTGACATCAATTTCGTACCATGTTTATAGCCAAATGTATGAAAATGTGGTATGTGAATAATAAATAACATACTTAAGCATGAAGTAAGCTTGATCTTTCATCAATCTTAATGTCTATTTCCACTGTGTTTATCAAGTTATACTTTCCCCACAACACAAGTTGGCATTTTATGTCACTTCAGTCGAAGTAATTCAATATTTCAGCAACTGGATAAAAAATATCAAAATAAAATAAAAAATAAAAATTTCCCTACCTACCTACCCTAATTTTTTCACTCCGTTATCGGAAACATACAATCTTTTTTTTTTTGGCCTTACCTGTATTGAGCGATGACGAAATATATTTGACTGTTTTGACAACGTTGTCTCTTTGATTCTATTGATGATCTCTTTGATTGTCTGCGGCATACTCCCATTGCACTCACAGTACACACAGACCCCATAATAAATAAATTCCTAGTTTATCATAAACTTTTTGTTTTAAAATGGGGGGGGGGGGGGGAATTTTATTTATTATTCCAAATGACCATTTTTACCAATTTACATGTTCCTAAAATGGGAGGACTCGCGTGTTACATGTGTCAGTGATTGCTTGCAAAACCAGTCAATGGGAAAAAAGATCAACAATATACACATGTGGAGTGCCCACTGAAGGTGGAAGTCATTTGATGCCATTATGAATATTGTCAACCTTAGTGTCAATTGCATGTCGCCATAAAACCTTGGCACCCACGATATGGTACATGTATATGCAACTAATAACTTCAGACTTGACTCAAGAACATAATTTTATTTATTTGAAATATGAACTGGTAATTGGGCATGAACATATGCAATATTAAATATAATACAAATGTCAATGTATGTGACTTGGTCAATGTACATGTATGTCACTAGAGGCCTTTTGCCAATAGATACGGACACAGATAGGGGGTTACATGTGTATGTGCCAGTAAGGGGGAAAACAAGTTTACTGATTACTGACAAATATAACTGGCATAGATGGATCATGTGATTCATGTCCTACTGAGGACTCTATCAAGAAAATCAGGTCTACAGTCTTGAAGCTTTCCATGGTAGAGCAATAAATTATCGGTGTCGTTCAAGCAGATTATTTATATGCATGCAAATAGGGTATTGATCAAAGTTCGGGTAATTGTTTTCAAAACCATATTACTTTTAATACATAGACACCAAGTATCAAATGGACACTCAGTTCCATTTACATGTATGTGGTTGATCATACTATCCTATCTGTATCCAGACGTTTAGAATCGATGTGACCGATTCAACGGGTGCAGTCCCATCAAGTTCTCCACCGCTAAATTTGTGGAAAACCTCTGATAATGTCATTTCATCCGGCAGTGGGCACCCATACCACTCTTTTACAGTTTTTAAGTTGTTCGTGCATTGCAAACACGCAAATACCATTTTGAATTTATATAAACATGAACATTTAATTGCGTCGATAATTCAAAATAGGGTGATATTAAAAAACGAAAAAACGTACTGCGCTTTTTCGTACCGTACTTTCGCGAACCGCTCTTTTCTGATGCGATTTTTATCGGCGTCCCTCTGTATTTAAAGAAACCCCATAATAAAAAAAAATGGGGCGGCACCAAAATATAGGGGCAGGCGCTGGTGATAGGAATTTTTTTATTATGGCCTAATGGGTTAAACAAGACAGTCAATGACTGTGGGGTCGCTCACCAGACTGCAAAGACTGATAAGACTGGGACTCTGGAGACCAAAACAGTCAGCACTTTTCATAATCACTTTAAAAGAAGTAGATTTAAACAGGATATGTGGCTAGAGAGACTTCAAGTATGTAGCTTGGTAAAAAACCACCTTGAAATTGCCAACTGTACACTACTGATCACCCCCCTCCTCCAGCTCAACAAGTCCCCTCCCGACCGGGATCCAGACTCCCAAGTCTTAGGTTGGAATTTCACAACCGACACCTCAAACTTTCTCAATTGTTGGAAATTTCCAATCTCACAAGCGCCTTTTTCTAAAACCATTTAAACATGTTTGAAGCCCAATTATCCATGGACCCAAAACACAATACTTGTATGTCAGACCAATCAGTCAGGTGGTTCCAAGGTAGATGTTTTAATGAATTTGGTATTTCTATGATTTTATTGGACACAAAAGTGTTAACTCCCCATAGACTGCCATTTCTTGACAGGTTGACCTCATTTTAACAAATCTGTATCTCAGTCACTAAAGGATCTTCCTGATTCCTCCATACTATATGTAAGCTAAATAGTCCAAAATCCCTTGAGAAGACATTTTAAGAATTACTATAGAGACATATAGTTATGTCCCTGGTCCCACCCTATTTAACCGGGTGACCCCATCTGAATAAATTTGAATCCCAGACACCAAAGAACCCTTCATACATATCATAAATATCAGTTAAATAGACCTGATAGTCCTTGTGAAGGAAGCATATTAAGAGGGAAACTGTCCTTCGCTTGGCCCCTATTTGACCAGGTGACCCCATTAAAAAAATCTGAATTGCAGTCAAGGAAGAACATTCCATTCTATATAAGCCAACTAGTTCTTGCAAACATATTTTAAGAATTACTATGTAGTGAAATAGTTAAGTCTCTTGCTCTGGCCTTATTTGACTTTGTGATCCCATTTTCACAAATCTGATAAGGATAAAAATTAAGTTCCCCAGTTGAAGTTGGTGATATTCACCCATTGGGCACCTCATTTATGAATTTTATCTTCTGCAAATTAGGGGATATAGAAACTTCCTAGAAGGGAAATTTAACTAACAACAATGTAAATTTGATACTATAGATACTTCCCAGAAGATGAGGCCTAAGCAGAATGAGGTCACCAGAGGGTGAATTTGGTGATGCTAGCCTGCTGTGCCGGATAGCATCACAAAAAGCGTGTCTGTTCCTACATTGTGTATGCCTGGCCTCAAGCAACACAATGTATTATACAACAAGCCTTGAAATAGTGTGATAGTGTGTCTGTCATTTGCAGAGTGAGGTCCCCAGAGGGTGAATTTAGTGACGCTAAATTCACCCTCTGGGGACCTCATTCTGATAAAGTCCTCAACTGCTATGGAAGACCTAGAATAAAATTGAATTTCCCCAGTTGAAGTTGGTGATGTTCACCCATTGGGCCCCTCAATTATGAATTTTATCTTCTGCAAATTAGGGGATATAGAAACTTCCTAGAAGGGAAATTTAACTAACAACAATGTAAATTTGATACTATAGATACTTCCCCGAAGATGAGGCCTAAGCAGAATGGGGTCCCCAAATGGTGAATTTGGTGATGCTAGCCTTGAATCAAGCTTTGAAATAGTCTGTCTGTTATTTGCAGAATGAGGTACCCAGAGGGTGAATTTAGTGAGGCTATCCTGCACAGCGGGCTAGTATCACTAAATTCACCCTCTGGGGACCTCATTCTGATAAGGCCCTCAACTGCTATGGAAGACCTAGAATAAGATTGAAGTTCCCCAGTTGAAATTGGTGATGTTCACCCATTGGGCACCTCAATCATGAATTTTATCTTCTGCAAATTAAGGGATACAGAAACTTCCTAGAAGGGAAATTTAACTAACAACAATGTAAATTTGATACTATAGATGCTTCCCAGAAGATGAGGCCTAAGCAGAATGAGATATTGAGACTCTAGATACTTCCCAGAAGATGAGGCCTAAGCGGAATAAGGTTATCAGAGGGTGTATTTGGTTATGCTAGCCTGCTGTGTAGGATAGCGTCACTAAATTCACCCTCTGGGAACCTCATTCTCCAAATGCCAGGCACTCTGAGAAAATGAAATTAATCTGATTTTAATGACCACTGAGTGATAATGTAAACAACAAGGGTGCTTCATTGATAACACCATTAATCTCATTTAAATTATGGATGACATGAATACACTCCCTGGGGACTCTGCCTAAGGCTGCAGAAGCTATCTTTATCTCTCTATCTGCCTTGCCATGTGTCTATCAGTTCATAGGAGAGTTGCCTTGTAATGGGAATTTAACAAAAAACAAACTTTATTTACCTGTGAGTTAGGATATGAGATAGGGTGGAATGCTGTTGGTTGGGGGCAGGGTGGGGTTCTGGGTCATGTGGGGGGGGGGGGGGGGGGGGTGATATTTTTTTTGTATGTTAAATTGATCAAGGAATTCCTGAATTTTTAATTATTTTTTGGGGAATTATGGCCCTGGCTCCACCATTATTTGACCCAGTGACCCCATTTGAACAAATCTGAACCCCAGTCATTCAATGACCCCACATACCAAATATAAACTAAATCGGCATAATGGTTGTTGACAAGAAGTCGTTATAAGAATTACCAAGGAGGAATATAGTTATGGCCCTGGTTTCACAACTGTTTGACACAGTGACCTCATTTGAACAAATCTTAATGACAGTCACCGAGGGAACATCCACACCAAATATGATCAAAATGCAAAAATGTTATTTTTTGGTTTTTAGAGTTATGTCCCTGGCTCTGCCCCTAATTGACCCAGTGACCCAATTTGAACAAATCTGATTCCCAGTCACCCAAGGTCCCTCAGTACCAAATATAAGCTAATTCGGGCAAATATTTTTGTAGAAGAAGTCATTGTAAGAATTACTATGAGTTATGGCCCTGGTTTCTCAACTAATTGACCGGGTGACCTCATTTGAACAAATCTGAACACCAGTCACCCAAGGGCCCTCCATACCAAATATTAGCTAAATAGGCACAATGGTTATGGACAAGAAGTCGTTGTAAGAATTACTGTGGAGGAATAGAGTTATGGCCCTGGTTTCGCAACTATTTGACCCAGTGACCTCATTTGAACAAATCTGAATGAGAGTCACCTAGGGAACATCCACACCAAATATGAACCAATTCGGTCTTCCGGTTTCAGAGGAGAAGATGTTCAAAGAATTGTTGACGGACGGACGGATGGACGGACGGACGGACGGACGGACGAGGAGTGATGACTATAGCTCCACCGGAGACTTCGTCTCAGGTGAGCTAAAAAAACACTCCAGTGTATAACCTTTGATGCTATGACTTCTACGACGATCGTTCTTATCCCAACCATTACTGTTTTGCATTTTATTAAATCATTAAGAAAACTTAACCAATATCATGGGGTGCACAACTTTTTGAGTGATACTTTTCAATTCCAGACGCACACTATGGCGCGCCAGAGCAATTGTGCGCCTCAAAATCGAAGGACTGAAACGTGGTACTAGTAACTTACACATTTCTCAGCATCCAATCCATCTTTGAAATAAATCATGTCATATTTAGTACTGCCTTCTTCAATCGGTCTTACTACTATAATCAAGGCCTCTGGGTCCATGGTTTCACCTATAAAAAAATTAAATGTTTAGTGATGAAACGGTTATCAGCAATGGCAACGGCTTATGGTCAAATGATACCCTGATCAGGGTTTCCGCCAAGGTTAAAATGTGGTCCGAAGAACCTAGGATAGGGCCATGATTTTGGCCCATCATATGCAGATTTTGAAATTCCAACCAAGTAACACCTGGTTACATGCTATATACATAATATTTAGATATTTCACTGAATTTATCATCTACTACTATGAACAGAAGACAACCCTGTTAACAATATACATGTGCATGTCATGGTAAAATCATATCAATCTAATCAGGGTTTGGGCTGTCACTTGCCAATGGGAAAACATATTTTCATTTGGCAAAACAAAATTTCATTTGGCAAACATTTTGACAAAACGGTAATATCTTTCTGTATATATCAACTGACATCAAAAAGTTAATCAACCTCGGTTAAAATATGGCAGTCAGTAAATATAATGTGCTGTATTTATTTCATTGAGGCTGGTGTAAATAAATTGTTTGTAATAGGTTCTCAAGGTAGACACTTTGCATGAAACAGCAAAAGGTAATTAGCAAAATTGTTTATACAGTTAATCCCCTTTGTGTGCTTTGTAGCCAACTAAAACAGAAGACAAAATAATATGTATGCAATGATTGCTGTGATGACAGATACTTAAAGTTTGACAACTGTCTTAGAAACATTAAATGTAATTTCTGGTGTCGCTTAAGATATTTATTGTTACTTTGATTTTTGGCAAGAGAAAATTTGGATCCAGCGGCAACAATTATTCTAATCCTAATTGCTGAATTACTATTTATGAAATGTCAACTGGACTATTTTATCAAAGTTAATATTCAGGGCACGTGATTATGCATTCCTATTTAAATCCATAATTTTCTAACAGAATTATATGTATGGATTAACAGATCATTGATTTATTGTCCAGTAAATACCAGATGATAGCCCAAAAATATATCAAATTCATGGTCAACTTTGTCTGCGCACATGCCACAGGTTTTCCAGCAACTTGTTGGCCACATGGTCTTTTTCGGGAAAGTCAATGTCTGCCAACCAGCTTCAATAGATTATCATATGATATGAATCTCAGAAGTATAAGTCCAGAAGCAAAGGGCCAATTGTAGGGGTAAGTAACAACTCTCTGTTAAAAGTTTTTTCCTCAGCAGATTGTGATTCCGGATGGCATGTGCTTCAATTTTTGGGGGTATGTGGGGTTCACACCCTTGAGCATTTCATAGAATCCGAGATGGCATCCAACATGTTACAAAATATGAAATAAGTCAGTTTGATCCATTTTGTTGGGAGACAATATCTTATATAATGTATACATTATTGGGAAGCTATTACATTCTACTACATTATACAGGAAAAATTGGTTCTACAATAGCCAGATGGCTGCCAAAATAGTGACCGGAATTGGAAAATAGAAACATTTTCACTCATATCTTCTAAATCCATTTCCAGTGACTTGGGCAGTGAGATTTGTTGTTCATTTGTTTTCAGCTACTTAAAATCCCTTATTTTTTTTTAAATAACGCAGTATATCTCATCGAAAACTCGATTTGGTTTCTAGACATATTTTAATATGAAATGAACAGATCTGAAGAAGTTAATCCAGTGGATGTATTACCAACAAAATGCAATCTCATTATGACCAGAAATGGTTACTAATGGTGGCAGTCAAAATGGCGGCAAATTTATAGAAAATTATGCTTCTCCTTATTCATTTAGATGTTCTAGAGGTGTTAGAATCATTGTCTTTGGCATAGGTGGGGAGGGAACCAAAACAGCATTATAGCTTTCTGCTTCTTTCGACAAGGTTTTGTGTGTTTGTGTCCCTGAAGTTTTATAAGGCTCTCCAAAGTATTATCTGCACTAGAGCAAGTCAAATGTTTGTCAACAAATGATATTTCTTCATCAATATTGTTTTTGTCATATATAGGAACACCATCTATCCAAATCAATGAATGTATGTGGCCACTACCTCGATTTTGGAACTCTGTTCTTGGATACCTTTCGGTCACTTTACCAATTTGTGTGTGAGAGTACTTTTGAGAACAGTACTGATGAATTCTTGGGACTCATGTTATCAAATTAATGAGCACATGTTATTTATAGGATCTTTTTGAATGAGTTTTGTTTTATCTTCCCAAGTCATTTTGTCAAAATCATTATCTACTATATATTTTGAGAACTACGTAAATATATGTGTTTTGGAGAAGCTCTGAGCACTCATTCTCCACTCCCAATCATCAAGATCACCGTCCTCGGCACTGCGGGGGTTAAGGCAGTCACGCTCTTTATATTGACCAAATTTGGCATTGTTAACCGAGTAACGCTCTTTATTGCCATCGGCGTTGCTAAATGGTCACCTATGAGTACGAAACTACGGATGCAAAATGCACCGGAACGGCGGAATGCATTTATCTTGATTAAAAAGGCAGAATTAACTCATTGGAAAACAACAAATGCGTGTCGTGTGATTCTTATGTCTGTCGTTCCTAGGAACGGGGGAGATTTTCATCGAATCATACCTCTTTTTTTAGGGTAGCCGTTTCTCTTGATTAAAAAGGCAGAATTAACTCATTGAAAAACAAAAAATGCGTGTCGTGTGATTCTTATGTCTGTCGTTCTTAGGAAGGGGGAGAATTTCATCGGGTCAGTTTTTCCACCCTAGGGACGGGTACCATCATTTAATCATACCTCTTTTAGGGACGGGTACCATAATTTCTCTTGATTAGAAAGGCAGAATTAACTCATTGAAAAACAAAAAATTAAATTAAAAATGTCATGTTTCTGACCAACCACGGCAGTGGCGGGCTAACCTGCTAGTCTATTATATATTTTTGAACTTCTGTCTGTCTGTATGCATGTATACATGTGTTATAGATTTGGTATGTGCATGTCCAATTTCTCATGCATCTTTTGCTCTTGACCTAGCTCATATAGGCATGTTTCTGGACCGATCGAACAATAGTTTGCCCAGATGCTGTATATTCTGCCCAGACGGAGGTGATCACAAAGAAATCCCTAAATAGCCCAGACGAAGTCTGGCACATGAGCTAGTCATTAATAATTTTTTCCACCAAAGTTCAAATAAAGTCTTCAATAAACGTTTCCCATGAGTATCAGCAGCACTTAGTGACACGAATCATGTAGGTAAGCCTAATTGTCTTCTCATGGCAAACTCTACTTTCATTTTAGCTTCAAGATATGCTGGTGAGTTTCTTAACTGTTTGAATATGTGGTAACCTACATCTAATTGGACTCGGTCATGAACATTTTTTTATTTCTAATTTGAGCAGCTGTAAATTTGTTTCCTTTAGTTTCACATTTTCTCATTGAAACCCTGAACTTTATCACTTGCCTGTTTCTTTTTTAACTTTTAAAGTTTGAAAATATATTTGGTACACATTGAGCAGCTCGTCTATCAGCACTTCTTAATTACCATTTGACAATGTCGCTGTAATGAACTTGTTCAAGACTCTCAAGAGTTTTCTATTCATGTTTGACCACAGAATATTGTTGGAAAGCAAAGAGTTTCAGCATTTGTATCTTGATAAAGACTAACTGGGTGTTGTCCCTCACCAGGAGCAAACCTCATCACATTTGTTAGCCATGCAAATATCTTTGATAAGTGTATATGGATTACCAGCATATGTTTTGGCAGTTTCAATCTCACTGAAGTGGTCATAATCAGAGTCATTTGAATTGTCTTCTTTGTTGTGTGAGGTCCGACTTTTAGTGTTATTAGTTTGTGGTGTAGTGGTATTTGCTGCTGTAAGTAAGTTCATCAAAACTATCTCCTCATTGTTGTTTATATTACTGATTCAGTCTTTATTGATATTTCAGAATCTTTGTAAAGGTTAATTGCTGTTTTACATGAGCCATTGCAATGCACTATTATAAAGTACTGCAAGAGGTCGAACATTTTCAGTATAATCACTTTTTTGTTGGAAATTCTCTTTTTACGTTTGACAGGCACTGTGAAATGTTCATCAAGTGGTCTTGGAAGGGAATTTACAGTTGGTTGTATATCAACTGGTACATTGACAACATTTCCTTTTAATGAGTATTGTCTCCCAGAGAGAAGTTCACTAATTTGCATAAATGGTATATGTGGACAAACCAATCTTTCCTCAAGAGCTGTAAGGTTCATTTCATCAAGTATTTCAACCCACTTCATCCCATTAGTAAGTTAAACAAAAATATAGTAACTGATAATTTTGGAACTTTATTCTTTTTTAGGGATTTCAAATATGTGTGACATATCCATTCAAGATTATCGTGTGATTTAAGACCAGAAAATATTGTCAGGTGTGGTTTAAAAGGCAACTGTTATAAAATGTCTCATCATTTCAATGTCATATGGCTAGTTTGGTGTGAATAGGGTAATAAGGTTCAAATATAACATCCAACAAAAAATTAGATATAATTTGATCAATAAACATGTTTTTAGCGTCTTTTACAAATCAATGAGTCACGTGACAGCAAAATCCGTGACGTCAACGTGGGATATCCCCGCAAACGTGCTGTTTAAAAAAAAAAAAGCCAAGTTCTCTGCACATTTTCGCGTCAGAAAATTACCCTGAACATGAAAACGGCGATGATATACGGGCTGTGGAGGATCCTGCATCTGTAGCAGATACTGAAGATAGACGGCTGTCTAAGATAGTCGCGAGGACAGCGAGACCTGAAATTCACTGAGTCACAGTGTCAACAATCATTGAATCGATCAAATTATCAATATCATTCATTGTTGACGACGATTATCATGATAATTGATTGTTATTCTACAAATGAAGAATCTATATCTAATTCTTAAAAAAAAAAACATTCTAAGAAGACATAAGGAAAATAAAGCAAACAAATTTGAGGACTATCAGTATAACTCATTCACTGTCAGTGTTACTGTGACTGTTCCCAGTGTGGCAGGGAGTGTCTGTCAAAATCTGGTGGAGAACTTAGGTGTGTAACAAGTACTAACAACACCGTCATAGAATTGTTTGATCTACTGCGTACTAGCACTGTACATTATGACGACTTCTTGGTTTAAACAGTATTTATTCATTGAACAATACAACATACATGTATCAGAATATAAGATCATGGACCGGATTCGACATCAAGCGTGTGTGCTTATGTGAGTCGTTTCCGGGATTCAGTTTTTATCCATCCCACCCAGCGAGAAAGCGACTGTCTGATTTATATAATATTGTGTCGTACGATATACTATCCTTAATCCAGATATTGCTGTCGTATACTATCCTTAATCCAGATATTACTGTCATTTCATGTAGCCGATTATTACTCTCGCGAAGTGGGGTGGGTATATGTACGTCAGGTAATGGCATTGTGTAATTGTGTATAGGGCATAAAGAACAAATGTGTATAGATAATGATGGTGTATCTCTTTCCTATGTTTTCTGTATAGATTCAGAGATGTACATGTAGAATAATACTTTGTGTCTTTCCACTTCTTTTCATTAACGTGTTATTACATAAGGTATATATATTAAATACATATATAAGTGAGATATAAGAGGGTCTTTTGAGTCTATTTTTAAAGGAAATAATAATAATGTATCATGTTCGAAATGCTGCTGACAATGTTGATGGGAAGATATAGATCATCAGTAATGGTAATGGAACTACGGTATAAGTCTAAGTTGAGAATAGGAAAGAAATGAGCTTAGAGTAGTAAATTGGGTTAAGCCCAATTTACTACTCTAAGCTCATTACAAATTACATGTGGCCAGAACAATTTTACTGACTGTTCTTCCAGATATCATGGATATGTAGGAGTAAACATGTTTTGTTCCAATCTGCCCTTGAATATCTCTGATGTAGGTTGGGCGTGAGGTTACACATTTTATGCCATTCTATTCATCACTGCCTACGCAATTTTCCAGGTGTTGGGGTGTTGAAAGAGAGATCGTTTTATGGAAAAAATACTTGCTATTTCAATCAAACCTATTGTATGTTCATCCCCTCTTATTTCTATTCATAGATGATCAGTATTTTTCAGTGACAACTTGTCCATATTTCTAAATCACTAAATTGTATTGTGGTGTAACTGAAGTCACATATTTCCGACCTATTTCGTTTCAATCCCGGAACGTTTGAATTAGCAGAATTGATTACCTGCAAACTTTCAGCAAGCTATCACATAATCCTTTATATAATACATGTATGCACATCAGATGATCAGAAATGTGTGTTTAATATTTGCACACAGTGCGAGTTGTTTCTATCTATCACAGTAGTATTTTTGCTACTTGGTCGGTAACATCAAAGAGCCTGACGTAAATAGTTGCACAGAGTTGAATCGCGTGAAAGACTGAGGTGTTTGGTTGGTGACACAGTGACGCACTTTGTGTATCATTGTAACAGACAGTTGTTTATTTAAAGCAGGTTAAACTCTGTGAATACTATGCATTTTATATTGGATAATGATTTCTTCTGGTCAATGTTGATGGGAATGATGACGCTAATATCCAGGACTGATTACGGAATATGGACTGTCATTTTCCCGCCAAAACGCACATGCTTTTCACTGCTTAATTTTGTCGCGGACAGAGTTTTCTTTCAAGCATGGTTTGCGCCCAATTCCGCAAAGGAATTTAAGGGAGCTATCGGTATAATACACTGTTTTAAAATACAAAGCCCACAAAGTCGTGGGGATTTCCGTAGTGACTCGTTAGGGTATAGTTTGATTTATGCCACTGCGTAGCATGGCCGACTGGGTTGTCTTATTTATATCTAGAATGTGCGATCGCATATATACACCGTCCTACACATGCATCAGTTGTGTATGCGATGGGTGATTAGTTCTGCTGTTGGTATTGGAACAAGACAGTCAAAGACTGTGGGGTCGCTCACCAGACTGCAAAGACTGATAAGACTGGGACTTTGGAGACCACAACAGTTAGAACTTTTCATAATCACTTTAAAAAAGTAGATCTAAACAGGATATGTAGATAGAGAGGCTTCATGTACCAACTGTACGCTACTAGATGTTTTAATGAATTTTGTATTTTAATGATTTTATTAGACACAAAAGTGTTAAGTCCCCATAGCCCCGTCATTTCTTAACAGGTTGCCTTATGTTAAAAAATCTGAATCTCAGTCACTAAAGGATCCTCCATACTATATGTAAGCTAAATAGTCCAACCTCTCTTGAGAAAACATTTAAGTATTACTATAGAGGCATACAGTTATGTCTCGGGTCCCACCCTATATCTGATGGTAGATGAGAAGAAGTCGTTTTTAAGAATTACCATGGAGGGCAAGAGTTATGGCCCTGGCTTCACAACCATTTGAAAGAGTGACCTCATTTGAACAAATCTGAATGTGAATCACCTAGGGAAAATCCACACCAAATATGAACCCATTCAGTCTTATGATCTAGAGAAGATGTTCACAGAATTGTTGACAGATTGATGGACGGACAGAAAGATGAACAGGTGACAGATGAGAAGTGATGACTATAGCTTCGTCTCGGTGAGCTCAAAAATTACATTTCATTGAACAAATCTGTACATCACCTCCCCAACACTGTGGGGACATCCCTGCAAGAATATGACATTATCTTATTATACCAGTAGCGTACAGCATAGATACAGGTAGTATGGGTGGGGTCTCTGCCCCTATTTGAACAAACATGAATCCCCATCTCTGATATCTATTCATCTTATAATTATAAACATTCGCTTTTAAGAGTTGAAGTTAATTGATTTTCCAAAAAGGCCCCCATTGGAACAGATCTAAACATGCCACCCAAGGACCCTGCATACACAAATATAAGCTAAATAGACTTGATGGTTCTTGAGTAGTAATAGTTGTTAGAATTACTATGGAGGGAAAACGTTATGGCCCTGGCATCCCTCCTATTTGACCTGATGAACTTATTTGAATAAATCTGAATGTGAGTCACATACAGGTAGGGAATTCATATAGATCTCGAGAAGAAAACAATTGTTGATGGATGGATGGACAGAACAATGGATGGAAGGAAACTCCGACAGACCAACATATTTAATCCAATATACCCCCCACTTTTTTGTCCATAATAAGGTATAATGAGGTCACATAGCTAAAGTGGTTAAGAAAATAATATTGGAACAGCCAAGCGTGAATTTAGTGTGTCTGAGGTCCCAAAAGGGTGAATGTAGTGATGCTATTCTGTAAGGTAGGCTAGCATCACCAAATTCACCATCTGGGAACCAAATTTTACTTAGTCCTCAACTGCTATGGGAGACCTAGGGACAGACAGAAGTTCTCCAGCTGAAGTTGGTGACATTACTGACATATGACAGTATGCGCACCCATTTGACACCTCAATTATGCATTTTAAAATCTGAACAGAAGGGAAAAGAGCTGCTAAAACTGTCAATTTGAGACTCTAGATACTTCCCAGAAGATGAAGCCTAAGCAGAATGAGGTCCTCATAGGGTGTATTTGGCGATGCTAGCCTGCCGTGAAGGGTAGCATAATTAAATTCACCCTCTGGGAACCTCATTCTACAAATGCCAGACACACTTAAAGCTTTGAGAAAAGGAATTTAATCTGATATTAATGACCAGTGTATTGTAAACAATGATGGTGCTACTGACAACTTTAGAAAACAAATGTACAACACCATTAATCTCATTTCAATTATGAATGACATGAATACACTCCCTGGGGACTCTGGCTATAGCTACAGAAGTTCTCTTATCTATCTATCTGACCCTGATTATAAACAACATGTGTCATGTCTGTCAGTTCAGAGCAGAGATGGCTTGTAATGGGAATGCACAGATACTAGTATTAAAAGGAATTTACTGAACATTTTTTTACATCTGTCTGTTCATCTTTTCTCCCAAACCCCTGATTTCAACCAAATTTAGTGGGGAGACTAGAGGTACCTACCCCCCGAAGATGTAATGTCATAAGTTCTTCAAAATTATAATTAAATGTTTTTTATTTTATTTAAATAAAAAATATTTTATTTATTATTTTTTTTTTTTTATTATTAAAAATAAAATATATATATATTTTTTTTTTTTTTGGGTTAAATTGAGCAATAAGTTAAATCTGAAGAAAAAAAATATTTCTTCAGATTTATGTCCATAGCCCCACCCACATTTGACCCAGTGACCTCATTTGAACAAATCTGAACCACAGTCACCCAAGGTACCCTTATACCAAATATGAACCCATTCGGCCCGACAACTTCAGAAAAGAAGTCGTTTTAAGAATTACTATGTGGAAAAATAGTTATGGTCCTGACATCAAAACTATTTGACTTGGTGACCTCATTTGAACAAATCTGAATACCCGGTAAGAGTCACCTGGGGAACATCCACACCAAATATAAACCCAATTGATCTGATGGTTTCAGAGGAGAAGATGTTTAAAGAATTGTTGACGGACGGGCGGACGAGGACGAGGAGTGATGACTATAGCTCCACCGGACACACGGGCGGACAGGTTACTACAGACTTCTAAAAAATTAAAAATTGAGACCGGCAAGAAAATCTCAGCCAGGCAGGCTACCGGAAACAGAGACGTTTTTTTTGGCCTAAGTATAATACATCGTCGCCCTGTCTTGCGTCATCCGACAATAGACAAATACTATTTTTGCCTCCTTAAACAAGTCGTGATAGAAATTATTAGTCTTCTCGCGAACCAAGCAATTCAATTATCACCTATCACTGATAAACCAAGCAGTACCTGTAAATGACGAAATACATGTACCAAGCTGAAGTTTTCGCTATCGCCGCACTGTTTTATAGTTTTACGCTAGCTATGTCATCACGGAAAATTAGAAAATTCGCAGACTGATTCTGGTCTGTACGGACTATGTCCGGCGGCGATAACAATACAGAAAAACATTTTTTACAATCACCAATAAAAAAATTCCGGTCGGCGGGAAAAACGAGGGTCGGTTGGGCGAGGGCAAACAAACGTATTATTAAGGATGGCCTTGTAAAGCGATATTACACGGAACTGTGATGTCATAAAATCATATTACTCTGATTGGTGATGTCCTAAACCGATATTACTCGATTTAAGGCAAATTGAAGCGATATTCACCTACATGTAAGTACAAATGTAGTTTGATAACAAGCCATACAGGGCAAAAATGTCATATCTACACGTAATTAATAATATTCTAACAAATTTTGGACCGATATACCCTGTAGCCATCAGGCCAAAAAAAAAAATACCTGTGTTTCTGGTGACATGCAAGAAAAAAATAGGGGTGGGGTGGCTTTTAATTTTATTTTATTTTTTCATTTTATTTTCAACTTTGCTCAAAATAAATATGAATACCCCCCAGTCTGGCCCCAGATTGCTTCTCCTTGTTTTTAATGTACTATAAAATAATATGAAAGTGTCAATGACACTGTAGCTCAACTTTGGAAAGGGAATAATTTAATGTATTACAGTCAATGGAGCGATTAGGAATGTCTAATACTATACATGAAGAGAAAAGTAAAATCCAAGATGGCTGCTGGCGGCCATGTTTTCAGCCGAATGACCCCAAAATGAGTCGTTCCCATCTACATGTCATCGTTAACATCCATGACAAATTTTATGACGATCAGACTAAACGTACGACCTGTAGCCCATGCTAAAGAATTTAGTCACACAAAGAGTAAAATCCAAGATGGCTGCTGGCGGCCATGTTTTTTGGCCGAATGACACCAAAATTACTCGTTCCCATCTACATGTCAATATTAACATCCATGACAAATTTCATGATGATCAGACGAACAGTACGACCTGTGGCCTGTGCTAATGGATTAAATTTTGAAATCCAAGATGGCCACTGGTGGCCATGTTTTTTGTCAGAATGACCCCAAAATGACTCGTTCCCATCTACATTCCAATTTCAACAGCCATGACAAATTTTATGATGATCAGACTAAAGGTATGACCTGTAGCCCGTGCTAAAGGATTTAGACATACAAAGAGTAAAATCAAAGATGGCTGCTGGCGGCCATGTTTTTTGGCCAAATGACCCCATCTACATGTCATTATTAACATTCATGACAAATTTTATGATGATAAGACTAAAGGTACAACCTGTAGCCCGTGCTAAAGGATTTAGTCATACAAAGAGTAAAATCAAAGATGGCTGCTGGCGACCATGTTTTTTGGCCGAATGACCTCAAAATTACTCGTTCCCATCTGCATGTCATTTTTAACATCCATGACAAATTTTGTGATGATCAGACTAAAGGTACGAGCTGTAGCCCGTGCTAAAGAATTTAGTCATACAAAGAGTAAAATCCAAGATGGCTGCTGGCGGCCATGTTTTTTGGCCAAATGACACCAAAATTACTCGTTCCCATCTACATGTCAATATTAACATCCATGACAAATTTCATGATGATCAGACGAACAGTACAACCTGTGGCCTGTGCTAATGGATTAAATTTTGAAATCCAATATGGCCACTGGTGGCCATGTTTTTTGTCCGAACGACCCCAAAATGACTCGTTCCCATCTACATTCCAATTTCAACAGCCATGACAAATTGTATGATGATCAGACTAAAGGTACGACCTGTAGCCCGGGCTAAAGGATTTAGTCATACAAAGAGTAAAATCCAAGATGGCTGCTGGCGGCCATGTTTTTAGGCCGAATGACCCCAAAATGACTCGTTCCCATCTACATGTCATTATTAACATTCTTGACAAATTTTATGATGATCAGACTAAAAGTAGGACCTGTAGCCCGTGCTAAAGGATTTAGTCATACAAAGAGTAAAATCCAAGATGGCTGCTGGCGACCATGTTTTTTGGCTGAATGACCCCAATATTACTCGTTCCCATTTACATGTCATTGTTAACATCCATGACAAATTTTATGATCATCAGACTAAAGGTACGACCTGCAGCCCGTGCTAAAGAATTTAGTCATATAAAGAGTAAAATCCAAGATGGCTGCTGGCAGCCATGTTTTTTGGCCGAATGACCCCAAAATTACTCGTTCCCATCTACATATCAATATTATCATTCATGACAAATTTTATGATGATCAGACAAACAGTACGACCTGTGGCCCGTGCTAATGGATTAAATTTTGAAATCCAAGATGGCCGCTGGCGGCCATGTTTTTTGTCTGAATGACCCCAAAATGACTCGTTCCCATCTACATTCCAATTTCAACAGCCATGACAAATTTTATGATGATCAGACTAAAGGTACGACCTGTAGCCTGTGCTAAAGGATTTAGTCATACAAAGAGTAAAATCCAAGATGGCTGCCGACAGCCATGTTTTTTGGTCGAATGACCCCAAAAATGACTCGTTCCCATCTACATGTCATTATTAACATTCTTGACAAATTTTATGATGATCAGACTAAAAGTAGGACCTGTAGCCCGTGCTAAAGAATTTAGTCATACAAAGAGTAAAATCTAAGATGGCTGCCGGCGGCCATGTTTTTTGGCCGAATGACCTCAAAATTACTCGTTTCCATCTACATGTCAATATTAACATCCATGAAAAATTTCATGACAATAAGACAAACAGTACGGCCTGTAGCCCGTGCTAATGGATTGAATTTTGAAATCCAAAATGGCCACTGGCGGCCATGTTTTTCAGCCGAATGACCCCAAAATGACTCGTTCCCATCTACATGTCAATGTCAACATCCATGACAAATTTCATAATAATCGGACCAAAGGTACGAACTGTAGCCCGTGCTAAAGGAAATTGTTGACGAATCACGCACACACACACACACGCACGACGGATACCAAGCCATGGCAATAGCTCAAACTTTACAAAGTAAAGTTGAGCTAAAAACTAAGTACGTAATATTAGAATATAGAGTAATTCATTGATTTAATGAATAAAACATGAAAAAATAAGATTGATTCGGGTGTGACCTAAGTGAAGTGTGCTATAATTTGCAGTTTAACAGTTCATGCGATGTTAGGGCCCTGCGAACCTTAGATTTTAGGTCGAACCGAACCTTGAAACTGAATCATCGTTTCGGTTTCTAATCGAACCGAACCTCAAACCCAAACACCGATCATGTTGTTCTAGTAGACTCATGGACAACCAGAACAGTTAGTGGACATTATTATAGTAAAGTCAACGGTTATTTACTATAAGATAATTACATAATAAAGAATTATTTTATATTGGAGATTGGTATGTTGTTATTCGTCAGCGACTTTGGTTTCAAATCTACGCATTTTGTGTTCCGATCTTTTCTGTTTTTTTTTGCAAGTGACTTACGATTTTTTATCGGAAAAGTAATAAACATAGGGTCCCAAATAAGCACTGTGCAGGGGGAATTTTCTAAAGATTGTAAATAAATTAGGTACACATACGGCATATTATTATTGTAATGACGACACTCAGTAACTATCAACAGACAGCTAAATTGTAGCAAGACATCAAAGCACTCGACCGTCAATCTATTTTAAACTGTGACAACACACTACAAAGATCAAAGAGTGCAGACATCGTGCTGTAGCAATTTAAGTGTCACACAGTCACAAGATAAAGAGCAACGGGTAACATAATCATGTCAATCATTTGTGCTGATAAACAAGGACCACACCCTCTCCTCAATGTGATTGGTTGAATCCAGTTGTAGACACTGAAGTGCTGCCCAGAAATATCTGTTTCAGCCAGATTACGGAATTGTTTTGTTCGTTTATGTATTCATCCATAATCATAACTTGTCTTGTTAGTCAGGTATAACCACATGTCTATTAGTATAATAATGGGGAATAAAACAAATTTTTACGACAGACTGAGATAGAACAACACAAATCATATAGTTTTACCAATTAATTATCCCAAATTTGACATGTCCGACCAGACCGTTTAGTGGGAACAGAATAAAATGATTATGCCAAAAGACCTCTTCATCAAAATATCACCCAGTGACCCCATCCGAGTAATGATCAAATTACGTCCAATGTAAACAATGTAAGCATAGTATCATTCAGATTTAGCACAGTTCTGTGTACACCAATTAATATACTGTATATTTACAATAAACAATTCCTCGTATGCAAAATTTGCTCATTTTGTTGGACTAACAAAAATGTTCGATATAAACAAATCCCGTCTAAGGTTTCGAACCGGACAGAATCATCACGGCGGTTTCGAATCGAACCGTTAGCAGGGGACTATGTCCGTTTCACTGAAATGAATCGGATTACATGGAAAATAAATTTGGATGCGTTTTAATATTGCAAAATCTACAAAATGAAAATGGTCGGGGTGCTGGAATAGGGGCAGGCGGGGCACCAGAAACAGGTCTTTTTTATTTTGGCCTCAGTAGGAAACTTCATTCCAAGGGGGTGCTGTTGGAACATATATGTATCAAGACGGACCCCCCCTCACCAATGGGGGAAACTCTCTAGCAACGTCCTGGATTTCATTGGAAATAAATTCTAATGTGTAATGGAATGAATAGCCAATAGGTTGATGGACATTTCGTGCCATGGAAGTTTGACATAGAGATTTTTCGCACCAGGGTTCTGGACATTTCATACCAGTACATGTATCATTTCAACAATTCGTACGTTAAAGTATACCATTATTATTTTTTTTAAATAACATTGAGGTACTCAATCCGATTTGATGGTTCCCATATCAGATTCCAACGACAACAACATTTTTTTAAATGCCGCTTCGGTTATCAGAATTGATTAATGGCCCAAAAATAATCAAATGTGTATTTCAAATTAAGGTTAAAAACCGGCCATGGTACGAAACATCGTTTGAGCCATACAAAGGACCTGGGTGAATCGCCGAGTGATCTAAGACTGATCGGTCTTCCACAGTCAGCATGCATCTGGGAAGAGGGCAATCAATCTAAACTGTTCTCTAATTATTTTTCAACCAATACTTAAAAACAATAATTTATTCTGATTTCTTTTGAAACACACACAATAATTATTTACTGAGAATATTCAATATAAACATGTACAAATTCTCAAACAAAGGGAATTTCACTATTCAAGAAATTTAGAGGTCCCCATCTCACAACAGTGAGCAATGTGCCAGGAAGACCGATCAATCTATTTAACTCGATAAGGCTATTATTGTATATCGGTGGTTCACCCACATTTGTCCAACTGATTTTGGAGAATATATACAAGCAACAAGCGAAATGATTATAAAAAAGTATTTATTAATTATAATAAACAAGAGGTGTGCACTCGCGTGCTAGCATACCCCCACCGTGGCAAATTCAACCCGCATTATCCGTAAACCCAACAAAAAAAGATTTTTAACTTTAAGGAAAAATTTGGATTAATAAGTGGAGACCAATTTAATGACTTGAATTACGAACGCGCTGATAACAATTTCAGAGAATATCGAAAGAAAAAAAAAAACGGAAATTCCAAACGCAAATAATTTTTTTCCCGGGTTTCGGTACACATGTGCGGTCCGTTTCTGCATTTTAGTTTGCCGTGATTTTTAATTTTCCAGATTCCAGTATGAGCGACACTCCGTTTCCGGCTAGCTCCTGGAGAAAGATAAATCGTTCACTTCCGTTAAGTTTCGGTTTCGTTACGCGTCGGCATGAAAATAATGAGTTATTTCAGCGTAGAAGTCGTAAAGTCGGGGACTGTTGTCAAAAAGAGACTACTGGAGATAGATTTAGAGAACACAGTGTCCGTGTTATTTAGTGAGGTCGATGAGAACTTCAAGATAGACCGAATCGTCTCGAAAACATCTCCCCAAGATGAAGGTCATGAACTCAAAAACGATACTCCACTGCATATGCGTCAGATTTCGGAGGAAAATACATAGTTATTTTTGTAACACAACTCGAGAAACAACATGAACAACAGAAAGGGAATGCTTTTAGTTTCCTGATGTCCAACAGACTCACAAAATGCTATCCTGACAAAATTGATTCCACAAAAATGAGGAATGACTATACTTTGTTCAATGATCTAATTGATTTATTTGTTGAGAAGCAGTTCAGTTTCTCACTGGAGATTGTTTTGACAGCTGGGAAACATGTCCTAAGAACTCTGAGTGGTGCCCTTTGGTGGATGAGTCCTCATCACAAAACTGGAGGAGAGAAATGTCAAAATTCCAGAGAAGTTTTCAAAATTTGCTGACTACTATGACCACAGATTGGCACACAAGGCCACCCAAAAGGTAATATTAATTAATATATTACATGCTTGTCAGATTGGGATATTGTCCACTTGTGTGTGTATGTGTCTGTTGGGGGGGGGGGGGGGGGGGTGGCACATCATATCATAAATATATACATGTGTTCAACTTCAATGTTTGTGGGGAGAGGAAGCATATATATATAACTGTGTGTGGGGGGGGCACACACTATACTATATATCTACATGTGTGTGGGGGGGGGGGTAGTGGAGCATATACCTGTGTGTGTGGGGGATCGTCATATATATACATATGTGTGCGGGACCCGGGGGAGCACATCATATATATATATACCTGTGTGTGGGTGGGGGGGGGGGGGGGGCACATCATATATATACCTGTGTGTGGGGGAGCACAACATATATATACATGTGTGTGAGGGGGGGGGGGGAGGGGTACATCATATATATAGTACTAGTATATATCTCTGTGTGTGGGGGGGGGGGGGGTGCACATCATACATGTATATATATACATGTATATATATACATGTGGGGGGGGGGGGGGGCTACTGTGGTGCAATGAGTGGGTTTGGTCTGTATATATTTTTCCAGCATATACCAGTACACAGATACAATATATAACATGGGTGTTTTTGTTTAGCATATACCAGTACACAGATACAATAGAACACATGGTGTAATGAGTGTTTTTTTTCCCAGCATATATCAGCACACAGGTACAATATAACTAGCTGGTCTGATATGGAGTTCTATCAATGTTTTTACATGTGTATACATATATATATACCTTTTTAATTTCAGATTGAGTCGTCTCGTCTGAAAGCTGAAATTGAAAACCTGAGTGAACTACTTATGATGCCATGGATGGAGAAACATCGGGAGCTCTACAGTGCTGTTGGCGAATTAACATCAGGACTTGAGAAGTACTATGACTCAATGATTAAACAGCAGGAGAGGAACAAAAAAAATCAACATTCCGAAGCACCAATAAGATCACCGGATGTCAATTTCTCATTGCAAAATGTTGACGTTGTTGCTGTGATAGACCCACAATACCAAGCTTTGGATGAGGCTGTTATTCAATCCGCTCCATACACACCGATTCCTCTGATCGAATATGAACCTACAGACAATTCTGCTAGGAGAAAATTCATGTATGACCTCAAGTTGAGTACAAAAGTACGAATGTACTCTTACTATCACGGCAACTATTTAGGAACTATTCATGTTGTGTGGAAGCTTCCAGATGATCCAGCAGAATATTGTGATGAAAAGACTGTAGCTGCTTGTAGACATATCCACAAATCTATTCCAATGTATGCTACAAGAGCAATGAAGAAAGAATTTTTCGAAACATACCAAAAGTCTGCCAAGATTCAACCTGCTTTGTTGAGAAGCGTGTATAAATTTCTCACAGATGATGCTACTGCACCTGAAACCACGGCCCAAAGTGAGGTAGATGAACGTCTTAATATGTTCTTGAAGCTAGACGACCCAGACGCCATATGGGACTTAAGAAAACTCAATGGAAACTTCAATGGAACAAAGTTTGATGTGTTTTGGACCGAACTAGATAAATATTTTAATGAACTTTATTGGCTGTTCAGGAGAGAAGACATGGTGAACATTTGTATCTACCTTTTGCAATTAGTATAGAGAGTTTGATTGACACAATACGAGATAGACTTCCTAAAGATACATGTGTTCCTTCAGCTGAATGGGTCCGGTTACAGTTCTGGCCTACTGATCCTACAACTAAACGAGCCATCAACCATACAGGAAGGTTTGATGTTAAGTTCAAGCTGCAATCTCGACAAATCAGGGGCGACCACCCAGATGCACACTAACTGTTGTACTTAAAACATTTTGCTGTCAAATACCGTATGTTTGCAGAACTGTTTTGGTTGGATGACAAAGCGATAGTTCCGATTGGTGAACCTGTAAAGCCGGTTAGCACAAATGTGAGATCACACAATGCTTCACTAGTTACAACATCCAGTTCCGTTACACTTAGTGCTTTGGACCATGACTACCACGTGTGTGGTGCAGTGCCATCAGTTGCATTCAAATCAGATATCCCTGAAGATACTACAAACACATTTTTCAGGGGTACTGTTCATGTAACAGTCAAGGACAAAATCTTCGAACCTTCAAATGCCATACGACATGGCTGTGAGTTGACTCAGCTGATAAGAAATTTCTATTCACATGACGATGTCAATATGGAGAAACCCATCCCGATATGTTATACAGATAGCGGGCCCGATCATCGCTCAACATATGGTTCAGTCCAGTTATCGGCTATAGCTATATTTATTCATCTCGATCTCGACATGTTGGTCACAGCCAGAACACCCCCATGGCTACAGCTATGCTCTCAGTAAGCGACCTGTTTAACGAGGTTATGGGCCGGTACTTACCGCGGTGTTACCACCAAAATACCGCGGTTATCATTCTGTACCGCGACGGAGGGCGGTTGACCCGCGGTACTGGTACGGTATTTTTACCGTTGGTTACCGCGTTATTGGTGTTCGTTACCGCGGTATTTTTTTCGTAACCGCGTTCAAATTACCGCTAACGGCCCTCCACCGCGGAGAGAACACGACTGAAACAAGGCGTCACACGGTAGGTAAATGATTATGAATAACTTTTGTATTGAATGAATACCTGTAAGCTGCACGTAATTATGTATTCGTAATGAATATAAATGAATAATAATGCAATCGGATTACATATGAACATGTCTGGTTTACATGTAACATATTACAAATGTACACGTACATCACGTTTAATCACGTCAGCGGTTTTTGAACTCAGCTATAATTGCTTACGGCGACTGGATTACGCAAAACACCGTGGAGTAATAGTTTTGTTGTTAGCATCTATCTTACATATCGTCAAATGATTTACGCACCCGATTCCTATATCGGTTTCCACTCATGCGGATTTTTTTTTTTTTTTTTTGTGTTTCCGAAATCTAAATTTCTTATAAAAATGGGAAAAGTAAATCCTCCATTTATCTGAATTTGGTCGAAACCAGCGGGGACGGTGCATTAGTAACACTGAGTCCGAGTTTAGTCTTGGAGGCCAGGGCGGCGATCGTTGCAGAAATATTCATATTCGTTCAAATCTATAGTTGTGTTCATATATATGCCAAACATAATCGGCGATTAAATACTATATTGTCGCCAAGACGTACGATTGTACGCATGCGTGAAATAGTAAAGCAATTTACAAACATTTGCGCCTGAAGATTTCTTGTCGGTGGGAATAAAATGTATAACTAAGAAAGCGTGGCACATGCCATGCAGCAAAGTAAAGTTGTCATCATCACCAATGTGCGCGACAAAAGACACACGCAAAACACCAAACATTGAAAGACACAACATTGTCAAATCAGTCTTTGATTTTGTTACGTGAACATTCATTGTACGAGTGCGTGTCGGGTGGCATCGTTTGATGTGAAATTGCAACTTTTGGCGAGGGCGTGCACTAATGTAGTTCTCGGTGGGTCGCAGTATAAATTATATCACATACCGGTATTCCTATCTAATCGTTATTCGGAAAAAACATGCATGGTGTTGGAAAGATAAAATATGTTTGTTTGGTTATATACAGAGGTTAACATTGTAACATAATTATTTCAAGTGATCGAATTCTGTGTGTTTTAGTCCTTGTTAGTTTATTCCCGATACCGGGTAGCAATAAAGAGCGTTTATCTCACTTTTGTGCGACAAATATTTATAAATAGCTATTACGTGCACAACATTTTAAAGATCGAATGAGACTTGTCTGTTTAAAGCCGCGTAGCGGTTCGCACATAATATTATTCGCAATACCAAAAATAGATCGATAAATATCTGAACTACCTTCTGCGAGCATTATGTAAGCCAAACGGACGCATTGAAGTAATGGAAATACAAGTGTCCAAAACACAAAACAGCCATTCGCGCGTGCGTCACGTGTGTAGTTTTACTATATAATAGCACCATCAACAAAACACAAATATTTATTTCACCCATTGAGGCCAGTTATAAAAAGACATGACGACATCTTAATTTAAGTGCCCCGTGACCTATATTAACAAAGTCTGCCAGCTGCAGTATGACGTAATCAGTGACACGTGCTTTTACCAGAATGTGTTTTTTTTCCTGGATATACGGGAGTTCCACGTTGTGTCTTTTATTGCTAAGACAATAATTCCCGTTATACGAACAAATGGTGTTTGTGATTTGCAGTTAATGAATGTCAATAAAGTTAATAACGATATTTATTCTGGGGACTATTTAAATAGTGGTCGTTATCATTCAATTTAGGGATCACGTACATCTGAACATTGATATAAACTGTAGATACGGGATTTATCGAGCTGTCTAAAATGGCCGAAATCATTTGTTCCCTTCCCGATAACCAACACTGATTACAAATAGTGTCATTTATGGGAATTTTAGGCAATAAAACGAGACTAGAAATGTTATTGTAATATTTTAATATTCACATTAATTGAAAAATGACTTTCTCAAAGTAACTTATACTTACCTTTACTTAATCTGGAAGCCCGTTATAATGGGCATATTTCCCGATACTCGGCTTTCATCTATTTCAATATTTTAATAATACACTTCACGGTACACAAACATGGACGGAGATCGTGAGAACGGCCGTCCTATTTTGGAAGATTGACGGTCAGCCATCGAATCCTGTCATTAACCTCGTTACAAAAATGCTACCGCGTAGCGGTAATGTCACCGCGTTTGTGCGGTGCATTACCGCGTGCCAGCGCTACCAACATTCGTTACCGCTGGTAGTGCGGTGGTACCGTGAACAGGGTTAATACAGGTTCCCAAAAACTAAATTTAAGCACTTTTAAGCACCTTTTTAATGACCTTTTAACCCTTTACCCAACAGTAATATGTCTAACGTCATTACCCACACCAATACTGATAGGAGAGAACGTCGTCACCCCAGCCAACATAACTTTCTGGTAACGTCAAAGTTATAGGAAAAAATGTATTATTAAATCTTATGGTGGCTCTTGTTTATCTGCAAGGATGGTTTATTTTATTTTAATTAATTGGTAACAATTGATTTTCATATTTATGAAAGTCAAGTCCCCCCCCCCCCATTGGCAATGTGCAATTTGTTTTTATTTAATTCAGACTACATCCTTAGTATGGGAAGAGCAGGTAAGATGATTTGTTTGATCATATATTCCATCTGGCGCTGGAGAACAAGAAGGAGACACTATGGAGTTGGTAGGTATCTTTCCGGATTTTTCTTGACCCTGATTCGTTGCATAGAATTAAAATCAATTTCACATTGAAATGTATCAGATTCTGAATTTTATTGCTGTCATTTCAGCTGGTAATTTCCGAAAATTTATCGTATTATTGTGTTCAATTTATCAACAGAAATATTGCAAAACAAAAAAATCCGGAGATCTGGTTGTGTACGGTACTGCGTGAGACAACACAGTCGCCATAATTTCTTTACTGTTAGCAATCACTTTCAAATAAAAAAAAATGAGATCGTTTTGCAGTGCATTCCTTTAAATTTTCACATCTACATGTGCACCAATCACTCTAGTTCATGTCCACATGAATGCGTACCATAATTTGACATCGTTAAACAAAATTATCCCCCATTATATATTGCATATATAAATTTGCAAAACAGAAAACGTCGTCGATTGAGTTGTGTATTACGTAAGACGGCAAGGAAACACAGTTGCCGTACTTTCTTTACTGTTAGCAATCACTTACTAATAAAATAATGAGATCGTTTTACGCGTGCATTCCTTTAAATTTTCACATCTACATGTGCACCAATCACTCTAGTTCATGTCCATATGAATGCGTACCATACTTTGACATCGTTTAATAAAATTATCCCCAATATTTTATCAACAAAAACACCGCGAAGATTTTGTATGAAGTTTGACGTTGTAACCTCGATTTCCAGAATTACCTTCACTTTTCCACAATCACTAGCAAAGTGTTAACCAACTTCTATTTATTTGCATTTAATAATGTACCAACGAAATTCAATAAAATGTGGAAATGCATTGTGAAATTGATTCCAGCATTGTAAAAATCTGATTAACTGTTGTTGACACGTGATCACAGATAGTAACCAATGTAAACAAAACACAAGCCATGATCGTGAGGGTACAGAAATAAGATGCAACGTCGACGTAAATACTTGGACAATTACTCCGTGTGTCATGTATAAAAAAAAGACATAAAAACAGCATTAATAGACTAAAATTTCAATTTTTTAAATCATAGGTTAGAAGTTGAAATGCTATTCAGTAACAATATAATGTTTAATATGTCGGAATTGAAATATATATCGCAAGAACTATATATTCAGCGCTGACAACAACTCCTTCTGTGTACCTCACGAACGTAATGCGTACGTACTTGACCCAGTTTATTACGATATATCTTGTCACATTTACATGCGTAGATCATGTCCATCACATATTGTCATTTGAAAAAGATTGAATGGCCATTAAGGTCGATAACAGTGCTTTTCTCTTCGTGAATATATGAGATGCCAAACTAAATAATAGTTAGCAAGACATCGTATTGAATAAGGATGACGAAATATACTAAAAATAAATCACATTGAGACACAGGCGTTACCTTGACCTTGATGTAATGATGATGCAATTTATATCACAGTTAGTGCCAAAACACAAGGTGTGTACACAGTTAAACTACCGGTAATCGATATATTGTTTGGCCTGTGTTCAACTTGTAACAAAGGACATACTAATAGTGCAATTTTGTTCGATTAAATGATAAATATCTCTTGAAAAATTATTGATAAACTATAAGATTGAAATTCGCGCCCAGCTTGGATGGAAGCCACGTGTTCAGAAATTGGTAAACGCGAACGCGCTGTTTGCTGGAAGCTTCTAATTAGTTCCTCGCATTGCTATTCTATACATTTTATACACTCTATAAAAAATATAATATTGTCAATATGATCATGTGAAGAATTAGGAAAAATAAAATAATAATTGGAAACAGTTTTATTTGGGAATAGGCCTACACAGCAGTAAGAACATACACGGCGTCCTTAGTAACAAAAACTAACATCAGCATGTCGTCTTGCTCTTACCGTAGCTTCGTTAGTCAAATTAATGGTAGTGATTGTTTTATATTTGGATGCATATGATATAAAAACATAAACAAGTCAAGTGAATATTTTATAGGAAATAAAAATAAAGTTCGAAAATAAATAAATGTCAGTTAGACGACCGTACACAGTTACCCGAGTACGCTGATTTCTCTAGTCGACTTCAAAAAATAGCACCGCCGCATTTCCACTTTTCGTTTTATTGCGATTTTATTGACAACTATTGATTAAATTGTACAAAATCTGCCACAAAACCCCACAAAAACTTAACAATTAATAATGTAACATATATTTTATTATTTACATTAACAATGAAAGCAATTTGTTGTGTTATAATGCAATAGTTTTGTTGTAAACTATGACTGAAAAAAAACGCAAAACTCCGGGCTCTCTGGACGCTACGCGGCAGGGCGCTCTAGGGCTTTATGGACGCTACACGGCAGGGCGCTCTGGGGTGTTCTGAACGCTAAAGGGTTAATGACTTTTCAAGCACCCTTTTAACACTATCACGGGCAAAACAAAATGTTAAATATTGTTTGTTGATTATAACTTCACATACATGTACATTTGCACTGATTATTTATGTGGGCAAGAGTCTGTAAATGGGCGCCTGCGGCGCATAAGATACTATGGGTGGCGGCATGGGGTGGTGGGTGGGAACGTTATACTGATTATTTATGTGGGCAAGAGCCTGTAAATGGGCGCCTGTGGCGCATAAGATACTATGGGTGGTGGGATGGGGTGGTGGGTGGGAACGTTATACTGATTATTTATGTGGGCAAGAGCCTGTAAATGGGCGCTTGCGGCGCATAAATTACTATGGGTGGCGGGATGGGGTGGTGGGTGGGAACGTTATACTGATTATTTATGTGGGCAAGAGCCTGTAAATGGGCGCCTGCGGCGCATAAAATACTATGAGTGGCGGGATGGGGTGGTGGGTAGGAACGTTATACTGATTATTTATGTGGGCAAGGGCCTGTAAATGGGCGCCTGCGGCGCATAAGATACTATGGGTGCCAGGATGGGGTGGTGGGTGGGAACGTTATACTGATTATGCGGTGTGTGTCGAACTGTTGTAGCTATAATGTGACTCAACAACTTTCATCGTCCACAAGATTTCAGATTTTACCACTTCCTCTGTTCTCACAAATGGTGTCACTGTTGGGCCTCTGGAAGTGGATGAAACTGATGTCGATGTGGAGTTTGTGGACGTTGTGGGCGTGGCATTCGTCGCATTGTTCATAAACACCGAAATGTCATTCGACTTTTGACTCCGGTCGATGTGTCTTTTCGACAAAACGTGGCTTTTCAGGGCCGCCTCGCCCATACCGGCTATTGTGAACGTTTTCGCACATATTACGCATTTTGCCGAATGAATGTCTTGATCGGGCGACAACCACTGCTTATACTTTGTTTGTTTACACCATTCGACATTGAACTTGCACTTTCCCGGCATATTTATTTGTTCAGCCGGTTAAATTTTCTATTAACTTACATGATTGGCTGGTGTAAATTTTCCCTCCAATCAGAGCGAAGCTTACATATGCTTTGCAGAGAGCACACAGTTTCGTACTATTGAAAAATCGTACGTATCGGAAACGATGCTATTTTTAGCGATTACGCGATGTCTCACTCACTTCCGCAGCAATGTTCCGTTCGATTTTTACGATCATATCGGTGATGTTAACAGTTTTCTAGGTATAAGACCGCCCATGCCTTGTTGTTTATTCCCCAGGCCCGGTCTTATACCAGAATTTAAGCACTTTTAATGACCTGAGTGGTATTAGGGTGAGAATTTAAGCAGTTTTAAGGGCCTTGAAAATAGAAAATCAAATTCAAGCACTTTTAATGACTTTAAGCACCTGTATGAACCCTGCGTGAACGTCGCGGTGGTACCGCGGTACGCGCGTGGTAGTGCAACCGCAAATCGGCGGTATGTCGCGGTATTGCACCGCGGTATTAACGCATGTACACCTCGTTAAAACAGGTCGCTTAATTTGAGCAGTGCTGTAGCTGGGCTAACCTCGCAGAAAGGGCTAATTCAATACTTAATTTAGCTCTCCAAAACGTTGCGCTCGAACGCGAAGAAATGACTCCCGAACTCGAACTGAAACAAAGAAGAATATCTTCGTTGGTTGATGCTAGAAAGTTGGCAACAAGATATCCTGAGTTTAAGACTGGATTGATTAAGTCTGTAGAACCAGTTCTAAAATTATTGGAAAGTAGATTCGCAAAGCTGAAGCTGAAAGAAGAACAATTTAAAACAAACAAACCAGCTTCCGACGAGGACATTACCACTTTCTTCGACATGTTAAAGAATATCCTCGACAACGATTTGGATGCCACAAAACTAACGGCTGATGTTCTGTGCAAATTACCAAAACTCTGTGAGTTCATGGACAAACACTGTCAAAAGAGACAGTATAGTTTCCAAATAAAAAAATGTCCAGCACCAGTGGAATTGAAAGACTGACATTGGTATTGTTTCCGAAATCCATCCAGAATGCCGGCGGATGAAAAACTGTATTTCTTACCGGATCCGACATTACCTTCTCCTGGTAGTGACAAATATTTGCCATTTTCTGACGTGTATGGTAAAGAAACATCTGATTCAGAGCGTCCCAGGCTCCCTCATCACTAATAATAGCTGACTGTTCTAAGAAAGACACCGCGAACAGAAAATTACTCTCTGCCAACAAAGTTCGTGATGTTATATTATGTGTGGAATGTGAAAAGCCGCGATGTGTCTATTCAAATACAAAACTCCAAAGGGCAGAACTCAGTGCTTTAAAGATTCTGAAGGAAAAGGAAACATACACATGTGGAGCCGCTTTGTTTCCTCAAACTGAACTTGATTCGACAATAATTGTTCGGCTGAGTTTGACTTGCTCCTCCATAATGGAAACCTCATTTTATGCCAGCAAAACTTGCAAGCTTGAAAGTGTGTGCTTCCATTGTGGAGTAGCAAAGTCAAACCAGTTTGCAATGGATGAGGAAATGCAAAAATTTCATTCTGAATATACAACTGTGAGGCCAATATGCTCTACATGTAAAGATAGTGGCAAGGAGGTGGTTGTCAGGGGTAGGAGAAATGTGAAGAAGCTGAGAACCAAATGAGGCTTGTTCTTATTTGTCATACTACTACAAACAACTTCTTCCAGAATCTTTACATGTAAGCTCAGTCGACATAAATTTCAACTCAGTATAAATACAACTCTGAGTCGAATAGAAATGTGCTAAAGCTATTTCCAGACCGGGAATTCTTCTTTTTGATTGGAAGCGGTAGGAGAAAACATGCTTCCCGATTGACTAACCGATAACAGGTGCGGAATTTCACATATTAAAGGTACTCAAACCGATAAAACTCCTCTCAATTACTATTTCAATGGCTTCGGGGGTCAAAAATATTTGATTCCAGTCGAGGAATTCACCCATCAAAGCTCAGATTTGTTAGATATCGATTTTAGAAATCTTTTATTTTTCATTTAATATCGGGAATACTATCTGGCCCAGAACTCAGTCAAAATTACCACTTGATTTTAGAGTTATCCATCCTTGTCTGTTTGAATAGATTTGGAGTACACATCCAGAGCAGATTACGGCAGTTGTTAGTACTCATCTCGAGTTAATAACAAATTTCAAAAATCAATATCTAATAACTCTGAGCTTTGTTTGATGGGTTCCTCGACTCGAATCAAATATTTTTTACCCCCAAAGCCAAAGAAATAGTAATATAGGACCCTCTGATCGGATTGTTGTTGTTGGAATCTGTTGAGATGGGGACCCTCTTTACGGATTGAGTACCTTTAATCTAGCTATTATGATTTCTCGACATGCCGGTAAATGAAAACTCACTTTTGACTTGTTTCTCCAGTTTAATATGTCATGATAGCAGATTATTTATGTCTGCACCATATTTCATGGAATATTTACAGTGTAGTTTTAATTTTAACCTTGATATCTGTTGATATTAGTATAAACAGTAGCATTTTATGTGGAATGTATGCAACCGGATAATGACGTCACACTATACTTGTGCTGTGGAAATGAGTTTTGACACTACTTCGATTCAACGTAATATTGGAATTATTACAGAGATTTTTATGTCGACTTATGTACACTGTATATGATACTTATTAGATATTTGATTCTAGTCTTAAAGATCCAGTTAGGATATATATTTGTTTTGTTTAAATAGTTTGAAAGATCCAGTTTGGATATATATTTGTTTTTTTGTTTAAATAGTTTGAAAGATCCAGTTAGGATATATACATGTATTTGAGTCTTGTTTAATATATTAATATTAATATTTGGCATAAATACTTGCCTGTTTCTAGTCATTGATTGGATTTTGTGACATTTGTTGACTGCGTTAAATTAAGTAATATCTACACACCGTAACATTCCGGATACAATTCAAGTTATTAAAATGACAACACTGATAAGTTAAACACATTTAATATATAGCTTGTTTAATACGAGCTTTCATGTTTAATGCTTTGGAACTATAAAATATGCCATGAGAGATCATTAACATGTATGCTATTAAATTGATCGTGAACTAGTGCATGCATACGTAGACTAATACAAATGATGCAAATGTCAGTTTTTGTGCTCTCTTTGTTTCTTTAATGTTAAATTCACTGTATTATTATTATTCACATACCACATAAAGTAATTTTACTGTTTAAGAAATGTTTCCTTGCTTTTACTATAAAAAATGTGGATATTCCCGTATTTGGTTCCAAAAATGTTTTTTTTTTTTTTTTCCCCTCCTGCATCTACAGGTTTTCATTCTCTGCGTTCGTAATTCAAGTTATTAAATTGGTCAGGCCTAATATCGATATGGTATCGCAAGACGTTTGTATAGAAAAAAAGACGGACGGACCCAAAACTATTGTAAAAATCATTGTTCCGAACCCATATTCGAAGAAACTTCCGGAAAATATCCTAACTTTATAGCATCCACAAAAAAAAATCCCAAAATGTTCTAAGTACAAATAAGTCGAAAATGAAGTGTAATGTTAGGAAAAACAGTCCGAGCCAACTCTGAGCCGCATCATGTAGAGAGGGTGTTGTGAGAAGCATGTATACCAAAAATTATTGAAATCGGTTCATAAAGTAATTAAGTCGGACAGAATGTTCTAAGTCAAAATAAGTCGAAAAGTAAGGTGTAACTTAAAAAAAGAAAGTCGGACCGCACCGCAATTAGCATCTTTCGGTCCTAAGGAGATTGCATACAAAAAAAATTGAAATCGGTTCATAGTTGTTCGAGTAATGAGGTCGGACGGACACACACACACGGAGGGAGAAAGTGTGACGGCCGGACGGAGTCAATCCAGTATACCCCCCCCCCCCCATTTTATATGGGGGTATAATAATCATGAAATTGTAATAGTTCAGCATTAGCTCCTTGCTAGCATTGTTGAAAACGGCCCACGTCGGATTACCATCCGAAAAAAAACCATCGAAAATAGGTGATTTACTTCTCAAATTGCATCGTAGTTTTAGAATCTTTTTCCACCAAGAATGTGTTGAAACTGTCGACAACTGTTCTAGGCACATTACAGTCCAATAATTTTGACTCTTGGTTGATAAACATTCCTCTATAACATAAATCTGACTTTCAAAATTGACCTGTCAATTGATTGTTGTCAATTGCAAAACGTCAACCTCCAGAATCGAAATCCAAATCACAATATTCATTGAAAATTCTCAAAACAGCGTCCAAAGTATGGTCCTAGCACAACTCCATGATATTATATGATTACACAATTCAGTGCATCAATTCCGTTTCTAAATGTCCAAATTGTTGAAAATAGTAGATTTGTAACGAAAGTCGCTATTAACAAAACAAATGAGAAACACATGGATTTGTTTACGTCGTTTGCCCTGATAAAAAAAAAGTTGCGGTCCCACGTTGACGTCATGCCTCTTTGTGCACATATAACTAGCGAGTGGCTTTTGAGTTTTAGCTTGCAAATTTTCGACTGGTTTTGTTTATTTTACTGAGCAACTAAGTTTATTAAACAGTTCCCATTTAACTGATTGCTTTGACACTTCTATGGAACCATGTCTGTGTGCAACAAGTACAGATGGGTGCTTTCACATAAAGGGTTGCTAAAATCTGACCACATGGGGTGAAAATAAACTTCCCAATTTGGAAACTTTCTCTGGATTTTTTGAAGAAGCCAACATTGAAAGATCATATTCAAATTGTTTCAAAGCTACAAATAACACACTTGTTTTGCTCTGGTCATATTCGCATTAGAAAGAAATAAAAATTATTGAAACCACACTTGAACTAAGAATTTTCTGAACATAAAAATACAACAATAGGATATTACTTAAAACTAACATTGAGCTACAAAAATGTCAACCAGCACTTCAGATTAATTTTGAAAAATAATCATTATGAAGCCCATAAATGAAACAAGAGGTGGCATCAGAGATGCTGTGTCTCGTTTTCGGTGGGTTACCGCCAATTGGTGTGCATCAGTATCGGTAGACTAATTAATAGGTAAAATCGAAAAATGACTAATTAAGGGCCATAACTCTATCAAATTTTATCGGGCCAGGCTGGTTTTCGAACTCGTCCGAAATATTCTTGGCAAGTACGTCTATTCCAAATTTTAAACAAATCGGAGGACGTTTGTTGAAGTTATCGCGCTAACGAGCTGAAAATTCGTGAAAAATGACTAATTAAGGGCCATAACTCTATCAAATTTTATCGGACCAGGCCGGTTTTCGAACTCGTCCGAGATATTCTTGGGAGACGCCTATATCCCAAATTTCAATCAAATCAGATAACGTTTGTTGAAGTTGTTGCGCTAACGAGCCTAAAATCAGTGAAAAATGGCAAAGGGCCATAACTCTGTAATAAATGTGCGGACGAACCCGATTTTTTGTCTGCAGCTTACGTGCATGGATATGTACTCACACACCAAATTTTTTTTAATCCGTCAATAAACGGTTGAGTTATAAGCAAAACACGCCGCCCGTCCGCCCACCATCAAACTATAAGTCAAGTTTTGGAAAAAAACTCGACTAAAAATGCAAGCTATTGTACACATTAAGTCTTCAGTGTATGGAACAGATGTGAAAAGAAAATAATGTTGATCCAATTGTGTCCACTCGAGATATGGGCAGTCCTTGGACATATTTTTGGACAATCAAAATGAGGCCTATAATTAAAAGTTGACATGCCATACATACACAGAACGACACGATGTGTAAATGGATTTGTCAATACGGCACGAGTGCTGTTGCGTCAGGATAGAACGAGAGGCACTTGCGCCTCGAGTTCTATCCTTCCGCGACAGCACGAGTGCCGTATCGACAAACCCATTTACACATCGTGTCGTTCTGTGTTTATTACACGCTTCGCGTCCTAGAATCAGTGCATTAAAAATACAGGATTAGAAGGTTTATTTAGGCTCATACAGGGCGTGTTTGTCATGTGTGATGATTCTTTTATTTAAATAGTTCCAGTTTCGTGGTTGAGGCAAACGTCATGTACGTCATTTTACGTCAACGAGATGCGTATGGAACGTACGTTGCATACGGATTTGTGAATATGGAACGGCAATAACACTGTACTTCTAGGAACAAGCGTGTAATAAAGTATAAATGTAGTTGAATTGTTGCAGACACATAGTGCTCATATAAATATTGCTTTGAATTGACAAGGATTCCTCAGAAACGACTGAGGCATGGATTTGAAACTACCAAATGCTGACCTCCATCTTGTAAGTACTTCGACAGGCATATAAATTAAACATGCAATAAATTCTTTTATACATTTTTATACATTTAACATATTTAGCAGTTCCAGACTTCCAGTTCATAACTATATGTTTTATGTTTAGCATTTACAATGTGTACATTGTACAACACATTGGAATTTATGTTTATGGAAAGGACATTTCTTAGACAAAGATTTGTTTCACATGCTCATTCACTTTCTCTGGCAGAACATAGTTTCTTCCTGAGCTCGACTCAAGGGAAGGTGTACTTATTTAAGAAATTATCTTGTTTTCTTCTACATAGCACATGTCTGAATTTGGCCTGTATGGTGAGCCATGGGAAATTGTTGGCAGACGCCCTGACGGATGGATGCCAACAGCTCAAACTTGACTTTGCATAAAAGTGTTACTTACCCATGAAGAATTGAAGGTTATCAAAATCAGACAAAAAGCTCACAACAGCAGCTTGTGACTTCGTTTTGAATTCCTCATGACGAGCTTCATCAATTGTTTTTTTCACTCTGAAAAAAAAAAGACCAGTGACAATAAGAGATACCCAATTCTCTCTCAGAAGAAATAACGAGAGGCCAATCATGATCGGCAGAAGTCTAACCCATCTAGTTCTAGAACTTAAAAGTACATTGAACACATGTGGAGAAAATTGGAAAGATATTGGGGGGGGGGGGGGGGGTCTAATTATAACTAGACCAAGGTTTCCTTACACAGTCAACTCTCAGTCTAGAGAAACTGGCACTTAAATTTATTTCCAAGATGGACGGGTAATTCCCTGCTCGCAACAGCTCATTAATATTCATGTTTCCAAATAAACACGTAAACAAGGAAATGTAGGCAGTGGGTCAAATGTCAGCGATGGGGTGATGACACTTGAGAGTAGGATTTACTTTTATGATTGACAATTCCTACATGCGTGAATAACAATGGCTGTCGTTTCAACCCCTGTAAAGCCAGTTTGGTCTTTAAAACTGAAACAAATGCCATATCCATATTTACTGATTATAGATAAACTCTGTATAATATGCTCCTGTTCTTGTTTCAGCGAAACAATATCTATTTTTTGCAATACGTTCATAATTGCAATTTCGGCAAAATCGGCCATTATTTTCGCACAGGCTCGCTTTCATTCATCATTTCCACCTTATACAATACTTATTTTTATAAATATTGGGTGGGGCTTGTATGAATAATTATTATTGAGTGCAGAATGTCAATAGTTAATGGTTTTAAATTTATTCCATGAGAGTCTCAAGACCGCAAGTTGAAAGTAATGAAAATTAGGTCAAGTTAATAAACTTTATGTCGAGTAGTCAATAGAATGATAAAGAAGGAAAGAAAAATCGTTTCAGTAAAGGGATTGTATTGTGTAAATGAAATCATTTTCATTTCAAACATTCATCCAATAAATGTGGCTTGCAGGGTGTGCTGATGAAATCATATTTGAAAATAATCAAAGATGGCTGCAGACGTCACCCCGAAGAACCATATGATGTTGCATGTAGGGTGTGCCGAAGTATTTAGTCATACAAAGAGAAAATTCCAAGATGGCTGCTGGCAGCCATGTTTTTTTTTAAGATTTCAGAAATTATCGTAGGCTCCAATCTAGAGGTCACCCCGAAGATCCACATGAAGTTTGGTGACGATAGGATGAGGAATGTGGTCTGTAGGGTGTGCCAAAGGATTTACTAGTAGTTAGTGATGAAACGGTTAGGAATTTTCAAAGTCAACTAGTCGACAGAGGGAATCAAATACTAGTCAATTAGTCAGACCCCTTCCGAGAGTTCCAATTTCTATGCCCATATGACATGTACAGATCATCTCAAAATAAGTGTCCCTCTCGACCGCGTTGGAACAGAGTTGAGACCGGGTTGAGAATTTACCACCAACGCGGTTCTCGTGTTAATGCAACAAGGTCTCAACATATTACTTCAACAAGGTCGCAACATTACTCCAACGCGGTCGACATGACAGTCAACGCAACAAAAACGCGGTTGAGGTAACCGTCAACGCAACAAACGCAGTCGAGATAACAGTCAACGAAATGGAACGTTGCCAACATAATATAATGTTTTTGGTGTGGTGGGAGGCACTGGTTAAGCATTATTAATTGGTGTTAAATGTTTTACATATACCTTTAGAATTTTTCCGGAAAAAAAAAACTAATAAATGTTGATCGCACTGCATGAATTACATTGTAATAAGAGATGCAATTGAGACTTCTAACAAACAAAAAACTTTCAGTTCACGTCTCAATGTACATGTACATGTGTTCTTTGATTATTTAATATTCAGCGTCATATCCGATTAAAGGTCGATTACCTGACGCCAAGGGTCCGATGTCATTTGAAATCTTCGTGAGGATATGATAGCACATACATGTACATATTAGTGATGAGCCGATTGTCAAATAGAGCCGTGCGCCGATTATTTGAGATCACAATCGGCCGATTCAGGTGCCGATTCCGATTATTTCAATAATGTATAGCAGAATATGTTATATGTGTTATATAATACTTAGAATTAGAAGCTATCAACAAACGTAGTAATATGCCAGTACACTGTATACATAAGTATATGTTTGGGTAAGTAGATAGGTGGGTATGGGCAGACTAGTGATCGAATACAGGCAACATACCCATGTATTCTAGGCTATTCCACAACAAATTTTTTGAAAGTTTGATGTAGCCACGTGCATGACGACATGTCCATGGTCCGTTTTTGATAACAATTCATCAAACGGCATTTTTCTTTGATCCCAATTCAAAGACATCACGTCAAAGGAAATGAGCCGACTGAACTAGTTGCAAGTTACACCATGTTCATGTCAATTTCACAGACACGATTCGATTTTGGCGTGGTCATCATAATAATCATTTGTGGTGACATATACGTGACGTCACACGAGGCTGACTGGATGAAATGACATTGTCTTCAACTATTTAAAGTCACGTGACATGCACTTTCGGTTTCTATAGTAGTGTTTATACCTGTTACGCTGTATGTACTATATAGATAGCTTTGTTGTACTGGGTATGCATACATTTTGACGAACAATAAAGTTACCTATGGGCGTACATGAGTCCCATGACATGTACGTTGTGTACATGACAATGCTAAAGAAATCAATCGACTGAAACGACTGTTCCGGTATGCCAATAATTAATGAATTATTATGCGCAATCACGGCGTCATGCTCGCTGCCTCACTCTAACTCAAAGTGTCACGTGCTTCCCGGCGACCCCCACTAATATATTGTTCACACATGGACCCAGGTACGGCCGGGGTATTGCAGAGGGCATGTATGTATATCAAGTTTGTGTTTGGTATCACTTTCCCCATGTTTACTGGTCATTTATTCAACAAAACATCGTCATATTTAAAACAGTTTATTAAAGAAAAACAAGCACTCATTTATTATTTAGACAATCGGAAATCCCGATGTTCAAACCCGAGTACCGATTGTCATCCGATGGGCCACAATCGGCCGATTCCGATTGTCGTTCCCGATTATCGGCTCATCACTAGTACATATGTAATCCACGAGGTAACCAATGATTTGACACTTTTACTGACAGACCGCGGAATGGCGCGGATCAAAAGCCTGTCACGATGATTGACAGCAGTGCCAAGGAACTCAAATACAATATGGGGCATGTCTTCAGTGAATATCGAAGCTTCCAAGCGCAATGAATGTTTAACAGGAAAGAATTAATTCAACAATGACGGAAAGGCTAAATCACGAAATCATCCTAAGATGATGGTATGTAGCCGAATATGTGTACATGAACACATGTACTTATATCTACCTGGATTTTTTAGGTCAACAAATCAGAAACATGTTATTTAGTTTGCCTTATCATATTTTATATTATCTGTGATTAAACTACAGCTATGCTCTAATTAATCTACCCTCCTTAACGAGGTTGAACACTAAACAGTTATTATGTGCAGATTATTTACTAGATTATCACATATAAGTTCTGCATATCGCATTCGAGTCGTTCAGGTACTTTTCTCGGAAGCTCTTGTGGTAATAGTATAGGACTTCAAATGTGAAGGCCATTCAATAATATTCCGCCGGTCATGTTTCAGCCAAAACTGCAAATCGCGTCGGATTCTCGTGGCGTAAGTACCTTTCATCAACTGGCACTGTCATGTCAAGCGCCCCCAAATAATCGGTCGCGTATACCTGCTTCACTGGTAGTAGCTATTACTATATAATAGCTAGTCTGCACGCGTTGTCTCTCCTGCGTATTTTAATACGTGATTTCTTCGACCCTGAAGTATGTATACCTACAAATTATTCTTGGCCTAAGAAAAATATGTGTGCTTCCCCTACATGTACATGTATACTCTCGGTATCCAAATAAACGTTTATTATTAGTGCTAAGTTTTTCACACCCCTACGATGCTTATTTGGACCCCTACGTTTATTAATTTTGGGGCATTAATGAAAGTGTCAATGACACTGTAGCTCAACTTAGGTAGGGGAATAATTTAATGGTTGACAGTAAATGGAGGAATAGGAAAGGTGCTAATTGAAATGTCTAAGTAAGACAAGATGTACGTGTCAATATCAACATTATGACAGGTTTCATAATGATCGGATCAGGGATGTGGTGATTATGGTGTGCCAAAGGATTTAGTGATGCAAAGAGTAAATTCCAAAATGGCCAAAAGCTACGACCTGTAGCCCGCACCAAAGGATTGAATTTTGAAATCCAAGATGGCTGCCAGCGGCCATGTTTTTTGGCTGTATGACCCCAAAATGACTCGTTTTCATCTACATGTCAATGTCAACATTCATGACAAATTTCATAAAGATCAGACCAAAGGTACGAGCTGTAGCCAGCGCAAAAGGATTTAGTCATGCAAAGAGTAAAATCCAAGATGGCTGCTGACGGCCATGTTTTTTGGCCGAACAACCCCAAAATTACTCGTTCCCATCTACATGTCATTGTTAACATCCATGACAAATTTCATGAAGTTCCGACCAAAGCTACAACCTGTAGCCCGCGCCAAAGGATTTAGTCATGCAAAGAGTAAAATCCAAGATGGCTGCTGGCGGCCATGTTTTTTGGCCGATTGACCCCAAAATGACTCGTTCCCATCTACATGTCAATATCTACATTCATGACAAATTTCATAAAGATCAGACTAAAGGTACAACCTGTAGCCCGCGCCAAAGGATTTAGTCATGCAAAGAGTAAAATCCAATATGGCTGCTGGCGGCCATGTTTTTTGGCCGAACAACCCCAAAATGACTCGTTCCCATCTACATGTCAATATTAACATCCATGACAAATTTCATGATGATCAGACGAACAGTACGACCTGTAGCCCGCGCCAATGGATTGAATTTTGAAATCCAAGATGGCCACCAGCAGACATGTTTTTTGGCCAAATGACCCCAAAATGACTCGTTCCCATCTACATGTCAATGTCAAAATTAATTCCAAATTTCATAAAGATCAGACCAAAGGTATGACCTGTAGCCCGCGCCAAAGGATTTAGTCATGCAAAGAGTAAAATCCAAGATGGCCTGCTGGCGGCCATGTTTTTTGGACGAACGACCCCAAAATGACTCGTTCCCATCTACATGTCATTGTTAACATCCATGACAAATTTCATGAAGTTCCGACCAAAGCTACGACCTGTAGCCCGCGCCAAAGGATTTAGTCATGCAAAGAGTAAAATCCAAGATGGCTGCTGACGGCCATGTTTTTTGGCCGAACGACCTCAAAATGACTCGTTCCCATCTACATGTCAATATCTACATTCATGACAAATTTCACAAAGATCAGACCAAAGGTACAACCTGTAGCCCGCGCCAAAGGATTTAGTCATGCAAAGAGTAAAATCCAATATGGCTGCTGGCGGCCATGTTTTTTGGCCGAACAACCCCAAAATGACTCGTTCCCATCTACATGTCAATATTAACATCCATGACAAATTTCATGATGATCAGACGAACAGTACGACCTGTAGCCCGCGCCAATGGATTTAGTCATGCAAAGAGTAAAATCCAAGATGGCTGCTGGCGTCCATGTTTTTTGGACGAACGACCCCAAAATGACTCGTTCCCATCTACATGTCATTGTTAACATCCATGACAAATTTCATGAAGTTCCGACCAAAGCTACGACCTGTAGCCCGCGCCAAAGGATTTAGTCATGCAAAGAGTAAAATCCAAGATGGCTGCCGACGGCCATGTTTTTTGGCCGAACGACCTCAAAATGACTCGTTCCCATCTACATGTCAATATCTACATTCATGACAAATTTCATAAAGATCAGACCAAAGGTACAACATGTAGCCCGCGCCAAAGGATTTAGTCATGCAAAGAGTAAAATCCAATATGGCTGCTGGCGGCCATGTTTTTGGCCGAACGACCCCAAAATGACTCGTTCCCATCTACATGTCAATATTAACATCCATGACAAATTTCATGATGATCAGACGAACAGTACGACCTGTAGCCACCGCCAATGGATTGAATTTTGGAATCCAAGATGGCCACCAGCAGCCATGTTTTTTGGCCAAATGACCCCAAAATGACTCGTTCCCATCTACATGTCAATGTCAACATTCATGCCAAATTTCATAAAGATCAGACCAAAGGTATGACCTGTAGCCCGCGCCAAAGGATTTAGTCATGCAAAGAGTAAAATCCAAGATGGCTGCTGGCGGCCATGTTTTTTGGACGAACGACCCCAAAATGACTCGTTCCCATCTACATGTCATTGTTAACATCCATGACAAATTTCATGAAGTTCCAACCAAAGCTACGACCTGTAGCCCGCGCCAAAGGATTTAGTCATGGCAAAGAGTAAAATCCAAGATGGCTGCTGACGGCCATGTTTTTTGGCCGAACGACCCCAAAAATGACTCGTTCCCATCTACATGTCAATATTAACATCCATGACAAATTTCATGATGATCAGACGAACAGTACGACCTGTAGCCCGCGCCAATGGATTGAATTTTGAAATCCAAGATGGCTGCCAGTGGCCATGTTTTTTGGCCGAATGACCCCAAAATGACTCGTTCCCATCTACATGTCAATGTCAACATTCATGACAAATTTGATAAAGATCAGACCAAAGGTACGACATGTAGCCCGCGCCAAAGGAAATTGTTGACCAGACCACACGCACACACGGACGCCAAACCATGGCAATAGCTCAAACTTACAAAAGTAAGTTGAGCTAAAAATGGCATATTGTGGAATTTATGTTGAAGAAAAATATATCACAAGAATAGCTGACAATACCAGCAGATAGCGGTACTTAAAACAACAACACACATCGTACGATCAGCCCCTCGACTCAAATTAAAATCAGCTGACATTTGATGAAACTTGAAAGGGAATATCGGGGAGAAAGTAACATGTAATCATGCTGACTCAAACAACAGTTACGATGTAGCAAACCATGTCGATTGCAACAGTCCTCGTGCCCCAATTTCTGAATAATGCTGACGTAATTCGCGTGCACCTGGCCATTTTGAGAGATACAGATGCGCGCAAAAATAACCGTGATTAAATAGTTCCCAATCAGGGTTTTCATTCATGTTTTTGTGGCAATGTACATAACAGAACAGTACTGTATTGATATTTATTATTTTTTGTTTCAAAACGCAAGCGAATGGACTGGTTCTCCGATTTTGATATTCCATGGCGTATACTGCAGAGTTAATTTTCTAACAATAATGGCTGAACATGCCTTAATAAACATGGTGCCGCTGTGTATTCTAAGGTTAATTTATTTCGGAAACTCTATGTCTCATTAACCCTTGAAATGAAGTCCTTTAAACAGTAAACATGTTTGTTGAGAGGCTATACTTGTCAATATATAATGTCCATCGCTGTCCGTGTTTTAAAAAAAAATTCAGATTCCTACATGCATACCATGCAGGTATACCAGGATTACGGACACATGCACGCATGACATAATGACCAAATGTTTTTTTGTGTGCGAGAGGTTTCCCCAAATTATCAGGGCTATAGTGGTTTTCATAAGTTGTCAGCATGATAATTTGTATACTAATATAATGTCTAAGATTGTTCCGTGTTAGTCTATTTCCGATATGGTAGACATAAAGTGCGTATTTCATTGGTGCGAAAAATTGAAAACAGCTGGAGAATGGTTGTGACCATGAAACATATTTGTTAGAGCCACATGAAACCGGAATGTCAATATTTCGTGTAATTGTCAACCTATCTTATAACTCCTTCCAAATTACGTAGATGGAAATATGGAAGCTCGAATGAGCCGGTGCATGTCCGTTTAATTGTGGACAGTTACAAAAAAATCCGCTGTCGGCAGCAGCTGACCCAACTTGAGTTGTTGCTGAATGAAAGTCCACTCGAATTGAAGGAGAATGCAGTAGCAATATCTATACGTGCACATCAAAGAGATTGCATGTTGCTTTGTCACCCTGTGGCAAAACCACCTGTGCTCGTTCTGTAATTACAAAATAGGTCAAGGGCATGCATGAGCTATATATATATTGCAGGTCACGTCCCGTCTTAATTTTTTGATGCACGGCTCTCACAGAATTATTTCAGTATCATGTTTAATAATTAATTGATCACTGATCAGATGGCGATTTAAATTGTCTGTTTGCTTTCCTTGAATTTGCGCATGCAAAAAAAAAAAATAGATTCACAGAGCTGTTGAAAACATTCTAGAATAAATTTTTGTCTGCTTATACGAATAAAATGAATGTTAAGTGTCAGACGCACGTTTTGTCAAAATTACCTGGTATTTCAAAATGGATTTTCTATTTGCTGGTATTTCAAAATGGATTTTCTCAAAATCTGCCGGTCAGGAATTTCTTCGTGAAATTTGGTAGATTTGATTATTGTGAGTGACAATATTTAAAGGAATACGGTCTGAAAAAACAATAATATTTTCTTTCAATATACCGATAATATATATATAAAATGTCCATTGCGCGCATACAATCTAATATTCGGCCGCCAATCGTTATTTTTATAACGATTAAAAAAAATTCCGAAGTTAGCCGGAGATTTTGTTGTAGACGAAGTCACCTGATCATCGGCCCGATCACGTGATTGTCACATGTAAACAGAAGCATAGCACGTGATCGATCACGTGGTAACTCATTGACAACGCATAGATACGCAACGGCGGTATATAAAGTTTGCATGTAGTCGATCGCGGCCTTTGAAGATTGTCGCATTATTACACTCCGAATGCAAAACTTCGCCGAAAACATCGCCGTTCTCGTAATTAAATGTCTTTATCGTGTTATTATTATTATATGTATCGCGATGTGTTGTTACTATAAAGCCATGCCCGTATATTATTCAGTTTTGCGCGCATTTATCTATATAAACACGCGTTTATATTTTTTTTTCATTACCAGAATAGTCCCCAAGTTATATTATATATTCATATAAAGATTGCATATATATGCGAAGACTTGCACAGTTATTAGGCAATTATCATCTCGTAAACATTCCAATTTTCAGATGCCCTTAATCGTGTGTCAATAAAGAGCGTTTCATTTTAATTTATCGTAACGCGTTAAAAAAAAAATTGGTTTATTGCTGTCGGATTTAATCAATTATAATCAAGTCATTCATTACCAATATGATATGATTTTTCTTGGTTATGAATCATGTATATTTTAGGGCACTATGGTGTTTATATATATTTCGGAATATTGCTTCCCCCACCCCCAAACAATCTTTGCTGACTGTCACTGATGGAAATTCACTGCGTCTATGCATGGTATTGGCCTATAAAATTAGCACTCTAGCGATGCGGTCTATTGAATATCCAGTTCATAAATCGACCTCTTTGTGTCAATTACGCATAACAATACAATTTAGGATTATAAAATATAATAACGTCGACGTGGTTCGTTTAAACATCCAATTATATATAACACTTTTTGAAGGGGGGATAATAATCCGGTTTAATATGTAATCACATATCCAAGCGCTCTTTATTCGCAATCCAATATATCATAATAGTGAACGCTCTTTATTGCGTTGAGGTAAATGGACTCGACTTGGAACAGTTGTCATCGTGATTGTTTACTGATTACACCAATACAGGTCAATACATGTACACGAACTTCCGATATGCATGCTTTTATAATATATATCCTTCCAAGTCATAGCAATTAAACTATTTTATTCGTACCATATTAGGAAAATTCTTAACATGAAACGCTCTTTATTGAGTCATGGTGAAGGAAATGGGGACTCGACTTAGAATAGTTGTTATCGTGAATTATTCATCAACATACTCCCCACTTTAACTGCAATTCGTCGGTGTGCTTCGGAAATGTCGTATAATAAAATTTGCCGCCAAAACTAAATTTTACAGGAGAGCAAAAAAACTGAATAATTCTTCTTCTGTATGACCTACAACAATGTCGTCAGGCATGGAGACTAACTTATAGGCCCTCTATTCAATGGATATCATGGCTTATCGATATACTGCCTTATATGGATATTAGAGCTCATACGACATTTCGGAATTATAAACAGATTATACGACATGTTTACGACAATTCAGATCTATTGTTCGTGAATGTCCGACATTTCGACACTATGTCCGAACTATGATGGCTATTAATTATTCACACGATTCACACAATTCCAATGTAGGGAATGCTCTATAAACATTGGATGACAATGAATGTGTGTTTCTGTAACATTTTACGATCATATCAGAATACTGGGGTCCTCAATTAAGCTAAATAATGGTTGTGTACCCACAATGCTGAGATAATGTGATGTTACCAATTCCTATTACATCCAATACGTAATTGAGATATGTCCAATTACACTTAATTATGAAACTAACCAGAATGACAAGTGTAGTATATAGCAGACGATGGACAACAACCCATAACCACTGCATGTTCATTATGGGTAATCCCGAAAGTGTGTACACATTCAGATGGGTCATGGTAAATTATCAGACTGGCGATCATTGGTATTATCCACGCATTCATTATGAATCAGTTGGAATAATTGGAATGACATTTTGTTCAAAATGAATGAAGTATTAATATTGATATGTTATTGAGGTCCCCAAAGGGTGAAAGTAGTGATGCTATTCCGCAAGGTGGGATAGCATCACCAAATTCACAATTTGGGAACCTAATTTTACTTGATCCTCAACTGCTATGGGAGACCTAGGGACAGATAGAAATTCTCCAGCTGAAGTTGGTGACGTATCCGCACCCATTGGGCACCTGCAATTATGCATTTCTACAAATGCCAGACACACTTAATTCAAGCTTGGAGAAAATTAATTTAATCTGATTTTAATGACCACTGAGTGTTAATATAAACAATGAGGGTGCTTCATTGACAACACTATTAATCTCATTTAAATTATGAACCACATGGATATACACTCTCTGGGGATGGAGAGTATTTAGGCCATAGCAGTTGTTATCTATCCATCTGGCACTGCTTTATAAACATGTGTCCATCAGAGTACATGGATGGCTTGCTGTAGTGGGAATACAATGATATTAAAGTAACTTAGTGAACATTTCTGTACATCTGTCTGTTCATGCTTTCTCCCAAACCTCTGATATCAACCAAATTTAGTGGAGTTTCTAGAGGTACCTCCCCTCCCGAAGATGTAATGTCATAAGTCAAAATTTTAATGATTTTTTTTTAATTTTATTTAAAAATAAAATATTTTATTTAAACGGACATGGCTCATTCGAACCCTAAAATTTATGTATACGTATTCGAGAAAAGGAGTCTCAAAACATGCATATGCAAATTATTCCCGAGCTAACTTGTCGATATAGCGCTAAAAAAACGCGTTTTGTTAGTTATATTTTAGCGTAAATTTGATAATCGTTTCGCTGTTCCGGTTAAATTTCTCTAATCAGCCGATCTTCCGAGTGATGCCGGCAGCGCTCGTGTGTTTTCGGAAATAAGTGCATTCTCGATACCACCATGTTTGTGATGTAATATTTTTCAAGTTTCCCCAGCGTCTCTATCATTTTCGGATACGCGATAATGTGTTTCCGCTGGATCTTATTTGTCCATGAATATTGGGAAAATAGACATGAAAAATAACACCAAAAAACAGCGTCTTCACCATCGGTTTCAGTAGTAGAATAGGATTAAATTTGTTTTAAATTATTTTTCCTCAAAATGTGTCTACATTAATTGTTTATTCCACACCCATTGACGCGAATCACATGTATTCAAAGGAATCCCAGCCATTGAATACATATTAGTGTATACCTCTAGTGGAATACAAGCCGGAACTATTCTTGTTGACGTTGTCGCCAAAGAAAGATGACGTACATTAGGTCGATCATCTGCTTCCGGTGATCCCCCCCCATAATTACTGGTTATTTGTCAGATTTAAATCACAATAAAGGCAGCTATAGTAACAATGAAGGTTACATTTATGGATTGAACTTATCTGACTGAACGGTGTAGAATAAATACAGAACACAACTTGCATCATAATCTCGAACCTTTTATCGAACTCGTCATATTTCTCTCGAGCTACGCTCTCGCGAAATATATCCTTGCGCCATCCGCAACTCATTCGATAAAAGATTCTCGATTAAGATGAGCGTTGTGTTCTGTCTATTACACGCCGTTCCCACGACACAACTTTCAAATTATACAGCAGTGCGGAACACAAAGCTCACATCTTCTACTTTCATATAATCATATGATATCTAATTTTTCCGTGTGAATATATCCAAAACAGTTAATCCAAGTAGATAATTAACACAGTTCCATTGCTATGTGCGTGTGTACACACTCTCCCCTGCCTGTCTATCTTGTCTACAGTTGATTTCAATATAATAAACATGCAATGGCCGGATCTACGTAAATTGTGAAAAACTATATGCATATATACTTAGCTAGATCATATCATGAATCTCTACCCTGGCTCCGCCCGTAGAGATAATTCTACACCAGTTCAAGTAATGTGAAATTTTTCATGTTCAGATAGGAAAGTTTATAAACATTTAAAAAAACCAAGCTCGATGTTGCATGAAATATGTCACTTTGTGGAGTCGATGTCGACTCACAAAAGTCAGACAAATCATGCAATCTGGAGTGTCACCCCCCCCTATTGTGAAATATATTATGAAGGAACAAGTAATAAATAAATAAAATATATATAGTCACCGAGTTGTTTTTTCAATGCTATAAAGCAGGGTTGGCTGATTTAAATCAAGCAATTTAAATCAATGATTTAATCAATGATTTTTTTGAAAAAAATCATTGATTTAAATCAATTTTTTTTAAATGGTTGCATAATGTCAAGAACTTGCAATATCTAACCAGGTTTTTTGTTAACTATAACATGATTATGATTAAACAATATACAAAATTGGATAATAGATATGAAATTGTGCAGTAATTGTCAACCCTATAGAAACAGGCATACTGCATGGATTGGTACCGTGATTACTGCTCCAGCAACAGCCTGTTCCGCTTATTTGTAACTACAATAGGATTCAGCACTCCTCATTACACTATTAAATTTCCTTTCCTTTTCTGATTGCCATACATGTAAATGCCAACCGAGTAATTCTACCATATACTCTGCCATCTAAACTACTCTAGTTGTCTATTGTCCATACTTGATACATGTATATGGTGTGATTACATGTATGTCCTCAAGTCACCGAGGAGCAAAGGTGATTGATAATAATATTCAGTTCTCAGCTAAAATTTACTAAATTTAGTAGTAAATCTTTAAGCACAGGTCTACCTATCCAGATATCACAACATTGGAACTCACATGGACCTAGTTTATGCACAATTAAAGTACATGTTTGCTATATCTGTACTGCCATGATATTTGTGCTTGATACATGTCGTTATACAAAAAAATAAATAAAATAATAATAATATAATTTTGATTAATCCATTAAGCTTTGATATAATAAGCAACACCTTTTAGAACCTTCCTTATCAAAGACATTGCACAATTGCATATTTTCATAACAATTAGAAACAAAATCCAAAAAATCGATTAAAATCAAATAAATCTGATTAAAATCAAATAAATCTATTTTGTTTTTATTTATTTAAAAAAATTAAAAAAAATCACCAACCCTGCTATAAAGTTCTCCGTCAGAACATTAAAACGTTCCCATATTTTTAACTGGTTGAATATGATCTCTACGGTAGCCAGAGTATAAATTCATGCCATGATCTAATACTTGGCGACCCATTCCTATATTCTATAAGAAATATATTCAGCATATGCTGCAAATCATGCATTTTACTACGACAATGATGTTGGATTGAAATTTAAATACAAATGCATATTAAAGGATTACTATCCTCATGAAACAACAAAACTCTATCGGAAAGCCACCCCTATTGTGATCACAATTATCCAAGTCCCATAAAAATCGCGTAATAAATAAGCCGAGAAATAAATAAATAATACCACCACCGGTTGTCGGCTATCTCCGTCGCAAAACCTCGCATGACGTCAAGCGAGGTAAACTAATTAAAAACAGGGAATCGGAGTCGGAGTTAATTATGTCTACCTATATGGCGATGGAAAATCCGGAATCGACATCAGCGCGTGAGTGTAATGGAATTACTGCGGGGGCATATCAATAGCATTGTGTACACATGGTGAATTGTCATCGCGCGGTGAGTTATCTTCACTTGTGATTTGTCTTAAGTGCTGTTTGGAAAGTTACAGTATTGTTTTGACAAAAAATATAGAGGGACGATTTAGCGGGGTAGATAACACTTTCGTATAAAGCTTATAAAAACACGAGCCGGCATGTGAACTTTATTCGGGTGCGTGTTCGCGATGTTGTTTTAATTTTCCGTATATATGCCCCGAGTGTCCCGTATTTACAATCATTCATTCATTCTAGTGACTCTCAGTTAGGCATATGCTGTATTCACTTCCAAACGATGTTCGTTTACGTGACATTTGGCAGGATTTCTGTGGGAAACCTGTTGCGCAAAATCAGAAACCGATTACATATACCAAATAAAGAGCGTTTAATTTGACGAGTCAGTCATGGTTATGAATACATACAATTGCAGTTAAAGTGGGGATTATGTTGATGAATAATTCACGATGACAACTATTCTAAGTCGAGTCCCCATTTTCTTCACCATGGCTCAATAAAGAGCGTTCCATGTTAAGAGTTTTCCTAATATGGTACGAATAAAAAGAGTTTAATAGAAATTGCTATGACAATGATGGAAGGATATATAAAGCATGCATATCGGAAGTTCATGTACATGTATTGACCTGTATTGTTGTAATCAGTAAACAATCACTAGAACAACTGTTCTAAGTCGAGTCCCTTTACCTTGACGCAATAAAGAGCGTTCACTATTACGATATATTGCGAATAAAGAGCACTTGAATATGTGATTCCATATTAAACCGAATTATTATCCCTCCTTCAAAAAGTGTTATATATGATTGGATGTTTAAACGAACCACGGCGAACATTTATATATTTTATAACCCTATTGTTATGCGTAATTGACACATAGAGGTCGATTTATGACCTGGATATTCAATAGACCGCATCGCTAGAGTGCTAATTTTATAGGCCAATAACCATGCATAGATGCAGTGAATTTCCATCAGTGACAGTCGGCTAGATTGTTTTGGGGTGGGGGAAGCAATATTCCGAAATATATATAAACACCATATTGCCCAAATATATACATGATTCATAACCAAGGAAAAATGAACTTATCATATCATATTGGTAATGAATGACTTGATTATAATTGATTAAATCCGACAGCAATAAACCAATTTTGTGTTGTTTTACCGCGTTACGATAAATTAAAACGAAACGCTCTTTATTGACACACGACTAATGGCATCTGGAAATTGGAATGTTTACGAGATGATAATTGCCTAATAACTGTGCAAGTCTTCGCGTATATATGCAATCTTGATATGCATATATAATATAACTTGGACTATTCCGGTAACGAAAAAATATATATAAACACGAGCATGCGTTTATATAGATAAATGCGCGCAAAACTGAATAATATACGGGCATGGCTTTATAGTAACAACACATCGCGATACATATAATAATAGTAATAATAACACGATAAAGACATTTAATTACGAGAAAGGCGATGTTTTCGGCGAAGTTTTGCATTCGCAGTGTGATAACGCGACAATCTTCCAAGGCCGCGATCGACTACATGCAAACTTAAAATACCGCCGTCGCGTATCTATGCGTTGTCAATGAGTTACCACGTGATCGATCACGTGCTATGCTTCTGTTTACATGTGACAATCACGTGATCGGGCTGATGATCACGTGACTTCGTCTACAACAAAATCTTCGGCTAACTTCGGAATTTTTTTTAATCGTTATAAAAATAACGATTGGCGGCCGAATATTAGATTACTCTAGTGATCCGAATAACCGTACCCGTACGATTGTTAATTTTGGAGAAAAAATCCACCCCCTACGATTCTTATTCAAGCCCCTACGATTATTTAATTTTGATCACCCATACTCCATGAATGATCGCATTATTCGTAGTTTTTAATCAAATGGCATGCATGAAACGGAATACGTTCAAAGAATTCGCACAACCGTCTGGCATCGCAATATAATCAATGATTTGATCCATGGGAAGTAACTCCATCCTCACACGTGTCGCTATTTTGCAATTCGTGCGACCCTATTGCAATAGACAGACCCCCCCTCTGCGGGTATTGTTTATCGTTCAGTGAGGCGAACAAAGGTGACAACGCGTTATGTCTGTGTTTTTTTTTACAATTGACGCGTTATTAACTAAGAAGTTAATCAACGTCTGGGGCTCACATTTTAAAGTTTCTTTAATTAGAACACAATTGAGTAGTTGGTGGAGCGATTCCGACCAAAGAAAATTAATAGCATGAAAGTAAACCTTCCGCGTACCTCCGTCAAATAACTTGTGGTGTACGGGTCACGCGAGTTGTCAATGTCACATGACTACAGACGAAACTTATAAAACTGGGTGTTATGTTCTGATAAGAAAGGGACACCATACCCTTCCCGCATGTGTTACCGCTCAGGATCCCCTGAGTGTTAGATTTTTCGAGCCTTGTGCTGGAACTGAAAATTTGTATAAAAGTGTTGACGCAGTGTTCTCCGTTCAAATCAATGACATTGAAAAGGTTCTGCAAGAACCAGACGTTGTCCGTGCTGGGTCGAGGAGTGTTTATTATAAGTTTTTGTTTGATAATTAAATCAGTGTTCTTCAATGATCTCCTTTTTCATTGACATTTCCACCCCCTACTATTATTCCGACCCCTACTATTATTAAAATTTGGCAAATTTTCCACCCCCTACTATTATTCCGACCCCTACTATTATTCGGATCACTAGAGTATATGCGCCCAATGGACATTTTAGATATATGTTATCGGTATATTGAAAGAAAATAATATTGTTTTTTCAGGACCGTATTCCTTTAACATAATTACTTATTATACATGTATAAGTAATATTATGTTCCGTTCTGAACCCCCTCCCCCAATCGCCACGTCTCGGATAAATTCAGGATGACCGTCCTATAGATCATTAAATTCTTGTCAACAGAGACCATTTTTCTCACAGGGACACATACGATCAAATTGAAACCCCTTTATTGCGTACCGGAAATTATAAGACACTGGGGAAGCTTATTTACGAATAGACCCGGAAATCCTCGGCTGTTGTCGGTGGTTAATTGCAACATCCAAAATGGCAGGATGGAAAAAATGTTCGGGACCCAAACAGTACGATTTTGTTGTAATTTTCATGACTTGAATGCGTTGTATATTGGTCGTAGAAAGGTAGTTTGGGTATTTATCTACCTATTTTGATACCGGGGAAAATTTCAAAAGCGTATATTATTTTGTGTATTTTGGGAGCGCAAACCACATGTGGCTTTAACCCTTTACCCAACAAACCGGCCAAATAAAGCTTCAACAGCCTAAAATATCTTCGGACTGTCTCAATAGAACCATACAAATATGGATATCATTGGAACCGGCTCCTTGACCACATTGTGATAGTTACAGTTATGCCCTGTGCCAATGCATTCTCTTATATATGCGAGTCGACCATAGGTCGCCTCGCATATATAAGAGAATGCATTGGCCTAAATAAAATCTTTTTTTTAACACTTTTTACCATTTTTTCTTACATTCTTTAACAATTTTATAATTTTTAATGTGTTAAGCCAATGCATTATCTTATATATGCGAGGCGACCTATGGTCGACTCGCATATATAAGAGAATGCATTGGCCCTTATGTTGGGTAAAGGGTTAATAAAAAAAAAAATTATTTATCAAAACAAAATATATAATTTTTTTTTTAAATTGAGCAATATTATAAAGTTAAATCTAAAAAAAAAAAAAAAAATCTTCAGATTTATGTCCATAGCCCCACCCATATTTTACCCAGTGACCTCATTCGAACAAATCTGAACCCCAGTCACCAAAGGACCCTTCATGCCAAATATGAACCCATTCGGCCCGACGACTTCAGAGAAGATGTCGTTTTAAGAATTACTATGGAAGGATTGAGTTATGGCCCTGTTATTGAAACTGTTTGACCTGGTGACCTCTTTTGAACAAATCTGATTGTGAGTCACCCAGGGAACATTCACACCAAATATGAACCCGATCGCTCTCATAGTTCGGGAGGAGATGTTTCAAAAATTGTTGACGGACGGACGATGGACTGACGAGGCGTGATGACTATAGCTCCACCGGAGACTTCGTCTCAGGTGAGCTAAAAATAGCGGGCACTCCTTGGAACCAATACTCACTTTTGGATGTAGCCTTTTATGTAGATTTTGTAATCTTTTTTGATAAAAAATGTCTCCACAAGTTTATGTACCATCACAATATCCAGCCCAGTGGTCTTAGACGACTGCACTGCCTCTTCATCACCACCTTCAGCACTTTTATTTCCACCAAATACAGACTCATTAACGTCATGTGATTCTGTAGTGAACTGAATTGAAAGAAAGATTTGTTCACAAAAGGACAATGATCTCTTAATATCAAACTGCATATAAATACAGAAAGATGCTTTTCAGCTTCAGAAAGTTTTGGCCGATATGGGACAAGTTCAGATAAAATTTGGGATGTCGATGTCAGAGGCTGATGAACAGGGGGTGGGGGGGGGGGGGACACGGGTATATACAAGTGTGCAGGTCTGACAAAAAATATTTTTTTCTTTCTTTTTTCTTTATATATATATGCTCCATATGAATTGAGAACTCTCAGAAAAATTGTTTCGACATATTTCAACTTTTCAAGTGATAATATTATCTGTTATTTTAACCGAGATCTCAGAGAATATGTTTTTGGCAGTTTTTCAACATATTTCAAGTGATAGCGCGAACAAGATCTGACAAAAATGGAAGGCTGCTGCGGCCTACCATTTTTGTCAGATCTTGTTCGCTAGGCGTTAGCCTAGTAGGCCATATGTCCCCCCCCCCCCCCCCCCCCCCCCCCCCCCCCCCCGAGAGGCCGATCATTGGCAGATGTATAACCCATCCCTTGGGGATAGTTAATTGCTATGATGGGCAATTCCATGCGTGACTGACATTACGACATTGATTTTCCATTCCTTCATTAGCCTATAAAACTGATATAATATCTTCTTCATACTTGCTGAATAGTCATAAAGTTAGTTCCTTGGTGATGCTTCAAGGTGATAATAATACCAGTGTGCTAATTTCCTTCATTATTAATTAAATATGTGGGAAAATGATGTCGTGACTGACGTTACACAAAAAAGACATGGATTTTGAGCACCCATATAGAGATTACCTTTCTCCAAAACTACAGGCATTCTGGAAATAGTTTTTATTCGACAAAATTGGTAGGAGGATTTCTTCAATAGAACACAAAGTATTTGCTAATATATGGAAATATTTAATATTGCCATCCTTTTTTTTCTGTGACTGACATCACCGTGACTGACGTTACATTACAATTACCCTATAAAATGGCCTTCATTTTGATACCAGACAAAGCTAAAATTTGACTTACAAGTGCTACTTTGTTTTGTTCAAAGTAGCTTTGTACATGTAGGCTGTAAATTTTTATGATCAATATGTTTATCAGGTATTATTTGTTCACAAGCCAGTCTGTTACAGCCCTTAAAACGCAAACAAATATATGTTGGAAAAAGCCAAGTTAAAAATGTGCAAACTTGCATTATTTGACACCTGTTTTTGCAGCATGTCATTGTATGCCAAATTACTATGTAGCAAGTTCGGACCATGAGTGCTGCAGTACTCAGATTGGTTAATTCTTTCCTTGCCAGGCTTATTTTTTAGATTTAGTGCTGTAAAATCCTGTCTATGGCTTTAAAAGTTCAGAATCATTTGAATGTGACTTTTGGTGAAATAAACTGCATTGGCAATTATTTCTCGTTAACCTTGTCACTAACAAAACAATTTCACCGGGAGTTTTTCAACATGCGGAATCAGTTTCTGACATCAAAACTGACATTGGTCACCTCACTAATTAGTCCCAGTCTTCTTGTACTAAAACCAGCTAAGATATTGGGATGGCGATTTGCTGTTTTTAGTCCCAGCCCGCTTGCATACCAATCCTATCACACGAGTTACGCCCACGATCTGTGGCGGGAATCTGTGGTGTATTTTACTCGATTTACCTAATGAATCAATACATGATGCTATATACATCGGAAAGAGAGACATATCATGGTCATAATGGTGTATAATAATCTAACTTTCATGTTAAATTACGCATAGAATATTCCGGTTGATTGTCACCAACATCGCTGTTTTTTCTGTTTGTTTACTTAACTGAAAGCCGAACTCAGGTTCCGAAGAACTTCGGCATTGTCCGGTGTTTGTTTTGGCCGAGACGAATTTCGATACAAACAAAATGGCGGCCCCCATGATATTCTAATGGTCATTGTGTTTACACTGTTTTAAACTGTGAGATGGTTATAATTCCCGTAATTTATTTAATGTATTACATTTATATCTTCAATATGTATTTAATCTATGTAATAATTTATTTATTGTCACGTATAATTACGATTACAATGGAGAATTCATCGTGCGTGGTTGATTGAAAATCTACGGAATATTTTCACCGGAAAATGCCGAACGCAGTTCGCAAGGTCAACTGAGTTCGCATACTTTAAAAAATATGTAAACACTGCGGCAAAAGTTTCTTTTCACATTAAATTACCGCTTTCAATTCACATGTGGGTTTCAGATCAAATAGCATGTCTTCTGCGGAAACTATCCGTTTATTGTAGCAATTGTGATATTTTATTTCATATAATTGTGGTTTTATTTGAGCGGGTCACTAACGATTAACTCGTGTCAAAGGAGACCATGGGCCTGGAACTCGGACTAAAGACCGGCACCTCCATCCCAATATCTTAGCCGGTTTTAGTACGAGAAGACTTGGACTACTCACTAATAAGTTGCTATATATACCGATATTGGGCACCTCACTATTAAGTTGCTACTATCACATGTATACCGGTAATTTTAAACTGAACTAAACTGAATCTGTCTCACTCAGGAACCCCAGGCCATTCCCATATGGGATGTTCAGATTATAGGCTGTCTGTTGAACTTGTTATCTGAACATCCATACAAATGACTACTTGTCAATGACTCTCCCATTATCAAAGGATTAATATGGGCAGGGTATTTCCCTATCTACATGTATATTAATAGCACTGTAACATGTGATATATTAGATAATTGAATTTATTTCCTCAGAACTAATATAAGACCCTTGCCATAAAAGTACTCTTTTAAAATTATACACCTATGTGGGAGCGACGATAGCAATGTGGTACACTCATTTTAACTTTTCAATGAATTAAGGGCTTATTTTGTTGTGTTTGATGATTTGGGGAAGGTACATGTATATAAGTTGACAGTTCTCTGGCACTGGTGAAGTCTTATGTCGCCCACAATTAATGTGTATTTTGCCTAAGTATAATCAGTTTTATATACCTTCCTCAAATCATCAAACACAACAAGGCTTATTATAAACCCTATGCGAATGCATTTTCATTGCAAAAAATGCCTGATGCTTGCAATAATTTATATGCCCATGCCATTTTCCAATGTGACTGACGTTACATCCACGTGACTATTAAACGTTACACGTGACTGACGTTACACATTCTTTGAAGCCACACACTAAAAGTTGCATTGATCAATCTGATAGTTCCAGCCATATGTGTTATTCTGCATTACAAGGACATGGTTTTACTAGATGGGTGAAGGTTTATCTTTAAAATCCTCTCCAAGCAGGAGAATATAGATGAAATATGTGACTGACGTTACATAAAAATTGACAATTTGGAAACGGTCATGCTGCTAGGTTGTTTCTATATTATCGACTGGCCCATTCGAATATCACATCTGCTAACAGTATCGAGTGATTTGGCAACAATTGGTCAAGATTATAAAATGGAACAAATTCACTGCTTCTTAAATTATAGGATAATACAGGATAATAGGGGAAAATCTGGGAAATTTTCCCCACTATTTACTGAGAGGCAATAATTTGTTCAGCCTCAAACCAGACTTAAGTCCATTATATGTCATGAAATTACAGTAATTTCCCGATACAATGAAGAAGATTAATTTACATGACATGAGAATGAATTTGAAATTTTGGTGGTTGTGTCCAGTTCTCCATGGAATTGCCCTGATCAGAGTCATAATCTAGAGTTTTGATGTTGAATTATAGATTATGCTGTACTAAAGTAGTACATAGACAAATGTACATAATAACACATATTATTTGAATTATGGTCAAAAGTCGAAAAGAGAAGGGTTAATATAACACCAAAACTATAGAGCCTGTCATCACTTCCATAGTGTAAGCAGTTATATTTTTGTTGTTGCAATTTGCCATGTCATATATCAAAATTAAATATTTATATATAATAATGGGAATGGTTAAATGACATGGAATGGGTAAAAGAGGTTAATATTTTACGAGTCGATCAACTGATCAGAACCAAAAATGATAGGGGGTGAGAGGTGGTTTATCAAAAATTTTGTACCAATCGGATAGATAACATTTGAGTTATCGCAGCATGCGTAAAGTGTCTACAGACATACAGAAGTATATTTACTATCGACAAGTGGTCAATCCGGATGTCGACACTACCATATGTGTACCATACAATGTATGAGTACACATAAAAACGGGGTAATTTTTCTCAAGTTTTTGCCCTACAAACATAATAGCAAACTAGAGATGGGCTTGTCCCAGATGGGACTAAGTAATACCCCCCGTATTCAAAATGTTATTCGAATGAAGTAGCCATTACCATATATTTGGCACTGAAATTATGTCAACAGGCAACCCTAACCCCCCTAACACTAACCCCTAACTCGAATCCTAAATTTATTGACTGAATAAAAGCTCGGACAAAATTATGCATGCTGCAAAAAAATTTCTAAGTCGCAAAAAGGGGGATAACTCCACCAAAAAAATGTCGGACAGATGTCATAATTGCAGGTGCACAGGTTCCCATGATACTAAATATATGTGCAAAGTTTAAAAAAAATTTGCCTAAAAATGTAGGAATAAAAGCTCGGACAAAATTATACATGTTGCGAAAATTTTATAAGTCGAAAAAGGGGGGATAACTCCTCCAAAAAAAGTCATAATCGCAGGTCCACAGGTTCCCATGGTGATTGACGTCTGTACCAAGTTTCACGGAAAATGATTGAAAAACTACTGAGAAAAACTCCAGACAAATTTGTGTCCAGGGAAGGCCAATAACTCCACCAAGGCCTAAAATAAACTAGAGGTGTGACTGTCCCAATGGGACTACGGATACCCCCCTATTTTAAAAATACTAAGATGTTTCACATGTCAGTAAACATTTAGTTAAAATAATAAAATAACAGTTCCCATTGCAGGTGTACAACCATAACCCTGATCTTAAACCTATTGACCGAAAAATGTAGGAATAAAAGCTTGGACAAAATTATGCATGTGCGAACAAATTTCTAAGTCGAAAAAGGGGAATAACTCCACACAAAAAATGTCGGACGATGTCATAATCGCAGGTGCACAGGTTCCCATGGTACTAAATGTCAGTGCCAAGATTAAACAAGAGCTACGCTGGGCGTGCAATATACGCCCTCTCTTGGGTCGGCGGAAACTGGTAAAAAAGGGGCATAACTCTGGTAAAAATTGGCGGACGGAACTCAAATTTGAACTTGACCTGTGTTTTGGTGGGAGAAAGTAATATACCAAATTATCATTGAATCCGATAAGCTCTAGTAAAGTTATCATCCGGACAACAAATTTGGCGGCATTCGTCCCATGGCTTTGTTTCAGAAACATGACATTTTTGTAATTATTTTGTTTTTATTTATTTTTGTTTTTTATTTTTGAATATGAATTTAATGTTTTTTAAATTTAATATATTTTGTTTCTGAATTGTTTTTTTATTGTTAATTTTTTTTAATTTTAAATTGTTTTAATTAAATTGTAAATTGTTTTAATTATTTTTTTTGTTTCTGGCGGAAAAATTTACCCGTAGAAATCCCCCCTTCCTAGGAACGACAGACAACGCATTCTTTGTTTCGTGAAATATCTCTACGATAACATTGCATTGAATTTAAAACAAACGCTTCCCGTCGGGAAATCTGTCTTCGGGTCGTTGTTGTTGGCATCACGGCTCCCCGAAAACTCTCACATTGCCGAAAACGTGTATTTAGTAATATTGTTGTTGTTGATATTTACGGCTTGGGGGATATTTTCTTATTTAGCAAGTTTGAGCTCAATCGGTTAGAGTCTATAAAGGACACACTCATATATATAACACTTCCCGTAGGTAGCAAGTTTGAGCTCAATCGGCATTCCCTGGAATTTCCCGTAGATTGGCAGATTCCAGTAGCTTTATAACAGTATATCTGGGGAGAAATCTGATGCTATATTCGTGATTATCTGGGATGATTTCGGTATATACCAAAGGTATATACTGTAAAAACAGAGCGCGCCATCCGTGCTCGCAGGGAATAAATTTCGAGCGATAACGTTTCCGTTCCCGTATAACTCTGCAGATGCGAATAACGTTGAATGCAAAACAGACGCTCTTTATAGAGATGCGTCAAAAACAAACGCTCATTAAATAATCACTTGATTAACCCCCAACGTGCCTTTGCGGTGATTTGAGATTGGAGAACGGGTGCTCTGAGCTTCTCTAAACCGCGACCACGGTCGTGTCGGTGGGATTTGACACTTACATAGGAAGTTTGAGCTCAATCTTTACACGCGTTTTGGATTCTATGAAGTACATACATACATATATACGAATGTCGGACAGACGTCATAATCGCAGGTGCACATGTTCCCATGGTACTAAATATCTGTGCCACGTTTTTTTTTTAAATTTACCTAAAAATGTAGGAATAAAAGCTCGGACAAAAGTATACATGTTGCGAAAAATTTCTAAGTCGAAAAAAAGGGGATAACTCCATCAAAAAAGGTCCGACAGACGTCATAATCGCAGGTGCACAGGTTCCCATGGTGGTTGATGTCTGTGCCAAGTTTCAAGGAAATTGATCAAAAAACGACTGAGAAAAACTCCGGACAAATTTGTGTCCACGTACCGACGGCAGACCTGTTAACCCTCCCGGATTGTGCGGGAGACTCCCGGATTTGAGCATGATATCCCGCACAGGCATGAAAATCTCCTGGATTCAGCTGCTGTAGAAAATCTCAAAAAATAATCTCTTTATTTGATCTATTTGACAAGTAGACAGGCTATCAACACATCCCTGATATCCAACTGCCAAATCATTGTGGCAATTAACAATCAACATTGTTCCCAGAGCAGGGGCACTGAACAATAAAACAACAAACACCTAAGTTCTATTGAATGGGATCACCAGACTGAACAAAGGTGACCTGTTCTCAATTAACTCAATTAGCAACCCACTAGAGATAAGCCCTGAGGTTATATGAAACTACCATTAAAGTTTATTTGTCTGATAAAATTCAAAAGAAGCACATGTTCTGGCTTTAAACTTAATCCTTTCCTGAGTTGTACTTTTTAATGTGACATTTGATATCTCGCGAGATCTAAATGAAATCGAAAGTAGTTTACAGTTTAATATTGATGTACATACTCCGGTAGCTTACGATATTTGCTCTACAAATGAGACAATAAAAGTAAAAACTACACAGTAAATGTTTTTCTTAAGAATACTTGCTAATTTGCCATCAAACTTACATGTTTATGTGTGATAGCTGATCATATTTTTTTAATTTTTAATGTCAAAGTTATGAAAATGCAAAAGGAATCTGAAGGAATAAATTTTTTTTAATCTCCCGGATGATGACCACAATCTCACGGAAAATCGTGACCAATCTCCCGGAAAATATTATGTAAGGTTAACAGGTCTGACCGACGGACGACGGACAAGTTGACTTCGTTGCGGGGGGACCTGTCCAGGGCGGTAGCAGAGTAATGTCGCAAGAGCTATACTCGTCCTTGACCTCGATAAATGGTATACTCGTAGGGCGCGCATCTATAATCTCAAATCGACTCAATTTCACCCGCATGTTCAATTTGACTTGTATATCAAGATGTTCCACCACTTTGGTGTTCTAGAAACGACCCGAAAAGACTCGTTAATTAGTTGAATATAACGTGACTGCAAATTCTGAGGTGAAGGTCGAGTATAGCTCTTGCGACATTACCCCTCTACCGTCCAGGGTATGGTAGGTAGGGATTGAAATTTTTTTATTTTTCTTTCACAACCCGCTCGGAGGTGCTCCAAGCTGTATTTATGACATGACAACCGAATGGTCATATACAGTCTTAAATTTTATTCCAAAATAGAGGGAAGGAACATATTGACGCATTGAGATTGATTAGATAATTAGATACACACAATTGATGGATTACACTCCCCATTAATTGTATTCAGTATTAACCCCTTGAACCCTGACGCCCTACCACGATCGACACCCTGACCCTGGGCTCCTCGTGGGATTTTCCTTTAAATTTTATAGTGTCTTGTTGGATGGTGTTGGTTATGTTTAATTTGTGACACATGTATGAAACTTTACAGGCCCCCCCCCCCCCCCATTGATCACTTATCATTATAAAATCGGAAGACTTTGCCACGCGGCAGCGTCTTGGTAACGGTTGCTAGGCAACTATCCCGAATTGACTGGAAAAGGCAATTATAGCATGGTATGTCATAACTCAATGCCAGTGATTGCGTTTTTGATGACGATAATACCCTAATGTGAAATTTGAGATATATCCGACAAGAATGTAAGAGAGATCGAATGAAATTAATTATTTAAGATAGCAACGGTTGCTAATCAAGTACCACAAATGCACGGATGACACCACTGCACTAACCATTAAGTGGTAGTGTTCCCTTAATTTATACAATATCGAGTCGCATAATGCTGTATATGTTCAATGGTGGCACCTGTTTAAAACTGTGCATGCATACATATGTATGTTATGCATTGACCATTCTATGATCATTAAAATATAAGGACACTTTGCCACCCAATCTCCCCTTAGTAACGGTTACCAGACAACTACCCGGCATTAGCAAGAAACTGCAATTATGATGCAGCTATATGTCCTATATATAACACCACATTTCGCTTAAAACGCATGTTTTTGTCATTTACAACCTATGTTCTGCGCATGCGCATATATTCCTACTATAGCGGGTAGACATTCCATATACACACCCTGACCACCGCCGATGTCTATGGGGCCATTTAAACATATATTAGTAGGTATGTCGTGCATAAGTACGCTATAAACCATTTATTTCGCATATCGCTGCTCTGCGCATGCGCGAAGAAATAAACTTGATATGCGATCGAGGCCCTTCACCATATAAATATAATTTGAACAGGCTTTTTGTATTTGATATACAGCACTGCTCAAATTAAGCGACCTGTTTTAACGAGGTGGACATGCGTTAATACCACGGTGCAATACCGCGACATACCGCCGATTCGCGGTTGCACTACCACGCGCGTACCGCGATACCACCGCGACGTTCACGGTACCACCGCACTACCAGCGGTAACGAATGTTGGTAGCGCGGTGGCACGCGGTAATGCACCGCACAAACGCGGTGACATTACCGCTACGCGGTAGCATTTTTGTAACGAGGTTAATGACGGGATTCGATGGTTGACCGTCAATCTTCCAAAATAGGACGGCCGTTCTCACGATCTCCGTCCATGATTTTGTACCGTGAAGTGTATTATTAAAATATTGAAATAGATGAAAGCCGAGTATCGGGGAAATATGCCCATTATAACGGGCTTCCAGATTAAGTAAAGGTAAGTATAAGTTACTTTGAGAAAGTCATTTTTCAATTAATGTGAATATTAAAATATTACAATAACATTTCTAGTCTCGTTTTATTGCCTAAAATTCCTAGTTGTAATCAGTGTTGGTTATCGGGAAGGGAACAAATGTTTCGGCCATTTTAGACAGCTCGATAAATCCCGTATCTACAGTTTATATCAATGTTCAGATGTACGTGATCCCTAAATTGAATGATAACGACACTATTTAAATAGTCCCCAGAATAAATATCGTTATTAACTTTATTGACATTCATTAACTGCAAATCACAAACACCATTTGTTCGTATAACGGGAATTATTGTCTTAGCAATAAAAGACACAAAGTGGAACTCCCGTATATCCAGGAAAAAAACACATTCTGCGCAAAAGCACGTGTCACTGATTACGTCATACTGTAGATGGCAGACTTTGTTAATATACATGTACATGTAGGGCACGGGGAACTTAAATTAAGATGTCGTCATGTCTTTTTATAACTGGCCTCAATGGGTGAAATAAATATTTGTGTTTTGTTGATGGTGCTATTAGTGAAACTACACACGTGACGCGCGAATTTGCTATTTTGTGTTTTGGACACGTGTATTCCATTACTTCAATGCGTCCGTTAGGCTTACATATTGCCCGCAGAAGGTAGTTCAGATATTTATCGATCTATTTTGGTATTGCGAATAATATTATGTGCGAACCGCCACGTGGCTTTAAACAGACAAGTCTCATTCGATCTTTAAAATGTTGTGCACGTAATAGCTATTTATAAATATTTGTCGCACAAAAGTGAGACAAACGCTCTTTATTGCTACCGTATCGGGAATAAACTAACAAGGACTAAAACACACCAATTCGATCACTTGAAATAATTATGTTACAATGTTAACCTCTGTATATAACCAAACAAACATATTTAGAGGTCAACTTTCCAACACCATGCATGTTTTCTTCCGAATAACGATTAGATAGGAATATCGGTATGTGATATAATTTATACTGCGAGTCTGCGACCCACCGAGAACTACAAGTGCACGCCCTCGCCAAAAGTTGCAATTTCACATCAAACGATGCCGCCCGACACGCACTCGTGAGCTCAATGAATGTTCACGTAACAAAATCAAAGACTGATTTGACAACGTTGTGTCTTTCAATGTTTGGTGTTTTGCGTGTGACATTGGTGATGATAACAACTTTACTTTGCTGCATGACATGTGACACGCTTTCTTAGTTTATACATTTTATTCCCACCGACAAGAAATCTTCAGGCGCAAATGTTTGTAAATTGCTTTACTATTTCACGCATGCGTACAATCATACGTCTTGGCGACAATATACTATTTACGCGCCGATTATGTTTGGCATATGAACAAAACTATAGATTTGAACGAATATGAATATTTCTGCAATGATCGCCGCCCTGGCCTCAAAGACTAAAATCGGACTCAGTGTTACTAATGCAGCGTCCCCGCTGGTTTTCGACCTAATTCAGATAAATGGAGGATTTTCCCATTTTATAAGAAATTTAGATTTCGGAAACACAAACAAAAACAAAAATTCCGCATGAGTGGAAACCGATATAGGAATCGGGTGCGTAAATCATTTCACGATGTGTAAGATAGATGCTAACAACAAAACTATTACTCCATCACGGTGTTTTGCGTAAGCCGTAAGCAACTATAGCTGAGTTAAAAAACCGCCGACGTGATTAAACGTGATGTACGTGTACATTTGTAATATGTTACATGTAAACCCGACATGTTCATATGAAATCCGATTGCATTATTATTCATTTATATTCATTACGTATATATAATTACGTGCAGATTACAGGTATTCATTCAATACAAAAGTTATTCATAATCATTTACCTACTTTGTGACGCCTTGTTTCAGTCGTGTTCTCTCCGCGGTGGAGGGCCGTTAGCGGTAATTTGAACGCGGTTACGAAAAAAATAACGCGGTGTATGGCGGTAACGAACACCAATAACGCGGTGACATGCGGTAACCAACGGTAAAAATACCGTACCAGTACCGCGGGTCAACCACCTTCCGTCGCGGTATAGAATGATAACCGCGGTAGTTTGGTGGTATCACCGCGGTAAGTACCGGCCCGTAACCTCGTTAAACAGGTCGCTTACTGAGAGCATAGCTGTATATAACTAGAGTTTAGACGTCGATTTGTTATTGAATCGCATAGCTATAAACTATAAACACGTGGCGGTCGTTATAATGGTCGGTTCAGCGGCCGGTATACCGGCCGCTAGGGTATATGGAGGTTCACGCAGCGGCCGGTATTCCGGCCGCTGGGGTTCAAAGGGTTAAAATATATATGTGTAAGGCAAACAAAAAAACGTCTCTGTTTCCGGTACCCGGCCTGACAGATTTTCTTGCCGGCTCAATTTTTATTTTTATTATCCAGAAGTCCATAGTAACCTGTCTGTCTGTGAGTTAATAGCTATTGTTTTCCCAATACCAACAGCAGAACTAACCATCCATCGCATACACAACTGACGCATGTGTAGGCCGGTGCACGCGATCGCGCATTCTAAATATAAATAAGACAACCCGGTCGACCATGCAACGTAATGAATAACGTGGCGTAAATCAAACTCTACCCTGACGAGTCACTACAGAAATCCCCCCCCCCCCCCCCCCCCCCCCCGTCTTTTGTGGACTGTGTATTTTAAAAAGTACAATGTATTATACTGGTAGCTCCCTTAAATTGGACGCAAAACTTGCTTGAAAGACCATCTGTTTGCCACGAAATTAAACAGTGAAAAGCACGTGCGTTTTGGCAGGAAAATGACAGTCTGTATTCCGTTATCAGTCCTGGAAATTATAGCGTCGTCAAAAGCCGAAATCGCCATCACCATTGACCAGACGAAATCGTCATCCAAGATTAAAATGCATTGGCATCCTTGAATATTCACAGAAACCGAGTTTAATCCACTTAAATAAACAGGGTTCTTGCAGCTATTTTCATATGAAATTCAAGGGTTTTCAAGGAGTATTCGGGGTCAAAATTCAAGGGTTTTCAAGGAGTTCTATGCTAAAAATTCAAGGGTTTTCAAGAACCTGCGGGGCGGAAAGCCTGTAACCTGGAAAAAGTAGGGTGCTGTATTAACAGTATTTATTCAACATGTGGGCATGAGACACATGTATTCAATGGATAACCATTGAATACATATTGTTGTATACATCAAGAGGAACACAAGCCATAATGTTAACAATCCTCTTATGTGATGCACATCTAATTACTGGTTTTTCATTAGCCATAAATCACAGTAAAGGTAGTTTTAGTATCAATGGTAGTCATGGATTGAATTAAACTTATCCACACAAGGGTGTGAAATTAATACAAAACACAACTTGCATCATAATCTACAATCTTTTATCAAACTCTTTGAGGAAGGCACATATTCATAATTCACTCTAGCTCCGCTATCGTGAAATATATCTTGCACTGCCCACAACTCATTCGATAAAAGATTCTCGAATAGGATGCGTGTTGCGTTCTGTCTCTATGTGATCGAGTCCCATGCTTAGAAATGGTTCTGGTTGGAAAGTCATCAATACAAAAACCACCATCTTCAATTACCATTGTTAATTTGAGCTATATAGTATAGATTTCATCAATAAAGTTCGAGCATTGGTAACACGCTGTTTTTTCAGCCGACTTCAGATATGTTACGCGCAATTTGATTAGTCAATAGCTGGAGGGGATAGTTATTGACCAATCACAATGAGCAATACATAATTACTCGATCGATTGTTACTACTGTAAACAGTGTGAAATTCATAGCGCGTAATAGCCACTATTTACATTCTATGTCAGTTGGTCAAAGGTCGTTAGGTAACTGTGTTCCGTATGTTTCTATGCGAGTTGACATCGTGCGTTCGCAATGCGTTATAACTTGGTGTATACCTTCTATCTTGTGTTTATATATTAGGTTCACATTCAATGGTTTTCAAGGGCTGGTACTGGAATTCAAGGGTTTCAAGGGCCCTTGAACAATGATTTTTAAATTCAAGGGTATGCAAGGACCCGCGGGAACCCTGATAAACAACTCTGTTATGAATGACACACCAACTGGGTCACTGTGTCACCAACCAAAACGACTCAGTGGGTCACGTGAATCAACTCCGTGTAACTATTTACGATCTTTGATGTTACCGACCATGTAGCAGATACTACAATGATAGAAACAAATCGCACTGTATGCAAATATTAAACACACATTTCTGATCATCTGATGTGCATACATGTACTGTAATTTGTTTTAAGGACTATGTGATAACTTGCTGTTAATTACACTGAAAGTTGGCAGGTAATCAATTCTGCTATTTAAAACATTCCCGGATTGAAATGAAATAAGTCGGAAATATGTGACTTTAAACCACAATACAATTTAGTGATTTGGTAATATGGACAAGTTGTCGCTGAAAAATAATGATCATCTATAAAGAGAAATAAGAGGGGATGAAAATACAATAGGTTTGATTGAAATGGCAAGTATTTGTTCCATAAAACGATCTCTCTGTCAGCACCAACATTTGGAAAACCGTATGCTACGTCTCAAAAATAATATGGCTCCCAATATATTTCCAAAAAACAACAATGAATGAAGAGTTTGAAAAGTTATGTCATTAAATATACGCCATTAAATACACCCGAGTCTTTATTTATCTGGGACCATATCTTTACGTGGGAAAACAAAGTTATGTGAAATGTCATCGCATGCCTTATAGAAACTGATGTTAATTTCGCATCCCCTTTGTTGATGCAAGTATATTTTGTCTAGGTTTTGGATCATATAATAAATAGAGTCCCCAGTTTATAGCAGAATTTACAAAACTCGTCTAGTAAATTAGGTCTGGACCTTGTTAATAAGGCCTAAAAACAAAATAGCTGCCGACGCTGTTTGTCTCAGTTCGTCGCTTTATAATAGGCCCAGTTTCTAATGACTTGACGTCCGGATGCATTTCGTAAAATGGCGGCGCCCACGGAAAAAAAAAAAAACATCGTTTTCGTTTAAATCTTCTAGTGATGAGCCTATAATCGAGAACGACAATCGGAATCGGCCGATTGTGGCCCATCTGATGACAATCGGTACTCGGGTTTCAACATCGGCATTTCCGATTCTCTAAATAGAAATCAGGTGCTTGTTTTTCTTCAATAAACTGTTTTAAATATGACGATGTTTTGTTGAATAAATGACCAGTAAAGATGGGGAAAGTGATTTACCAAACACAAACTTGATATACAGCCATCTCCTCTTCAATACACCGGCCGTACCTGGGTCTATGTTTGAACAATATATTACAGTGGGGATTGCTGGGAAGCACGTGACAATTTGGGTTAGAGCCAGGCTGCGATGATGACGCCGTGATTGCGCGTAATCATAAATTATATGATGATGTACACAAATTACATCTCGTGGGACTCATGTAAGCCGATACGTAACTTTATTGTGTGTCAACATGTAAACATTTTGATTTATGTATGTCAGACTATCAAAAATCAAAATGTATGCAAACGCATCACAACAAATTTATCTATACAGTACACACAGCGTAAAACAGGTATAAACTGTAGAAACCGAAAGTGCATGTCACGTGACATTTAATTGCGCAGCTGAATTCACTGTTTGTTCAATTAAATTGAGCATATTATAACATGTGTATCAGTTGTCAGGACGAAAAACTGTACAAGCATTGATAGTCAGATATTAAAAAGAATTAAAGAAATTTAGTTATTAATTTTACTATCTGTAATTAATCTTTTCAAAGTCTTTCACCCAACACAACTTTCCATTAATGATTAACTTTAAATAGTCGAAGACAATGTCATTCCATCCAGTCAGCCTCGTGTGACGTCACGTATGTATGTCACCACCAATGATTATTTTGATGACCATGCCGAAATCGACAATCAAATCGTGTCTGCGAAATTTACATAAACATGGTGTAACTTGCAACTAGTTCAGCCGGCTTATTTCCTTTGATGTGATGTCTTTGAATTGGGATCAAAGAAAAATGCCGTTTGATGAATTGTTATCAAAAACGGACCGTGGATATGTCGTCATACACGTGGCTACATCAAACTTTCAAACTATTTGTTGTGGAATAGCCTAGAATACATGGGTAAGTTAATGCATTGATTCGTCGATACAATACATTACAATAAATACACCGAGGCCCCGTACCACAGCCTCTGCAGGACATGTGCCTGTATTCGCCCATACCTACCTTAGTATATATACTTACCCAAACGTATACTTTATATGTATATATAATGTGTACTGGCATATTACTACGGTTGTTGCTTGCTTCTAATTCTAAGTATTATATAACACATATAACATATTCTGGTATAATTATTACAATAATGGGAATCGGCACCTGAATCGGCCGATTGTGATCTCAAATAATCGGCAATTGGCGCAAGGCTCTATTTGACAATCGGCTCATCACTAAAATCTTCCATCAAAACCAGCTGTCAAAACAGGAATATTCACATATGTCATGGCGTCACAAACCATGGTTAGCAGCAGTGTGTTAGGGCTAACGTTTCTAAAATGTTCTCTCATGGACGTGGTAAACAAATTTACCGTAGTTTCATATGCTAAGAAGTTTTTACACGTGTTTCAAGAACACCATACGGGTTTTATGGACAACGTTGTCGTTAAATGTAGTTTGGACTTGGATTCAAAGGAAACGTTTAACGTTGAAAAGGAGTGTTTTGTTGGCGATATTTTAAACACTTTTAAAGTGAAAATGGTAGCATATGTTGGTATAGGATATTTTTGATTGAATTGGTATTGAATATTTTCTTTTTATTATACTTTGTTATTTTTAATCAGTCGCGCTCCATCTCAAGAACTTAATCAAACCATGAACACTTTATTACAGAATGCAATATCACCGGCAACTCATAAAGCCTACAGTAGTGCCTTGGAAAAATTCAATTTATTTTGCGCTCAATACCAATTACCGACCACAATGCCTATCAAACCTAACAATTTAGGTTGGTTCATAGCACATTTGTTTAATCGGAAATATGCTGCAAAGACAATTTCTTCAATCATGTCAGCGATATCATATGTCCACAAAATGTATCACCTACCTGACCCAATGCAGTCGTTTATGCTGCAAAAAATATTGGTGGCAGTACGAAGACTCCGACCGTCAATTGACGTACGTTTACCAATCACTCAATCTATTTTGCATAATCTAGTGCGAGCCGTACGACCATGTAGTGACACATTTTATATCACTCATCTATATGAGGCTCTGTTTACATTTGCATTCTATGCATTTGCTCGGATAGGAGAACTGTGCCCGCCACAAGCAAACATGCAAGCAAATGTTTTGCAGCTGTCAGATGTCATGTTCGCTTCACAGCGACACGATTCTGTAACAACAGTCACTTTCCCGCAAATTCAAACACAATATCGATGGTAAACCTCATATTATCACGCTACCATCTTCAAGCCAGTCGAATTTTTGCCCAATAAGGTTATTACGGCGGTATATTGAGTTGCGAGGCACATCAAATGGCCCTCTTTTCATTAATAGTGATAGCACCCCAGTATTACGTTCACAATTTGTCAATAAATTGCAGCAATGTTTGGCATATTTAGGCTTGGATTCCACTAATTTTAAAGGCCATTCATTTCGGATTGGGGCATGTACATGGGCCGCTGAGAAGGGTTTTTCTGATGCACAGATTAGACTAATGGGGAGATGGAGGTCAGACGCTTTTAAGCATTACATTCGTAGTCAACCATTATTATAGGCAGAATTCAGCAGATAAATTATTGGTCAATATCCTCATACTAGCCTGGAGGGAGGAGCTTGGTCTCCAGTCTTGCAGGGCTAGACTGGGGACACAATGCTTCAATTTTAAGCTTAACATTAATATAGAGGGCGGGGCTGAGTCTCCAGTCTTGCAGGGCTAGATTGGGGACAAAATGCTTCAATTTGAACAAACGTTTTCAATCATAACCCATTTAATTCTTTATGTCAAGATAAACTATTGGTCAATAGGCTCAATACTAGTCCGTGTGAAGGGGCTTCATCTCCAGTCTTGCAGGGCTAGGCTGGGGACAAAATACATCAATTTTAAGCTTAGGCCTAAAAAAAAAACTTATTTGTTTCCTATTACGGTGCCAAAAAATTCCAGGTAGGTAGGTAGGGATTTTTTTTTTTTTGGTAATATTTTTTTATTTTTCCCCCAACAGTTAAGAAGTACATTAATGCTTACTCTTTATACTTGTGTTAAGGTTGTCCATGTATATTGCAAGTAAACAGTTAATGTAGCACAATAATATGATAAGTATTGTCAATGTGAACAAACAAATGCCCCCCAGGCACTCAATTATGCAGCTCTGAGCTCTCTTGTAATTATTCTCTCAGTTTAGATTGTGGTGGCACATCTTCCTCAGAGCACAATATTGACATATCAACAGGCCCAAGACATACACCATAATAGGGCTTTTCTATTACTTTATAATAACATAACTTGTATGATATTAATTCAAATCTCACTTAAATATTTGGTCATACACCTCAGGACCTAAGACACATATCTCACATGCGCCTCAGACACATTGCACAGGGTGTAAATGTTCCTCAGACACCCCTCAACTGCACTGAAATATAAAGTCCCACACCACACTGAAAATGGTACCACAGGCCACACCTTGACTGAGGTACCACACATCAGCATTCAAATTGGCCCCAACTTTGAAGTTCCTTATACACACTGGCATATGCATGCTTGTAAGTTTGATACATCATACACCCAAACAAACCAGTAGATAATTTCATGTGCTTTTTTAATCCCCATCACAGAAGGTTGTTTGATATGGTAGACATGCAGTCATCTTTATACTGTCTGTATACATACATGTACTAGTAACTATGCATGAACACTATGAATCCTTGATTGACTGGGGAGAGGAACTTTAAATTCTGATATAGAATGTCTTCTATATGTATATTGCTCTCTAACAGATAAGACTTCTTCCCACAAGACATGGGAGTTGAACAAACAAGATTACCACAGGCAGTTTTTAAAGACTGCAGATTTATTGGGGAGATTGGGATTCATCTGCAACCACAAATGGACATGTATTTTAATAGAAGTAAATTGTTTTTGAAAATTCCATCTAAAATTATTGCTGCTTAATGTAAACATAGTATATAGTATATATTTAACGACATAGATGTGTTTACATGCCAATTACATGCATTAAAAAAAAAAAAAAAATGTTTTTTTTTTTTTTTTTGGGTTGATATTTTTTTTTTGGTTGAAATTTGAAAAAGAAAGTTCAGGTCGGCCCAATTTCGGCAGGTCGGTCGGGTAACCGGAAACACAGATGTTTTTTTTTTTGGCCTTAACATTAGTATAGAGGGAGGGGCCGAGTCTCCAATCTTGCAGGGCTAGATTGGCGACAAAAATGCTTCATTTTAACAAATGTTTTCAAATATAATCTGTTTAATACTTTATGTCAAGATAAATTATTGGTCAATAGGCTCAACATTAGTCTGGGGAGGGGCTGCGTCTCCAGTCTTGCAGGGCTAGGCTGGGGACAAAATGCTTCAATTTAAGCTTAACATTAAGTATAGTGGGGGGGGGCTGAGTCTCCAGTCTTGCAGGGCTAGATTGGGGACAAAATGCTTCATTTTAACAAATGTTTTCTATTAGTATAGAGGGAGGGGCTGAGTCTCCGGTCTTGCAGGGCTAGATTGGGGACAAAATGCTTCCTTTTTAGGGCAGTGATATTTAAACTATTAACAGCCGTGATTGCCGATAGTCACCCTCATATAACCTATACATTAAGTAAATTTACCTCTTGTCAGTTTTGCAGGGCTAAACTGGCACAAATTTTTTCATTCTACTAGTAGTTCGGTCGTTCTTGCAGGGCTAGATCGACCCCCCCCCCCCCTTTTTCTATGTTGTGGGCGTGATGAAGTCTTTCAACTTCATCTGTGGCGGTCTTTTGGTCGCCCGCAACATTATTTTTAGGTTATGTAAATATTCTATTTCAGGATTCGTTATGTATATAAATATTTTATGATTTTCTATATAAATGTCCCATCTCAAAAACACAGCTGATGGGAGCCATATCCACAATAAAACATGTCTTCATCTTTCTTCACTCTAACCCTGGGTCGTTATGCATAAATATACATTCGCACGTAGTCGTGTGTTTTTATGCTTAACGTCACAGACGATCATTGCTTCCTAGTTCAAATAGTTAATTTGGTTACGATTATAAGAACCGGAAGTTGCGCAGTGTAACGTTAAATCAGGTCCGTGCACACATTCGAAAGACGCTGTGCAATCAACGATATAGATTCTAAGAACAGCCAGCATCGCAAGACAGCGGCTGTTACTTCATTACGCTAATTACTAATTAAACATTCTCATTGGTTGATGAGTTATTACGAGGGGGGGACAGCTTGAGAAATCTAAAAGCTAATAGGATAGCGTCCTTTCACAAGAACTTTCGTTGGGTGTAGGACGCAAAAAGTTTTCGTCGTGGTTTTTCCTTGCTTTCTAAGTTTCAACACGTTTGGTTTAAATTCACAAACTTTTACAACACACAATTTTTAGTTTCTTGGCCCACCACCACCCCATAGAGCACCACCTTTTCTTCAGAGGCGGTCTTTTGGTCGCCCGCAACATTATTTTTAGGTTATGTAAATATTCTATTTCAGGATTCGTTATGTATATAAATATTTTATGATTTTCTATATAAATGTCCCATCTCAAAAACACAGCTGATGGGAGCCATATCCACAATAAAACATGTCTTCATCTTTCTTCACTCTAACCCTGGGTCGTTATGCATAAATACTATGCTATTCTATTTTATGCCTTGTGTCTTGCTGATCTCCTTCCAATATCATAATGAAGCTTCCAGCATTCAAATCACACCTGACATGTATATATACATGGGAAAGTGAGATTTCCACCAAAACAAAAAAACAAAACAAAAAACAAAAAAAAACAAAAAACAAAAAAAATTCCCGCTCACCCGCACCTATATTTTTCAGCTCCGTTAGGGGAAACAAAGGTATTTTTTTTTTAGGCCTAAGATCTTAATTCTATAAGACAAAATATTCAAAATATTGCGCAGTACCAACTGCATTTATGTTGGTTTGTCAAGCAATAATGTTGGTTTGTCAAGCATTTATGTTGGTTTGTCAAGCAATAATGTTGCACATGATAAAACAATATACTGCAAAAAGGTTTGGCAACATTGTTGCAAGTCACCGTACACTACGCCATATGCTTGAGTTGCAAAAAAAATGTTGAAGTTGACAAAATCGGCTATTAAATCTGGATTCATCCCTGATTGAATAAGCTAGCTTATTTCAATGTTCATACATGTACTACTAGTATGAGAAAAGCCTCACCTTGGCTCTAACTGTAATCATGACACCATCATCTTTGATCGGGTATGAATCGCTTAACACTTCATCACCTGAAAGAAACACATGTAATGGTATATCAGTAATGATAGCCTGAAATGACAGTTGTACACTGTGTAACAGAACGAGAGAGAGTAAAGTGCGGGAGTCGCACCAAAAGTTGGCAGCACCCAAAATCCCAAGCCGGTCACCCATCCGAGTAGCTCGACGTTGTTTAACTTTGGTGATCATCTAACGGCCTTGACCAATTAGATCAATTAGAACCTGATTAAAGAATTAAAACTATTCAGTGAATTATCCCCCTTGTCATACTAATGTGTCTATTTATAGCCGCTATAATTTTTGTTAAGCCATTACGTTAATTCCGTGTTAACCCGGAGAGCCTGTTACAGCGCGGCAGGTGAAAAAAAAAAAATTCGGTCTAAAACGTAAGTTTTTATCCACGTTTGCTCGTTATTGGAACAATTACTGTGTCCGTCTAATTTTCGAAACATTCTTTACTAATCAGGTTCTAATTGATCGCGGTAATTTATTTGAACATTTAATAACGACAGCTTATTTATTCGATTGTCATGGGATTCAATACAACAATAGAATGCAACACACCGCTCCAGGTACATGACTCGTTGCCATCCATGTTTTTCTATACTTATTCAATCGCTGGTGTCTGGAGCCACAGTTTCGAATGATCAGTAGGGGGTAATATTTCTTAGAATAGAGTACTGGTGTTTTCTGACACCATGAGTGTGGCATGTTTATTGAGAGAAGGTTAGTTATGAATTTGTGCATTTTAACACGTTCACTGCCGAAACCCAATCCATTCCATCCCGTATGCCAACATGGGATTTGATGTTTTGTCGATAGTAGATGATATTTTACATATGTATGAGTAATGGTTCGACCAATATCGGGTCATATGATGCTGAAACATGTTATAAGGCTACTACAAGATAACTCGTAGTCGGCAACTGAGACAGAATTTATTAGTGTTTCATCCCTGGTGCCAGCTACGAGTTATCTCGTAGGTAAATACAATTACGTTGTCAGTGTCTTAGATGACGAAGAGTGCTATACATGTACAAGCATATTGTATGTAAGACATGGTAAATGAATTTATATATGATAATTGGTACAGACTACATAGAATAAGACGTCAAAAAAACATAATATATTTACCTATGAGATAACTCGTAGCTGGCACCAGCGATGACCACTGGTGAGTTTCATCCCAGGTGCCGACTACGAGTTATCTCGTAGGAGCTTTATAACACGTTTCATCTTTCATTTGACCCGGATTTGATCGACAAAAATGGTATAAAGCACGATAATTCCTTTATATATACACAATGTGTCCGGGAATGATCCAGTTGCACATGTATATCATGGTTCAGGGACGTTCAGAAGAGGTCTTGGTGAATTGGAGTATCCTACCAAGATTTCTAACTGGACCCCACCCCTTGTTCGGGCTGTGGGAATCGTTGTATCTCAAGCCATTGTAATCTCATATATATTTTGAAGACCTCTGTCTGTCTGTCTGTCTGTCATTTATACAAATCTACGATTCTCGACCGATCGGGACGAAACTTGGTACGTGTGTGTAGTTTGACCAGGCAGTCGACGTTGTCGCATTGGTGAGCCCGTGCGGCGCCCGCTTCGCGCATGCGCAGACGTGATCTCGGAAACAGGTGGAGCTATCGACTTGAAATTTGCTATGTGAATGTATCTTGCCCTGGATACGAATTTTATCGGGTCGCCGAGCCCGTGCGACACCAGCTTCGCGCATGCGCAGACCAGATCTCGGAAGATTCTCGACAGATCGGGACGAAACTTGGTACGTGTGTGTCAATATGAGCTCATCAGATTTCAGATCTGAGATCAACTTTTCACGTGCCGAGGTCAAATCTGATTTTACGCTAATATTTTGAGCTAATATATTTCAGTTCGGTGCTCACAAATCGATTCGATATAGCGCGAATAATAAATTGCCAGTCATATAATTTGCATGTTTAGAATCTGTGGCGCTTCCTCTTTCCAACAATGTATCACACGCCTGTGTACCTTAATTATCGGGAAGAACGCAGGACCATGCTTCGGTCATCGAAAAACATTCCGTAAATCTATTAGCCGTCAAGAGATCGTGACGTGATCACGTTTAACTCTTAGGGAGCATGTCAAAACCTCTTTCGCATATGCGAAAATATTGTCGATAATGTCGAAAAAGTTTTGACGTAATCGACGTAATTGTGCAAATGTCGAAAATGACGAAAAATAATGCGATAACGTTGAAAGCGACTGGCCATAAAAGTGCGCTAACGTCGAAACCGCAACAAACTAAAATGTCAAAACTTTCGACAACGCTAAAATTGACGTCGAAACATCGACAACAATTCGGTTTTTAAAATGTCGATAGTGACGAAAAGTTAAATCGAAAGGATGCGATAAAATTCGCGCATGCGAACTGGCGCTGGGGTAGGCCTACATATATGACATATTTACGGGAGAGTGCTCAGATGTGGCACGTAATTAGTTTCACCTGATTACAGTGATTGGGAGTGGTAATTGGGACGCTAATTAAATTGCGGTGCACGATTAACGGGGCTTATAATAAGATTATGACATGAACTGAAGACATCCCTCTGTCAATTTAACAAATCGGTGAAATGACTGCATCAGAACACACACAAAATCGTCTCACGATGAGCGCAAAACATTATGAAATAACACTTGAGTGTTTTAATATTTAACTGCAGGCCTGCGTACTCGGTAGCCTACCATAAAAGTCTGCATTATGTAATTGGGCTAAAATGTTTACATCGGAAATTAATTCACAGTACTTCATGCTCCCGTGAATAAAATGACTGCATAGTTCGCTGTGAATTAAGGGGGAGATCAAGTGACCAATTTGTAATGGGGAATTCCATGTAAATCTGCGGAGCAAAAGTTACAGAGTTGCACATACTTCTGATGGTGACTTGAGGTGGTATTGGAAACGACAGGTATTTGTCTGGTGAATCCGCTTGTGACCAGTTCCATTATAATGTTGGTGTATTTATTTTTGAATTTTATATTGATTTTTCAAATGTAGGTCATGTTATGTAATTTACATAGAAATATACTTATTGCAAAATTGTATAATTTACCTAGCGCACCTGCCAGTTAAATGTTATGACTGTTCAATGATGTGCCTGCTTTGGTTCCCGGACAACTGCTCCATATGTAACTTTTGCTCCGGAGATTTGCATGGAAATCCCCATTCGATTTTGGTCACTTGTCCTCCCCTTAATAGTTGTGACGTACCGTGGGAATATTTTTCACATTCAACCAATCAACAACCACAATGGGAAGCCGGCTGTTGAATCTAAACAAATCACCCAGCGGTATACTTAAACATTAACATAACTTATTTTGTTCATGTTTATTTATTTGATCTTGAAGTCGGCATGAAGTAAACACTATAGTATAACTTAAATTGGGGGAATTAGTTGTATCATAATACAAAAATGCCGATTAATAAACGCAAATCCGATTCATTTACAACCAATACGCAGGGAGCGGGTCGGCGGATCTAATCACCCCCCTCGGAATATGTAAACAAACATAAATATAGACGGAAGAAATTCATGTTATTGTTAACTAAAATCTGAACTATTTTATAAATATCCATAACAATTAGTTTCCGCATGTCACGGATATCTATTTTTCATGGGTGACCAGATCAAGATCCGTCGATTTTTATTTAACCACTTGAACATTTGACTTTTTGAGTCTTGCCCGCGAACTTGAAAAATGGAAAATAGTTTAGTCATTGTATATCAGTTATCACGACGTCTCGAGTTTCGTTTCAAGAAATTGTGTCGCGTTCTAGCGAGACAATAATTAGAGGACTAATGATGTATTCGCCGGGAATGTACATGGCGAATGTATTGGCTGTCAAATTCACTTGATCGGTGAAACAACAAGCGAAATGTTAGCATTGTTGTTGCTTTGTTGATTGTGGCAACCAAGTTACGGAAGTGAGCTGTTGACAAGGCTGTTACCTTTCACACCCACGGAAATCACGTTATTTTTGGTCAGAGACTACGTTGCTGAATGAGTGAATGAAATAAAATCTGAAATATTTTTATATTAATTAGCTTAATGTCCGGTATAAGCTTGTTTTTTTAAATGTATATATTATTATATGATGCTTTGCTTATCTGGGATTTTTCTATCAGAAAGTTGATAATAAAGATGAAGGGCTTTGATGTTGGAATCACTCAGTGGGTGCATTATGAAATGTTGTATGGTTAAGTCAGCCGTTTTCATGCCATTACCAAAGCCCAACACCATATCCCATTCGTTCTTCGATTCGATATACAATGAGTCTACTATACAGTTTACTTTCAGCACTGCAAGACACCGACATCTTACTGTTCACGACACATTCGTATAAAACTGCGACCATGACGAAACACAAAGTGTGTTGCAGATCATATCGACACCACAGGCAATATTGACGGAAACAAAACTGCGATCTTGAAAACGTACAACGTTACGGCGGCGATAATGCCGAAAAAACTCCGATAATGTCGGAAAAAACAACGTCAATGACGCCACAATTTTCGCATTTTTTTCGCATATGCGAAAGAGGTTTTGACATGCTCCCTTAACCGGCCGATGTTGCGTTAACTCATCACCGACCGAGGTATCCGCAAATGATATTGGGCAATATATATATCTCGGAAACGGGTGGAGCTATCGACTTGGAATTTGGTATGTGAATGTATCTTGCCCCGGATACAAATTTTATCGGGTCGCCGAGCCCGTGCGACGCCAGCTTCGTGCATGCGCAGACCAGATCTCGGAAACGGGTGGAGCTATCGACTTGAAATTTGGTTTTTGAATAGCCCGGACAATGTCGGGCTCATCGGCTAGTCTCATATATATTTTGAAGACATCTGTCTGTCTGTATGTATGTCATTAATACAAATCTACGATTCTCAACCGATCGGGACGAAACTTGGTACGTGTGTGTAGTTTGACCAGGCAGTCGTCGTTGTCGTATTGGCGAGCCCGTGCGGCGCCCGCTTCGCGCATGCGCAGACGAGATCTCGGAAACGGGTGGAGCTATCGACTTTAAATTTGGTATGTGAATGTATCTTGCCCCGGATACAAATTTTATCGGGGTCGCCGAGCCCGTGCGACGCCAGCTTCGCGCATGCGCAGACGAGATCTCGGAAACGGGTGGAGCTATCGACTTGAAATTTGGTTTTTGAATAGCCCGGACAACGTCGGGCTGGGTAGAGCGATCGACTTGAATTTTTTTTTTTAATAGCCCGGACAACGTCGGGCTCATCGGCTAGTCTCATATATATTTTGAAGACCTCTGTTTGTCTGTATGTTTGTCTGTATGTATGTCATTGATACAAATCTACGATTCTCGACCGATCGGGACGAAACTTGGTATGTGTGTGTAGTTTGACCAGGCGGTCGTCGTTGTCGTATTGGCGAGCCCGTGCGACGCCCGTGCAGCGCATGCGCAGACGATATTTCGGAAACGGGTGGAGCTATCGACTTGAAATTTGCTATGTGAATGCATCTTGCCCCGGATACGAATTGTATCGGGTCGCCGAGCCCGTGCGACGCAAGCTTCGCGCATGCGCAGACCAGATCTCGGAAACGGGTGGAGCTATCGACTTGAAATTTGCTATGTGAATGTATCTTGCCCCGGATACGAATTTTATCGGGTCGCCGAGCCCGTGCGACGCAAGCTTCGCGCATGCGCAGACCAGATCTCGGAAACGGGTGGAGCTATCGACTTGAAATTTGGTTTTTGAATAGCCCGGACAACGTCGGGCTCATCGGCTAGTCAGGCCTTATCATTCCCCCCAATTCAAGCCGACTACCGGTGTCCCCAAATTACGACAAAGTCCCCAAAATAAGAGTTTGTTTTATTGTTTTATCGATGTTTTTGACAGACTAAACACATTTTTTTTTTCGATCGGAAACGGAAACGGAAATCAAAATCGGAACATTGTAAAACGCGGAATGCGAGTTCTAATTTAATAGTGAATTACCCCCCTTTGAAATTATCACACTCTTCTGTCTGGGAAAGATACGAATGTTTCAGCTTGGTTAGCGATGATTTTAGAATAAAATTTTGAAAATAATCATGAGTTCGCGAGGGAGGCCTCGAACAAGTGGCAAGTCTCACAATAAAACGAGCGGTACATACTCTTCCAAACGCAAACGATGAAAAGAGGAAGACAGTCAAACTGCGCCCATAACATCCTTCTTTACAAACATTGCCGCTGGCGAAAATGACAAAACGAAGGAAACTGAAAGTGAAAATTTCACTGAAACCGAAAGTGAGCCGACCGGCGACTGTCAGTCATTTTGTTCACTCTGTTCAATAAGGGGTTATTTAGCAAATTAGTGTTTGGTTAATAACCATCATCCCAAAATCCATATATATTATTAAATACATGATTTCATCATCAACTTCATTCTTGATAAGTTGATTAGATTTAATTTTTAATCAATTCATTTATTTATATTTTCATCAGTTTGTGACTTTGTCACAATATACATAAGTTAGCACTTAAGTTCACATAATTTTGAACACATTCAGCAACAAGAATTAGAAACTAAAATTATATTTATTAAATAATTGACTTAATAATATATTAGAATTATGCACAAGAATAAAGTCAAAAAGTGTTTTGGGATGATGAGTTTGATATCCAATTCTGTAAATGGTACTGTATGAAACAATTTTCTGGATGTGACCTTGTATATTGCTCTGAAAATGTGAAATGGACTAGAAATGAAAGATTCAATTCAATACAATTAGGTTGAAATAGATACTTATTATAGTCTGAGAAGCCAGGAAATGGCGTTTCGTGGACTTGAAATGTCAAATTTTCGCAAACCTGCCGGAACCATGGTCCGGCAGGTTTGTTCGGTGTCCCCAAATTAGACTAATGGAAAGGCCTGGGCTAGTATACATATAAAATCGATCAATGGGATCATTGGGCATGTATTGGCGCATACACCAACATTGCTTGCGGTTAGGATGTCTTATGAGTTTTGAAAAACATTGTTTCAGGTGACCTTGATCCCACCAGTATCAAGTAGTAGCGATTTCTTCGAAAATGTGGCTCCAGACACCACCGATTGAATAAGTACCGGTATAGGAAAACATGGATGCGACGAGTCACTCATCACTAATGGTGAAAAATGTTTTAAACTCCGTTAATTTGGCGTCCGATTTTATCACTTAGAGTTGTAGTTGAACTTGAGTATGTTATTTATAGGAAACAGGCGACATGATTTTGTGTTTAGTGCTTTTATTTGTGATATGTTTGTCCGGCCGTTTTTTAATGTTTCCATAATGAGTATATTATATTAGGATACCGATTTATAAACTCGATTAAACCCTTATTTTGGGACTTTATGACCAGTAACTGTGCACAAAGCATCTAACGGCTGTGACCAAGAGATTCTAAACCCCTCGAGCAGAGCAGAGAAGTCATCGGCCTTCTATATTTACAACGCGACCGCTACAGTACAGTCATTCAGGTAGTAACGGGTCACAGGCACTTGTCAGGCAGTAACGGGTCAGTTGCTGTTTATCGTCCTGGCAAAAGCCACCGATGCACTTGATCTCCCAAAATCCTGTTGATTCTTGAGAATGAATGTGTTGGAGATCATGTGCAATTTGTGGCGAGTTCTGACGGTAATTTCTGATTTAATTCATTTTTTCTGACGGACAGTGGAAACGCATCTGAGAAAAGTAGGTCAACAAAATATGTCAAGTTGCAGATCGGCTGCTGCCAATAAAAAACAGAATAAAATAAACCCAAACTGAGCACTGTAAAATATTAACAAATTATTGATTTTTCAACTCCCAGACCCCCACAAACGTTAAATTTGTCTTATTGTGTAAACATTTAATTTGTTTCGACCTACTTCCGTTGTCAATAGCGGGTCACATGCTTTTGTTGACAGTCGATCGCACGTGCTATCACGGACTGAATACAAACATGTCAATTGAATTCTGATGATTAGCATACGTTGGAAATAATAAAACATAGTAACATTTCATGCCCTCATTGGCAATTTGAGACATAATACAGGTTGAAATTGTTCTCATAGTTGAATTTTCCAACCTGAATTTAACGAATAGTGAATGTTTTTTTTTTAGACCAACAGTCAAATATTTTCCAATGAGCGGTAAAATAATTAGATTGGAAATTGAATGGCAATCAGTTGGAACACTTCCAACTATACAGGGTGCCAGGTTGAAAAATTCTAGCAGTTGGAATTCTTGAGGGACCTGCACCTGTTTGGGGGGGGGGGGAATCCAAGCCAAATTATTAACCCACCCACAAGGGGTGTGGGAGGGACAGGGACGTGGCCAGAGGGTCTCCATTGGTGATGTCCACCTTGGAATTCCCAATTACCCCCCCCCCCCCCCCCCCCCCCCACCTCCATTGAACCAGACAAATCTCCCAAAGCCCCGCCCTTGGTTTGAAAATGTTCATCTGGTGTCTCAAACTTTCCAACTGTTGGAAATGTCGAGCCCCACACCCCCTAAGGTTGGAAAATTTCCCAAATAATGGGACATTTTCAGACCAAAATTTTGACAAAAAATAGAAAAAATATTCTGCTGTTGCCAGTTGGTCTAAAAACAACTTATTTCCCACTATACTAGTACCGGTATAATAACTGGTTGGGCATACATACAAATAATTGAGAACAATTTCAACCTATGTGGGTAATTGTGGTGTAATATGCTCGAACTAGAACAGTTGTGTTGGACCGGGTCAGGCATGATTTTCTAGCTTGAACATTTTTATCAATGTTGGGGAGGGGTAGTCACCAACACCAGACCTGTCACTACGTCCTTAAGGAGGGTGTGAATATAACTACCTGGATTCAGGATGTTGGGTCTCGCCCAAGGGATGGTGCCTATATTAATATGCTAAGGTGCATCCACCAAATGGAGTGCCCAAGCCATATAATCCTCCCCGAGAAAACCACAAAATAAAAAGAATATATAAACACCAAATGATAATTTAGCAATTTCAATTGTTCCGTTATAAATAGATATATTAGTACATTGCATTCTGTGTACAATCGGTTAGTGTGCCATGTAACTGCTGTGATAGTAACCTCTGACGGGGATGAATCCAGGCACTTCATGCAGTGCTAGCTGGCAGGTCGATTATATTGGGAAAGGCTGAGCAAATTAAAAAAATTAACACACAACTGAGGGTGGGTTGGGTGCTTGGTGGAAATGGGTATACTCATGTCAGTGGCGAGATTCACCCAACACTCACTGTCATTCGCGACGTCCGTGGTAGTAACGTTTACCTTTGTTTTTCTGGATCAGAGCAAAAGGAAAGTAATTGCAAGTCCCAGTTTTGTCGTTGCTTCTTTCTTGATGTATATGTTGGAATACAAATGTAATCTAAATTGCTTGAATCGTGATCCACAAATAAAGCGATAAGTGGACTAGCTCACAAACCAATGATATTAATTTAATACATGTATATGTCAATCAGATTTGGCACTGGTAAGTGCTGCACATGCATTGCAATGAAATGAGTACACCACATTTGCTATTCATGGTCATATAAACATGTAGGCCAAATGAATATGTTGTCAGTTTTGTGTGTGTTTGTGTCATTAATGAATTTAGAAACTACAAAACATATAATTATGTACTGTCCGAAAATAAATATTGAGCTTTGGTATTTCACTGACAATTAAATGTGAGTAAAAAAATGTGAGTTAAAGATATGTAATTAAATAAGTTATAGGCAATAACATAGGCGACTCAAGACAGTACAATCCACAATGCATCTTATGACTGATCCACTTGGGATTTGGGATGCAAGCATCCAAGGTGCTCGAAACGATCAAATGATCTTGTCCGCCACCTTCTGTTCTGGTAAATTTCCACTTTTCAGTGTTTTATATAAATATCAGTTTGTTGCCTTTACCCGTTTATCCCATAGAAAGAATGGAGCTGTCCTATCCTGACTGCCACCATCCACCCCAACTGCTGCCACCTCTGCTCTGATTATACTACTACTAATACAGGGTTTCCGCTAGGGGATAGGGGAATGGGGCCTGTTTGTAGATAGGGGAAAACACGAACACCTGCTTCGAAAATTTAGAAAAGTGCAACACTAGAAATGCATTGTCCAGCACGCACAGAACGCGAATTACGATTATAATTCTGGTATGTATACATTCTCAAAATTAAAACAAGAAATGTAACAATTTACATCGTTTATGTGATACAACACGCAGTCAATTAACCACATTATTGTGATTGAACTGAGTGAAATAAAAACGAACTTTTAACTGAGACTAGCTTCAGATTTATTTTTTATTTCCGGTGGGTAGAATAACTAAATGTACTATATTTCGTACCAGTTAAAATTCAACTATACTCTTCGCATGAGGAGGTGCCTCGCCAAGTCATCAAGGGAAGTTCATGACCAACAGTAACATTCACTCGTCATTTAAAAATTAATTCTATCTACGAACACTGGTTTAAAAAGCTTGGAACTATTTTGTTGTCGCATTCAATCATTTGGGGGTAGCACAATTGAAATTGAGAGAATTGCTGCTATCGGCGGGAAAGTGTTAGCTATGATGCTTCATTGGGCGGGGGGGGGTCACACAATTGAAATTGACTCCAGAGTATTGCTATCGGCGGGAAAGATATATACTTGGTAACCAACGAAGCTATGACGCTTCATTGGTAGAGTTACGTCACAAATATCGCATTCGCATCGTACACAAAATATATCGTTTCCGGCTATATATTACGAATCGATATACTGAGGGTTTTACGATTACACAAAATTCCAGGGTTTTCAAGGAGTTTGCATTAAAACAAGGGGTCCAATGGCCCTGGGAGGTGAATGCCTCAGGGGAAAACTCAGGAAAACTTGGCTAGGGGAAAACTTGGCTAGGGGAATGGGGCCGTCAAAGGGACCCCCTGCCGGTATAGCGGAATCCATGACTAATAGTATATGTTTGTATTATGAACACAAAACATTCAATCACACACTATAACACTACTACATGTACATATGATTTGTGAGTGAATGCTATTAACTGTACATAGGGCGGCAGGGCCATATTATGTTGGGAACAAATGTAATTACTAATTTCACTTTTGAGTTTGTAATTCCACTATAAAAAATAAATAAAAACATATTTCTCAGCAACTAATTTTTCTACAAATCAGTTATTGATTGTAATTCTATAACTTAATAAGCGCTAATTATCATCATCAAAAACATAGAATTAGTTTCCCCGATGATGACGTATACGTGTATTGTCTGTGCCTTGGTAATTATTTTGAACATCATTTTGTTTACATTCTGGTGATCAAAGCTGAAATGGAGTCTATAGTAAACAAGTTTGTGTTTGATACAAAACTTTTAGTTGGAATAAATACATCTTGTACATGTTATTTGTGGTTTAAGGGGATGGCAAAGTCTATTTCATAAAAAATGTCTGGAAACGGGCTGACAAAATTGGTATTTTTCACATAAAAGCAGACAGAAATAGATATAACATAAGAGATAATATATAGAGCATATATCGTTAAAGGAGGTGCCACGAATAGATGAGCTAAAAAGCTTTTTGTACCAGAAAAATGACTTTGAAACATCTGCAATATTATGGCATTGTTTTGGCATTCAAATGTGAAAAACTATAACTTCAACAGTATCATTAGGCAGCCCATTATGATAAGTGACATACCGTTAAGAATCAAGGAGCTATGCTTTAGATTAATGTTCACTGTATCGTTTGAAAAACGTCCGCTAAAACGTATCAGTTTTTCTTGGGAGACAGTCGCCATATTTCTATTGTAAACACATGTTCATGATGTTGTTGTCATTTTTTAATTCGCGGCAGGTACATGAAAATCGACCAGAAAAGCAATTCGATCCTGTAATCGGGCAAGTTTATGATATGAAATCGATGCTTTCAGTTTATTTAAGTTGTTGGAATTAATTTAGTTGCTTGATTACCCACGATTTATGTAGTTTTGTGCTGTTTACAGATGGAAATGTTGATATTTTATTTTTAGAATTACCAGTCTATAGTCGAAAGCGAGATTACAAGATGTCGTATTATTACGCAAATCACATAAATAGAAAACTTACATGCTTCAGAATATTGTATTATTCTAAAATCAAATAGCCTATATAAAAACATATTTATGAATAGGAAAGTACCGTATTCCGACGAAATATGTCATATTTTACGACGGACTCCTTGTGCGAGTTCACTTCCGGTCAATTCTATTTTGGTGCACTGGGATAAAAACATTGTGGAGAAAAATACGTTTAATAACATTTGAATGTAAATTAATCGAGAAATTGTCGGTTATCAGGTACAATCATATAGCTTATAACCCATACATATTGATGGGCATAATCAAAAGCTTGATCCCATGCGCGATTGTCTATACTGATCGATTTCCATTCGTAATCGTATTCTAGTATTGACGGATGGGTTTGTTTGTAATCATGGCCGCCCCGCCCCCATGGCTTGTGTATCGGCTATCGCAAAATAATGTTAGGATATTATGGTCTCCCATACCAAGAAAAATAGTTCCTAAGAATGTCAACAATGCAAACGGAGGACATTTTGCCATTATTCAGGATGACAGTTAGGGGTGTAACGATACATCGATGTATCGATGCGTCGGCGATACAGCACAGACGATACGGTCATCGATACGGGTGTTCAAACGATACATATTTCGATACACAAATCGCATGTTACATCAGATAAGTAACCAGTGGGCCAGCGGTCGCACGAATGAGAAAGATGGATGTTGAATCAGTATCTAACATACAATTAAGGTACGGTATACTCTCTCTCCGATCCCATCAATAAATAATGAATCACGGAACAACAGTGAGACCACTGCATGGGTAAACATACTATTACTAAACAGACTGCATATTGTATCAACTTGCATGTTCACGCAGCCAATGAGATGCCATCGTCATGAAACACAGAGTCGCTGGTGAACCAATGATCTTACCACGCACCCGACCTCAGTGACCTGACCTCAATTACAATGACCTATTTTAATAGGTCACACGCTGCCACGCATGCATAAATTGAGTGACGTTGTCAATAACATGTCGTTTACTCCGTGGCAAATCTTTTGATGTATGTTTTAATTTCTGTTTCACTGTTAATCAGAGACACAGAGTGATGCAGAGCTCTGCTTTAGTCTGGGACCGTCTAGCACATATTCAATCGCATACATTTCACGTACAGTAGCCTATATACTGGCCTTCATTTTGTATCATGCCCCGCGTCGACTGGTAGTCAATGTTAATGTGCCCAGTGAGTCTGGTCTGAATCGAGATATTATTGTCTCAAATCGACGTTGATATGCATGACGTTGCAGAAATCCATTGACATTTCCTTACGCCAATCAGTGCGCTCTCGATCTCTGACGTTCCAAACTATAAATAAACATCAAAGCGCGGCATACGTCTGCACGTACTGTGCACGCAGATATCCCATTACTCTTGAGTCAAAACACTGTAGCTCATCAATATTATCGTAGAGAGTCCAGCGAACAGGGGTTATGGGGGGTTCGGAAGAAATTCTAATTGGTATATGGGCTCGGATAGTATATATAAAGGGGGTGGAATGTGTCATTATTTGATCGTGAAGTTCGTCTCTGCTTATAGTTCATATACTATCCCGTAGTTTAACCCACAATCATTGGAATATAATGGCATTCTGTTGTCGCTTTCTCGTTGTGAATATATCAAGACTAAAATGTCAAGGTCGTGAATGTATTTGAATAACACAATTTAAAAAATTTAAAATGGATTCAGTTCAAGCAGATCTTAATATTATTTCTCCAACACCTTCAAAGCTTTACACATCTAAAGTGTGGAAGCATTTTGGCTTCTTGGCAGTGGAAGATAAAAACAATGTTCGCACTGCAGATAAAACGACAATATGTCAGACAAAAGTGCCATATAAAGGGAACACCACAACCCATCTGAAGAGACATCACCCTCATATAAGCATTGCTGAACTCCCAACTGCGAGGGCTCCCAAACCTGCAACTATTTTCGCGACTTTAGTTGGCACCGAGTCACCAGAAACAAAACCAGTCACAGGTCAGTTGCGCTTAGCCGAAGCATTCAAGCAGAAACTCCCCCATACTTCAAACAGGGCAAAAGCAATTACCAGGAAGATAGGGATGTATATAGCCACTGAAATGAGACCTTATTCAACCGTTGATCAACCAGGTTTTCGATCACTAATCAACGAACTGGAGCCACGATATGATATGCCATGTAGACAACACTTTAGTTCAACGATAATTCCAGATCTGTACAAAGAAACTAAATCTAAACTGAAAGAAATTATAAAAATATCTGCAGCAGTCAGCCTCACTACTGACTGCTGGACATCCAGGGCAAATGAAGGGTATGTCACAGTTACAGCCCATTGTATTGATAGCAATTGGAACATAAACAATTACGTTCTGCAGGCACAGGCCCTCCACAGTTCACATAACGCAATCAATCTGGCCGAGGTTTTGAAATCGGCTGTTACAGAGTGGGGTATCCAAACACCTAATGGTCCCGACCAAGATCCAATCGTGGTTGTAACTGATAATGCATCGACAATGTATGCAGCAATACGGGAGTTTGGTGGGCTTAACATTGGGTGTTTTGCCCATTCCCTCAATCTATCAACTCAACGGGGACTCGAGGTTCCAGTTTTCAGTAGATTGCTTGGTAGAATTAGACATGTCGTTAACTATTTACACAAAAGTCCAAAAGCAACTGCGGTGCTCAAAGAGAAGTAAACACTGTTAAGCCTTCCATTCCATAAATTGATAGGCGATGTCACTACCAGGTGGAATAGTTCATATGATATGCTAAGCCGATATCTAGAACAGCAGCCTGCTATTCATGCTGCTATCCTGTGCCCTGATGTGAGAAAAGACCTCAAGGAACTAGTCACCCTGGACGACATTGATGTATTAAACGCACAGGCAGCAGCAGAGTCCCTAAAATCACTGAAGACCATCACCACTCTCATGTGTGACTCACAAAATCCGACAATTTCACTTATTCTGCCCTTAAAACACCAGATCATAAAAGCAATGGCCAGCAACGTAGATGACTCTTCACTAATTAAGCAGATGAAAAAGGCAGTAAAAACTGATATGGAAATGAGATATTGCGAGGAAAGATTGGTGGAATTTCTCACTGAGTTCGGCGTTAGATCCGAGGTTCAAGGCCCTGCCCTTTCTGTCAGAGAGTGAGAAAGGTAACACATACTCAAAACTAACTTCGGAGGCTATCAGGTCACTCGGGTGCGATTCAGCACGAAATAATTCAAGTAACCAGGCTGAGGTTTCTACTAATCCCGACGACGACCATCCTAGAAAGAAATTGAAAACGGCACTCGAAGATATATTCGGTGATGTGTTCAAGGCAGCATCAGAGTCACGCGAAAACAAAAAAGACAATATCGAGCGGGAGGTGGCTCGATACCAAGCTGAACCACCAATTCCTCTCACCGATTCCCCGATGACGTGGTGGAAAGACAACTCTATTAATTTCCCAACGTTGGCATGTATTGCAAGATCACTATTGTGTGTACCAGCAACGTCAGTCCCAAGCGAGAGAGTATTCTCGACAGCTGGTGACATTGTAACTGCACAACGCTCGCTTTTAAAATCAGAGCATGTGGACACTTGGGTGTTTTTAAAGAAGAATATGACGTATCATGCATAATTATCTAACTTGTTCAAAATTACGATTTAATATTAATTTTCAACAAACTAGTCAATTACGCATGATACATCATATTCATTACTAACTGAGTAAATTGACTATTATGCTTAGTGTGCTATATTCTGATAATGTTAAATTAATTTTGTATTCATGTCAGATTCAAATTTCTATTTCCAATAGACTGCAAAAGTCAAAGTATTCATGACGCACTTGTTTACTTACTCAACTGCCCAACGGACACAACATGGCATTAAGCTATACCTGATTACCTGTATACCACATACGGTCATCATTGCCGCATATCAAGCTATGTACTAATAATATGTGCCATCTGGTCCCGTGCGTCAACACTGAAGACTGACCCAAGATTGCACTCTGTGCATTGGCCGACTGGGGATAATAAACCCTCCCAGTTCCCAATAAGTTCACAGATTGACAGGAATCACTGATATAAAGCCCCTCCCATTTAACTGTCAATCTCACATTTACTGAGAGAAATGAAGAGACGACGTTCCTCGTTGGTCCGTCAGAAGGTAGTGTTTGTATTTTCTGTAATAATTCTTCCCGTCAACGCAGTGTGACAAATTACTGACAATGAGCCCAATGCCGTCTTTTTTTATACTTCCCGGTCGGGCGGAATATCACGGATAGTTGATTATATCGACGAGGTTTTTATTACTTTTATACATTTTCTTCGTGTACAATGCCGGTACACTAAACAATTGACGTACAAGTAGCAACATTTCTGTTTTTTTGTTATGACATATACCGCCAAATTGGCGCCAACAAAGTAAAAACATTTTTCTTGAGTCAAATTCGTCGATGTACTTGTATCCACGTACTCTAGTGATCCGAATAACCATACCTGTACGATTGTTAATTTTGGAGAAAAAATCCACCCCCTACGATTCTTATTCAAGCCCCTACGATTATTTAATTTTGATCACCCATACTCCATGAATGATCGCATTATTCGTAGTTTTTAATCAAATGGCATGCATGAAACGGAATACGTTCAAAGAATTCGCGCAACCGTCTGGCATCGCAATATAATCAATGATTTGATCCATGGGAAGTAACTCCATCCTCGCACGTGTCGCTATTTTGAAATTCGTGCGACCCTATTGCAATAGACAGACCCCCCTCTGCGAGTATTGTTTATCGTTCAGTGAGGCGAACAAAGGTGACAACGCGTTATGTCTGTGTTTTTTTTTACAATTGACGCGTTATTAACTAAGAAGTTAATCAACGTCTGGGGCTCACGTTTGAAAGTTTCTTTAATTAGAACACAATTGAGTAGTTGGTTAGATTTTTCGAGCCTTGTGCTGGAACTGAAAATTCGTATAAAAGTGTTGACGCAGTGTTCTCCGTTCAAATCAATGACATTGAAAAGGTTCTGCAAGAACCAGACGTTGTCCGTGCTGGGTCGAGGAGTGTTTATTATAAGTTTTTGTTTGATAATTAAATCAGTGTTCTTCAATGATCTCCTTTTTCATTGACATTTCCACCCCCTACTATTATTCTGACCCCTACTATTATTAAAATTTGGCAAATTTTCCACCCCCTACTATTATTCCGACCCCTACTATTATTCGGATCACTAGAGTAAGCATACTGTCTGTTCGTTGTCCCTATATATCAGTGTACATGTATATAGTCTGTATGAAGATGCGGCAATATGACTATAATTTTAGGTAAGTAAAATCGCGATACGTATCGTATCGTGACCTCTGTATCGCGATAAACATCGATACACCCCATGCCCCGTATCGTTACACCCCTAATGACAGTAATGGTACTATTTTCACAGGCAGGGTATTTGGGAAAGTTCTTGTTTTTCCTCAAAATGATGTCTCCTTGTCTCTAGCCATATTCTTATAGGACCATTTTGACTGTTCAGTTTGTACAAAAAGTTAACCATTGGAACTGGAGAAACGCCGTTTGGGGACATGATTTTTTGTCACTCTACCGCGAGTAAATTCTAACAGCTAAAATTTCTCTACTAATGACAAGATCTTTGTTTATTATTGATTATTATGTGTGAAAAATATGAAGTTTATCCATTCTATGGCCGGTGAGTAATTATTGATCATCTGGAGGTAGGGTGCAATCCGCGGTGGTAGTGATGGGCGGTTAACCGGTTAACTCGGTTTCGGTTTTTGACAATAAACCGAAAAACTGACCGACGCGATTCTGCTCAAACCAACATTACGGTTTTATTATATATGTTTATTTTTCACTTAAATCTACTTATTATACCTCCCCAGGTACTTATTAGTTGATATTGTTATCAAATTATCGGCCTCTCTGATCAATATTATATCGGAATGTGTCCATTTCGTCTTAGATATGTGTTGTTATAATATCGTAGGCGACTGTTTTTGTTCTTTTTCAAAACATTGCCGAACAAAATAACGAACAGGGTTCAACAAAAAGCCCTGTTTGGAGTTATTTTACGCGTCTAACTGGAGACGACTCCAAAAAATGTCGCTGCTTAATATGTCATAAAAACGTATCAGAGCATGCAAATACCAGCAACCTGGCCAGACAGTCGAAAACTAAACCAAGTAAATGGTATGAACACTTGGATCGTCTGGACATTCCGATGTGACGTAATCTGGGCAAATCATGTGCAGCTTGTAAACTATGTCGCAAAATCAAAGCGATCACACCGCAGTCATTGAATGTGGGTCAATCATGCACGTGTCAAGAATTGTTACACAGTCAGATCAAGGACGCCCACTGTTTGTGAATTTGCTGTTTGCGGTTGAATTCTCAGATACTATAATGCATATAATATGATAAATATGTCTTAAACATGTCAGAAAGGGATGAAGATTTAACAGTGAAGATGGGGGTGTTTATTTTTTAAAATACCGAATTGTATCATCTTTATGATCGTATCGCATTGGATTCATTTTGCGTCGGCATTTTGTCCCGTTGTTTACCGGTGATCGCAGTTCCTTCCTCAAATATTCAACGTTATTGGGACATTATTGACTCTAATTACGGTTACTTTGAAAGTATATACTCAAATTGTATGTATTTCAGTATAATTTCACTATCTAGTAAAAAAAAAAACGAAAACCGAACCGAAACAGAGGTTTTTTCTCCCAAAAAAAACGAAACCGAACGTAAAAAATCAAAACCGCCCATCTCTACGCGGTGGCCATCTTGACCAAACTTTACCATCCCCTTAATAACACACAAACAGCCATAAATTGTGATATATACAGCTCAAACGAAAGGTGACCCTTTACTGCCTGAATTGACCCCTTATTGCCTGGATTTCGTGCTACCTTTGATCGCGTATTTTAAACAGAAAGAGCAAAATTTGTGAACATCACATAAGATGTATGATATAGCTAGGATTTATGAACAAAATGATACCTAAATTTTTATCCATTGCACTTGCATACAGGTGCACCACAAACATAAAAAGTGACCCTTTAGTTTACTGCCTGAATGACTGTATGACTATAATAAGCACAGAAGTTGGAATCACTGACTGTTATGCTATTTTTTTGGAGTTCTAGGTATATAGTTGTCAAGAATGGCAACTCACTTTGTCGAGGAACCTCCAAACCATTCACTTCGACCCGTGAATTTTAACAACAAAAGCATAAATCTCAGGGTTTTCGGCATATATAGTTAGAAAAATCATTGATCTACAATCTTACCGCGAGCATAGCATCTATTCGTTGATTTATTCCAGGTTTTATCGCACGTTAACAAATTTTTTTCACCTGTTAGCTAGGTGGTACCGCCGAAGTTTGCCGGAACTCCTCGTGTGTCTTCGGAAAACCGCCAAATCGTCGAGCACGCAAATTTCAAAATGCGGAACCGTTTAAACGGACAGCGCACTGCGCGCAAAATTCGAACATTCAAATTTAAAATTAATTCGCGTGGGTGTGTCACGTGATATAATTGAGGTATAAGAATCACGGCGGCGTGTTCAATCCCCAGAACTAAATCAAATCAGTTTGTACTTGTTCAATACTTGATAACGAAGTAAAACGTTCATTTTACTTAAAAATCTGTTATATGCGATAATATATTATACATAATTATAAAATTCAACCATTAAAATGACCAACGTCACTGAAACTGCTTCAATAGAGAACCTACAGGTTGACCAAGTATAACCAGGTTGTGCCCGCTCCTAGCCACATCTAAACAAACGCTTTGTTGTTCGTTCAACGCCATGATGCAAATGATGATCTCAATTGTGTCTGATTAGAGACAGGTAAATTCTCCGAATTGAGACGAGCCCATGTATGGACATGGGTATAATTTTTTTGGAGCATAGATAATAATGTCAGTTAATTCTCATCATTGCAATTGAGAAACATTGCGTCATACTCGGGGCAGCGAAAACTGCTATCTTTTCAGATGAACTGGTCCCTGATACTTTTAATAGACCGTGGGCTGATTGTTTTGACCGATAACAATGTTCCGGCTCCGAATACCAGTTTTCGTACTACCCGATTTGCCGAAGACAAATCGAGGAGTTCCGGCAAACTTCGGCGGTACCACCTAGCTAACAGGTGAAAACAATTTGTCAACGTGCGATAAAACCTGGAATAAATCAACGAATAGATGCTAATTGCTATGCTCGCGGTAAGATTGTAGATCAATGATTTTTCTAACTATATATGCCGAAAACCCTGAGATTTATGCTTTTGTTGTTAAAATTCACGGGTCGAAGTGAATGGTTGTGGAGGTTCCTCGACAAAGTGAGTTGCCATTCTTGACAATAGGGTGTTTAGTCGGCGACGTAATTTGTTGTTTTTAGCGTAATTCGAGCATTTTGCGCATAAATGTTTTTCGTGTGCTTTAAATTCACCTCCTATTGTTATAGATTTAATGTCATCTTTTAGCTTAGATATCATTTGATAACTGTTCAAAATTTCAGCTCAATTGGGTGAGTATTGACAGAGTTATAAGCAGCCGAAGTGCGTCGTCGGCGATTTCGCCATTTTGTTGAGCGCGGAACGCGTTTTTCAATGTTATTGTTTTGACCCCCCTCTGGGGACAATTGGTTTCCGCGTGAGATGACTCAATTTCATTGGTGGATATTTATATAATGGTAATCTAGAGACTCTAAGCTTTCGAATGCTGGGTGATACTTTCACACAATTGAGTTTTACCCTATTTGCGACATTTTTGAAGTTTTTATTTGCCGTTTTTTGGGGGAAAATCGACCTAATTAAAAAAGTATACCTCGAAATTAGACAACATTAGACCTGCTATATCTAAATATCACAGTTTTATTTTTTTAATAGTGAAATGTAACGCGGAAATTGCTTCAAAGTTGACACACACATTCAAGTTCCCATAGGATGCAGTGTAAATAAAGGAGACGTCGCAAGAATTGTTCATGACGTCGTGGTGATTTTACGTGTCAAATAGACTGAAAATCTATTGATCTTGTCACTATTTTCGTATGAACTTGAATGACTAATATAACATCAAATACTATTTGAATATATAAGTTTCATGAATTATTTGAGATATAATGATGCAAATAATGAATACATGTACTTCATATAGAATGACAATGGGGGTGGGGGTGCTGTTCTTGATCTGGTCTCCTCTTGAGTCTTGTTTGATGTCTGAAAAGTGGGTGTGTCCGACCTTAAAATGTGTCCCCATCAAGGGTTCCCACATCTCTATTTAATAGTGATATATACAGTGAATAATATTTCTCTAGCTCTTTTTATTCATTATAATATACATCATAGAATAATATATCATATTATATTTTGGGATGATGCCACTGATAAGGGATGTTGGTTGCACAGCATTTTTATCAGTAGTGGAATGCCTGGGTAATTAGTATGCAATAAGCCGGTGTGGCCATGGGCCGGGCTAATTATGCAAATTAGTTATAAATGTACCACAGCCACAATACTGACACCCTTATAGTACTAGTTAGAACATGTAATTGATATACATTGAAATCTTAGCTAATTGGTGATCTAAATCTACAATAAGCAACTATTCCTTGTGTGGAATTATAGCATAACATGATTTGTCGAGCATTTCGGGCCTAATTATGAATATCGTGTATGCAAATGATATGCAAATTAGAAGCGATGATACTGAAGTGGGTTCGGTAATTTATGCACGAATAGATTCGGACTAAATCACTAAATATATATGGCAAGTTTCGAAGCGATTGATTGAGGATTTTTGGATTTATAAAAAATAATACAAAAATATCCTGTAGAAAACTTGTTAAAAATGGTACAAAAAGGCCATTTTTGGGGCCGTTTGTAGTTACCTGAAATACAGATAAAGCACTGGAAGCCCATATACCAAAAAATCGCCCTTTTTTATGTAAAAAATCACTTATAACTCTGGTAATACTTGGAATTTTTTAATTCTGAAAAAAGCATTCTTCATGACAATCATTTCTCTTCAATATAAGTCTTAAATCAGTTACCATAGTCCACTGAGAAATTTTCACCTAAAACCCCTATTGACAACTATATACCTAGATTAGAACTCCAAAAAAATAGCATAACAGTCAGTGATTCCAACTTCTGTGATAATAAGTAAGGGGTGGGGGGTATCTGTTTTTTTGGGGTTTTTGACACAAATTCCCAACAACTGTGATGAAAATTGACTGCAGTATGACCATATACGCCAACAAGTAATGACGTAACAACTATTTCAGTATTTGCGTCGCACCTTCTCTTATTGCTGATAGTAATAAATAGAAGAAAGTGTCAACATAAGAACAATAAATATATATTTCGGTAGAAAAAAACTTTAACTGCAATAACCTACCAGTAAACTTATCCTTATAAATGATCATATTCGGTGATGGCAAGGATTCTTTGTCACCGAGAAAACTGAGCAGCAAGCCCTCTTGATTTTTACCGGAAAAAGACCGAGCAAAGGGTGAAGGACGTTAACCAAAATGTACTTTGTCAAAAGTGTACCGGTACTCGCTGAATCTTCGAGGTTTCACTCAGGCGATTCGAATTCACACAAACGAACAGCTAACTGATTGGATGGCTCTATAAAACTACCAACTCCCTAAGGCTTCTTCAATTTTGTTTTGTTTTTTAGTGTTCAAATTCCATCTTCACACCATTTTGTATTCGCAGCTGCAGCCCACGTTTTATGTACTGACTAATTTACTGCGAATTTTTCAGAACTGAGTCTGCAGCTGAAAGTTATATTATCATTATCAACACTTGACCATCTCATAATTTGTCTTTCTCACTCAGGTAAAGTAAGAATATACAGATTATTTTAAAATGAAATTAACTCATTCAGAATCAGACTTTCAGTTTCAGTGCCAGGTCTCCAACGGTCCTACTAAACAACGAACACAAACGAACACAAACGAACATAAACGAACACAGGTCCAAAAAGCGGAATAGAAGGGTGAAAATTGGTTTGTGGGTGCGTGTGGGTCCACTCTATGTGTATGTGGTGTTATTTCCAACTTTGATCACTTATTTTTTGAGTTATTAGCATTATTTGAATACAAAGCTACTAAACAACGAACACAAACTAACATAAGATTATCCGTATTGCAAAGGTGTTAATTAACTACGGCTTACTCTTTGCACATCTGTGAGTTGTTTTTACTGCAAGGTGATTGTCAGTTTTGTCACTGATGGCAATAAAACACTGGAAACATCAGAGGTCGGCGTTTTAATGCATATCTAACAAAACATTTGAGTTGCTCTTTTTATCGAGCTTATATATCGTCGTGTGAGAATCAGATGGTTCTATCCAACATTTATCATTTTGTTGGGAAATCTATGTTGAAATTTCGAGACATAAATCGTTATCAGTGTGTGTCGTCATGTTTTAAAATGTTAAAGCTAACTAAAATATTATTATATCCGAAGTCTCAGTTCTAGAAACTCGCCAGTTTTATAATAACAGAAAAAAATGTGTTTAGAGATAGAACCCTTTTGCATACGAAACCATCGTCTCGCTTCCGGATCAGAGTGCACATGGAGATAGAACTCTCTAGCCTGAATTTTTTCTCCAATTTATGTAGGCCTATGTGGTTAAATTCGACAGCAGTTAATCAAGAAATATGTAGTATTTTCTCTCGCGGTTTGCGAGGGGATTCTGTTAGAGTATATGAGCGAGTGGTCACTAATCTTTGCCATTTAGGGAAACGAATGGTTGTCTCTTTCAATTTAATGGGTAAGAATGCATATATAGGCCTGAAAATGGCGTGACGCGCAGAATCACTTCTCACATTTTCCAGGTTCACAAGCATTCACAAACCATGGAAATGAACGAAACAATAATTGATTTCTTATATTTACATATCAGAATGTTAACGAGGCAATAATGTGACATAAGTACTAGTATGCCACAGAAATATCAAGGATGGTGCCATTTTCGTTCAGTTGGTCTATTTGGCTCAAATGGGGAGTGTATAATTATCGACTAAAACATGTCAACGATATCATAACCGTCTAATTAAATAGTTAGGTTAATGTGTAAGTAGATCCGTTGTCTGTCCTTGACGATGTGTGTGATTCTCATAGTTCTAACGCATGCCCAGGTCAATCAAGTTACATACACTTAATGAAGAGCGGGCGCGAAACAAAAGGGGAGCAAACTTAATAAAAGCCCTTGTGCTTGTTGTTTAATCCCCTTTCCAATCAATCCATTATTTATATTATTCTGTCTTACTGTAAAATGTTTGTCAAATGTTTAAATAACAATGTTTAAAAATGTTTAAAACAACAGCGCTTCCGCATTGAAATAGGAAAAACAGACACAAGTCTGGCGAACTGTCATGTCCATTATAAAACACAACAACCGATCAAACTACTAAATTTTGTTCAACTTCATGTCGCTGCAATTCGATGTCTAAACTACGACGGGACTGACCTTACCTGTAGTAATCTTAAGATGGAAGTTGAACAAATTTGATGTGCAACTTTTTCGACTGATAAAAATAACGAACATAATATCCTCTATCGAGGAGAAGTGGAAAATCGAACGACGAAATTAAACTTAGAAAGAACCATATGTATGTGTGGCTATGTGCGAAACAATAGTTCGTACTTCGGATCACGTTCATACATGAATTCATACATACCGCCGACCTCTAATGTTTCCCGTGTTTGTATTGCCATCAGTGACAAAACTGACAATCACCTTGCAGTAAAAACAACTCACAGATGTGCAATTAACAAGGAGACAGAGTAAGCCGTAGTTAATTAACACCTTTGCAGTATGGCTAATCTTATGTTCGTTTGTGTTCGTTGTTTAGTAGTTTTGTATTCAAATAATGTTAATAACTCAAAAAATAAGTGATCAAAGTTGGAAATAACACCACATACACATAGAGTGGACCCACACGCACCCACAAACCAAATTTCACCCTTCTATTCCGCTTTTTGGACCTGTGTTCGTTTATGTTCGTTTGTGTTCGTTTGTGTTCGTTGTTTAGTAGGACCCGTCTCCAAATGAGGCGATCCTCGTGCCCCGGAGAAAACCCATACATTAATCATTATACAAATTACAATGATACATTCACAATTGGCATAAATATTAAATTGCCATAATCTGTGCAACATATCATTCATGTGCCACTGCCAGCTAGGACCCACTACTGGCACTAGCCTGTGACTAGGCCTTCCTATGTATCCTTAGGGAAAACAATTCATTATTCAGCTTTACTTTAGTAGGCCTAGGCTACTGTTAACTTAAACTTTAAAGTAGAGACATTAATATTACCTCCCTCGAGATGTCGCTCGTTGAGTTGTAAGCTGACTTCCGGTATTCTAAAAAAGGCAATCCGACCATAGACCTGGATTGGAGCGGTGTGTTGAGCGGTGTATTGAATCACATGACAATTGATCTTTCGAGATGTTTTTGGATAAGCTGTCGTTTAGTGTTCAAATAAATTACCGCGATCAATTTATAACCAGATTAAAGAATTTTTCTAAAATTAGTCGGGCACAGTAATTTGTTCAATAACGAGAAACGCTGGTTAACCCTTTACCCAACAGAATGGCCCTGTGCCAATGCATTCTCTTATATATGCGAGTCGACCATAGGTCGCCTCGCATATATAAGAGAATGCATTGGCTTAACACATTAAAAATTATAAAATTGTTAAAGAATGTAAGAAAAAATGGTAAAAAGTGTTAAACAAGATTTTTTTTAGGCCAATGCATTCTCTTTAATATATATGCGAGGCGACCTATGGTCGACTCGCATATATAAAAGAATGCATTGGCACAGGGCATAACTGTAACTATCACAATTGATGTGGTCAAAGAGCCGGTTCCAATGATACCCATATTTGTATGGTTCTATTGAGACAGACCGAAGATATTTTAGGCTGTTGAAGCTTTATTTGGTCGGTTTGTTGGGTAAAGGGTTAAAAACTTATGATTTAGACAGAAAAAATAATAATTTACCTGCCGCGCTGTAACAGGCTCTCCGGATTAACGCGGAATTAGAGCGGCTATAAATACTAAAATAAACAAATTAGTATGACAAGGGGGATAATTCACTGAATAGTTTTCACTTCCGCTTTTGAATTCCTGAAGCAAACCACGTTCACGACTGGGACGCTTTTTATGAAGCAAAAGCTATATTAATATATATATATTCTGAGGGCCATGACCTTATTCCCATTGTCTCCAACACAACTTATCAATTGTTGTCATTTATACCGCTATCAGTTTCACACCTGCTGTACAGGTCTGGTCAAAACAGCTGTCAGCTAGATCGCTACAGTTGTTAGATTAGATTTTATTTTGATGGCATTCATATACTGTACATGTTGAAAGTGTATAATGTAACACAAAATAGTATAACATTATGTGTATATAAATTGTATGTATAACATAAGTAAAATTGGTTTCTATTTAATATTCTGTGATGTATAATACATGTATATGTAATACCGCAATCTCATTTAAAGCTGTGATGTGTAAAAGTATAGTTGTGACAGTATAGAATTTTGAAAATCAGTTGGGTGCACTCACATTCTTGGAGTTCTAAAGAAGTGAAAGGCAATATTATGAAGATCACATCAAGGACATTCAATCAAGTGAGCTTGAGTTTAATTCATATAATTTAACTGCACCATCATTCTGCATTTCAGATATATATACATTCTTCGCAAAATGTTGCAATTAACTTTCAATTTTTCATGTTGTCCGCCACTTGCCCCTCATGGCACATTCATTACTGACAATTAATTCCATCTATTTCATCATATTTCAGCAGAACATAACCTTAAGTAAGACAATGACACAATATTACCTAACTAAATGAATCCTGGTGTATTCTAATATATCATGGGTTCGACTTTGGAGCATTTCTCGAAATATGAATTGTTCAAGTATTAAAACTGAAATTTTTTCAAATTAAATTTTCTAACTTAGACCAATTCTAAGTTGCATGTGAAACTCAGTCAAATGTTTATGTTCTAAATTACAAGAATTTGCAAAATATTCCAAAAAAATCTCAAAACAACGAAAAAGGATGTTATGTTGCTACTTAAAGTTTAGCCCAAGGCCAAGTTTAGGGAAGTGAAAACAAAAAATAAAAGCCCAAAACAATATATCACATGGAATGTTTAGAAGAGAGTGTACTATAAATATCTGTATCTGTAGATATTACAGTGCAGGAACCAATTCTGGTTGTAGACGCACTGGTGCTACCACGGCCAAGTAACTTTATAACCCTGTGGTGACTCCAGTAGCATTCTTTAACGTGCACACACCGAGGCGTGTATGCGGGTCAGCCATTAATGTCCGCGCCATATCGGACAGCGTACTGCACCCACGACAACATCCCTGGACAAGTGTTGTAATGGGGGGAAGTCGGCATTTTTCATTCGGATCTTTATTCAGTGATCTCGAATGAGACTTTTCAGCCTGACAAAGTTGGTATCTGACCGAGTTCTGATTTTTGTCAGAATACCCTGACCAGGTTGCGATCCCTGGTCCGCTAGCAATAGAGACCAGTACGCTACATCTCGGCTACCGACTTCCCTTATAACATTTGTTTTCCATGAATTTATATTTCTCGCCACAAAGTTGCTGTTTGTCTGCATACATGTACTGGTGAAGATCGAATTCCTTTTTAAATTTTTCACTGTGCCCTCTAGAGTATAGTTCGACTAGATCTTTATTCACTGTCATTGGTATAACTAGTTCAATTTACCGACTTAGGTTTAAAAATAAAATAACAAAAAAAAGACACTTTTTGCCTGATTTGCTGAAAGTCGAACACTGCAAAACAGCTAGTGCATTTCAGGAATGAAGATCGAGAACATTTCATGTCAACTCAATGATGCCGACCACGTGTCCACCTCTGAGGTTATAATGGTCAGTTTTCAAACTCTGTCACTGGTCCATCCTTGTCATGGTGCATTACATTACATTCCCAGTAGGCCATATACATGTAGCTCGATCCATGGCATTGTTATATACAGTACTGGGGTATTATCTTCTCCTAGTATGTTTGGGGAGATAGTGGTCATATCAACGTGATTTGGTATTAATATTAGTACTAGTAGTAGTACATACATGTGTGCTAGTCGATTAGTTGTCGGTATACTTGGTATTGGTATCCTGGTATATCTGGGTAAAATGCACATGAATTGCACAAGCCTTCTAATAGTGTGTCTGTCATTTACAGAATGAGGTCCCCAGAGGGTGAATTTATTGATGCTATCCCACATGGTGGGCTAGCATCACCAACTTCACCCTCTGGGAACCTTAATTCTGTTTAGGCCTCAACTGCTATGGGAGGCCCAGGATCAGATTGAAGTTCCCCAGTTGAAGTTGGTGATGTCGACCTATTAGTGACCTCAATTATGCATTTTAACTTCTGCAAATTAGGGGATATAGAAACTGAACAGAAATAACTAAAACAATGTTATTTTTAGATTATAGATACTTCCCAGAAGACGAGGTCTATGCAGAATGAGTTCCCCAGAGGGTGAAATTGGTGATGCTATCCCGCTGTGTGGGATAACGTCACTAAATTCGCCCTCTGGGGACCTCATTCTGCAAATGACAGACACACTAGTTCAAGGCTTGGAAGTGCACTAATTTAAGACAGTGTCTCAAATCACCCCAGGTATGTCAGAAATATGATAATTAACAAGTGCAAATGCACAAAGAAGGGTTACAACTCCAAAGATTGAGATATCTTAGGCAAGAGCCTGACGCGTTTCTTCGCTAGTGCGAGTCATCGGAGGCAATGAGTGGCCGTGTGGTCGGCCTTATATACCCTAACAACCTTACATCCACAGAATCGAGTGTCAGCATGCCTAGTGAATCCAGTTCACTATTCAGCTTGACCGATAATGACTCGGCCACAACAGTGTGCGTCAGACAGATTCACGAAAAAGGAACATTAGAGGTGTTTCCACGACGGAAGAGAACGGACCAAAACGTCCCAGAAAATATGGTCTCAAAATCAGAGACATCGTTGTCCGCTACTTAAAGTGTCCCACAGGTGCAGAAAACTTTTTTCTGATCCACCTGATCTGGCCCATAGAAAAATCCCAACTTGAAGGATATTCTGGTCAGAGCAAGGATCCCTAACCAATCAGTTTTGTGGGACCTTCATAAAAGGACACCACAGTAGCTGACCATTTCCGTAAAACAAAACACCCAGTCAACTTAAAATACCAAGTTATATATGTCCTGAAAACTGATCCAGAGACATATTCCTCAAAAATGAAGAGGAAATCAGCGGAGATCAACTGGATGTACCGACTGAGAACGCTTCAACCATTCGGGATGAATAAGAAAGATTTCTAGAAATATATTGTTTATTATGTATGTCAGAAATATGGTTTTCTTTAAAAAAAAAACATGAATAATATATATAAAAAGACAATTTGTTAACACACCCCCTCAATATTCCTGGAGTCTTGGTCACATTCCTATTCAGACAGTTCCTGTTGTATCTGAGATGCAGTGGAAGTTTGCAAATGGTGGGTATTTTGTGAAAAAAATAACAAAATGCTCACACCAGCAGCTCAATTTATTTCACTGTTTGGGCCATTATTAACAATTTAGTAAAAATACCTGTCATTGGAATAAAAACCATTCATAGTAAATAGTTTTAGTCCTTTAAAATATATCCTATTTTGTCTCAAGTAACCCCGGTTTAATGTACCTTGAATCCTTGATGGTATCGATGAAATCGTGTGTTTTCCCTATTGTAACATACATTTAATACAATGCAGAGGACACACATCAAACTCAAGTAATTTTATTTGATGATCAATGTATATACATGTATTACAATATGGTACCCTTTAATGGTGCTCTGTGGAAGCCATGGCTTATAGGTCAGTGCCCTATAATAATACAATAATTATAATAATTTTGAGACATAAACTACATGTGAGTGGAAGTGCAAGAGTAGAAGAACAGTTAGGAGAGATGTAGGTTGGGGAGGGGAGGGGTGGCGGGGATGGTACATGGTGTGCATAATATGTTGGAGATCTATATGCTCATAAGCTATAAAAATATATGTTAACTAGCCGATGAGCCCGACGTTGTCCGGGCTATTCAAAAACCAAATTTCAAGTCGATAGCTCCACCCGTTTCCGAGATCTGGTCTGCGCATGCGCGAAGCTGGCGTCGCACGGGCTCGGCGACCCGATAAAATTCGTATCCGGGGCATGATACATTCACATAGCAAATTTCAAGTCGATAGCTCCACCCGTTTCCGAGATCTCATCTGCGCATGCGCGAAGCTGGCGTCGCACGGGCTCAGCGACCCGATAACATTCGTATCCGGGGCAAGATACATTCACATAGCAAATTTCAAGTCGATAGCTCCACCCGTTTCCGAGATCTGGTCTGCGCATGCGCGAAGCTGGCGTCGCACGGGCTCGGCGACCCGATAAAATTCGTATCCGGGGCAAGATACATTCACATAGCAAATTTGAAGTTGATAGCTCCACCCGTTTCCGAGATCTCGTCTGCGCATGCGCGAAGCTGGCATCGCACGGGCTCAGCGACCCGATAAAATTCGTATCCGGGGCAAGGTACATTCACATAGCAAATTTCAAGTCGATAGCTCCACCCGTTTCCGAGATCTCGTCTGCGCGAAGCGGGCGCCGCACAGGCTCGCCAATACGACAATGTCGACCGCCTGGTCAAACTACACACACATACCAAGTTTCGTCCCGATCGGTCGAGAATCGTAGATTTGTATAAATGACAGACAAACAGACAGACAGACAGAGGTCTTCAAAATATATATGAGATTTAATTCATGAAACAATATTAATTCAGTTTAATGGGTGTGTAAGGATGTGACTGAATCACCAGTGGAGCTCAGTTGATTTAGGCTAAGAATATGGCAGTTTTTTTAATTATTTTATGGGCAATTCCACGGTAAAGGACGTACCATTCAGAAAATTGAATTTCTGATTTGATTACCCTATTATCTGTGGATTTTCTATCAGAAATAAGCTGTTTGCAAATGAAAAACACTTTTTATAGTTTGTATACAAGTAATTACAAGTAAGTTTACTGCTTTTTGCTTTGATTCACATCATACTCAGATAACAAGCCGTCTTATTCCCAATAGTTTGTGTGGCAGAGCTGAATATTATTTAGTGTTGTCATTTTAAGCAATGTTTTAAGGATTCCATTCCATTCCTAATGTTGATGGAACATAAGGTGTTTTATTTAGATTCTAGTGTATAAAATAACACATTTGGAATAAGAAGAGCTAATGAAAGATGATATTTTGTTTGATATCAAATAAATGTTACATCCAGTTATTTCATATCATTTTGACGTTCAAGCTTTGGAATGTTGTTGTCTGAATTTAATGTCTGGAACCATGAATACACCTTAATGTTCATGTGGATATTATAGCATATACATGTAACATGAAATGTATCAAATGAATGATGCCACTTGAAAATGAAAAATATCTTTTTGGTCTTCTGACCAGTTACAGTGACAAAATTGGTAATGGACGTACAACTTTAGAATGGTAACGGATGTATCAAAATTAAGATGCATCGATCTTGTTCACAAATTCTAAACACAAACAAGAGACTGAGTTTCTGTGATGGGCTATCTGTCTTCCTTTAAAAATGTGGTTTTGCCTTTTATATTATAACCTACGGTTATCCAAAAATAATTCACAATTTTTGTAACGGACGTACTAATAACAAGGTGAGATGTAATTGGAATATTTTACCCTAAATGAGGGGAGTTACCTCTCCAAATTGATATTATTTTATTTGTGATTGCCCGCGCCTCATAATGAGACATGCATAGTTTAATTTGATGGTGCTTGATATGATTTCATCATCAATCTTGAAAGTATACTAAAAATCAGTTATTTTTCAACAATTATATACCCATGTTCAAGGATGTAAAAAAGTGTGTAAAATGGTTTTGGAGATAACAAAATCCACATTTTTCTATCTTTTTATATAATGTCTTTAAAAGGGACAATGTCAGAAAAAGAACAATTCTTTTAAAAAATTTGCATTTTTTTTATGCAATGCTCCATTTGGGAGACTCACATATAAGAGAATGCATTGGCACAAGGTTTATTCAAAATTTCAGAAAGCTTCAGTCAAGGTTTAAGGTACAGTGTTTGATTTATGTGATGTGCCCGTTGTCGACATCAGCATTCCTCGATCGTTTGGCATCAAACCAAGTTTCCGATGGATCAAGGCATGCCTGAATTGTTAGGAATCCCCCTTTATGCAATCAATATCAGTTATCAGTTTCCAATTAACAGATATGTATGTTGTATGCATTTGAACTATCAATAGTCATGCCCACAAAGCACATATATTTTTACCACCTTAACCACTTTTAATAACACCTTAACGTGCAGAGCTGTCAGATACATTGTTTGAACGGAGACATCCTCAGCAACACTATGATGTATACAGATGGGGGAGTTTAAATTTTTCTATTTGGTTTTGGTTCGGTTTTGAAACAAAAACCTTGGTTTCGGTATCGGGTTTTGTCTGTTGACAATGTTCCAAGCTTCTTGCTGTGGATCAAGGCCAAATTGAGAACTGCACAATATTTGTAACACTCATATAATTAGTGATGCGGACCGGTCCACTGCCAATGCGGTCCAGTCCAGTCTGGTCCAGGCCAATCCGGTCCGGTACACATGCCTGGACCGGTCCAAAACGGTCCGGTCCACCTATAATAGGCTATATGTTAATGAATTCTCTGTTTTCTCAAAGTTTTTACTCTGTATAGTACAAACTATAAGGTTACTGAGTTCAGTGCATGCAATGGGTCCATATATGTTAAAACTTACATTGTTTGCTGATTGTATGCGTCATTGTCTGTCTCTGGTGGGATATACTGGGAACGATGCACGATAATAGTATTCCTAGTAATGCGAACATGCACTAATTAAATGTATTGGACAGATATATAGCTAGGGCCAGAATGTGTTATAACCAATCTAACATGGCACTCAACTGATCGTATGCATGATTCGTATCATACTTATTTTCATTAAATTGAAATTTAAACGAAATAACTATACTGATGACAATTATACAAATGTGTACTAATATGACTATTGCTACTACATTAATATTGAAGTCTTGGAGATTGTGATAGTTGATTGTATAGTCCTGACAATTACAGTTATATACCTATAAAGTACAACTACTATTGGATTAATGTAGGCCCTAATGTGGTTTGCATGTTTCTTCGATAATTATAACTGTGAAAAACAATAGAATACTCGATTCGATATCCATCCAAATTGATTAGTTGATGCCATGTAGTACATCTATACATTGTTTTCGTTGCATCAAACGTTTAATAGATATTAAACACTTGAATGCGTCAATACATCGTTGCTAATTGATATGACGGCATATCCGCAATAATATTCGCGATTGTTTATCATAACTGGAGTAAAATAGTGGACCGGACCGGAGAGTACCGGACCGGCGACAAAAAGCAGTCCGGTCCGGTCCAGTGACACTCGGACCAGACCGCGATCCACCCCTGGACCGCGGACCGGACCGGTCCAAAGCGGTCCGGTCCGCATCACTACATATAATTGAGTAGACAACCTGTGATTGAAGCTACCAGTTATGAAAGTTTTAAACTTTTAATTGGACAAACAAAAGACATGAAAAAGAATTCAGCGTGAACACATTCAACACAAATTTCACAATTAAAATTGAGCATAATAAGGAAATTATTCGTAAATTATGAAAACATGATATCTGAAAGTAACTAATTATTGTTTGGCAACAAGGAACTGCAACAAGGGAATCAAACTAATTTCCATTCTGTTGCATATAGAAATGGAAGTTCAAAACTGACTTGAATGGAACCCCACATGTCAGAATATACTACTACAATTTTAGTTTCCACTCTTACGAATACGAGCACTGGGAGGTGACATGACATCAGTTACTTATTGAACCTTATTGGACATTCAAAAATAATACATTTGGTCTGATTTTCACAGAATAAACGGCATTCTGGGATGACCGTTGATGAATAATTTAGATTCCACTCCAAAATTTTACCACCCAACCATGTATACCATACCACCCAAATTGGTAAAATGTCCAAAATCTTATTTCTGGTTCAATTTTCACAGAATAAACGGCATTGCAGAGTGGCTGTTGACAAATAATTAATATTCTACCCAAAAAGATTACCACCAACCCACTGGGTTTCCATACCAACCAAAGTGGTAAAATGCCAAAAATTGCATTTCTGGTTCGATTTTCATGGAATAAACAGAATTGTAGAGTGGCCATTGACAAATAATTAAGATTCCACCAAAAATATTTACCATCCAATGCTCTCAGTTTCCATAATGTACCACCCAACATGGTACAATGCCCAAAATCTTGTTTCTGGTCCGATTTTCATGAAATATAAATGGCATAGTAGGGTGACCCACTGGGGGCCCACTGTTCCTGCTAAATCCATCTGAAATTGCATAATCGCCCAGTGCAAAATCGCAAGACTCCTGTGCGTTTCCAGTGAGAGAAAGTGTACCATGCCCAAAAATTGAGCTCGGGGAGCATTATTATGAGAAGTTTATATAAGAAAATGATGATTCCCCCATAAATAAAATGCCATCTCATATATATTTTGAAGACCTCTGTTTGTTTGTTTGTCTGTCTGTCTGTCTGTCATTAATACAAATCTACGATTCTCGACCGATTGGGACGAAACTTGGTACGTGTGTGTAGTTTGACCAGGCGGTCGTCGTTGTCGTATTGGCGAGCCCGTGCGGCGCCCGCTTCGCGCATGCGCAGACGAGATCTCGGAAACGGGTGGAGCTATCGACTTGAAATTTGCTATGTGAATGTATCTCGCCCCGGATACAAATTTTATCGGGTCGCCGAGCCCGTGCGACGCCAGCTTCGCGCATGCGCAGACGAGATCTCTGAAACGGGTGGAGCTATCGACTTGAAATTTGCTATGTGAATGTATCTTGCCCCGGATACGAATTTTATCGGGTCGCCGAGCCCGTGCTTCGCGCATGCGCAGACGAGATCTCGGAAACGGTTAGAGCTATCGACTTGAAATTTGGTTTTTGAATAGCCCGGACAACGTCGGGCTGGGTAGAGCTATCGACTTGAAATTTGGTTTTTGAATAGCCCGGACAACGTCGGGCTCATCGGCTAGTTATGTATATATTTAAAGCGGCTCTTGATCTGCAGGATTCAATAAACTGGAAATTCTTTGTATTTTTTCCCAACCTCATCATATCCAGGGGGTCTAACCCTCCAACTCCAACTCCAAAATATTCACATTTTACACCACTTATAGGTTAAAATTGTTAGTTGGTTGAATTTCCAACAACTAATTAGCGGGACATACATGTATGTTGTTTTATACCAAATCTAGCAAATCTTTTCTATGTTTAGTCAAAATTTTGGTCTGAATTTGCTATCAGTTGGAAATATATGTATACCAACATTATAGCACAAACACAAGTTAACAATAGCAGTGAAAAGAATGTCACCAGTGCTGTTTTCCCATTTTTTCTAAACAAATGAAAAAAAAAAAACTTTTAATGCTTTTCTGTTACCTCTGTAGTAGTATCTCTTTCTTGCAGGCTAGAAGTTGCCACTTCTACCAGAATACTACATACATGTACATGTGACCACAACTTCAAAAGAGAGGCATGATGAATGAAGTCATTGTTCTCAAGGAAGGTTACTCCATCTCAGATGGTCCAGGTATATATACATTTAGATAGAACCACACTGGCATGTGAATGTGCATATGTTGTTATTTATTTATTACACAACAACATTCAACATTCTTTGACTTCAATTAGTTCTGCTTGGTTTCCATGCTGCTTCAGTCATCTACTCAACATGATATGAAGTTGTTATGCATGACATCATTTACGTCGCACATCCCTATCATGGTGGTATTTTGGGGAATAAATTGTATTCTGTAAAATCCTTTTACTTTGTGGTGTTCTACCGGTATTATTCGTTGATTTCATGGTCAAACCACAAATCAACATCCAACAAAATAATTAGCTCAGAGTTGTTAATGTATATTGCAATATTTGAGATGGAAATGAAGTTCGGGCATAAAGTCTGTTTTCGGCATGTCGTAAAATGGTTGACAAAAAAACAGACTGTGCTGGCCCAAGATGTCATTGATTCTCCAGTGTTAACAAAACAACACAGGTATGAAATTTCCAACTGTTGAATAATTTGATACACCACCCCCTGTCGTCACATCCCTGACTCATGTCATTACTACATGTGGCTATCTCAGCATAGTTATGCTTGTCAGAATCGGTTGCATTACTAATATTCACTGGAAATTCATTTGGAAGAGCGGGTCCACCAAACAGAATTGGTTACGTTATGCCATCAACCAAAGTCCATCAATGTTCCAGGGGGTTGAAGGAATCATAATTCCCATTAAGACAGTTAATCATCAATTGTGTGGCATAATGTGTTCTGTAAATAGCAAACTTCAGTGGGCTGATATCAGGAGGGAGCATTTTAAGTGATGCATGCTTCTTTGAACAGTCTTTTTTTTTTGGAAATAATATTTATTGTATACCAAGAGTTGCCAGGAGTTTGTCTCTGATACCGGCCTATTGTGCACAACATGAAGATTAAATTCAATGACTTCATCCACATTCATTCTATGGTAGATCCAAATCCACAGTCTTCAAAAGGGTTGTTAAACAACAAGGTGTTTTGGTACTAACACACTAAATGTGGATGGTCGATTTTCTTCTTCATGTTGTATATAATAGGCCGGCATTAGGGACTACTACTGGCAACTCTCGCTATACAATGATTATTTCAAAAAAGTCTGTTCAAAGAAGCATGCATCACTTAAAAAAGCTCTACTAGTAAGTTTCATGATCTGACTTTGGTACAAAAAGGGCTATAAATATTGCATTATTGCTAAATAAGGGTGAACTGGACAGACAACATATATTTTAGCAGTCAAATCTGTAAAAATGGCCCACAATTTAGGGTTTTAGGGGCAGAATATCTAAATTGGGGTTCAGACCCTCAATATTGGGGTTTCAGACCCTTAACCCTTCCATGACTGGAGCTTCCTTAAATTTTGCGAAAACCCTGTGCCAATAAATTCTCTTATATATGCGAGTCTGAATCTCCCATTGGGAGCCTTGCATATATAAGAGAATACATAGGTTAAATAATATTTACCTTGACCTTGTAAGCCAGTGCATTCTCTTATATGTGCAAGGCTTCCCATCGCATATCTTGAAGAGAATTCACTGGCACAGGATTTGTAATGCTGCACCAGCACAGCTTCCGTCATGAAAGGGTTAAACCCTATCTTTTAGACTATTTGTCCAATATCCTATCAGTACCAAATTAATAAATAATAATTAGTACTAAATTGAAGTGAATGAGACAAAAAAAATATTTATTTAGGAGGTCAAATTTTGACCAAATGGTTTGCAACACAAAATTGGGGTTCAGGCCCCTAAAATGAAAAGTTTGATAGCAAAGCTCACCTGAAGTATCTTTCCTCCGTGCCCAGTATCCCGCCACCGCTGTCACAGATCACATCTCCTTTCCTCCGTTCATACAATGACAATACCATCACCTCTAAAACAATTCCTGATTCTCCCCATTTTCACGCACTGACGTCACTTCCGGAACGATAACTCTTCAACCAGGAAGTTAAAGTTATATACACGATTCAAGTTAACACATTCCTCTCTCTCTTTTTTTTTGTTGATATATTTTTCCTCTAAAACAATGACAATACACTATATACAGCAAAATCCATTTCTCCATAAATGCCATCATCACTAGAAATGTTTACAGAACTAGATATCCGTTGCTCAACGTAGCAGCAAGCTTCTTTGATGAAGCTCCTCTTTTTGTCAGAAAGTCTGATAGCTGTAAAGAGCTTTCCACCCATCGGATCTCAGCAATCTCATTTCGTTTTAACATCTCCTTTAAACTAGCAATGTCAATCCTAAGTCTTTTCCTCAGACGCCGTCTTGGTGGAATGTATGTTTTCAACCAAGGATTTATTATCTGTGAATACGTCTATTGGAATCAAGTTTTTATCGCATCTCTGGTGAATAATTTCACTCAATAGACATCCAAGAAAGAAAGCTGCATCTACTGCTTCCACCATTGATAGCGTCTCAGCTGCCAATGTGCTTTTTAGCTCAAAAAAAGTAAAGTTTGAGCTATTGCCATGGCTTTGTCGTCCGTGTGTGCGTGTGTATGTAAGGCGTCAACAATGCAAGCTACAGGTCGTACCTTTGGTTGGATCATTATGAAATTTGTCATAGCTGTTGACATCAACATTTAGACCAGAATGATTAATTTTGGGGTCATTCGGAAAAAAACATGGCTGCCAGCGGCCATCTTGGATTTCAAAATTTAATCCATTAGCACGGGCCACAGGTCGTACTGTTCGTCTGATCATCATGAAATTTGACATGGATGATAATATTGACATGTAGATGGGAACGAGTGATTTTGGGGTCATTCGGCCAAAAAACATGGCCGCCAGCAGCCATCTTGGATTTTACTCTTTGTATGACTAAATTCTTTAGCACGGGCTGCAGGTCGTACCTTTAGTCTGATCATCATAAAATTTGTCATGGATATTAACAATGACATGTAAATGGGAACGAGTAATTTTGGGGTTATTCGGCCAAAAAACATGGTCGCCAGCAGCCATCTTGGATTTTACTCTTTGTATGACTAAATCCTTTAGCACGGGCTACAGGTCGTACCTTTAGTCTGATCATCATAAATTTGTCAAGAATGTTAATAATGACATGTAGATGGGAACGAATCATTTTGCGGTCATTCGGCCAAAAAACATGGCCGCCAGCAGCCATCTTGGATTTTACTCTTTGTATGACTAAATCCTTTAGCACGGGCTACAGGTCGTACCTTTAGTCTGATCATCATAAAATTTGTCATGGCTGTTGAAATTGGAATGTAGATGGGAACGAATTATTTTGGGGTCATTCGCACAAAAAAACTTGGCCGTCAGCCGGTCAGCGGCCATCTTGGATTTCAAAATTTAATCCATTAGCACGGGCCACAGGTCGTACTGTTTGTAGATGGGAACGAGTCATTTTGGGGTCATTCGGCCAAAAAACATGGCCGCCAGCAGCCATCTTGGATTTTACTCTTTGTATGACTAAATTCTTTAGCATGGGTCGTACCTTTAGTCTGATCGTCATAAAATTTGTCATGGATGTTAACGATGACATGTAGATGGGAACGACTCATTTTGGGGTCATTCGGCCGAAAACATGGCCGCCAGCAGCCATCTTGGATTTTACTTTTCTCTTCATGTCTATAAACTAGTAGTCCAGGAGATATTGGTCGACCTCTGCACCCCCCCCCCCCCCCCAGGATTTAACTTCACCCCACTAATTTTCTTCCTTAAGGTCTCCTCTAATTTTTTTCACTTGTTAACAAGAAAAAAAAGTGGCCGCAGAGACTCCAGACTAGATGGCGCCCATTTTTTTTTAATGCACCAGGGATCTTTGATTGCCGTTATAGTAAAGATGATGTCATATGCCGTCTTGTTTTCCGCTCGATTCGTTATGCTAATATACAACACTTACAAATTAGCCAAAAATCCGACACCAGAATCCAATATGGCGGCCATGATGGCTGCCGAAATGTGAAAATATGCTATTTTTCTGACATATTACCACCTTTCGTTTGTCTCTGTGGGAAAATGTTGGCATCTTTGCGTCATGTTATACATTTATCATATAGAGGAGTCATTGGCGACCACATGGGGTCCATAATATACATTCATTGCGGGATATTTTTGTCCGATATCACGTTTTCCCAAATGCCGGTATCATAGGTCAAAGCCGAATCTACGTTAATAAAGCGATGTAATGTTTCGAATCAATGAATGTTATTGCTATTATAACAACACCCATGCATATATATGTGCAGGAGATACTCAAGCTAGGATTCCTCTTATACCTAAGTTGAGGAATATTTACCCAAATCCAAGATGGCTGCCAAAATGGCCACCAGAAATAAAAAATCGCCGATTTTAACATCAGTGAACATTATTGTCATGACAACTCCACACCTGCTTACTATTTTGAGTTGGGAACACTTAGGCGAAGAACTTTCCTTGTACCGTATCCAAATAAAAGTCCCCCAAATCCAAAATGGCGCCCACAATGGCGGACAGATTTTGAAAAATCACCGAAATTCCCTCATATTCACATCATTGGGCATTATTGTCGAGACAACTCCACCCATGCTTACAATTGAGTTGGAAATACTGAGGTGAAGTAATTACATTACATCTTATGCAAGAAATTGTTTTCCAAATCGAACATGGCGGCCGAAATTTGAAAACAAGTCTACATTCCTTTACTTTCTTACGATGGGCGTTATTGTTTCGCGATTTCTATCCACTATTACATGTTGATATGGAATAGTGACATGAATTATTCATTAGGGTTTGGCAATTGATACTCACAGCTAAGATCGCTGCAAAATTGGCGGCTAGAAATTGATAAGAAATCGATATTTTCACATATTAATTTCAACTTTTTGTCATAATATCGGTATGTATGGACGAAACTGTACATAAACCATCTACTAGTTCAACTTTAAGGTATCAAAACGCATAACATAGCTCATATCCTTCTGGAAAAATGAAAAACCAAAATTAATATCGCGATGTGGCATTTCGAAATCCAGTCTCCACTTAGCGCCGATAATGGCCGTAAGCGTAGGTGCGCCAAATAGTTATATCAGAACAATTACCTGATAACAGATTCTGATTTGCCACGTCACGTCCATAATTATCTGGACCAGCTTCCATTTCTTTGTCTGATAAATCTAGGTCGCTCACACCGACAAAGTATTCACCACTTCCTGGGAGTAGGGTCCCTCTATTCATAACGTTTCAATCAATTCATATTCCGGTGTCTAGCTTACGATTTTAAATATTTGCTAACTATGATATTTGTGCGTCATCTTGAACTAGGAAGGCATATGGCCGATGAGTATACAAGCTTACAGAAGGTCATCTCTATGTATGTGTCTCATACCCCATGGGATAACGACATGTACACCTGGCGAACCAGTTAGCTAGTCACTTCTCAATAGATGGTTCGTCAACTCACAAACTCAGTGAACGCATTGGCATATGTGGACAACTTCGACAGTGTTTCGAAGGTTGCTAGCTGTCTCATTCCCTTGGACAGATGTCTATATGCTAAGGAGAAGTCCCTAGTGTACAGACTACCCACACTTCTTAACCATTATCCGAAGCAAACTGTGTGACGCCCCGCAGTTGTCTCGTCGAATATCTTCCAGCAGAGAAGAACAATGCTCGCGGTGCTAGTTTGTGGACATGCGCCATGATAGTGGGAATGAAATGGGCCACTGTATACACCACCCCTACACCTGGTGCATGTTTAAGATATCGAATATCATGCGTGTCGGTTTTATTTGATGTGGTAAGATTGTATTTCCACATCTGTTTCGAAGCCTTTCTGATTCAACTACGTACACTTTTGTCTGGATAATACTATGCTAGCCTCCCTCAAAACAGTCGGATGGACTAAAGGATAATGTCTTTATAGCATGAATGTATGCGTGTTTTGTTATCCTCTCTCGGGGTTAGTGTCAGTATATGGGCGGTATTATTCAAGAAAATGTCAGGAACTGTGGTGCATTTATTTCATTATGTATTTAAAGAACAATTTACAGTCTCGATGGCAATGGCTGTGGACGTTGGGGAACGCGACCTTTATGATCATATAGCTCTATATATAACTTTAGAATATAGTAGTTAATGTCTCATGTAGGAAAATGGTCGCAATGGTGATGTTACCAAGAAATCACTTGGTGTACCAACGTTTGTTGAACTGAATGCAAGAGCTCATCAACGTAATATTCCTCTGGATGTTCTTCGCGTTAAACATTTCACCCTTTTGTTGATGGCATTTGTACTTTCTTGAACCATACCACCCAGCGTGAGTATGACATATCAACCAACTATCAAAGGTATCGCCGTTAAGACTACATCCCAGTCTTGGTGGGGCTTATACTGCAGTAGCCAATGGCATACTACTGGTCCAGTTGTTTAAGAACGGCTTCCAAACGGATGGGAACATACCATCTTAGCATACAAGGAAAGCAAAGCCACACATGAGATCCTGTCTGAATCTAAACCATAACAAAATAAGGGGCGGTGCAGTCATGGTCCAATTTCATTTCCACTATCATGACACATAACCACAAACTAGCACCGTGTGTATTGTTATCATCTGCTTGGATCTGTTCAGTGAGACGATTGCTGGACGCCAACAAGCTTGTTCTTATGATCATGTTCAAGGAATTTGGGTATATTATGCATTATGGTCTTCTACGCCTTAGCAGAAATGCATCCGTCAAATGTCGGGCTTTCAACATTCGAAGCCATATACAGAAGTTGTCCGGGTACGTCAGTGCATTAGATGAGTATGTGAATTGATGAACCATATATTGAGAAGTGGCTGTTTGGGAAAATCACCAGGTGTACACGTTGTTATCCCCATTAGGTCCCCAAAGCTGACAATACGCAGATAGATAGGTCCTTCTGAAAGCTAGTATACGCATCGACCGATTACCTTTATAGTGTATCGCACAAGATGACGCATATACCCCATATGTAGCATCTGAATTATACCATAAGCTATACCACGAATGAAGCTCGCTAAGAATTCCAAGCTTTCGAAACAAACACGTGAGCCTGACACCGGCATATGTATTGTTTGAAACATTCCGATCAGTGGCACCCTTCTACAAAGAAGAGTAGTGAACTGTTGTTGTGAGTGAGATAGATTAATCTGACGAAGAGACGGAAACGAGTCTAGATAATGCTGAATGTGGCAATTCAGAATAAGCTCAGGTACTGTTGTTTTGATTCTTGGAAGTCATAATATGACTATTCGGCGCACCCATATACGGTTACGGCCAGTATGAGCCCTTAGTGGAGAATGGATTTTGAAATGCCACATCGCGATTGTGGGTTTTCATCCTTCCAAAAGGCTATGACTTACATTGGAACTAATAGATGGCTTATATTATGTACCGTTTCGTTTATACAAATCAATATTATGACAAAAAGTTGAAATTAGTATGTGATAATATCGGCTTCTTTTCAATTTCTGCCTGCCAGTTTGGCCGCCATATTGACTGTGAGTATCACTTGCCAAACCCTAATGAATAATTCATACATACCAACATGTAATGGTGGGTAGAAATCGCGAAACAATAACGCCCATCCTAAGAAAGTAAAGGAATGTAGGCGTGTATTCAAATTTCGGTCGCCATTTTGGCCGCCATCTTCGATTTGGAAAACCATTTCTTGCATGAGATGTAAGGTAATTACTTCACTTCAGTATTTCCAACTCAACTGTACGCATGAATGGAGTTGTCTCGACAATAATGCCCAATGATGTGAATATGAGGGAATTTCTGTGATTTTTCAAAATCTGTCCGCCATTGTGGGCGCCATTTTGGATTTGGGGGACTTTTATTTGGATATGGTACATGGAAAGTTCTTCGCCTAAGTGTTCCCAACTTACAATAGTAAGCAGGTGTGGAGTTGTCATGACAATAATGCTCACTGATGTTAAAATCAGCGATTTTCGGCAAATTTTTATTTCTGGTGGCCATTTTGGCTGCCATCTTGGATTTGGGTAAATATTCCTCAACTCAGGTATAAGAGGAATCCTAGCTCGGGTATCTCCTGCAAATATATATGCATGGGTGTTGTTATAATATCAATAACATTCATTGATTCGAAACATAACATCGCGTTATTAGCGTCGATTCGGTTTTGACCTATTATACCGGCATTTGGGAAAACATGATATCGGACAAAAATATCACACAATAAATGAATATTATGGTCGCCTTGTGTTTGCTAATGACTCTTCTATACGATAAATGTATAAATTCACGCCAAAATGCCAATATTTTCCCACAGAGACAAAAACGAAAGGTGGTGAAATGTCAGAAAAATAGCATATTTTAACATTTCGGCCATATTTGCCGCCATATTGGATTCTAGTGTCGGATTTTTGCCTAATTGGTAAGGGTTGTATATTAGCATAACGAATCGAGCAGAAAACAAGACCGCATGTGCTATCATCTTTACTATAACAGCGATCAAAGAGACCTGGTGCATTTAAAAAAAATGGCCGCCATGATGGACGCCATCTTGTCTGGAGTCTCTGCGGCCACTTTTTTTTCTTGTTAACAAGTGAAAAAAATTAGAGGAGACCTTAAGGAAGAAAATTAGTGGGGTGAAGTTAAGTCCTGGGGGGGGGGGAGGTGCAGAGGTCGACCAATATCTCCTGGACTATAGTATTAGACATTCAACTTTCCACATTCCTAATCGCTCCATTGACGGTAATACATTAAATTATTCCCTTTCCAAGTTGAGCTACAGTGTCATTGACACTTTCATTACTATTCTTTTTACTTTCGTTGATTTCCAGTACAAAGGACATGACAAATCATTTTCGTCAGTCATGAATATTATGAATCCAGCGGCACTTGAATATCCATCAGGCAGATTTGCGAACGACGCATCGCAGTAAACTCGGAGTCTCAAGTTCTCTATCTTGGTAAATTGTGGAAAAACTAAGTTGTAAGTTTCCAACTGCAACTTTTTGATTACTTTATTTGCACTTAGTATGTGTTCAAATTTTGGATCTCTCACTGTCGGACTTTTTTTGGTGGAGTTATCCCCCCTTTTTCGACTTAGAAAATTTTCGCAACATGTATAATTTTGTCCGAGCTTTTATTCCTACATTTTTATGTCAATTTTTTTAAAACGTGGCACAGATATTTAGTACCATGGGAACTTGTGCACCTGCGATTATGACGTCTGTCCGACATTTTTTGGTGGAGTTATCCCCCTTTTTCGACTTAGAAACTTTTTTGCATTTTTTGGTGGAGTTATCCCCCTTTTTCGACTTAGAAACTTTTTTGCAACATGCATAATTTTGTCCAAGCTTTTATTCCTACATTTTTTGCATTTTTTGGTGGAGTTATCCCCCTTTTTCGACTTTAGAAACTTTTTTGCAACATGCATAATTTTGTCCAAGCTTTTATTCCTACATTTTTTGGTCAATGGGTTTAAGATTAGGGTTATGGTTGTACACTTTTTTTGGTGGAGTTATCCCCCCTTTTTCGCAACATGTATACTTTTGTCCGAGCTTTTATTCCTACTCTTTTCGGTCAATGTTTTTTTAATCTTGGCACTGATATTTAGTACCATGGGAACCTGTGCACCTGCGATTATGACGTCTGTTTTGTGTGGAGTTATTCCCCTTTTTCGACTTTGAAATGTTTTCGCAACATACATAATTTTGTCCAAGCTTTTATTCCTACATTTTTTGATCAATAGGTTTAAGATTAGGGTTATGGTTGTACACCTGCAATGGGAACTGTTATATTTTTATTTTAACTAAATGTTTACTGACATGTGAAACATCTTAGTATTTTAAAAACAGGGGGTATCCGTAGTCCCATTGGGACAGTCACACCTCTAGTTGGAATTCCACACAATGATCCAATATACTGAGTTTGATTCATCATTATATTTTTATCACTTTGATGAATGTCCAATCCAATGTAACGAAATTGATCATGAGCAGCTTTCCTATTTGAAATGTTCTCAAGATCTCTGAAATCACTCCCTTTCGAAATTGTTCATTACCACACCACAAGAAATCGCCCACATGCATCAGAAAAAGCCCATCTAGTCCTTTATCAGAATACTTGTAGAAAAGAGCAGGATCATTTTGTGATTGTTTGCAGCCTGATGATTTTAATACTTCACACACTCTGAAATACCACTGACGAGAAGCATCGTTAAGTCCATAAACACACTTCTTTAACTTCCACAATTTATTATTGTACAAATCATTTGGAGGTTTTAACAGGACTTCCCTTCAATTGCGTTCCCCTGTAGAAACGCAGCTTTGACATCGATAATGTTGCATTTCCATGATAACGATGAAGCTAGTCCAATGAATATTTTAAGCAGGGGCGTAGGAACCGGGGGGGGGGGGGGGGGCAAGGGGGGTATTTATCCCCCCAATATTTTCCAAAGGTTAGTAAAAATATTTGGCAAACTAATGAAGTATCGCCGACGATCACGGCAATGCACACCCCCACGATACATACCCACACCATACATACCTCCATGATACATACCCACACTATACATACCCAAACGATACATACCCATACTATACATATCAACACTATACATACCCACACTATGCATACCCACATTATACATACCCACACTATACATAGCCACACTATACATACCCACACTATACATACCCACACAATATATACCACCACTATACATACCCACGCTATACATACCCACACTATACATACCCACTTTATACATACCCACACTATACATAGCCACACTATACATACCCACACTATACATACCCACACGATACATACCCACACAATATATTCCACCACTATACATACCCACGCTATACATACCCACACTATACATACCCACATTATACATACCCACACTATACATACCCACACTATACATACCCACACTATACATACTCACACAATACATACCACCACTATACATAACCACGCTATACATACCCCCACTATACATACCCACGATACATACCCCCATGATACATACCCACTATACATACCCACTATACATACCCACGATACATACCCACACTATTCATACCCACACGATAAATACCCCACGATACATACCCATGGTGATGTGTGTATCCATGTAGTCTACTTTCTCATGGTTGTTTGTGTCATATTTACTTTCTGAATATCTTATCCCAGTTATGGGAGTAATTTCACATCATTAATGACTAGATAATAACACAACATGAATTCCCATATACCTATTTGTTCATTACACTTTCAATCGGCCTACCATTTTATGAAATTACAATTGATAAATGATAAGAATGTTGATCTAATCTATGATAATGTAGTGTGTGGGAAAACAATGTCAGATGGGTCAGAAGCCACCAGAGAGCCACTTTAAGCTTCCAATGTCAGAACTCCCCATCGAGAGGGGGGCGACCCCCTCTCGTGCTCTCCCCCACCGACGCCATCGGCGTCCGGTCAGTGCTTCACGATGAATGGTTATACCCCCCCAATAAAATTTGCTTGCTACGCCCCTGATTTTAAGTGTATCCTTTCCTGCTGTGGGAGAATCAGTCCTGTGAGAATCCATTTCTTCAAACCCTCTGGCGACTAATCTGGCTTTAACTTTTGGTTGTCCGTCAACACAATTTTCAGTTATAATAGTCCAGGAGATATTGGTCAACCTCTGCACCCCCCCCAGGACTTAACTTCACCCCACTAATTTTCTTCCTTAAGGTCTCCTCTAATTTTTTTCACTTGTTAACAAGAAAAAAAAGTGGCCGCAGAGACTCCAGACAAGATGGCGTCCATCATGGCGGCCATTTTTTTTTAATGCACCAGGTTTCTTTGATCGCCGTTATAGTAAAGATGATGTCACATGCCGTCTTGTTTTCCGCTCGATTCGTTAAGCTAATATATAACCCTTACAAATTAGCCAAAAATCCGACACCAGAATCCAATATGGCGGCCAAGATGGCCGCCGAAATGTGAAAATATGCTATTTTCTGTCATGTTACCACCTTTCGTTTGTCTCTGTGGGAAAATGTTAGAATGTTTGCGTCATGTTATACATTTATCATATAGAGGAGTCATTGGCGAATACATGGGGACCATAATATGCATTCATTGCGGGATATTTTTGTCCGATATCACGTTTTCCAAAATGCCGGTATCATAGATCAAAGCCGAATCTCCGTTAATAACGCGATGTTATGTTTCAAATCAATGAATGTTATTGCTATTATAACAACACCCATGCATATATATTTGCAGGAGATACTCGAGCTAGGATTCCTCTTATACCTGAGTTGAGGAATATTTACCCAAATCCAAGATGGCGCCAAAATGGCCACCAGAAAAAAAAATCGCTGATTTTAACATCAGTGAGCATTGTTGTCATGACAACTCCACACCTGCTTACTATTGTATGTTGGGAACACTTAGGCGAAGAACTTTCCTTGTACCATATCCAAATAAAAGTCCCCCAAATCCAAAATGGCGCCCACAATGGCGGACAGATTTTGAAAAATCACCGAAATTCCCTCATATTCACATCATTGGGCATTATTGTCGAGACAACTCCATCCATGCGTACAGTTGAGTTGGAAATACTGAGTTGAAGTAATTACCTTACATCTCATGCAAGAAATGGTTTTCCAAATCGAAGATGGCGGCCAAAATGGCGACCAAAATTTGAAAACACGCCTACATTCCTTTACATTCTTAGGACGGGCGTTATTGTTTCGCGATTTCTACCCACCATTACATGTTGATATGGAATAGTGACATGAAGTATTCATTAGGGTTTGGCAATTGATACTCACAGCCAAGATCGCTGCTAAATTGGCGGCTAGAAATGGAAAAGAAATCGATATTTTCACATATTAATTTCAACTTTTTGTCATAATATCGGTATGTATGGACGAAACTGTACATAAACCATCTACTAGTTCAACTTAAAGGTATCAAAACGCATAACATAGCTCGTATCCTTCTGGAAAGATGAAAAACCACAATTAATATCGCGATGTGGCATTTCGATATCCAGTCTCCACTTAGCGCCGATAATGGCCGTAAGCGTATGTGCGCCAAATAGTTATATCAAAACAATTACCTGATAACAGATTCTGATTTGCCACGTCACGTCCTTAATTAGCTGGACCAGCTTCCATTTCTTTGTCTGATAAATCTAGGTCGCTCACACCGACAAAGTATTCACCACTTCCTGTGAGTAGGGTCCCTCTAATCATAACGTTTCAAACAATTCATTTTCCGGTGTCTAGCTTACGATTTTAAATATTTACAAACTATCATATTTGTGCGTCATCTTGAACTAGGAAGGCATATGACCGATGAGTATACAAGCTTACAGAATGTCATCTCTATGTATGTGTCTCATACCCCATGGGATAACGACATGTACACCTGGCGAACCAGTTAGCTAGTCACTTCTCAATAGATGGTTCGTCAACTCACAAACTCAGCGAATGCATTGGCATATGTGGACAACTTCGAAGGTTGCTAGCTGTCTCATTCCCTTGGACAGATGTCTATATGCTAAGGAGAAGACCCTAGTGTACAGACCACCCACACCATTATCCGAAGCAAACTGTGTGAAGCCCCGCAGTTGTATCGTCGAATATCTCTCAGCAGAGAAGAACAATGCTCGCGGTGCTAGTTTGTGGACATGCGCCATGATAGTGGGAATGAAATGGGCCACTCTATACACCACCCCTACACCTGGTGCATGTTTAAGATATCGAATGTCATGCGTGTCGGTTTTATTTGGTGTGGTAAGATTGTATTTCCACATCCGCCTTTCTGATTCAACTACGTACACTTTTGTCTGGATAATACTATGCTAGCCTCCCTCAAAACAGTCGGATGGACTAAATGATAATGTCTTTATAGCATGAATGTATATGCGTGTGTGTTTTGTTATCCTCTCTCGGGGTTAGTGTCAGTATGTGGGCGGTATTATTCAAGAAAATGTCAGGAACTGTGGTGCATTTATTTCACTATGTATTTAAAGAACAATTTACAGTCTCGATGGCAGTGGACGTTGGGGAACGCGACCTTTATGATCATATAGTTTTATATATATAACTTTAGAATATAGTAGTTAATGTCTCATGTAGGGAAATGGTCGCAATGGTGATGTTACCAAGAAATCACTTGGTGTACCAACGTTTGTTGAACTGAATGCAAGAGCTCACCAACGTAACATTCCTGTGGATGTTCTTCGTGTTGAACATTTCACCCTTTTGTTGATGACATTTGTACTTTCTTGAACCATACCACCCAGCGTGAGTATGACATATCAACCAACTATCAAATGTATCGCCTTTAAGACTACACCCCAGTCTTGGTGGGGCTTATACAGCAGTAGCCAATGGCATACTCCTGGTCCAGTTGTTTAAGAACGGCTTCCAAATGGGTGGGAACATACAATTTTAGCATACAAGGAAAGCAAAGCCACACATGAGATCCTGTCTGAATCTAAAACATAACAAAATAAGGGGCGGTGCAGTCATGGTCCAATTTCATTTCCACTATCGTGACACATACCCACAAACTAGCACCGTGATTATTGTTATCATCTGCTTGGAACTGTTCGGTGAGACGATTGCTGGACGCCAACAAGCTTGTTCTTATGATCATGTTCAAGGAGTTTGGGTATATTATGCATTATGGTCGTCTACGCCTTAGCAGAATTGTATCCACAAATGTCGGGCTTTCCACATTCGAAGCCATATACAGAAGTTGTCCGGGTACGTGAGTGCATTAGATGGGTATGTGAATTGATGAACCATATATTGAGAAGTGGCTGTTTGGGAAAATCACCAGGTGTACACGTTGTTATCCCCATTAGGTCACCAAAGCTGGCAATACGCAGATAGATAGGTCCTTCTGAAAGCTTGTATACGCATCGACCGAATTCCTTTATAGTGTATCGCACAAGATGACGCATATACCCCATGCATATGTAGCATCTGTATTATACCATAAGCTATACCACGAATGAAGCTCGCTAAGAATTCCAAGCTTTCGAAACAAACACGTGAGCTAGAATCCGGCATATGTATTGTTTGAAACATTCCGATTAGTGGCACCCTTCTACGAAGAAGAGTAGTGAACTGTTGTTGTGGGTGAGATAGATTAATCTGACGAAGAGACGGAAACGAGTCTAGATAATGCTGAATGTGGCAATTCAGAATAAGCTCAGGTACTGTTGTTTTGATTCTTGGAAGTCATAATATGAATATTCGGCGCACCTATATACGGTTACGGCCAGTATGAGCCCTTAGTGGAGAATGGATTTTGAAATGCCACATCGCGATTGTGGGTTTTCACCCTTCCAAAAGACTACGACTTACATTGGAACTAATATATGGCTTATATTATGTACCGTTTCGTTTATACAAATTAATATTATGACAAAAAGTTGAAATTAGTATGTGATAATATCGGCTTCTTTTCAATTTCTGCCCGCCAGTTTGGCCGCCATATTGACTGAGTATCACTTGCCAAACCATAATGAATAATTCATACATATCAACATGTAGTGGTGGGTAGAAATCGCGAAACAATAACGCCCATCCTAAGAAAGTAAAGGAATGTAGGCGTGTTTTCAAATTTCGGTCGCCATTTTGGCCGCCATCTTCGATTTGGAAAACCATTTCTTGCATGAGATGTAAGGTAATTACTTCAACTCAGTATTTCCAACTCAACTGTACGCATGGATGGAGTTGTCTCGACAATAATGCCCAATGATGTGAATATGAGGGATTTTCTGTGATTTTTCAAAATCTGTCCGCCATTGTGGGCGCCATTTTGGATTTGGGGGACTTTTATTTGGATATGGTACAAGGAAAGTTCTTCGTCTAAGTGTTCCCAACTTACAATAGTAAGCAGGTGTGGAGTTGTCATGACAATAATGCTCACTGATGTTAAAATCAGCGATTTTTTATTTCTGGTGGCCATTTTGGCCGCCATCTTGGAGTTGGGTAAATATTCCTCAACTCAGGTATAAGAGGAATCCTAGCTCGAGTATCTCCTGCAAATATATATGCATGGGTGTTGTTATAATAGCAATAACATTCATTGATTCGAAACATAACATCGCGTTATTAACGGAGATTCGGCTTTGACCTATGATACCGGCATTTGGGAAAACGTGATATCGGACAAAAATATCCCGCAATGAATGCATATTATGGTCCCCATGTATTCGCCAATGACTCCTCTGTATGATAAATGTATAACATGACGCAAACATTCTAACATTTTCCCACAGAGACAAACGAAAGGTGGTAACATGACAGAAAAATAGCATATTTTCACATTTCGGCGGCCATCTTGGCCGCCATATTGGATTCTGGTGTCGGATTTTTGGCTAATTTGTAAGGGTTGTATATTAGCATAACGAATCGAGCGGAAAGCAAGACGGCATGTGACATCATCTTTACTATAACGCCGATCAATGAAACCTGGTGCATTAATCTTTTCTTGTTAACAAGTGAAAAAAATTAGAGGAGACCTTAAGGAAGAAAATTAGTGGGGTGAAGTTAAGTCCTGGGGGGGGGGGTGCAGAGGTTGACCAATATCTCCTGGACTATAACCCATCTGGTTGAGATGAATGACTGTCCAGAGTCGTTAACTTCCTCGTGAACTTCAAATTTACTCCAATTTTCCAATTCCTGACATTTTGCAGCAGCTACAATCTCGCTATCTTTAGAATATTTTGTTATGTTCACCTCCATATCAGTTTATAGTACTTTCTTCCCTCGATTCTTCACTTTCTTCGTATAATTCCCACTTGTCCACTCCATTTCGAAAATCAATAGCTCTTACAGGCTTATCTCCATGTTCCTTAACATTTAGCCATTCTGCATATTTTCCACCAACTTTACCACCACGACTCACTATGTCAACATAACACCATTCATCATCTCCTTTTCGCACAAAACGAATAGATTGTCCCAATTTTGGAAGCTTGAACTCATTTCGGACATTTGCATTTTCTGATGGCAAGTTTTGTTCAGAATCAATTTCATATCGCCAATTTCATATCGATCTCCACTAGGCCGAACCTGATGCCTGAGTGCTCTTCAGATTTTTTCAGATGCTTCTGCTCCGATGAACGCTTGGCGCGCGCTGTGCAAAGCATTTAAATGTTTTGCGAATATTTCAGTTTGTGTCGAACCTTTTAATGCTGGTGGTCTGTCAACCAGTATTGAAGGTAGATTTGGATTGCATCTGAACACTAACTGATATGGGCTATAACCATAAACCATCTGCAGAGAGTTTTTAGCATTTATTGCCCAAATAAGAGCAGTCTCCAGATCCATATCAGGTTGATCCGATAGAATTTTCTTGACACTGCCATCAACTACCGCATTGTTTCTTTCACAAAGTCCATTCTGCCATGGCGAATTAGCAGCAGTATTCATCACTTCTATATTCAAATTTTCAGCCATGTCTCTCACCTTTGAACATGCAAATTCACCTCCGTTGTCTGTGAGAATTTTCTGTGGAGTACCAAAACCTCCATCGATCCACATTTTCATCACATTGTCTATAATAACTTCTTGTTTCTTGCTGTAGATAACTGATGCCAAAGAGAATCGAGTTGCCATATCAATGATGTGAAGGAAGTAAATACCTTTATTTTTATCCCATTCCTTAAGATCCATCACAACCACATAATTGAAATTTTTAGAAATTGGTACACACACAACTGGACGACTTGAAGTTTTCCGATATCGTTTGCATATATCACAGTTTTCAGTCACCTTATCCACGATTTCAAGACACCTCTTATCTCTCATATTGGCATCTCTCAAAAGAACTTTAAGACGTTCACTAGAAGGATGAGCAAATTGTTTATGTAATTTGGTGATCACATGCTGCATCTCGTTTAAAGAAACTTTGTCCTTGAAAATGTCAACCATGCATGTCTCCTGAATGGTAACCTCAGTTTGAAAGAGTGGAATACAATTATGTCCTGCAGATGTTAATTGTAAGTCAACATATTTGTCAAAAATATGTGCACGATCATTCACCAAGTCCAAAACAATTCCTGCTTTCTTCATAGATGGTTTTCCTAACAAAAGTGGATTGTCACTATCAACAACGTCCGTTGTTATTGTGCTTCGAACTCCGGCTAATTCACACGGAAAAGTTACTTTCCCTCTTGATTCAAGTCTTGTTCCACCAACAAATCTGAAAACAGTTGAGCTCTCCTCTCGTTGCACTTTTGCTAAATTCTCTGGTGTTAATGAATCCAGAAAACATTCCATCCACAGTTTTCCTGCGACTGTTGAGCTACAAGCGATGTCAAGAACAGCACAACAAATTGTCTCATTTACCAGAACTTGCATTTCTTCTACTACATTTCCTGTAAATAGTACAGCTTCTGCATCTTGTTGAATTTCGGAATTACAAAAGTATGTCCTTTTCTCCATGTTCTCGTAAGAATGTGGACATCCTGCGGCGAAATGCAGAATACTCTCACAGATTACACACCTCATTGGCCTCCCATCAGAAGATATAGGATTAGTCCGCCGTCTATTCCTTCCTCCAGGTCTATCCAAATTTTGACCTCCACGACCTCGTTGAAACCCTCCAGGTCTATCCGGTGCTTGACCTCCATGACCCCGAGAAAATCCTCTATTTCTGTCATATTGTCCACGTCCTCTTATCACCATACCGAAATGCAACATACGCTTCAGAATCATCTGGTTCCACTTTGATAGATATATTTCTATCTTTATTTTCATTAGCTGTCATAGATTGTTTTCCGAAGAATTTCCTTAAAGCTACACTCATCTGTCTGAATAATGAATCAGAGTCCTCATAATTTACAGCAGTAAGAACAAGTTGCCGGTCTTTGTGTTCTAAACAAGTTCCATCCAAAAGCTTAAAAGCCAGAACTGATTGTCGAAGTTTCTTATTATACCTCTTCTCAAAATCCATGATGTAATGATCCATGTCAAATTTTTGTGTCTTTTTGTAACGATCAAAATCTGTGTATGTCTCATATGCAGATGACAGTTCATCCTTTTTAGCTCACCTGAGACGAAGTCTCCGGTGGAGCTATAGTCATCACTCCTCGTCCGTTGTCCGTCCATCCGTCCGTCCGTCGAGCCGTCCGTCCGTGTTTACTAATGACTACTTATGTGGCTAAGAGTGTGTGAAATGGATATTTATGTGCATAACTTCCGTTGCGTGGCTAGCCACGTAACAGCTTTCAGATGGACGTTCAAAAATGATCTATTTGGCCTAATCAGCTTATTTAATTTTGTAGTCACTCAAAATTTGGAAACAAAAAGTCCATCGATTTAGACATCCATGACCCGTCAATAGGAGATGTCGGACACTGACTGACATTTATGCGGCTAGCCACCCAATCACGGACCTGTCAGTTTCTCCTATTCCACTGTCCCAGTTGCTGAGTGCAAGTTTTTGAGTTTTAATCAGCTTCTTCTGCTATAATTCCAACATGTTATGAATCCATAATCTGGAGTTTTATCACTATCTACTACTTGATAGCCACATAAAATTTTATGGCTACTTGAGAAGCCACATAAAAACTAAAGCCACATTACCATTTCTAGCCACATAGGTCGGAGCCACATATCTACCCATTTGTTCGTCCGTCCGTCCGTCAACAATTCTTTGAACATCTTCTCCTCTGGAACCAATGGACCGAATGAGTTCATATTTGGTGTGGATGTTCCCTAGGTTACTCACATTCAGATTTGTTCAAATGAGGTCACTGGGTCAAATAGTTGCGAAGCCAGGGCCATAACTCTTTCCCTCCATAGTAATTCTTTTAAACATCTTCTCAAATACCATAAGGCCAAATGGGTTCATATTTGGTATGAAGGATCCTTGGGTGACTGGGGTTCAGATTTGTTCAGTAAGGGTCAAATGTGGGCGGGGCCAGGGACACAACTCTTAAAAAAAAAAACATTTTACATTGAACAAAACAAAACAAAACAAAAAACCCCCAAATTTTTTATTATTTTTTCAAATTAATTTTTTTATTTTAATTGAGATTAATTTCTTGCTCAATCAGGCTCAATTTAAAAAAAAAATAACACCATTATAACATCCACCAGGGTGACTCAACCAAATTTGGTTTAAATCAGTCTAAAATCAAGAACATGCTTAAACCATATAGAAGTCACATTGATTATAAAGTAATAAATGAAATGGCAGTGTTAACAAAATCTGTTTGGAATGACAGCTTTGATTAATAGCCTAAATTTCTCTGCCTGTTAGAGAGTTTGTATATAAATGACCCTGCTTATGATAACAACTCCACTCCCAAGGCCAAGTGTGAATGATGAACCTGACAGTTAGGCCAGTAAAACTAAATACCTGTTTTCTCAGGCGATTACATATGGGAAACTGGATGAGAAAGATGGAGGCATTTTCTTAGCTTACCTGAGATGAAGAATTGAGACATATTTTGTGTGGAGGATTCAGTTCTGTTCAAATGGGGGTCACATGGTCAAAAAATGGCATAGCTAGGGACTCTTTCCATCTATAGTAATTCTTAAAACTTCTCAAGAATCATCGGGGCTATTTAGCTTATAATTGGTATGGAAAGTTTTTGGGTGACGGGGATACAGATGTGTTAAAATGAGGTCACCTGGTCAAATAAGGGCAGAGCCAGGGACGTAACTTGTCCATCCATTGTAATTCTTAAAATGTCTTCCCATCAAGAACCATAAGAACTATTCAGCTTATATTTGGTATGGGTGACTAGGATTCAGATTTGATTCAGAATTGGTCAGAGCCAATGACATAATTCTTTCCCTCATCAGTTATTAGCTCAACTTATTTGTAAGTTTGAGCTATTGCCATGGATTAGCGTCCGTCGTCCTTGTGTGCATGTGTCCGTCAACAATTTCCTTTCCCGTGGGCTACAGGTCATACCTTTGGTCTGATCTTTATGAAATTTGTCATGAATGTTGACATTAACATGTAGATGGGAACGAGTCATTTTGGGGTCATTCGGCAAAATAACATGGCCGCCAGCAGCCATCTTGGATTTTACTCTTTGCATGACTAAATCCTTTGACACAGGCTATCGGTCGTATCTTTGGTCAGATCTTCATGAAATTTGTTACGGATGTTAACAATGACATGTAGATGGGAATAATTCTGCCTCACCAGTGTGTGTAATGAAGCCTGTCTGCCTCACCAGTGTGTGTAATGAAGCCTGTAACTGCCTCACCAGCGTGTGAAATGAAGCCTGTAACTGCCTCGCCAGTGTATGAAATGAAGCCTGTAACTGCCTCACCAGTGTGTGAAATGAAGCATGTAACTGCCTGTATTCTCTCGCCGTAAACGCACACGAGCGTCGCTGTTGCGCACTGGGTGATTATGATATTTCTGACGGATTTAGCAGGAGCTGTGGGCTCCCAGTGTGAAGGTCACAAATCAAGGATTTTATACCAAAATGAATTTCTAAGTGAGACATTCCATTTACATGTGTGTGTTCAATGTTATACTCTTTGTTTAAAAAAAACAGCTGCTTTAATATCAAAGTTGTTTGTGTCGCATTTTGTTACGTATATATATTAGTTATTTTGGGGTCATTCGGCAAAAAAACATGGCTGCCAGCAGCCATCTTAGATTTTACTCTTTGCATAACTAGGCCTTTCAACTTTCCACATTCCTAATCACTCCATTGACTTTAACACATGAAATTATTCCCTTTCCAAGTTGACACTTTCATTTTTAAAACATCTTCTCAAGGACCATTTGGCATATTTGGTATACATTTTGGTATAGAGAGTCATTGGGTGACTGGGTTCAGATTTGTTGAAATGGGTTCACCAGGTCAAATAGGGGTGCGACCATGGACATATACTCTTCCCCCAAAGTAATTCTTAAAATGGCGCCCCTCAAGAGCCATCAGTCCTATTTAGCCTATATGTAGTAACCAGTATGGAGGGTCCTTGTGTTACTTGGGACTGGGTTACAGATTTGTTAAAATGGGTTCGACCAATCAAGAAATGGCATTTGGTGTAAATGGCCTATGGAGAGTTGGGATCAAAATTCGTTTGAATGGGGTCCACCATTAAAAAAGGGGAGCATGTCAGGTTGTAACTTTGCCACAGTTAGGAAAGCTTGAAGTGTCAGTTGTAATATTCCAACATGTGCAAAGGAATTTTACAAACTTGGGAGTTTGTTTGCTTCAGTTGAGAGGGAGCAGACTATGGACTATGTGGGGTGGGGGGATCTGGACCATATTTCAAGGTGGACACCCCACTGCTAAACGGAGACCCTCTAGGCTATGTCCCTCTTTAGGACTACTTGTTTTTAAGTGAATATGACAAGTACTAACTCTTATGGTCTTCCGAGTCCCAGTCTTCCTAGTCTTAACAGTTTGGTGAGCGTCTCCACAGTCATTGACTGTCTTGTTATAAATTTTATCCATGAAAGTTATCAACTTTTTGAAACCCTCTTTGTCACTTAATTCACGAACAGTCAACTCACTGAACACTTTGTCACGAATTCCACCTCTATTTTCCGGTAATGATAACGCAATCGCCGCCGCCTGCTTTTCTGGTGCTAATTCTGTTATAATCACCCATACATTTACATGTAGTTCATCTATCCAACGATTATAGGGCTTCGATTCCGAAAACATCGGTGGTGTTTTATAATTTCTCGTTGCCATTTTCTGTTTATTTCGAAATTCACAAACCGAATTGTTTATTGATGGAACCTCGCTCTGCTACCATGAAAAGTTCGATAGCAAAGCTCACCTGAAGTCTCTTTCCTCCGTGCCCAGTATCCCACCGCTGTCACAGATTGCCTCTCCTTTTCTCCTTTCATACAATCACAATACCATCACCTCTAAAACACTTCCTCATTCTCCCCATTTTCACACACTGACGTCACTTCCGGAACGATAACTCTTGAACCAGGAAGTTAAAGTTATATACACGATTCAAGTTAACATAAAACCCTGATGTTAGAACTTACAACTGTTTTAAAAAATGGAAGAATGACTATCAGTATTGTTGCATAGTAAATTAAACTTGTTGGCAAAAACAAAATTATTTTTGGGACTATAATCTGAGGAAAAAGGGATAAACCCCAAAATTGGGGTTCATGCTGATAAAACCCTAATTTTGGTTCTTTTTACAGACTTTTTTTACCAGAAAAATGATTAGCATTAAATGTCTACTTACTACATTTAAGTGAATTGAACTGAAAAATATTTTTTTATTGGGGTGATATTTTGAGAAAAAGTGCTGAAACCCGAAATTGGGGTTCAGGCCCCTAAAACCCCAATGTGTGCACCGTTTTTTTTAAATCAGCTGGCACTGTGAAATTCCTCATTGAAAAGTACCCTAGAAACAATTCTCAATTTTTTTAACACTATTTCCTTAAAGAGCGTGTTTCTAAGACCGACTATATTAAGTACTGGTTGGGAAATTAAACTATATTTCAAAATAATCTCAAATCAAATGAGTCATAAATTCATTTTCATTATAATAACCATGTTGTTTGCATTGATCATAGAGCACATGGGTGTATTTTTCACTAATCCATGCCTCAAATTCATTCATTTGTTGCATAAATTCTGTTTAGTATAAAAGGAGATGGTCCCATAAATGGTCGGATTTAGTTTACAGTACCCCTTTAAGTTATTGAAAATTCCAAATGTTGAAAAGTTTGACCAAAATTGGGGCTGGAGTGTACACCCAAACACCCTATTTGCCACATCACTTTTACCACATTTATTCCATATCACATTGTCTCAGGCTTGAAAATCCTTTCTATCATGGACATTCCGAAAAGGTTTGTGGTTTGGGTTGTCTCACCCATAACATTGACAAACTTTTTCGACAGTTGTGAATTTCATGGCTACCATGACATTAAAGGTATTCAATCCTTCAATCCGATTCAATGGTCCCCATATAACAACATCCAACAACAACAACATTTTTAGAAATGTCACTTCAGTTATCAGAATTTATTAATTGCCCAAAAATAATGCTACCACTGTCATATGTAGTATAAAATTGCCCGAAACATGTTATTTATCAACATGTTGTTCGATGTAATTTGGCCATATTATCAACAGATACCTCTTTATTTTAGAGTTATTCATCTCCATCCTCAATTTGGTCCGAGAACGTCGGCTCGTCAATTGTTTATTGGGCCACTAATAATTCTCGATTGTGAAAAATAATAGATTTAAAAAATTGATATCTAATAACTCTGAGCTTTGAGAGGTTCCTTGACTCGAATAAAATATTTTTTACCCCCGAATCCAAATAAATAGTAATTGAGGGGTGCTTAATGGGATTATGTATAGATCTTTAATTGGCCAAATGGAGGTTTTTTTCTCCATCCAGTATGTAGTGTGAAATATCTTGCTGTTATATGAAAATCTTAATAGTTCCCTCTAGTGACGTCCAATCTCACTGTTGAGAATCGTATCCAGAATTGATACCGGAGCCCCTTTTCCATCCATGCATGTTTTGGTGGCTGTACATTTTCATCATTCTTACAGATTATTTTATGTCATTAAAAGAAACGGTTATGCATTTCCTTACATTTCTTTCATACAAAGTATATTTGGGCATGGACGGGTGGACGCTGAGCCATTTAACTATAGTGCGTGATGTGAAAAGGTCTAGCCTGGGGAAGTGTGGCCATATTGGTGGTTGTATAATCAATGGGTATATAATTTGTTTCTATTGTACTGTTCATTTTTATACGCCCTTTTGAAACCAAGGTCGTATTATGTAATCAGTATGTTTATCTGTCTGTCTGTCCATCCATCCATCCATTAACAGTTTTGGTTTCCATCTGATAACTCTTGTTTGCATTAATTGATTCTAACCAACGCTGTTATGTGTGTTTCCCAGCAATACTCGTGATATGGCTTTGTTGCTAAAACGACGTTAAACCCCAATCAATCAATCAAACCCAGCTAAAACTACAGGCCAAATTGGAATATGCGTTCTGTCAAATTATTTTCACATGAGTAACTGCCATTTTTCGACTTAGAATTTGACTTTATTTTGGCATTGAAATTTAGGATATATCAAATATTCTTTGCAAGTTCAAATTGTTAATTTATTTTATGGTACATTTAGTACAATTTGATATGGCTAAGGGGCGTATTTTGCCATGTCATAGCGATGCTCTTTTTCTATGTTTGTTTTATGTTAATCATGTAATTCTTCATATAATAAATATATAAATATGTTATCAGCAAAATTTACTATCGTTTTGTCACTTCATCGCAAAAAAAATGAAACCAATAAATACATGTAGAGGATACCTATGGCTTTTGACTGAATCTGAGAATTATCATGAGTTGGTACAAGTAACAAGCAAATATCGATTATCCACGAGCGGTTTGCCACCAGTGGAAAATGATTCAAAATCGATATTTGCTTGTACCCACGAATGATAATTCTTGTGTTCAGTCAAAAGCCGTAGTTTTCACCTCTAAGATGACCAGTTAAAACTGCTAATCAATTAAAAAACATCTAGGCCTGAATTTGCCTGGAGCCATTTCGGAAATTCAAGCCAAGGGGGAGGGGTTGTGCAATTGTTATTATGCGAACTTGGGAGCTCAGCCATTTTTTATGACTTAGCATGATTAAATACTTGCAGGTACACCATACAGATCACATCCCTCATCCAATCATCACCAAACTTCATATGGATCTTTTGGGTGGCCACTAGATGGGAGCCATTAAATTTTTCCAAATTTTGAAAAACATGGCATCTATCAGTCATCTTGGATTTCACATTTGAATCCATCGGAACACCCTGCAGCCAACATTTATTATACGCCTCTTTGAAAAAACGTTTGTATTATGTAAATGGGTTGTCGTACCGTCCGTCGTCCGTCTGCTTTTGGTTTCCGGATGATAACTTTAGATTGAATCGAGTCAACTGAACCAAATTTGGTATATTAATTTACCACACCAAAATACAGATCAAGTTCGAATATGGGTTTCGTCCGCATTATTTTGACTGAGTTATGCCCCTTTTTCGATTTAGATTTTATCTGATATGCGGTTTCCAGATGATAACTTTAGATTGAATCGAGTGAACTGAACCAAATTTGGTATACAGATCAAGTTCAAATATGGGTTCTGATCAAGTTCAAATATTGGTTCTGTCTACATGATTTTGCAGGTCAATTTGAATCTGGTCCAACCATTGTTGCCAGAGTTATAGGATTTTTTTGTCTGAAAAGAAATATTTTTAAAACAAAATTCGGTTTCCACAAGATAACTCAGTTTTATTTTTGTTATTATTTCATCTCTAGTCTAAGGTTTCAAACAAATTAATTAAACCTTGCCCCACTCTACTCCAGAAATGGGCGTATTATGCCACGCCCCGACGGCGTGCTCTTGTTAGAGAAATGTTTTTGAAAATTTACAGACATGTTCGGGATCACTTTTAGCTCTATAAGCTATAAAATTTGAACAATATTTGTTCAGAAAACATTGTTGCCAGCAGCCATTTTGAATTTTACTCTTCGCATCAGTGGGGTGTGGGGGTTCTGAAGTTCCATAAACAGTATTCCATAGTGAACAATAGGTTCAAAATAGAGATTTGGCTTCTAGCGACTATGCACATTGTTTTAAATCTAATGCTATAGATCATGTGATTCTTTTAATAGCTCGTTGTTTTATAGGAATCAGACAGGGGGAGTTCCAGGAAAAAGCTCCAGAGATACAAATATTCTTCTTTGAGTTTATCTTCACCCAGATATTGTATTGTATAATTTGTATTATATACAACTGTTATATACCAAAAGAAATTAAATAAATTATGCATTGCATTAACATTGATACTAGTATGTATTATTTACAGGACGTCAAAAAGCATGTGGAAGCATAACCTTGATCAAAGGTCCACACACTGTTCTGGTGGACACTGGGAACCCTTGGGACAAGAACCTCATAGAGCAAGGTGAGATAAATATGTTGCGTGATGGTCACCGATTATAAGGGACTGCATATAGAAGTAGATAGTACAGATACTGACTTTGCTGTTAAGTGGGGTGTATTCAAATCCGTGTTCTTCTATGTTCATGAATGACAGGCAACCATGACCATATCTATTTTAATCCCATTACTACAATTGTGTCCTGGGTATGCAAGTACAAGGGCATTGGTGGGTTGATGGAGCATATTACAATGTATAATATCCATGGGCGAACCTCTGGAAGCTTCAGTCTCCAAAAATATTCTTCTCATTTTAAAAATCAGAGTTTGTGTTTTAAAAATAATTATCATTGTAAGTCAGCAAGGGACAATCAAAATTGTTCGCGTTCAATGTTTTCAATATTTCCAATGACCCTATAATCGGGTGAGAAAGATAATATATTACTGTCATGTCATTGCATGAAATTTATAGTATATATCAATATAGCAAGATAAAAACAGCGAGTCAGGCTTAAATTTCAAGTGTTATTCAAATGGACCTATAGTTAATTTGATGTTTGGAACAAGCTACCATGACCATATCTATTTTAATCCCATTACTACATTTGTTACACTGATTGTCGGTAAAGCACACAAATTCCCAAGACTGGATAAGTAATAGTTCAGCTCAAGGATTGTGTGTCGTGATCAGCGCAAACTCAACATCAATTTCCAGTTAATCTCATTGTGTGCAGTCAATTGTGCTATAAGTCAAATCAGAGCATGCAAATAGTTATTCGGGAACACAGCCACATCATGTTCACTTGTCTAGATTCTTACTGCCCACAATTCGGGGAGTAAGAATCTAGACCAGCAAACATGACATGTACACATTTTTATTTTTAAAAAAGCTATACAGAAAACATTTAAATGTAGATTTAAAAACAATAATTATACCCCCCCCCCCCCCCGCAACGAAGTTGAGGGGGGGTATACTGGAATCAGCTCGTCCGTCCGTGGACACAAATTTGTCCGGAGTTTTTCTCAGTCTTTTTTTTGTTATCAATTTCCGTGAAACTTGGCACAGACATCAACCATCCATGGGAACCTGTGCACATGTGATTATGAAGTCTGTCGGACTTTTTTTGGTGGAGTTATCCCCCCTTTTTCAACTTGGAAACTTTTCGCAACATGTATAGTTTTGTCCGAACTTTTATTCCTACATTTTTAGGTAAATTTTGTTTAAACTTGGCACAGATATTTAGTACAATGGGAACCTTTGCACCTGCGATTATGACGTCTGTCTGACATGTTTTGGTGGAGTTATCCCCCTTTTTCGACTTAGAATTTTTTTTTTGCAACATGCATAATTTTGTCCGAGCTTTTATTCCTACATTTTTAGGTCAATGTTTTTTAATCTTGGCACTGATATGTAGTACCATGGGAACCTGTGCACCTGCATATTATGATGTCTGTCTGTCCGACTTTTTTTTGTGGAGTTATTCCCCTTTTTCGACTTAGAAATTTTCGCAACATGTATAATTTTGTCCGAGCTTTTATTAGCTCACCTGAGACGAAGTCTCCGGTGGAGCTATATCATCACTCCTCGTCCGTCGTCCGTCCGGACGTCTGTCCGTCCATCAAGAATCATCTTCTTCTACCGAACTGTAAGACCAAATGGGTTCATATTTGGTGTGGATGTTCCCTAGGTGACTCGCATTCAGATTTGTTCAAATAATGTCACCAGGTCCATTAGTTGCGAAACCAGGGTCATAACTCTATTCCTCCATAGTAATTCTTAGAACGACTTCTTGTCAAGAACCATTGGGCCGATTTAGCTAATATTTGGTATGGAGGGTCCTTGGGCGATTGGTGTTCAGATTTGTTCAAATGAGGTCATCCGGTCAATTAATTGCGAAACCAGGGCCATAACTTTATTCCTCCATAGTAATTCTTAGAACGACTTCTTGTCAAGAACCATTGGGCCGATTTAGCTACTATTTGGTATGGAGGGTCCTTGGGTGTTTGGTGTTCAAATTTGTTCAAATGGGGTAACTGCGTCAAATAGGGGCCGAGCCAGGGACATAACTCTTAACAAAAATATTTTTAAATTGAAATCCTTGCTCAATTAAAAATAAAAAGCCCCCCCCCAATTTCCCTCCACTCTGCTCTGCCCCTGCACCCACTGTCCAGAAAAAAATAAATTAGAAAAACAAACACCATTGTAACATCCGCAGAGTTATGAAAATCTTGAATGACAGCATGAAAACTGTCCCTTTCCATCACCCTCCCCCCTCATGACCCAGACCACCACCCTGCCACCAACCAACAGCACCCCACCCATCTCACCTCTTCCACCAGCAGATTCAGCCAGTGGTATTAGCTCTAGACAGGGAGAACATCAGTCTATTCCTATGTCTCCCATAGCAGTTGAAGCCTAAGCAGAATGAGGTCCCCAGAGGGTGAGTTTGGTGATGCTAGCCCACATTGCAGGATTTCGTCACTAAATTCACCCTTTAGGGACCTCATTCTGCAAATGTCAGACACTATATTCAGGCTTGGCTGTTCCAATATTTTATTCTTAACCACCACCTATCCAGTTGAACTCATTATACCCTGATGCTAGCCCGCCTTGCGGAATAGTGTTATTAAATTCACCTTTTGGGGACCTCATTCTGGCATATTATTTTAAGCTACATAAATGCATGCTATCAAAATTTATTTGATCCATTTTAAATACAGACATCTTGAGATTAATTGAAAATGATCCATTATCTGGGTGATATAGAATTGGCCCATCAATCACCATACACTTGGTCTCTCAGATTAAATAAACAATAAATTAGAATTCATTCTGCTAGTTGGCAGCTGGGGGATTACTGTAATTGTGTGTGCCATCTATGGTATTTGTTTATCAACACATTTGAAATATTAGCATTGTATCTATGATACATTCAAGTGACATACTGGGTACAGTTCCATCATTTAATGGGTTACATGTATTAACCCTGGTCACCAATTTTATGCTTTTGTGATATTTTTAATTTAAATTCTCAGATTCTATCTCCAGGTTTATAATGATAATAATCCACCTTTACTTGCATGGATTTTGTTTCTAAGACTGGTGGTAGAGCAAAAGTCATCACTCGTCGTCCGTCCATCAACAATTCTTTGAACATCTTCTTCTCCAGATCCATAGGACCGAATGGGTTCATAATTGGTGTGGATGTTCCCTAGGTGACTGGTATCCAGATTTGTTCAAATGAGGTCACTGGGTCAATTAGTTCCGAAGCCATGGCCATAACTCTTTCCCTCCATAGTAATTCTTAAAACGACTTCTTCTCAAGTGGCATCAGGCCGAATGAGTTCATATTTGGTATGAAGGGTCTTTGGTTTACTGGGGTTCAGATTTGTTAAAATGGGGTCACTGGGGCAAACATCGGCAGGGTAAATATCTTCTTTTTTTTTAAACTATTTTTAGATACAAGTTTTTAGATTTAACTCCTTTTGCTAAATTTAACAAAAAAAATTATTTTTAAATGGAAAAAAACCCTATAATTTTACTTCTTGCTCAATTTTTTAGCTCAACTTTACTTTGTAAAGTTTGAGCTATTGCCATGGCTTTGTCGTCCGTCGTCCGTGTGTGTGTGTGCGTAAGGCGTCAACAATAGAGGCTACAGGTCGTACCTTTGATCGGATCATTATGAAATTTGTCATAGCTGTTGACATCAACATTTGTACCGGAATGATTCATTTTGGGGTCATTAGGAAAAAAACATGGCCGCCAGTGGCCATCTTTGTTTTCAAAATTCAATCCATTAGCACGGGCTACAGGCCGTACTGTTCGTCTGATCATCATGAAATTTGTCATGGATGTTAATATTGACATGTAGATGGGAACGAGTAATTTTGGGGTCATTCGGCCAAAAAACATGGACGCCAGCAGCCGTCTTGGATTTTACTCTTTGCATGACTAAATCCTTTAGCACGGGCTACAGGTCCTACTTTTAGTCTGATCATCATAAAATTTGTCATGAATGTTAATAATCACATGTAGATGGGAACGAGTCATTTTGGGGTCATTTGGCCAAAAAACATGGCCGCCAGCAGCCATCTTGGATTTTACTCTTTGTATGACTAAATCCTTTAGCACGGGCTACAGGTCGTACCTTTAGTCTGATCATCATAAAATTTGTCATGGCTGTTGATATTGACATGTAGATGGGAACGAGTAATTTTGGGGACATTCGGCCAAAAAACATGGCCGCCAGCAGCCATCTTGGATTTTACTCTTTGTATGACTAAATTCTTTAGCACGGGCTGCAGGTCGTACCTTTAGTCTGATCATCATAAAATTTGTCATGGATGTTAACAATGACATGTAGATGGGAACGAGTAATTTTGGGGTCATTCGGCCAAAAAACATGGTCGTCAGCAGCCATCTTGGATTTTACTCTTTGTATGACTAAATCCTTTAGCACGGGCTACAGGTCGTACATTTAGTCTGATCATCATAAAATTTGTCATGGCTGTTGAAATTGGAATGTAGATGGGAACGAGTCATTTTGGGGTCATTCGGACAAAAAACATGGCCGCCAGCAGCCATCTTGGATTTCAAAATTTAATCCATTAGCACGGGCCACATGTCGTACTGTTCGTCTGATCATCATGAAATTTGTCATGGATGTTAATATTGACATGTAGATGGGAACGAGTAATTTTGGGGTCATTTGGCGAAAAACATGGCCGCCAGCAGCCATCTTGGATTTTACTCTTTGTATGACTAAATTCTTTAGCACGGGCTACAGGTCGTACCTTTAGTCTGATCATCATAAAAAATTTCATGAATGTTAATAATGACATGTAGATGGGAACGAGTCATTTTGGGGTCATTTGGCCAAAAAACATGGCCGCCAGCAGCCAACTTGGATTTTACTCTTTGTATGACTAAATCCTTTACCATGGGCTACAGGCCGTACCTTTAGTCTGATCATCATAAAATTTGTCATGGCTGTTGATATTGGAATGTAGATGGGAACGAGTCATTTTGGGGTCATTCGGACAAAAAACATGGCCGCCAGCGGCCATCTTTGATTTCAAAATTTAATCCATTAGCACGGGCCACAGGTCGTACTGTTTGTCTGATCATCATGAAATTTGTCATGGATGTTAATATTGACATGTAGATGGGAACGAGTCATTTTGGGGTCATTTGGCTCAAAAACATGGCCACCAGCAGCCATCTTTGATTTTACTCTTTGTATGACTAAATCCTTTAGCACGGGCTACAGGTCGTACCTTTAGTCTGATCATCATAAAATTTGTCATGAATGTTAATAATCACATGTAGATGGGAACGAGTCATTTTGGGGTCATTTGGCCAAAAAACATGGCCGCCAGCAGCCATCTTGGATTTTACTCTTTGTATGACTAAATCCTTTAGCACGGGCTACAGGTCGTACCTTTAGTCTGATCATCATAAAATTTGTCATGGCTGTTGATATTGACATGTAGATAGGAACGAGTAATTTTGGGGACATTCAGCCAAAAAACATGGCCGCCAGCAGCCATCTTGGATTTTACTCTTTGTATGACTAAATTCTTTAGCACGGGCTACAGATCGTACATTTAGTCTGATCATCATAAAATTTGTCATGGCTGTTGAAATTGGAATGTAGATGGGAACGAGTCATTTTGGGGTTATTCGGACAAAAAACATGGCCGCCAGCAGCCATCTTGGATTTCAAAATTTAATCCATTAGCACGGGCCACATGTCGTACTGTTCGTCTGATCATCATGAAATTTGTCATGGATGTTAATATTGACATGTAGATGGGAACGAGTCATTTTGGGGTCATTCGGCCAAAAAACATGGCCGCCAGCAGCCGTCTTGGATTTTACTCTTTGCATGACTAAATCCTTTAGCACGGGCTACAGGTCCTACTTTTAGTCTGATCATCATAAAATTTGTCATGAATGTTAATAATCACATGTAGATGGGAACGAGTCATTTTGGGGTCATTTGGCCAAAAAACATGGCCGCCAGCAGCCATCTTGGATTTTACTCTTTGCATGACTAAATTCTTTAGCACGGGCTGCAGGTCGTACCTTTAGTCTGATCATCATAAAATTTGTCATGGATGTTAACAATGACATGTAGATGGGAACGAGTAATTTTAGGGTCATTCGGCCAAAAAACATGGCCGCCAGCAGCCAACTTGGATTTTACTCTTTGTATGACTAAATCCTTTACCATGGGCTACAGGTCGTACCTTTAGTCTGATCATCATAAAATTTTTCATGGCTGTTGAAATTGGAATGTAAATGGGAACAAGTCATTTTGGGGTCATTCGGACAAAAAACATGGCCGCCAGTGGCCATCTTGGATTTCAAAATTTAATCCATTAGCATGGGCCACAGGTCGTACCTTGAGTCTGATCGTCATAAAATTTGTCATTGATGTTAACGATGACATGTAGATGGGAACGACTCATTTTGGGGTCATTCGGCCGAAAACATGGCCGCCAGCAGCCATCTTGGATTTTACTTTTCTCTTCATGTCTATAAACTAGTATTAGACATTCAACTTTCCACATTCCTAATCGCTCCATTGACTGTAATATATTAAATTATTCCCTTTCCAAGTTGAGCTACAGTGTCATTGACACTTTCATTTTAATTTTTTTTTCGAATTTTAAATAAAAATTATGAATATAAAAATATACAAAAAATAACAACATACTGACTATTGTAGTCTTCAGAGTCCCAGTCTTCTCCGTCTTTACAGTCTTGTGAGCGACCCCACAGTCATTGACAGTCTTGTTCCTACATTTTTCGGTCAATAGGTTTAAGATTAGGGTTAGGGTTGTGTGCCTGTAATGGGAACTGTTATTTTATTATTTTAACTAAATGTTTACTGACATGTGAAACATCTTAGTATTTTAAAACACGGGGGTATCCTTAGTCCCATTGGAACAGTCACACCTCTAGTTTTGTTTAGAATTGATTATTGAATTCATAGCACAATTTAACAAAGCACTGTTTTAAAAAAATTAAAATTAAATTAAATTATATTTTTTAGTTTTAAATCAAAATTTAGAAAAACTAACACCTTCGGGAGACTTTATTGAGCATCAGAGTGGACTGCGGCCCCTTTTATGCGTTAGGGGCCTGTGGCCCCATTGTGGCTCATCTTGATTAAACCATTTTAACATTTAAACAACTTTTTTATTTAGATTTAACTCTTTGCTCAATTTTTTTTTTTTTTTAAATTCAATTTTTTAAATAATATTTTTGAAAAACTAACACCATCATTCTGATGTCCTGGGATTGGTTTTGATTGACTTCTGTCAATTAAAACAGGTTGTCTGAATAATTGGCCCAGATTTGTTGTGGATGGTCCCTAGGTGACTGATGTCCAAATGGGGTCAATGGATCAAAGAGGCAGAGCCTGGGTTACATAACTCTTACCTTTTATAGTAATCCTTAAAACATCTTTTCCTCAAAAGCCATCACGGCTAATCAGCTTATATTTGGTATGGAGGGTACTTGGGTGACTGGGATTCAGATTTTGTGAAATGGGGTAATCGGCTAAATTAGGGGTTGCGCCAGGAACATAATTATTTTCCTCTGTAGTGATTCTTAAAACATCTTCTTCTCAAGACCATGTGGCTATTTAGCTTATATTTGTATAGAGGGTCCTTTGGTGACTGGGATTCAGATTTGTTCAAATGGGGTCTCTGTGTCAAATATGGGCAGAGCCAGGGACATAACTTATCCCTCCTTAGTAATTCTGCAAACATCTTCTTAAGAGCCATGAGGCCTATTCAGCTTATATTTGGGTATGGAGTGTCCTTGGGTGACCGGGATTCAGGTTTGTTCAAATGGGGCCACTGTGTCAATTAGGGGCAGAGCCAGGGACAAGTCATTCCCTCCATAGTAATTCTTAAAACATCTTTTCAAGTACCATCAGGCTTACTTAGCTAATATAGAGAATGGAGGGTCCTTGGGTGATTGGGATGCAGATTTGTTAAAATTGGTTATACCAGTAAAGAAATGGCATTTGGTGTGTACTAGGGTTCGTGGATAGTTTGGATTAAAATATGTTAAATGCGGTCAACAATTAAAAAAGGGGCATGTCAGGTTGAAACTTTCCAACAGTTTGGAAAGCTTGAGGTTTCAATCGTAAAATTTCAACCTAAGGGGGTTGTTCAAAGGAAATTTTACGAACTTGGGAGTTTGCGTCTCGTTAAGAGGACGCTAATGACTATGGGAGGGGTGGGTACGGTGCAGTTGAAAATTTTGAGGTGGACACCCCACCACTCAATAGATGCCACTAGATATGCCCTATATATAACTTCGTGTTTTAACCCTTTCTATACTAAATACTCATTGATGAGTAGTTATCCCTTGGAAAGCTCAGATAATAAGTTCAACAAACATGAATTGAACTTATTATCTGTACATTTTTGTCCCCCGAAAAAAAAATTCGGGGGACTATTAAAACAGCCGGTGTCCGTCCGTGCGTCCGGAAATGGTTTCCGTATGATACCTTTAGTTTCGGTTATTAGATCAGAAGCAAATTTCATAGGTGAGTTTATCAGACCAAAATACAGGTCAAGTTCGAATATGGGTAAAATCCGCCCATTTTTGCGAGAGTTATGGCCCTTTTCCGACTTAGAATCTTTTAATTTTCTGGTTTCCGGATGATAACTTCAGTTTGTGTGATCATATCTGAACCAAATTTGTTATGTGAGTTTATCAGCCCAAAATACAGGTCAGGTTCTAATATGGGTTTGCTCTGCCCATTTTCGTGAGAGTTATGGTCCTTTTACGACTTAGAATCCTGTCAATTTCTGGTTCCGGATGATAACTTTAGTTTGTGTGATCATATCTAATCAAATTTGGTATATGAGTTTATCAGCTCGAAATACAGATCAAGTTCCAATATGGGTACGATCCACCCATTTTTGTCTGGTTGCTCTCAAATATTGAATATTGATTTCTTATATGAAAATATAATATGAACTTTTTTCCGATGATTTCTTGTTTATTCACTGAACAGACCATCTGGTAACAAATAACACAGCCAGCATTAATGAAGGTAAAATTAACAAATAAATATCTAGAGTTTGCCGTGTTCCATTTCAGGGGACACTGGTTGGATTGTTCTGAAATTTAGTATCGGATTTAGGGTTCTTGTTATTATTTTCAGAAAAGCTGATGCCCCCAATGAAGCCACTTTTTCGGGGGACACTGTGGCCGGATGGCCTTTTATTCTTCAATAAATAAGACTCCTTCTGCATTTGTATGATCTGTCTGCTTATTGTCCCTGAAAACCCCTCCCAATGAATAATATACCAATTCAATGTATATTTTTTAACTGAATGTGAGAAATCATTTAGTATAGAAAGGGGTTAGAGTAATATCTTGACAAGTACTGACTGTTGTTGTCTTCTCAGTCTTTACAGCCAGGAAAGTGACTCAACAGTCATTGACACTCTTGTTCTCTATCAGGTATTGTAAATCTCACATTCATAGGTAATTCATAATCACTACTTTAAATCACCCCATTCCGTTGTTATGAAGGCATTTTTTATGTCAATCTAAAAATAAAGCTTGTGTATTTCAGTCAGCATTTTCAGCAAATCAGGAATACAACTCTCACTCTCTGTGACCTTCATCAAGGCATAGTGATTATTACTTTTATTAATGCACTTCTCAGGACTATTGGATTATGGTTTAATCGCTGATGACATAAAGTATGTTGTCTGTACAAGTGGAAACTCTGACAAGGTGGGAAATCTTAACCTGTTTACTGGATCAATCCATGTGGTGTCAAATCAAATCTACAATGGACACAGCTATATCCTACATGATTTCAAACAGGTACAATGTCAAGCCTGAAATGTTCCATTGTCTTTTGTTGTTTGGTGTTTGTTCTTTAGTCGTTGTGAGAGACAGTAACAATTTGTTAAAAGTTATGAGCTTTGTACTAACGTAGTATATGTGGATTACTGGCCTCTGTGAAGGCTTGGTTTTGGTTAGTTACTGACTTGGGTCAAAGTTAGTATTGTATGATGTTTGCATGATTAATCAAGTAAGATTTGTAGTGACAAGTGTCTGAATAATTTGGTGAATACCAAACATTTCCACACTCATGTGCCATATATACTGGCTCAGATAGAAGTATTACTTTAACCTTTTCAATGCTAATGTTATGACGTCGTGTGCTGGGTCATCGACATTATGGCATTTTCCAGTGGAAAAATATAACTGAATATCACGAAAACCATAAAACTGAATCAATTGAAAGGCTATTATCCTTCACAATCGTGGAACACCATACATGAAACTTTGAGATATAGTTGTTCCAATGCACCAATCTCTGAGTTCTAGTTTATATGAATAAATGGGTGACAGATAGTGTGATGAAATGTCAATACGGACATATAGCACACAGCATAACATTTTACATCCGTACTCAGTACTGACGTATAGCAGACAATAGATTAATAGTAATACTGACAATTACCCACCTGACGTATACCCGCCAGGTGTCGACCCACCAGATGTTTTCCCGTTATATATCTGCTAGCATTTTAACTTGAACAAACGTCAACCAATCTCATTCATATTTGGTATACATGTATCAACCTGTCACAGTAATATCATGATCGAGTTCGACAACCAGGTTTGTTCAAATTTTTTTTACCTGAGTTACTGTCTGTCTATTTTTAGAAATTTTAGTAAATGTTATGTCCGTTAGCGCGACAACTTGAACAAATGTCAACCAATTGCATTCATATTTGGTATGCTGGCGTATGGATCTTTTACAACAATATCTAGAACAAGTTCCAAAACCAGATTTGTCTGATCCTTTTTACCTGAGTTACGGCACTCAATAGTTAGTCTACTTTTAGCAATTTTAGGAAATGTTATGTCTATTAGCGTGATAACTTGAACAAACATCAACCAATTACATTCATATTTGTTATGTGTACCTTTCACAACAATATCAACAAACCATCTTTGATGCGCAACCCTTGTTTTTTTAAGTCACCAGGTGGGGAAATGTCCACTCACATGGGTGATGGAAATGTCAGGATACCTATTAATAAATGATCAGTTTCCTTGTAAAAAAAAACTATTTTGAATAGAGGCTTCTTCTTAGAGAATGAAATAAGGAGAAGGGACTTATGAAGCCGTCATAACAATGAATATCTCACAATATTAATGGAATTAGCAACATATTTTTACTAGCAGGGTTTTCTATCGGTTAATATATACACAGGCCTGCAGAGCTTAAAATTATGAGTAATCAATTTTTTGTCACCAGGTTTGTGGCACAAACTTAGTGCTTAGGTTAACAGAAGAGTTTATGCACATATAATCACATCACTGTATTATTAATTACTAATGAGCAAATCATTGAACAATAATTTTGAATATCTCATCTTGGGACTAGATTGAGCAATAATGAAGGTGAAAATACATGATCGTGAGACCTTTGGCACACTTTGAAAACTTTGGCACAATGTAGGTGTTTTTTCGTTCGCGGCATTTTAGCTTTAGGTAACCTCCAGGCGAACTGAAATCTTCAGGCCTGTATTATACTATACATGAAAATTCGGGAAATAAACATGGCCGCCAGTGGCCATCTTGGATTTCAAAATTCAATCCATTAGCACGGGCTACAGGCCGTAATGTTTGTCTGATCATCATGAAATTTGTCATGGATGTTAATATTGACATGTAGATGGGAACGAGTAATTTTGGGGTCATTCGGCCCAAAAACATGGCCGCCAGCAGCCATCTTGGATTTTACTCTTTGTATGACTAAATTCTTTAGCACGGGCTACAGGTCGTACTTTTAGTCTGATCATCATAAAATTTGTCAAGAATGTTAATAATGACATGTAGATGGGAGCGAGTCATTTTGGGGTCATTCGGCCAAAAAACATGGCCACCAGCAGCCATCTTGGATTTTACTCTTTGTATGACTAAATCCTTTAGCACGGGCTACAGGTCGTACCTTTAGTCTGATCATCATAAAATTTGTCATGAATGTTAATAATGACATGTAGATGGGAAACGAGTCATTTTGGGGTCATTCGGCCAAAAAACATGGCCGCCAGCAGCCATCTTGGATTTTACTCTTTGTATGACTAAATTATTTAGCATGGGCTACAGGTATTACCTTTAGTCTGATCGTCATAAAATTTGTCATTGATGTTAACGATGACATGTAGATGGGAACGACTCATTTTGGGGTCATTCGGACAAAAAACATGGCCGCCAGCTGCCATCTTCGATTTCAAAATTTAATCCATTAGCACGGCCCACAGGTCGTACTGTTCGTCTGATCATCATGAAATTTGTCATGAATGTTAATAATGACATGTAGATGTGAACGAGTCATTTTGGGGTCATTCGGGCAAAAAACATGGCCGCCAGCAGCCATCTTGGATTTTACTCTTTGTATGACTAAATTCTTTAGCACGTGCTACATGTCGTACCTTTAGTCTGATCATCATAAAATTTGTCATGAATGTTAATAATGACATGTAGATGGGAAACGAGTCATTTTGGGGTCATTCGGCCAAAAAACATGGCCGCCAGCAGCCATCTTGGATTTTACTCTTTGTATGACTAAATTATTTAGCATGGGCTACAGGTATTACCTTTAGTCTGATCGTCATAAAATTTGTCATTGATGTTAACGATGACATGTAGATGGGAACGACTCATTTTGGGGTCATTCGGCCGAAAACATGGCCGCCAGCAGCCATCTTGGATTTTACTTTTCTCGTCATGTCTATAAACTAGTATTAGATATTCAACCTTCCACATTCCTAATCGCTCCATTGACTGTAATACATTAAATTATTCCCTTTCCAAGTTGAGCTACAGTTTCATGACACTTTCATATAGTTTATATGATATGTCACTCACGGATATGATTATATAGATAAGTTTGGTAAACTAGGAAACTTGTTTTAGCATTGTTGGTGCCCCTTACATGACATTCATTCCTTACATGAACAGCACTATTTTGGGAACTTTATAAGTTTGTAGGAAAATCCATGGTTTTCTCAATTGTGTTAGTTCCCCCATCTCCTGACCTGAATTGTGCCACTTCAGAGAATTTAAGCTGCACCAGTAGGTATCTTATATCATGGAGATATCTATATATGTTTGAATGATATCTGTGACACATATTTTTATCCGATTTTGGTGCTCCTCCCTCAACCCCCATCCCAGACTCCAATGGTATGACTTTTGCCATGTTGAATTGTACCATAGATTTCCTGTACAATGGAGATGACTATAAGTTTGGAGGAAATGACATGGATGGTGCCACTTTGGAATATTTTACCATACTGTAATATTCTCTTACTATACTGTCATATGGACATGACTAATTTTAAGTTTGGTAGAAATTGTTGACAAATTGTTTTTTTTTATTAATTTTGATGTTCCTCACCAACCCCCATCCCTGACTCATAGGGTATCTTTGAATCACATTATAAGATTCCCCATATCATGGAGATAACTTTTTGTATATAAATTTGATGGAAATCATCAACAAAAATATTTTCATTGAAATTGGTTCTCCCTCTTTTCCATCCTTCACTCCGACAGCATTACTGTAGAATTGTTTAACCTGCACCATTATCTTCTATGTAAAACCTTACCTTAAGCGCAAATCATTTTCACATTTATTATTTATTTGCGCTTAAACGCAAATACCTAACACTCCCTTTAATACTTCCCTCTGATTGTGAATGATTGAGTCCATCTCATAGTATATTATCATGGGCCCATAGTAGTAGCCCCATACAGGCTCTAAAGTTGAAGAAAAAACATATTTAAATATGCATATCAGCATCTCTGTCCCTGGTGTCCCAAGAATTGATGCCTCACTCCCAGAGCACTAGTATATTTTATTAAAGGGACATCTCCTGCACAGATATATACCATTTCCATGACCATAAATTGGGAATTAGTGGTTACTAGGGGCTTGCTTCCCTCATATGGTGTACTTATTGACTTGAAATAGGGGAAAAACCCATATTTTCATATTATCAGCATCCCTGTCCCCAAGAATTTGTGTCTCCATCCCAGAGATCTAGTATATTATTTTATAAAAGAGACATATCCTGCACAGATCTATACCATTTCCATGGTCACAAAAGGGATATTGGGGTTACTGGTGGATTGCTAATTCCGTCATATGGTGGGCCTATATATACGTTGTTTTGTGTTTAGGCTTGTGCCATTTAAAATTAATTCAGGGGGATAATGCATATTAATTTTGATTTGTGCTTAAGCGCAAATGATTTGCGCTTAAGCGCAAATGATAGAGGTTATTTGCACTTAAGCACAAATATTTAACCTCCCATAGAGAAGTCTCCTGAATTTCCTTGTTTCGAGAATTAAACTGTAGCGACACTTCTGGCATTTTATCTGTATACTCCATGTTTGGTCTTGACCAGTGGGCTATTGATGTGGTAATAAATATTCATAAGAAACACTTGTAAGATGATGAAGGTGTTTTGTGTTGAAAGAGATAAATGTCAGGATTAGATCATTCAAATATGTTCTCATTTTCCATGTAAATCTATGAACAAATTAATTTCTCTATTTTGAAACCAATCTTCTATTGACCCAGATATTTTATCATATGGAATTATAACATTGTTCAATTAGGGCAGATGATTCCCATCAAAATATATTGAAATCAGACCTTTCTCTGACTTTATAAGTTCGAATTTGCTCTTAATTTCAGATGTTTGCTTAACAATTGCAATATATTCACACTACTGATATGATTTCTGTGCTTGGTGTTACCAATTACAACAACATACTCCTTAAAAAGTTGCATAGTTTATCAACAATTCTTCTTTCTGCTCTCTGAAATTGATTTTTTTTAAACTGTTAGTGGTATTCCGGGATTGATAAAGTCAGACATTGTTTATATTGAAAAATCAAAAATAATTTCATCAAGCTAAGTTTCTGAAAGTGTTGTGAGTGGTAACCTAGTTCCCCCCAATAAACTAATCACCTTTAATTAACTCAACTAACTATTTGTTTCCTGTTGCAGGCCTGGCCAAAAATAACCTGACCCCAGAGAATATAGAATATGTTGTGTGCACACATGGACATTCTGACCACACTGGAAATTCTAACTTATTTACTAACTCGATCCATGTCTATGGCTTTGATATATGTATTGGAGATCTATATGTCTCCCACGAATTCAAGCAGGTATAATCATATTTTATTCTCATTTTCTTTAATTTGAGTGCATGCACCAATTGATAACTAATAGTTGATCACTTTGAATAATTTTAAGTTATTTTCTTCACTGGCCCCAATTGCCATTTGGGAACAATTTGTAAAACCAGCTGAAAATGTTTTTTTGTTATTTTTATGTAACCTTGTTTTAAACCTTTTTAGCTCACATGAGACGAAGTCTCAGCTGGAGCTATAGTCAACACTCCTCATCCATTGTCCGTCGGCCTAGACGTCCATCCGTCAACAATTCTTTAAACATCTTCTTCTCCAGAATCAATAAAATGAATGGATTCATATTTGGTGTGGATGTACCTCGGTGACTTACATTCAGATTTGTTCAAATGAGGTCACCCGGTAAAATAATTGTGAAGCCAGGGCCATAACTCTTTCCCTCCATACCGGTAGTAATTCTTAAAACAACTTCTTCTCAAGAACCATCAGGCTGATTTAGCTTATATTTGATATTGAGGTTCTTTCTGTGACTGGGATTCAAATTTGTTCAAATGGGGTCACCGGATCATGGGCCGAGTCAGGGACAGACCTCTTAAAAAAAAAAATTAATTTAAAAAAAACAAATTCAAATATAATTAAAATAAAACAAAAATTTATTTAATTGAGATTTAAAACCTTGCAAAAACATTTTAAAAGGACTTTGAAAAACTAACATGACTATAACATCCACAGAGTTATGAAACTTAAAGTTATGAATTTTTCTTTAATAAAATCACTGAGACTCATTAAACATTCCTTTTTAGCTCACCTGAGACGAAGTCTCCGGTGGAGCTATAGTCATCACTCCTCGTCCGTCGTCCGTCCGTCCGTCAACAATTCTTTGAACATCTTCTCCTCTGGAACCAATGGACCGAATGAGTTCATATTTGGTGTGGATGTTCCCTAGGTGACTCACATTCAGATTTGTTCAAATGAGGTCACTGGCTCAAATAATTGCGAAGCCAGGGCCATAACTCTTTCCCTCCATAGTAATTCTTTTAAACATCTTCTTCTCAAATACCATCAGGCCAAATGGGTTCATATTTGGTATGAAGGATCCTTGGGTGACTGGGGTTCAGATTTGTTCAAATGAGGTCACTGGGTCAAATGTGGGCGGGGCCAGGGACACAACTCTTAAAAAAATATAAAAAATTTTTTAGATTGAACTAAAAATTTTTTTTTACATTGGACTCCTTGTTCAATTTAACAAAACAAAACAAAAAACCCCCAAAAAAATAGATTTTTTTGTTTTTTCAAATTAATTTTTTTATTTTTATAATTGAGATTAATTTCTTGCTCAATTTAAAAAAAAATAACACCATTATAACATCCACCAGGGTGACTCAACCAAATTTGGTTTAAATCAGTCTAAAATCAAGAACATGCTTAAAGGGGTACTGTACACTAAGATAGGCGATTTTTTTATTTACTCCCATTGAAATAACTTTCAAGTTAGATTGTGTTCGTGTTATATGAGTTTCGTATAAACCTAATTTAGCGAAGAAAATATTGATCTTGGAAACAAAAATATTACGATTTCAAACTACGCGCCATGTTTTTGACCTTCACCGGAGAAGACCCAGGTCGCAGGAAGAACCGGAAGTTCATTGCTCACAGCTTCGATTGATGCATTCAATCTCTTCCATCGAACAATCTCACTCCCTATAAAATACTTGACGCTTTATGACTCTTGTTTCTTTCTCCTTTTTTCCCGAATTGGTTATAACGGGCCTTCTTTTGCAGGTAACATGTTTTGTTTGCAACTCAATAATGTTCGCGAATGGCCGTCGATAAAAGACACGCAACATATGCGATTTCAAGAACGGTAACTCGTAATGGCATAATTCTCCATTTTATGACTCCAGCCATAAATGAATTTATATTAAATAATTCAATTTTACTTTTACGATAGCCTGTTAACCGGAACGTTTTCAGTAGACATCGTCGACTCAAATTAGTTATTTTATAATATAATATTCATATTAGATCGCTATTGTCACTGGGAATTTATTGAAATTGGGGTACAGTACCCCTTTAAACCATATAGAAGTCACATTGATTATAAAGTAATAAATGAAATGGCAGCGTTAACAAAATCTGTTTGGAATGACTGCTTTGATTAATAGCCTAAATTTCTCTGCCTGTTAGAGAGTTTGTATATAAATGATCCTGCTTATGATAACAAACTCCACTCCCAAGGCCAAGTGTGAATGATGAATCTGACAGTTAGGCCAGTAAAACTAAATACCTGTTTTCTCAGGCGATTACATATGGGAAACTGGATGAGAAAGATGGAGGCATTTTTCTTACCTTACCTGAGATGAAGAATTGAGACATATTTTGTGTGGATGGTCCCTAGGTGGCTGGGATTCAGTTCTGTTCAAATGGGGGTCACATGGTCAAAAAAGTGGCATAGCTAGGGACCTAACTCTTTCCATCCATAGTAATTCTGAAAACATCTTCTCAAGAAACTAAGGACCTAACTCTTTCCATCCATAGTAATTCTTAAAACATCTCAAGAATCAGCAGGGCTATTTAGCTTATAATTGGTGTGGATGGTTTTTGGGTGACAGGGATACAGATGTGTTAAAATGAGGTCACCTGGTCAAATAAGGGCGGAGCCAGGGACGTAACTTGTCCATCCATTGTAATTCTTAAAATGTCTTCCTATCAAGAACCATCAGGCCTATTCAGCTTATATTTGGTATGGGTGACTAGGATTCAGATTTGATTCAGAATTGGTCAGTGCCAATGACATAATTCTTTCCCTCATCAGTTATTTTTAAAAGATCTTCTCAAGAACCATTTGGCATATTTGGTATACATTTTGGTATAGAGAGTCATTGGGTGACTGGGTTCAGATTTGTTGAAATGGGTTCACCAGGTCAAATAGGGGTGCTACCATGGACATAACTCTTCCCCCAAAGTAATTCTTAAAATGGCGCTCCTCAAGATCCATCAGTCCTATTTAGCCTATATGTAGTAACCAGTATGGAGGGTCCTTGTGTTACTTGGGACTGGGTTACAGATTTGTTAAAATGGGTTCGACCAATCAAGAAATGGCATTTGGTGTAAATGGCCTATGGAGAGTTGGGATCAAAATTCGTTTCAATGGGGTCCACCATTAAAAAAGGGGAGCATGTCAGGTTGTAACTTTGCCACAGTTAGGAAAGCTTGAAGTATCAGTTGTAATATTCCAACATGTGCAAAGGAATTTTACAAACTTGGGAGTGTGTTTGCTTCAGTTGAGAGGGAGCAGACTATGGACTATGTGGGGTGGGGGGATCTGGACCATATTTCAAGGTGGACACCCCACTGCTCAACGTAGACCCTCTAGGCTATGTCCCTCTTTAGGACTACTTGTTTTTAAGTGAATATGACAAGTACTAACTCTTATGGTCTTCCGAGTCCCAGTCTTCCTAGTCTTTACAGTCTGGTGATCGTCTCCACAGTCATTGACTGTCTTGTTCATCATCACCCCTCAACATAGAAGACCAGATCCGCACTCCTGCCCACAACCCACCGAGTCCCACCAGAAGGTGCAGTCGATGATACAGTACCCCCAAGACAAAGCAGCCTCATCATGTCGGGCCTTTTTTTAGTGAGATATCCCGCCGAATTGCCGACATTCATTATTCCGCCTCGATTTGAAGCGACAGGGATTAGCAGGCAGTATCAGTTTGGCTTATAATTCTTGTGGCGATCCACTGGAAATCTTCGCTGCTAATCACTGTGAATCACTTTGAAACGTCGCAACCCTATGAACAACGTGACTGTCTGATTGTTCTTCCAGACCACTGGACGCTTTCAATCAAATTTGCTGAGGTGAATCGGGGTACCTCTGCGGAATCAGTGTGGATGTTATATCTGCGGTTTTTTTTCTTTTTCAAAATTTTGATTAAAACTAAAAAACATTTGTTAAATTGAGCAATGAGTTCAATCTAAATTGAGCAATGAGTTCAATCTGAAAAAAAAACATTAAAAGAAAATTAATACAAAATCACAAGACTATTTTACTTTTCGTTTAGCTTCTTGTGTATAATATAGCATGTTTGGATCAAAAAGTGCCAGATGGAAAATGATATTCTATTTGATATTGAATTTGCTATGTATTTATTTCACCACTGTTTCTTATCTCAAACAAATTGTGGTATCACAATGGAACATTGTCAGATGTAATCACACTAAAATAAATTGACATGTAAGTAAATTTAGGGGAAAAATAGCCATCATGGTAACAAACATGCATCTTGGTAATCCACAAAATCATCCTCAATTGAAAAGTGGTTCGTTAGATATATAACTAAGTCTCTCATATACATGCACATATCTGATCACTCACCATCTCCATAATCTGTGTATGGGTGTTAATATATGAAGTCATGCATGTAATGTTGTTTTAAATATGCCACATTCTATTTGACACCAACTGTTTCAAATCAATTTCTCGTTAAAATGAAAACAATAGAAAACAATATCAGGACAATCCGCAAAATCAACCTCAATTGAAAAAGGGTATCAACAATATTAGAGAACGCTCTTTATTACTGTGTGTCTACACCTGTTTGAAAATGAAAGCATGACTGCCATATGAATTTATCAAAGATGACCCAATTAGAATGATTGCTCACATGACAAACAAAACACAACATGGAGGATTAAAAGATGTATGCTACATGCATATGTACTGGCAGTACTGCATTTTCGCTAGTCTGTTCAGACCCTCTAGGAAGCGACAAAAAAACTCAAATATATTACTACGGCTGTCATTTGCACACATATGATCACTCATCATCTACATTATCGAGACACCATTCCATTATGTAATCGATGGCAATTATCAACCTATTGTTTGGTGGCTTCTTTGTAAATCGGCACCCCAAGGTGACTACTTCCTCTGCTAGTAAACACTCAAACAATATAAATTTGACACAATCTAACCTCATCCTATAAAGTGCGGTTTGACACATTTTTATCTTTTAAATTTTTTTTAGTATTTTTATTCTGATCTCAAAAATATATAGTTATAACATATGTAATAAGTTCAACATACATGTATATAATAAGTTCAACATATATTGTATTGGGACAAAATATATTACAGTCACCTGTCCCAGTCCTGCATCCAACCAACCCACACTGGACCAGATGAGAATGCCATTCCTATATCAGCCCTCCGAATAGGATGCCGCACCCCAGATGCCCCCTCCCTGACAACCGCACCCCCCCCTCCCATCCTCTGCGTGAGCCTGGCCTTTCCAGGAGAAGCATCTCCATGAGACACAGAGCCCACTCAGTCACCGTCAAGTGACTGAAAGGGCTCCATGGCCCATGGCAGTGTGGAGCCCCAGAAACAACCAGTCCCTACAAGATGATACGGCCATCTGTAGGTGAAGCACCTTATAGAGAAGCTATCCACCAAAAACAGGCTGAAACCTGAAACAGTACTCACAGCAAGACACCCAATGTATGTGGTAGGCGTACATTTACAGGAAGGTGAAGGCAACCTTTGTCCAAGTATGGCATTTTGGACACAAGTTGAAACACATCTTACCATTCTAGAATACTATAATTTATTTATATTTTATTCTTTTGTCTGTGGGAGTTTGACATATTGAAGTGTGAGCGAGAATACATGGTTGCTTTCTGTTTTTTTTCTTCAAATTTTTCAGTTTTAATTATGAGTTGGTTGAATCAAAGAGAGGGTTGAGTTCAATCCATCTTGTTCTAAAAAAAAATCTCTTTTTGGGAGTTCAATCTCTTTTTGAAAACAGTTTCAGTAAATTTGTTGTTTCTAATGTGTTCAATTAGACCAGAAAGTGTAGGGTCACTATTCTTTAAGGTGGTTTATCTCTTTGTAAACATGTATTATATAGTTACCGGAGTATAAAATATTAGATCTGAAATTCTGAATCGAAGACTCCTGTCCGGAAATGCTTCTATCGTTTAATATTGATTTTATTTCGAATATTTTCTGGTCTAAAAAGGTGTGGTTGTTTAGCTAACAAACAATAGTAGTTACTGTTAACAGAGACCAGAAATTTTATTGTGTAATTTTGTCACAAATAAACATTAATTATACCCTTTATCGCTTATAACTATGAAATAAAACAATACAACCAATCAATCTGGGACATTTGACACTTGGTACGTAGCCATAGGAACAGCCTCTCTATCGCTATATGGTATCACCCGAATGGTCTGTTTTAAAAATAGACAAATAAAGTTTCCCAATTAATCATATCATTTCATAATAAAATATTCAAAATAAAATCAAAATTAATTGATAGAAGCCTTTCCGGACAGGGGTCTTCAGTTCATATTTATTATTTTATACCCACGCAACTATTTCAAATTTGTTATTTAGAGAGATAATCCATCTTTAAATTTGCAAGAGTATATATATTTCTTATATAAGAGTACACATATATCAAAAGAATTGTCTTTAAACATGTCGGGAGGTTTTATAACCCAGGAACGATATTTTGAGGTGTAATTTCAAAGATAAGAGAACATTTTTGATGGAGTATATGTTGAAATTGAAGCAAACAGATCTTGAGACTGTACATTCAAAGAAGATGTGTAGAGGGCATTTAATTTTTGGTATTGTTTCTTTTAGATTAAATTATTTGCTGTATATTTTTTCATAAATATGTGTATTGAATCTAATGACTGAAGTATATAATATAATGGTATATACAATATGTATGCAGAAAATGAAATAGAACCTATAATAACCCATTCACAGATTTTCAGATCCATATATAAAATTTTGCTAACGAGAATGAGCATTTAAGTTTTCTTTATATATCTTGATCTTTTAAACATTTTGATTTTTTTTAAATAGTTAAAAAACCTAAAAAAAAATTCCCATTAGATTGAAATCTAAGTCAATTTAACAAAAAATTAAAAAAAACATTGTTTTGAATCAAAATATAAAGAAAAAATGGTGTTACATGTATAACATCCACCGGTATCCCAGGACCATATGAAGCATTAGTAGCAATCGCGGTGACTAAATCGGTGATGATCATTGGATACTAATCTTTTCAACTCAAAATTGCAGCAACTTTGGTTTCGGTTTATGACTTAGAATTTTGAACATTTATATCACAATTTTGATTTAAATAAAAAAATAATTTAATCATACATTTTTTGGAAATTTAATTATTGAATGTTCTTTTTTATTTATGTCCCTGCTCTAGCTATGTCCAAGTTTAGAACTACTTGGTTTAGGTGATTTTGACAAGTACTTAATGTTTTAGTCTTCAGAATACCAATCTTCTCAGTCTTTGCAGTCAGGTGAGCGACTCCCGTCATTGGCTGTCTTGTTTAATTTCATACAAATTTCCATCACTCTATACGAACAATATCTGAAATGTTTCTATATCTGTGTGTGCATATACAACAACAATGAAATAATGTCAAATGCACCGCTTCAAATATTGGGGTCCCGCTCTTTGATACACATTGGACAACCTCAAACAAGAACGATAATCATAAATGGTTTTGGCAGATGTTTTTCTTGGCGAATCTCTTGGATCATGTGTATACTGCCAATATAGTATTTTTCATATATACCTATACCCTTATGTACAGTATCTTTTACGAAGCATTTTGTGTTCGATGTTGTATTCTTTTCAAATTTTCACCCTTAAACATATGTACTTGTAAATACTAACACTGTAAGCCACAAACAATCAACCACTCTGATATTAATCGATCTGTAAAAAGACCCGACCCCCATGGTTGCCATTTTAAATTATTCCAATCCAACTTTTGCCTTAGTTTGTTTGGTTCTGATGTTTTATACCAAATTTCTGTCCAAAATTGGATCAAATGCACAAATTTTTTTATAATTTATTTAATATATTGAAAAATCACGATTTTCAGGCATTTTTGACAAATAAAACACAGAAAACACACTCAAAATTTGCTTCCTGAGAAAATAGTTTGTCCATGGTATATCTAAAAATGGCAAAATTACTAATGGACTGGACTATAATGCTAGTTGATGATTGTCATAAAATATTGTTTCCAGAATTAAATTCCCAAAAATCAGTACAACATCCTTGAACATAGGAAAGCTAATACACATTGGTTTATAATATCGTTTATAAAAATTTAAGAAACTTTTTTATTTTTGTGAGAAAATATTTATATTCTCACAAAAATACACAAGTCTTAAATTATTCACACAACTTTCACAATATCACTTACTGGATTTCAAGTGAATGCAGTATTTCCTACTGAACAATATATTTGAACTATTTAAGAAATGAATGTAGCGGGTGTGTGCTATTGGAGGATACAGCACTTTGGTCAATGGGGTACATTATGTAAACTGCAAATTGGTTTACACACTAAATGTGCCCCCAATGACCACAGCACCACACAACAACCACATATCCCCCAATAACACATGTACACACACCCACTACATTCATTTCTTCTATTTATATAGCATTTTGATGATTTATGCCCATAAAAAAGCTGAGTATGCTTATTTATTTTCATAAAATCTGCCGAGAATTTGAGACTAGCCCACGCAGCACATTAAGTCAGCCCAATATAAGATTTACAAGCACTTTGCAACAATAATGTGATTGATATAAATAACTGGCTTCAGATGTAATTCGTCCAATTATTCTGCTTGCATGCTTTTAGTGATTTATATAGGTAGGTCAACAATTTCTGATGTTGTGTGGTGTTATTGGGATATAAAACGGGTGACTTAATTGACAGTTGACAATCACCAAACAGGATTTAGTGTAATACAAATGGGCTATGTAAATATTAACCAATAAATGTACTAGGTTCCCAGACTCCAGTAAAATGACTGGTAATTTTCCAAATTGACATTATTTTAAAGATTTATGCAAGACTGGAAAAAATTATTATGTAAATACCACTCACTTATTTGTAGTTTTCCCATTTTCTTTCCATTCTGTCTCACACAGGGAATACCATACGAGATAGATGAGAACATTGAGGTTATTCCCACACCTGGTCATACAGCATCAGATGTATCGGTTGTCGTTCGTAACACACCGAATGGAACCATTGTCATAACAGGTCAGCTAAATTTATCTCTGTCTCCTTAAAACATTACAGACTATATTTATCAGTATTATCTGTCTGTTCAGATGTTTATCCAAATGATAACTTTATTGTAGTACATTTGAGCGGATTTTATAAAATTTGGTTTCAACTTCTGATTTTAGGAGTATCCATTTATTTTTAATACCAGTTTACTGATAGGTGTGAGTCCTGCATTTCATTTATTAAGGGACTAAAGACCTTGGAAGTGGGTTCATGTTTAAATAACATGGATGTTAATATTGACATGTAGACGGGAACGAGTCATTTTCGGATCATTCGGCCAAAAAACATGGCCACTGGCAGCCATCTTGGATTTTACTCTTTGCATCAATAAATCCTTTGGCACACCCTACAGGCCACATCCCTCATCCAATCGTCACCAAACTTCATATGGATCCTTTGGGTGACCTCTAGATGTGAGCTTACCATTTTTAGCTCTACTTTACTTGTAAAGTTTGAGCTGTTGCCAAACTTGGTATCGTCTTCCATGTGTGCTAGAATGTGTGTGTGTGGAGATGTCCGTCAACAATTTCCATTAGCAGCCATCTTGGATTTTACTCTTTGCATGACTAAATCCTTTGGCATGGGATCATTCGGCCAAAAAACATGGCTGCCGTGGCCATCTTGGATTTCAAAATGCAATCCATTAGCACGGCTACAGGCCGGAGTGTTTGTCTGATCATCATGAAATATGTCGTGGATGTTAATATTGACATCTAGATGGGAACGAGTTATTTTGGAGTCATTCGGATATAAAACATGGCGGCCAGCAGCCATCTTGGATTTTACTCTTTGCATGACTAAATCCTTTGGCACGGTCTGGAGGTTGTACCTTTGGTTGGATCATCATGAAATTCGTCAGGGATGTTAACATTGACTTGTAGATTGGAACGAGTCATTTTGGGGGTCATTATGCCATAAAACATGGCCACTGGCAGCCATCTTGGATTTTGCTCTTTGCGTGACTAAATCGTTTGGCACGGGTGACTAGTTGTACCTTTTGTTGGATCATTATGAAATTTGTCATGGCTGTTGACATTGACATGTAGATGGGAATGAGTCATTTTGGGGTCATTCGGCCATAAAACATGGCTGTCCACAGCCATCTTGGATTTTACTGTTTGCATGACTTAATCCTTTGGCACAGGCTACAAGTCGTACCTTTGGTCAGATCATTATGAAATGTGTCATGGCTGTTGATATTGACATGTAGATGGGAACGAGTCATTTTGGGTTCATTTGGCTGAAAAACATGGCTGCCAGTGGACATCTTGGATTTCAAAATTCAATTCATCATTCCATTCATTGCTCAGCACAAAAATTTAACTTCTTCGCAAAGTTGAACTACAGTGTCATGGACATTGTTGTTGCTTTTTTGATGCTATATATAGAAAATTATTCTTCATAAATGCCAAATACATGAATCTGATTTATGGTAGCAGATCGCTCAACTTAATATTCATGGCGCAATTCTTTTGTACAGAATAAGTGTCTGAAATTGCATTCAGTCTCATGATGACAGCTGTAATTGTGGATATTTCTCAAAATGATTCTTGACCATTGCTGGTTGGATTCAGTCATTTTAAATGCGCAACACAAATGTATTCATATTAATGTCTGTAAATTATCCAGCCTTTTGCAGTTAGCTTCAGTCAGAATTTCTGGTGTTTATATAAAACAAAATCTTTCAAATTATGGTGCTCATGTCCAAATGCCAAAGTTTGACATTACATGTATATCGCTTAAAACCACAGATACCATTTGATCATTTAGTAGTATACCTATTCATAATATTCATATCCTACCAAGCCTTGAAATAGTGTGTCTGTCATTTTCAAAATGAGGTCCCCAGAGGGTGAATTTAGTAATGCTATCCCACACAGTGGGCTTGCAGAACTAAATTAACCCTCTGTGGACCTCATTCTGCTTAGACCTCATCTTAGTATCAAATTAACATTGTTGCCTTTTTGAAAAAAAGGTTGTATTACATGTATGTAATCAGTCTGTCCATCTGTCCATCCATCCATTTGCTGGTCATCCATCCGTCTGTCCGCTAACAATTTTGGTTTCCGATCGATAACTACAATTTGGATACTGCTGGCAGCCATCTTGGTTTTTACTCTTTGTATGACTAAATCCTTTGGCATGGGCAACAAGTCATTTGGTCGGATCATTATGATATTTACCATGGCTGTTGACATTGACATGTAGATGGGATAATGGGTACGAATCATTTTGGGGTCATTCGGCAAAAACATATGGCCACCAGTGGCCACCTTGGATTTAAAAATCCAATCCATTAGCACAGGCTACAGGCCTAACTATTCGTCGGATCATCATGGAATTTGTCATGGATGACATGTACATGGGAACGAGTCATTTTGGGGTCATTTGGCCATAAAGCAAGGCTGCCTGCAGCCATTGGTTTTTACTCTTTGCATGACTAAATCCTTTGGCATGGGCTACAAGTCGGATCATTATGAAATTTATCAAGGCTGATGACATGTAAATGGGAGCGAGTCATTTTGGCATCATTCGGTGAAAAAAACATGGCCATTCATGTATATTACCAAGTAGTTGAAGTTTTTAATTTAATTCAATGAGTCATTAGCCTAATTAAGTGTGAAAATTATGCTCACAAAAGGCATCAAACTGTAGTCAATGGTCAACAAACATAGAAAAATCTAAATAACATCCCAAATAGGGAACATAAACAAGTATAAAACAAAGTCTTTAGGCCTACCGTCCACGTTTGAGCCCATATACGTTTAATGACTCATTTTGATATGTGAAGGGGTGTGAAATGTGAAGGGGTGTATACAATTTAAATGAGTTTGTAATTATATGACAAGTGATATATTCTATATTCTGTAGTTGAAAATTTGAGTGATAGGTAGGCATTAAAAGGTGTAACACTATTATGGTATCAAACATTGAACTTTTGTAAGAATGGGGGCAGTTTGTAGTTGTAAGTACTTTTGGGAGACTCTTCAATATCTATCTGCTATTTTGTAATGGGAGCCTATGTCCTGTCAAAATTTATATAACTAGTCACCTTTTTTATTGAGCTGGATTCAGTTCTTTCCCACATAATACAGACAGGCTTCACATACTTTGAAGTAAGAAAAGTTTAAGATCTACATATAGTTTAAAAAAAAAAATCCCTACATGTAAAATGTACATGGACATTTTTGGCTTCGTAATTGGAAACAAACAAGTATTTTTTGGGGCCTATAATACAAGTGCTGTGATTGACAAATGAGAAGTCCCATATCATTGTATAAATTTGCAAGAGAGCTATAACTTAACTGTACTGTAAGTGGGTCACATATTGACATTTTTTCATTTGATTTGAAATTTTATTCACAATATATTTTTTATTTTATTCAATAAATAATTAAACACATAAAGGTATGAAGATATATGACATTGAATTGTCCTGTGATTACATAAATAATAAAGAACCATCGACTTTTCGTTATTTGTAAATTGTAATGAATTTGGAGTCAGTAAGCCACATATTTCCGCTAAAGGAAGCTGTTCACACTGAACTATATGGATATATGTCCTGCGTTTGTAAACCATAGTAGAAAGGGGTTAACTTTTTGTGGTCGCCTACCATTGGCTTGCTCGGAATCAGTCACACATGCGCAGTCCCAATATAACGCACTATAGGTTACAGGACACCAATTATTCTCCATAGGCGACAGTGTTAACGTCCGGGGCTATGCTCGATTCCTTGTGAATTCAGGAACTTTCTAACCTAGTCAATTTTGAAGAATGGCCCTTCGGACCCAATTTGACCCAAAAAATTTAATAGGTACGTGTTGGTTTTCCACCTTTAAATTTACCGCTTTTGATACTGCCCTAATTTCGCAGAAAAATTCATCACCAAATTTTCAAACATACCCCCATTATTATAAAATGCCAGGTTCATTATTTCACCCACTCTGTATCAATATTCATCTAGATATAATATTTCCATGGTGGCTTTGATTTTTTCATTAATTTTATCCCAATCATAATCAACCATTCAGCTGCCAGATGTGATTTTATGCTGACTTGAGTGTGGGTGACAGCACACCAAGGGGGATAATTTTTGATAATTTTTGATAATTGGTGTACTATAACCTTTACAGATTGAATTAATCAGTTTATTTTCTGCTACGAAACCGAACGGAAGTCTAAAGGGAGTATTGTTCCGAATTTGTCGTTTAATAACTAGACAACAAATTCAATTTATCGATACAATAATTACTGGTTGCCTACGCGTTCGTTTTTTAAATTATTGTTTCGAATTCACGGACCGTTTCGCTTCAAACATACAATTGTGCAATTTGTCTGATCCCCACTATTGAAGATCCCCCGAGTCATACCGAAAGATGTTCGGCATTATTCGGTTTGACATTTGGCTGTATTCTACTCGGCGCTCCGAACAGAACTACGGGATATAACTCTAATCCATATATGTCAAGTTTTGTGACCAGATTTCGCCGTATTGAAGAAACAAACACCACGACCGAACTGAAATGTGAAAGGTGTACCTACTTAAGCACTGTATCAGCTGCTAGGGGGGGGATCTTCAATAGTGGGGATCCGCGTCCTTGCTACAATTGTCCGTGTTTTCGAACAGGTGGCTAACTTAAAAAATTTATCGAATATGAAAATCGACATTTCGCCATAATCAGCCGCCATTTCAAGGCCTTACGAGGCGCATAGATTATTGTGAGCAATACATCTATGTAATTATTATAGCATCTATAAGGTATGATAGAATTTGTCAGATATAAAAAATGCCACGTGATTCGCTACCGGAAGTCACCTAATTTCGTGGTAATTTATTTACGCGTGGACATTTATTTAGCAATAATTACATCGCTACTGACGCTATCTATCATAATGTTATGAACAACATTCTTTCACATAATACTTTGTTGTTTTATGGTTCAATACAACTGATCCAGATGTGTTGGTCACATTTGAACTTAAAGTTGATTACATCTTGGTTTATCAATGTCAAAACAGGTACCTAAGAATAACAGTAGTGTCATTATTACTTTAATAAATTGACAGAGATTGATATTTGACAAGTGTTATAATTCTGCTCATGGTTTGATTCTCGTAACGGTGCATCAACTTCAATGTAACAATCTCAGCCATGTGCTAGCGGACCGGGGATCGCACCCTGGTCAGGGTATTCTGACAGAAATCAGAACTTGGTCCGATACCAAGTTTGTCAGGCTAAAAAGTCCCATTCGAGATTACTGAATAAAATCCGAATGCAAATGCCGACTTTCCCCATTACAACACTTGTTCAGGTATGTTGTCGTGGGTGCACTACGCTGTGCGATCGGGTGTGGACAATTAAAACTTAATGGCTGACCCATGTACAAGAACAGGCTGCATATGTACATCCAATACAGCATGCATTGTTCATAAAGGGCATGGTAGGTGTTTTGAAGGTATTCATGGACTAGCTGGAGTCTCAATGAATTTTCAAACATATACGTGTCCCGACCTTTCATACCGTTGATATGGCGAATAGACTTCACATATGAATGAAGCATATTTACATGGAAAGCATTTATATTGTCACATGTCCCACGACCACTGCCAATAGCCTTTCCGACAAGAGTCCATCAGCATGGCTCTTCATACTTCTATTGCCCATATCAATTTGATTATCTGCACATAATGAAGCATATTTACATGGAAAGCATTTATATTGTCACGTGTCCCACGACCACTGCCAATAGCCTTTCCGACAAGAGTCCATCAGCATGGCTCTTCATACTTCTATTGCCCATATCAATTTGATTATCTGGCACATAGACAATAAAACAGCCAAAGATGTTTGCGCTGTCCAGCTAAACTTTCGAGGAAGCTCATTGACCAGCATTACCGACCTTTCCTAAGACGCAGGCAGGGGACCACCCCGTACGAGTGGATCCCATCCCCATGGCACCAGATGCCTGATCATAAGGGCCTGAAACCATGCTGCCAACTCTGCGCATTTCGGTCTATGCTGGATTTGTCCTCTCTTCCTTAAACATGCCTTAAGCATGCCTTAAGCACTTAGGTAGGGGGAGTTCCTCTCTATCTTGGCTCTTCAAATTAAAATAAAACAACATTATAAAAGGGATGTGTATCCTTTACTAGAAGGATGATAATTTCATTCGTTTCCTTCCTAGGGGAGCCATTTTTAGAGCAGGTCTTCCCCTAGTTTGCTGCATGCTTCACACTAACCGACCTATCACACACCTAGGTCGTTCTGCTGCATGTTTGGGGGGGCAGAGGCTCAGACCTGAATATTCCGTATGGTGACCGTGAAAATTTACCTGTGTTTATCATCTGACTACATTGTACATCATTTGAACTGATTTCGGTTGTAGAAGGCGCACCTTCATTTCTTAGAATCGGATCGCGGTGGGTATTCCGCTGGGAACGTGGACTGCTCTCAGGTGCCTAGTGGTAGTAATGGCCTAATAATAGTAATGTGTGTGGATTTAGGCTGAACATAATACTTGTGATTGCACATTTTGCTGTCTATCTCCATTCCAAAGGATGGTGATCGTTGGGAAATTTCTCCAAAATTAATAATTGTACCGACATTATTATTTGGCACCTGAGAGTAGCGGTTTGCTTTCTCATTGGATGCTTTGGTCACTTGCGGTGTTCGGCCATGCGCTTCCGATGCTCATGGCTGTTGGTCATGTTCTCTGAGGGGCTATATATATATCTTTAATGATACATTAGATTGTGCCAGGGATCTCTGCTCTGGCTCCGACCATTGGATTGTTGGGCGCAGCTTTGGTAGGGTCTTATGACATGATCTCATGATGACTTATATATCACCATGATATATCTATTATATCATTTTATATATCTATATAGTATGCAAAAGATTTGTATCACCGTATTTCTGCAATGATATCTTGTGATACATAGGTACCTCAGAGACATGCGACATGTTCTCTGTGGGGTTATATATCTATATTTAGTGATACGTTGGATCATGACAGGGAGCTGTGATCTGGCTCCGACCATTGGATTGATGGGCGCAGCTATGGTAGGGCCTTCTGACATGGTCTCATGAGGAAAACTTAATATATATATCCCCCGGATATATATATTATATCATTTTATATATATATATACGCAATGTGTATATTGTGATACATAGGTACCTCAGAGACATGTGAACATGTGATAACTGTTCTAAGGGCAGGACCAGTTCACGCTCCTCCAATTACGCCTCGGCGGTACAATCATTCTGTGGGGAAACGTCTGGTGGAGAAGACAGGGTACTTGGGACCTCCAGGACATTTGTCGGATTTTGTCCCCCACCAAACGCCAGCGGTTCTGGGCGCTAAAGCTGCCAAATCGCGTGCCTACAAATCGACACCGGCAGATGGGCCTCCGGCAGCTTAAGCATAGGGCAGGGGCCGTATCCATGAGGTAAAGCGCCGCGTCCCCCTGGCCACGCTTGCCTTAACAACAAAATGCGGCCTTGCCTGCCACTCCTCCGTGAACACTGAAGGGATAGGAGAACAATGACCTTTCCCCACCCTCCAGCTTGGCCAGGATATTAGCTTGGGCATGACCACCTGCAGCATGCGATGGTGGGGGCTCCCTCTGATCCGATAGCTTGACTCGCTTATAGTTGTATAACCCATTTGGGCTAATGGGCTCTCCACAGATTGGGCATCAGGTTATCTGCCATTTGCATTGGCGAACAGCAGTTAGTTAACTCTTAATGTTGGTTGTCTTGCCATCTTCGGAGTGGGCCTCCTCCAGTGCAGGTCGTTATGTCGCGGAGAGGGAGTTAGTCTCCTCGCATCTCAAATCGGCTGGATTCTTAGAACTGACGGATAAAGAAAAGAGAATTGCTCGGTTCGCTCGCAATTCTGAATTGAATGGCACCACCTGGGATGTTGCTTCCAAAAACAAGGGGGGGAGGTACATGTTTGAGCAATATAGCACTCTAATTATATGAGTTATTTCACGTAACTAATCATAACAGATTCATTAAAGAATTCATATTTAGGTACAATCTGTTTTAGAAGAGTGCATTCCCTAAAAAAAAAATTTGGCAATTAACTTTATTGCTCGTGCCTCCTCCTGGGCTTGCATTCTAATCCATATAGTTCAGTGTGAACGGCTTCCTTTAGCGGAAATATGATATTTTTAAAAATATAATATATATTTCCTTAAAGAAAGCCTGAGCACTGAACTATCATAGGGCCCTCCCATGGCGGTGCCATTCCCAACCCCGCAACTCGCCAATCTTCTGATTGAGTTGAAAATAAACTGACTAATTCAATCTGTAAAGTGCGTTATATTGGGACTGCGCATGCGTGACTGATTCCGAGCAAGCCAATGGTAGGCGACCACAAAAAGTTAACCCCTTTCTACTATGGTTTACAAACGCAGGACATATATCCATATAGTTCAGTGTTCAGGCTTTCTTTAAGGAAATATATATTATATTTTTAGTTTATAGTTTGATGAGGGACGGTGGGCGGGCGGGCGGCGGACGGGCGGGCGGGCGGCTTATAACTCAACCGTTTATTGACGGATTAAAATTTTGGTGTGTGAGTACATATCCATGCACGTAAGCTGCAGACAAAAAATCGGGTTCGTCCGCACATTTATTACAGAGTTATGGCCCTTTTAATTTTCAGCTCGTTAGCGCGATAACTTCAACAAACGTTATCCGATTTGATTGAAATTTGGTATATAGGTGTCTCCCAAGAATATCTCAGATGAGTTTGAAAACCGGCCTGGTCCGATAAAATTTGATAGAGTTATGGCCCTTAATTAGTCATTTTTCACGAATTTTCAGCTCGTTAGCGCGATAACTTCAACAAACGTTATCCGATTTGATTGAAATTTGGTATATAGGTGTCTCCCAATAATATCTCGGATGAGTTCGAAAACCGGCCTCGTCCGATAAAATTTGATATAGTTATGGCCCCTAATTAGTCATTTTTCACGAATTTTCAGCTCGTTAGCGCGATAACTTCAACAAACGTTATCCGATTTGATTGAAATTTGGTATATAGGTGTCTCCCAAGAATTTCTCGAATGAGTTCGAAAACCGGCCTCGTCCGATAAAATTTGATAGAGTTATGGCCCTTAATTAGTCATTTTTCACGAATTTTCAGCTCGTTAGCGCGATAACTTCAACAAACGTTATCCGATTTGATTGAAATTTGGTATATAGGTGTCTCCCAAGAATATCTCGGATGAGTTCGAAAACCGGCCTGGTCCGATAAAATTTGATAGAGTTATGGCCCTTAATTAGTCATTTTTCACGAATTTTCAGCTCGTTAGCGCGATAACTTCAACAAACGTTATCCGATTTGATTGAAATTTGGTATATAGGTGTCTCCCAAGAATATCTCGGATGAGTTCGAAAACCGGCCTGGTCCGATAAAATTTGATAGAGTTATGGCCCTTAATTAGTCATTTTTCACGAATTTTCAGCTCGTTAGCGCGATAACTTCAACAAACGTTATCCGATTTGATTGAAATTTGGTATATAGGTGTCTCCCAAGAATATCTCGGACGAGTTCGAAAACCGGCCTGGTCCGATTAAATTTGATGGAGTTATGGCCCTTAATTAGTCATTTTTCGATTTTACCTATTAGTCTACCGATACTGATGCACACCAATTGGCGGTAGCCACCGGCGGTAAGCCACCGAAAACGAGACACAGCATCTCTGATGCCACCTCTTGTTTTAAATATCATGTCCTGTCATTGTGAAAATTTGACAAGCACCATTCTGAAATGACCAGCTCCATCCATTTGGTGCCTGTCATTTTGACAATCAGTAAAAAATAAATATTTTGAGCCTTGTTCGAGACCCTCTATAAACACTCCCTCAGATGTCAAAGGAAGATTTTCTATGTCTCCATTCAAGTCAGATTCCCACGAATCCATGTACCTTTACTCCAGTAAATCATATTTAGATGTCCTTTTTCGTCGAGGAGTATCTCAACCTACATCATACTCCGACACAGAATCACAGACTCCAGCTTCTGTCATAATACAAAGGTTAAATATCAAGTGAATACACCGAGGGTACTGCTTCAAGCTATGCCAGAAAAAAGTGGAGGGATTAGTTACAGCTGACCGATGTAGGACGCTTGAGTAACATATTTTTTCTCAGGCATTTTGCTTCGCTTCACCGAGCGGCGAGTAAATTTTGGGAGAGTACAATTCTATATGTAATATTAATGACATGAAAGTATGAAATGAAATGAAACAGCCATCTTGGAATTTAATCTTTGCATAAATTAATATTTGGCATGCCCTATGTACAGCCAACATTTTTCATCCAATTGATCCCAAACTTCATATGGCTCTTCGGGCTGACCTCTGGTATATATTGCTAAAACATTTAAACTTTCTGCATTCTTTATCACTCCATTGACTGTAATTAGGGGATAACGGTGTTGTGTTTGGTTATTTGGGAAGGGTTGTATGCTGATTCCCCATTATAATCAGCGTACAACCTTTCCCAAATTGCCAAACACAACATTGTTATCCCCATTCTAATTCTGTTTACACAAAACACCTGTTTAATACCAAATCAACTTATTCAAATAGAACTGCAAATACAACCCAAAATGGAGTAACGTCACCAACTCAGCCTAATAATGCCACAAACAACCTTACCATATAAAATATAGTTGCGGCACAATTGCATTACCACCTATTTTATGAGAAATTATGCAATTAAACTATTCAAATATGTTTACAACAATGTGAGTGAATGAAAGCAAATCTAATTAACAGCTTTTGAATGACTTTATATTTTTCATGTTTAGCATTGCTATTTTGGCTTGACCCTATTCCAATGAAGGAATTGATTGTGTTTCCAAAATCGCTTAGATTATTGACTCATATTGAAACTTATAGTCCTCGAGTGAAAATCGATAGTTCTTGCCGCCTTACAGGTAACAATGACAATCATCATGTGACATCCGGCATTGGTCAATTTACACACTGAAATGATTACAATCATTATAAGCGGATAAGATTCAAGATTCAATGAAATTTATTTGGTATTCAATATGTATACATGTGATAGTAGGCCTACCTCTATATCTTGTGAAAATTAAATGAATATAACAGGATTTATACTCTGGATAATATGAATGTTTAACAGCGACATTCTGGCAAAAATTGGACAGTTGTATCTGCCCACGTTTCTTGAAATTGAATCAAAGCTGTCACATGTACCGCCCCATCGACAGTGCAAAAATGTGAGAATATTCATTCACAATGAATGCCTTGTTTATTTATATGAAATTCAAATATATAAATAATAGGCACAATATTAATAACTTTTCAGCAATAGTATGGACATGGTACTTCATACATAATGGAAATTACAAACCGATTATTGAATGGTTATACAGAACACTTTGACAGTCTCAGCCAATCAGATCAAAGGATTGGCAATTTACTGAATTAGAAAGCATGATATTATCCCATCTCCAAGTTGAGCTACAGTGTGATTGACACTTTCATTATGTCCAGCTTGATAATTAACTTGTTACTGTTATGTTCCAGGCGATTTGTTCGAGAAGGCAGAAGATCTAGACGAGCCAGACATATGGCAGGACAATAGTGAGAATCCAGAAGTACAGCAGCAGAATCGTTTCAGTGTTCTCAATATAGCAGACTACATTGTCCCTGGGCATGGTCCTATGTTTCAAGTTCCTGAAGAATTCAAAAAGCAAATGAAAATGGTGATGTTTTATGATGAACGGCAGAGTGTAACGGAAGGAGGACTACATGTTGAGTCACACACTGAGTGTGTTGTGATAGAGGAATTGTGAAACTATTTTTGGGAAGGTGTTGCATCAATAGTTGAAAAGCTATCCAGCTAGTAATAGCTTTCTGTAGGGTCCTGATAATGTAGAATAAAACTCAAATTGAACATCAAATTGATTAGTTACTTCGAATTTATACAGTTTCTAACATTGACTGCAAACAATGACAAATTTACCCATGACTTATATGTGTGTGGCATATTATATCTCATGCCATGCCATGGTCATTGTCAAATTTTTAGTGTATGGTTCAACACCTGAGCTCAAAATCAAACTACATGCCCTCATAGCTATCAGTAGATGGTGTAAATGTGGCTTTACTTTTTAATACTGCATTGTTCATAAAATCATGATAATTTGTGGAAAATATTGTGTATTGGTCAGATTGTCATATTCCGATACTACACGAACAACGTTTTAATGCATTGTGTTTGAACATAATTCTGCCCAGAATATATGGAAGAGCAGTTGGTCAGTATTTGACATTCCTCATCCGGTCATCACAAAACTTCATATGGATCTTCAGAATGACCTCCCGATGCCACCAGCAGTCATTTTTAGCTTAACATTAGTTTGTAAGTTTTGAGCTATTCCTGTGGGTTGTCGTCCATCCATCCGTTTGTCCGTCAACAATTTTCTTTGGCTCACCCTACAGTCCACATCCCTCATCCGATCATCACCAAACTTCATTTGGATCTTCAGGGTGCAAGCCTTGAAGTAGGGTGTCTGTCATTTGCAGAATGAGGTCCACAGAGGGTGAATTTAGTGATGCTACCCCACATAGTGGGCTAGCATCACCAAATTCACCCTCTGGGAACCTCATTCTGCTGAGGTTTAAGCAGAATGAGGTCCCCAGTGGGTGAATTTGGTGATGCTAGCCCGCTATGCGGGGAAGCATCACTAAATTCACCCTCTGGGGACCTCATTCTGCAAATGACAGATACCCTATTTCAAGGCTTGTCAGGGAGACCTCTAGATGGGAGCCATTGATATTTTTGTTAAATTCGTTAAAAAACGTGGCTGCCAGCAACCATTTTGGATTTCATATTTAAATCCATCGGCACACCCTGGAGCCCGCATTTATTGGAAAATGTTTTGAAAATTTACAGACATATTTAGGATCGCCTCTGGATGGGAGCTATCAAATTTTAGCGATTTTTTTAGCTCACCTGAGGCAAAGTCTCAGGTGGAGAAGTCTCCACCCTGCCCCAGCCAACCCCTCCACCCCATATCATATCACAACTCACCAGAAGCAGTTATTATATCTGCCAGTATTAATTCTGCCAGAGGACTCAGGTAGCTTCAGAGAGACCAAGTCAGGTCATTACTCATCACTCCTCGTCCATCCGTCTGTCCGTCAATAATCATCTTCTCCTCCCAAATCGTAAGGCCGAATGGGTTCATATTTGGTGTGGATGTTTCCTAGGTAAATCAAATTCAGATTTGTTCAAATGGGGTCACCCGGTCAAATAGTTGCAAATCTATGACCATAACTCTTTCCTACCATAGTAATTCTTACAATGACATTTCAATTTCCATTGGGCCGAATGGGTTCATATCTAGTACAAAGGGTCCTTGGGCGACTGTGGTTCAGATTTGTTCAAATGAGGTCACTGTGCCGAATGTGGGTGGAGCCAGTGACACAACTCAATTTTTTTTTAAACATGTTATAAAATTTTAAAAACATCCTCAGAGTTATGAAACTTTAATCTTTAATGAAATCATAGAAACTATCCACCACTCCCCCCCCCCCTTAGATAGCACCTTAAGAGGGAGTTCTAAAATTTTAAAAACATCCTCAGAGTTATGAAACTTTAATCTTTAATGAAATCATAGAAACTATCCACCACTCCCCCCCCCCCCCCCCCCCCCGCATGGCCCAGGCCCCCACCCTGCCCCAACCAACCCCTCCACCCCATATCATATCACAACTCACCAGAAGCAGTTATTATATCTGCCAGTATTAATTCTGCCAGAGGACTCAGGCAGCTTCAGAGAGACCAAGTCAGGTCATTAATTGAGATTTGAATGACATATTAGAGATTAGAATGTTATTGGACAGACTTGTGTAAACAATGCACTAGCACTGGTGCTTGTTGTTAATATCAAATTAAAACAAAATTGTGTTCCCAAGCCTGAATTTAGTGTGTTCCCAAGCCTGAATTCAGTGTGTCTGATATTTGCAGACTGAGGTCCCCAGAGGGTGAATTTAGTGTTGCTACCCCATACAGCAGGCTAGCATCACCAAATACACCCTCCATGGATATCATTCTGCTAATGCCTCATCTTCTGGAAAGTATCTTCAGTATCAAATTGAAATATTTTGTTTAGTTACTTTTTTATGTGCACCCATACCATGTACTGTATGGTACACATAATGCCAACATCCGGATCAACCATCTGTCGTTAGTTCATCCGTCCGTCTGTCTGTCTGGATGTCTGTCTAGACACTTGCTATCCGATTCGATTATTCAAGTATTTTTTACCGGATCGTGTTCAAATTTCATTTGCATGTTTACAATGACACACCCCTCACCTCTATAGTTTTTGGTATCAATCGGTTTAGAAATTGTAAACACTTTGCATCCACACATGGGCATGTGCTATCCGATGCTATGACCAAAGTATTTTTTGTCTGATTGTGTTCATATTTGATGACACACCCTTCACCTGTATAGTTTTTGTTAGCGATTGGTTGATCGGTTTAGAAAATAATTAACCCTTCACACACATGCTAACTGATGCAATAAGTTGAATATGCATGTATTCCTTCTGATCTGCCTCATATTTCTTACCTATGTCTTTCTTAGCACTTTCTTCATCTGTATGGATTTTAGTATCGTTTAGTTAACCCTTTCTGCTCTTGTTTTTAAATAGAATTCATCCAGGCTGTGTTGACTTAAATATTTTTCATCTGATCAGCACCAAATTTGGTACATATGGTCCTCACCCAGAAATACAGTTAAGTTTGATCCGGTATATGTTAACAGAGTTATGGCCATTTAAAATTCAAGTAACTGATAATGTAATTAATGCGTGTACTGTGAGCTTAGAAGAGAACTTCTCATCACACAGAAAGTGTATTATTGGCATTGAGTTATGTTTAGCTGGACACTAGATAGATATATAGATAGCATGGCTAGCAGAGTCTGTTGATAAAATCTGTCAAAACTGTGATTGATGACTCTCTGGTCCAGTTCTGTTTTCTGTGCAATATTATGTTAACCCCTTTGTTGAAACAGGTTCATGACATTAGAGACTGACTTATTTTATGGGTTTCTAAATCTAATGACATGCTTTTTATGGACTTTTTGTGTTTATCAGTTCATTAGTTTGGGTAAGATTAACCCCATTCTATCCGATTTCATAACTCAAATATTTCCAATTAATTATGTTTATAGTTCTTGGCATAGTTTATGATAACACACCCGTAACCTGCATAGTGAGGGTCATTTGGTTTATTTGCTTAACATATTAACATCCTCCACCAATCCTGTTGACACAATGTAATAACAATATATTTTTCACACGATCACTATACAAATAATTGCATCCATGTTAATCATGACACATTCTTCACCTGTATAGATTTTGGTATCGATTGAATGGTTTTGAAAATACTAACCATAACTTTAATTATATTTCCGCTGTTTACACACATATCTTTCCAATGATCAGCTTAGAAGAAAATTAACCCACCCCATTCCATTGTCATACAGTATGCTATCCAATGTAATGAATCTAATATTTTCAATCTGACCAATCTCATATCATACCTCTAGCTATCTGAAAATTCTGCATTAAAACATTTTATATCCAATCATTATCAATCATTTTATATCCAGGTCTATACATCCCTCACTGGTATAGTTGTTCATGTATTGATTGGTTTTTGAATGGGAAATATTAACCCTTTTCTCCCATCTAAATGATCCCATGAATTTTTAATATGCAGCTAACACAAAACATAATAAAAAAAAATAACAATAATAAAAAAAAACATAATATGTTATGTCTCACATTCCAATGTAATAAGCAAATAAATGGAGCTGCTATGATGTTTATCTACTTAATGTCTTAAAGGGATACTGTACTCAAATGTTGTTGTTGGTTTCTATAGTCTCTGAGTCGTAAAATAAAGTAACCAGATTTCAATTATTTGAGTACGAAGTAATGCTACGGATGGCAGATTAGCCGGAATGTAAAAATACCAATTGTCGTTGTCGAGTAATTTTTGGACAGTTTCAAGCAAATGTATCAAATAAATGTTATATTATATGCATACTAGTCCCATATACTCATTTAAGTCATTGTCTAGTCATAATTTTTTGCACGACCATGTGTGCCACGCCTTACCTAATCCACTATCCAGCCATAAATTCAATTTATATCAAATTATTAACTTTGATTTTAAGACAACCTATTAGCCTGAACATTTACAGAATACATCTTCGCCTCAAATTACTTAGTTTTCTATATATTATCGATATTAGATCGTTGTTATCACCAAGAATTTATTGAAAATGACGTACAGTACCCCTTTAACTATTTTGTCTTTAACTGCTATGGTACTTCTCTCTGACTATGGATTGAGCTTAATTAGCTTTATCACTCTATAAGACATATCTGTGTTAGAGTGACCTCATAGGTTGAAATCGAATGCCACATCCGTGTTCCTATTGTGTTTATGTGAGCAAGGTGCCCAATAAGTCTGATTCCACTTGTGACCTTAATAGTAAGGTCTGAATTGTTGAAACTTTTGCACTCATGAAAAGGTTTGTGTAAGGATTTATTAAAATAGCTAATCGGTATCGCCAAGGTATGGGTTAAACATCTGCCGATTGTGATCGGCCTCTCATTACTTTTTCCCTTCTGTTCAGTTTCTATGTCCCCTTATTTGCAGAAGATAAAATGCATAATTGAGGTGCTCAATGGGTGTGCATCACCAATTTCAACTGTAGAACTTCAATCTGTTTCTAGGTTTCCCATGGCAGTTGAGGCCAAATCAGACTGAGTGTGAATTCAGTGATGCTAGCCCGCCGGTGTCTTTAAATTCACCTTTTGGGGACCTCATTCTGCAAAGGTCAGACACACTAAATACAGGCTTGGCTGTTCCAATATTATTTTCTTAACCACCACTTATCCAGGTGAAATCATACCGTGATTTTCCAAAGAAAAAATAGAGGGTATATAGAATATTACCAGATGAATGGATCTCAAAGATGGGGATTCACATTTGTTCTAATAGGGGCAGATATAGGAGATTTAACTCTCCTCTATGCTGTTTGGTACTGGTATAATATTGATTTCTAGGCAGCCTGGGTGGGGGCAATGTTTGAGGTAATGAGGATGGAGTGTAGAGGGGTGGAGTTTTGATCCCCTACTTTAATCAAAATTTAAACAGTTGAAAATTTCATGCCTGATACAAAATTAGTTGTAGATTAGATGCTCACACCAAAAAAATTCATGCCTGATACAACATTAGTTGTAGATTTTCTAATATTATTTTCTTAACCACCACTTATCCAGGTGAAATAATGCCCTGATTTTTCAAAGAAGGGGTATATTGGATATTATGGGGTACATGTATATTGATATTACTAGATGATTGGGTCTCATAGTTGGGGCACATTTGTTTTAATAGGTGCAGTGATAAGAGATTTAACTCTCCTCTATGTTGTTTGGTACTGGTATAATAATATTGATTTCTAGGCAGCCTTGTTTGTGGCAATATTTGAGGGAGTGTAGAGGGGATGGAGTTTTGACCCCCTACTTTGATCAAAATTTAAACAGTGTCATGCCCGATACAACATTAGTTGTAGATTAGATATTCAGACCAAAAATAGGTTAGAATTGTTCTCATAGTTTGGTATGATTTTCCAACATGTATGTTTTTAAATCAACAGTCCATATGTTCCTACTTCAGGTTAAACTGTTGGACAGAATTGGCCAAATTTTTTTAACTTTATGGGGGTGTCAAGTTGGTAATTTTCAAAAGTTTGAGAGCTTGAAGTACTGGTACCAGTTGTAAAATTCAACCTAAGAGGGATGTGCAAAAGGTATTTTGTGAACTTAGTTAATTTTGTGAACTTAGTACTGTGGTATGGTTGTCTTCTTTAAAAGGTAGGAAGTTGGAGAATAGTCAGTGTTGTGCAACTAGAAAGTTCAAGGTGAAGAGCCCTGCTCATCTGAGAACCTCCAGCTATGTCCATATTTAGAACTACTTGTCTTAATTGATTTTTTCAAGTACTGACTTGTACCGGTAGTCATCAGAGTCCCAGTCTTCTCAGTCTTAACAGTCTGGAGAGCGACCCACAGTCATTGACTGTCTTGTTTATGAAAAACATGGTCGCCGGCAGCCATCTTGAATTTTACTCTTTGCAATACTAAATCCTTTGTCACACTCTACAGACCACATCCTTCATCTAATTGCCACCAAGCTTTATATGGATCTTCGGGGTGATCTATAGATGGGATCCATCGATTATTTCCGAAATTCGTTAAAAAACATGCCGCCAGCAGCCATCTTTGATTTTACTCTTTGCATTACTAATCCTTTGGCACATCCTACAGGCCACATCCCTCATCCGATTGTCATCAAACTTCATACGGATCTTTGGGGTAACGTCTAGATGGGGGCCATCGATTATTTATGAAATTTGTTAAAAAAATATGGCTGCCAGCAGCCATCTTGGATTTCAAATTTGAATCCATCGGTACACCCTGCATCCCATATATATCTAAGATTTTGTTTGTTTGTAAATTTACAGGCATGATTAGGATCACCTCTAGATGAGAGCTATCAAATTTGAACAATTTTCGATTAAAAACATAAGCCATCTTGTATTTTACATTTTGCATGACTAAATCCTTTGGCACATGGTATAGACCACATCGCTCTTCAGGGTGACCTCTAGATGGGAGCCAATGATATTTTCCGAATCTCGATAAAAAACATGGTCTTCAGTGGCCATCTTGGATTTTACTATTTTCGTGACTAAAATCATTTTGGCACACACTACATGCCACATCCCTCATCCCTCATCCAAGCCCTGCAGCCCACATTTATTGGTGAAATGTTTGAAATCAAATTAATTTCATTTACACAATATAATTCATTTACTGTAAATATTTCTCTCTCGTTCTTTATCATTCTATTGACTGTTCAGCATAAAATTATTAACACCTCCCAAGTTGAGCTTACAGTGTCATTGACTCTTTAATTTATTACAAATTTGAATCCGTCGGCACACCCTGCAGCCTGCATTTATTGGAGAAATGTTTTTATAATTTACAGGCATGTTTAGGATCACCTCTAGATGGGACCTATAAAAAGTTGAGACATTTTTGATGAAAAACATGGCTGCCAGCAGCCATCTTGAATTTTACTCTTTGAATGACTAAATCCTTTGAAGACCACATTCCTCATCTAATCGCCACCAAACTTCATATGGATCTTCGGGGTCACCTCCAGATTATTTCTGAAATTTGTTAAGAATATGACCACCAGCAGCCATTTTGAATTTCAAATTGGAATCAGTCGGTACACCCTGCAGCCCACATAACAGGTGTTATGACGTATATCATTGTGGAAATGATTTAGACAAATGTATTCTACATAGAGCGCAACACAGCCCCCTGCATACCATTATATACTAAACCAGTGACAATGTTCACAAGTCCGATTTTTGGAAAAACGCAGCATCTATCATATTCCTCATAGATTCTCAAAATCATTCATCTCAAGTACAATATATTTCAATGTGTCTTATTGGCCATGAACATTTCCTTTCTTTTTGGTGTATAATTAGATGGTATCCAATGAAGGGAAGTTGAGATATTGTACCGAAAACTTGCAAAATCTGCTTAAAATTTGGGATTAAAACGGGTCGTAAGAGTCCCTGCCCGCCTAATATCCTCAATAATAACAAAAAATGTCAACTCAGCCAAAATATGCCCCAGTCTATGGTGTGGGGCATAACATTTCCTTTCGTTTGATATGTAACTTGACGGAGTTAATTGACGAGAAGTCGAATCATCATACAGGGATTTTTCAATGCGATATCTCGACTTACCATCGTTTGATACTATCGAGTTATAAATCAAAAGAAAGGGAACGTCATGGCCAAAAGACACATTTAAATATATTGTGACTGAGACAGGGAGGGGGGGGTAATCAAAAATTTGCAGGAAGGGGTAGTTGGGTGATCGGCAAAAACACGTTTTTAGCTCAACTTACTTTTGTAAGTTTGAGCTATTGCCATGGTTTGGCGTGTGTCGTCCGTGTGTCCGTCAATAATTTCCTTTGGCGCGGGCTACAGGTTGTACCTTTGGTCTGATCTTCATGAAATTTGTCATGAATGTTGACATTGACATGTAGATGGGAACGAGTCATTTTGGGGTCATTCGGCCAAAAAACATGGCCGCTGGCAGCCATCTTGGATTTCAAGATTCAATCCATTGGCGCGGCCTACAGGTCGTACTGTTCATCTGATCATCATGAAATTTGTCATTGATGTTAATAATGACATTTAGATGGGAACGAGTGATTTTGGGGTCATTCGGCCAAAAAACATGAACGCTGGCAGCCATCTTGGATTTCAAGATTCAATCCATTGGCGCGGCCTACAGGTCGTACTGTTCATCTGATCATCATGAAATTTGTCATTGATGTTAATAATGACATTTAGATGGGAACGAGTGATTTTGGGGTCGTTCGGCCAAAAAACATGGCTGCCAGCAGCCATCTTGGATTTTACTCTTTGCATGACTAAATCCTTTGGCGCGGGCTACAGGTCGTTGTGTTGGTCGGAAGTTTATGAAATTTGTCATGAATGTTGACATTGACATGTAGATGGGAACAAATCATTGTGGGGTCATTCGGCCAATAAACATGGCCGCCAGCAGCCATCTTGGATTTTACTCTTTGCATGACTAAATCCTTTGGCCCGGGCTACAGGTCGTACCTTTGGTCTGATCTTTATGAAATTTGTCATGAATGTTGACATTGACATGTAGATGGGAACGAGTCATTTTGGGGTCATTCGGCCAAAGCACATGGCCGCTGGCAGCCATCTTGGATTTCAAGATTCAATCCATTGACGCGGGCTACAGATCGTACTGTTCGCCTGATCATCATGAAATTTGTCATGGATGTTAATATTGACATGTAGATGGGAACGAGTCATTTTGGGGTCGTTCGGCCAATAAACATGGCCGCCAGCAGCCATCTTGTATTTTACTCTTTGCATGACTAAATCCTTTGGCGCGGGCTACAGGTTGTAGCTTTGATCGGAACATCATGAAATTTGTCATGGATGTTAATATTGACATGTAGATGGGAACGAGTTATTTTGGGGTCATTCGGCCCAAAAACATGGCCGCCAGCAGCCATCTTGGATTTTACTCTTTGTATGACTAAATTCTTTAGCACGGGCTACAGGTCGTACCTTTAGTTTGATCATCATAAAATTTGTCATGGCTGTTGAAATTGGAATGTAAATGGGAACGAGTCATTTTGGGGTCATTCGGACAAAAAACATGGCCGCTAGCAGCCATCTTGGATTTCAAAATTTAATCCATTAGCACGGGCCACAGGTCGTACTGTTCGTCTGATCATCATGAAATTTGTCATGGATGTTAATATTGACATGTAGATGGGAACGAGTAATTTTGGGTGTCATTTGGCCAAAAACATGGCCGCCAGCAGCCATCTTGGATTTTACTCTTTGTATGACTAAATCCTTTAGCACGGGCTACAGGTCGTACCTTTAGTCTGATTTCGGGGTCATTCGGACAAAAAACATGGCCGCCAGTGGCCATCTTGGATTTCAAAATTTAATCCATTAGCACGGGCCACAGGTCGTACCTTTAGTCTGATCGTCATAAAATTTGTCATTGATGTTAACGATGACATGTAGATGGGAACGACTCATTTTGGGGTCATTCGGCTGAAAACATGGCCGCCAGCAGCCATCTTGGATTATACTTTTCTCTTCATGTCTATAAACTAGTATTAGACATTCAACTTTCCACATTCCTAATCGCTCCATTGACTGTAATATATTAAATTATTCCCTTTCCAAGTTGAGCTACAGTGTCATTGACACTTTCATTTGACATTTGTAACAGTTTAAAACATATTATAGGAATTTGTAGTATAAGTTTCCTTTTTATGTTTACCCATACCATAGTATGGTAAACATAGTGTCGTTGCCCGGATTGACCACTCGTCGTTCGTCCGTCTGTCCGTAGACACTTTACGAGTAATGCGATAACTCAAACATTTTCTATCCGATCGAAACCAAATTTTGTATATGGGTTTCTCAGCCCAAAATACAGATCGAGTTCGAATTTGGGTTTGATCCGAGTTTTTGTTACAGAGTTATGGCCCTTTTTCAACTTATAATTCACACATTCTGCCATAACTCAAACATTTCTGATTGGAACCAAATTTGGTATGTGAGTTTCACAGCCCAAAATACAGATCGAGTCCGAATATGGGTTTGATCCGATTAATTTTAAAGGAGTTATGACCCTTTTTCGAGAGAAAAAAATAAAATAAAAATAATTTTTTTTTAGATTTAGCTCCTTGCTAAATTTAGCATATACAAATATTAAATTTTGTTTGAACTTTAACCTCTTCGCTGCTATGACGTCCGTATCTATTACGGACGTAAAAGTGCACGCCGTGTGCTATATGGTCCGTAGGTACTATGGACCTACTTCAGCACACTAGAAGTAGGCCATAATACATAAATCGAACTCAGAGATTAGTGCATCAGAATAACTGTATCTCGACGTTTCAAACAGTGTATGATGTTCCACGATTGTGAACGATAATAGCCTTTCAGCTGAGTCACTTTTATGGTTCTTTTGACATTCCCGCTATATTTTCCCATTGGAAAATGCCAATAACGTCAACAGCCCAGCACACGACGTCATAACGTCATTTAGCAGCGAAGAGGTTAAATAACAATAAAAAAAAAATTAAATAATAAAAAAAAATTGACACTTTCATTTATTTTAGTTTTATACGATTAATTAGGTGTGATATCCTGTTTTGAAAATATGAAGATTTTATTGCAATAGTTTCATGTAATATAATGATATCAATAAATTACCATGTGATCATCCAACATCCAGAGTATATGAGAGGATTTTTATAGATGTTGTCATTCCAAGTGAAATCTGTTATGAAATGAGTGATGACATATGATACAGAGCTCTGGTGGGTCAAGCAAGATAAACAACACTGGTGGCTGGCTGTTTGTTTATTCTAACTGTCAAATTGATTAATGGCAGCACAAGACTGGTGTTTTTCCTATTCTTGAAATTTCATTACAGGGTGAGATAAGGGCCCCCCTCACCTATATAAGTGTCTTCTAAATTCCATTAATTTGCTTCAAAAATAATTAACCCTTTCCAAGGTTTCCATAGACACATGCTATAATGTACATGGACTCTTCCTCATATCTCTTAATATCTATTGGGTATCTTTGCACACTATTCACTTCTATCAATTTTGGTATTGACTGATTAATTGATTTTTAAAAAACATATTAACCCTTCAGACACATGCTTTCAATTTGAAATTAAAACAACAGCTGATAGCCAATATGATTTATCTATGCAATGGGAAACAGGCAGATAAATATACATGACTATTATAAGTGATGACTTGTTTTGAAAATCAATATGGTAGATGTTAGTATTTCCAGGAACCTTATTTTCCCATTTGTTCACATTTTCATGGTTGATTGAATTTTAGGGGCCACAGAGCACTTAGAAGATTAACATTGAAGGTTGTGGCTTTTAGTGCCCAAGCTACTTGTAAAACATTGTAATGTGTGAAACCATTCAAATGAGGGCTAACTTACTTTCTTTTATATGAACGATTTAGTGGTCATAGGGGCCAGCATCCCCATCATATTATGTCTGTATAACATTATATAGATAATACTTTTGAATTGTATAAACTACATATATTTTTGAAAACCATACACCCCTGTTATGAAACACTTAATCTTATTTAATACACAGGTCAGATCTGATTCTCCCCAACCCAAATACTTTAACCCTTTCTTAAGAGCTTTTGATTTCAAGTTGGGTACTGATATATGGATTAATTCCTGTGATCATATCTTTGACGAATTATCAGTTATGGCTAGTCGCTATTGCCAAGGTATGGGTTAAACATCTGCCGATCGTGATCGGCCTCTCGTTATTATATGCGGTTTCGTGATTTCGATTTACAATTATTGCCGTCAGGCGATTGTTTTGCCGAATGAACTCTAGACGGAATTGTGCAATAAGAATATTCCTTATTGCGCTTAGACGCAATTAGAGATTCCTTATTCACCCCCGTGTACGTGGTATCGCCAAACCCGAGAAATGGGAAAATCATTTTCGCGTATATGATATGGGGATATGTTGGTTTCTCATCGTAAAACAGACAACGAACAACGTGCGTGTGTGTATGTCCACACGAAGCAGGAGAATTGATCCACCCGCTGTCAATCAGTTTTCCCAGATCAAACAATTTAATATTTTTTTGCGAATTATTTCAATAGTGTTTTTGCTTTTGCTCACTCAAATTTTTGAGAACATCCACCGACTAGTATAGTTCCTGGACTTCCACGCTGCCAAAACAAATGCCGGTATATAGTTGAATCTGTCCATGAAGCATAGGATTGAACATAATATAAAAAATCAGTGTCGTTCTCCATACCCGCGCGATATGGAGTGACCACTGTCGGCACAGAAAGATGTTAACGCCGCAGACGAAGATGTCACCAAACGCCGAGCATCTGTGCAGTAAATATGCGTAGTACTTAAGGAGTTCTGATGAGTTTTCGAGTGTTTTTATTTGTATCTGAGACTGATCAATTGGACTGCGAATGTCATCTGAAATATGAATCCATAACATATTCGGAATATTGTGTACATATCTATTATGAATGTATTTCAATTGAAATTAATTGAACATCCATCTCAGCATTCAGATTTGCGATCTCAAAAACGTGAATGAATGATGAATGATAACGCGATGCCTTGATCACACGCAAGTGAATACTGTCGTTCCCATGCATGTACTATAGTTGACTGGTTAGCATTATTTTTGGGCAATTTATCGATTCTGATCATTGGAGCAGCATTTAAAGATAAGTTGTTGTTGTTGGAATCTGATGATATGGGGACCATCGAATCGGATGACGAATGCGTGTTTTCGCGTATAAAGTTTTTTTCTCTGCGGATTTTGTAAATTCAGGTATCCGACATCAAGATTTTATCGGCTGGCCATCTGTCAGCCTTGAGCAATTTTTTTTTAGCGCCCTAAAAAGTATACCCCCCCCCCCCCCCCCCCAATTTTTTCCCAGACGTAAAACCAGTTACTTGGAATTTGTTGCAAATTCACATGACTAATCTAGTAAAATGTATATATTTTCATGAAGCTAAGACATAATGACACTTGTTTGGGCCAAAATTGAAACTCACCATCCAAGATGGCCACTAAAATGGCTGCTGGAAGTTGAAAATATGACATTTTTTCACAAATATCTTCTAGATCAGTTCATGCTGTTTCGAACTGGTTCAGTAAAATGACTTTATTTTGTATTTTATATATTAACTGATCATTGGAGCAATTAAATATGCAATTATTGGGGTTCTATCCACTTGTGATCCCTCAAAAAATTCGATTTTACAGAACGCGTTATAAAATTTCACCAAAAAATCGCAACTGGGATTCTAGTCATATTTCAACAAGAAATGAACAGAAGGTTGGAATTAAGTGAGGCATACCATTACCTATGAATATTCCAACTCACTGGAAGCAAAATTCTTACTTTGGCTCAAAATGGCTGCCAAGATATGGAAAAATGGTAAATATCGCCCTAGGGTGTCCTGCAATCGCTTACAAGTTGTGGTTGATGTACAAAATTGGCTATTATGCCTTCTATACATTGAATACTAACATGTCTGCTGCACCATGGTTAATTGTTACTGTTGGCACCACTGACATCACCAAAACTATTGGACGTTTCTCTCAAAAACTTGACATAAATATCAGCAAAAATGTACTTTTCAGGTTTGGACCATTTTTCTAGTAATATGTAATTATACCCCCACTTTCGAAGAAAATGGGGGGTATACTGGATTGACTGCGTCCGTCCGTCCGTCATGCTTTCTCTGTCCGTTTGTCCATCCGTCCGTCGAGCCATCCGTCCGTCCGACCTCATAACTCGAACAACTATGAACCGATTTCAATACTTTTTTGTATGCAATCTCCTTAGGACGGTCTCTCTGCATGATGCTAATTGCGGTTCGGTTTTTAATTTTTGATTGTGAAATATACTCAACAATCACCAACAGACTAGTGGTCTGTATCCCATGTTCTAGGTTGCATATAATATTCAAATACATAACAATTTCTGCATCTAAAATGCAACAAAACCGGATGGTCATATTTTAAATTGAGCATATGTTTCGATTCACTTTTTCACTATAGTATACTAGCGATAACGCGGAATCTCATCACTCAATGTGTCAGCCCTAGTAAAGCGCTGTTGTAAAGACAGGTCAAGCCATTCTAGGTTGCATATAATATGCAAATACATAACAATTTCGGCATCTAAAATGCAACAAATAGGCATAAACTATGCTGGTTTAACTATGACTGTCACATTACTAACTCATTTGACTCAAAGTGCAAAACTTGGGTGTGATACGACCGACTGCTCTAATGAAATAAGCAGCACGATGGAATCTATAAATTCCGAGCTCAGAATACTCATTAAAGTGGCATATCATATGCCGAATTATAAAATTGGCACATATCGTGCATGCCCAAAAATATTGGGTGCTTCAGGCCTAGACAAATCAGGCCAACTACATTTAAAATAGGCATACTATGCCGATCTAAATTATCACGCGTTTCCTGATGAGATTCCGCGTTATCGCTAGTATACTATAGTGAAAAAGTGAATCGAAACATATGCTCAATTTAAAATATGACCATCCGGGCAATGTAGGAACATGGGATACAGACCACTAGTCTGTTGGTGATTGTTGAGTATATTTCACAATCAAAAATTAAAAACTCCTACCACCCTCTATCTAATGATGAGATTATGGTTCTGGGCTTGGGCCTCACCTCACACCAACGTCTAAGATAAACAGAATTGGTATATTGCAAGACTACGTTTTTGAGCACAGTTTCCTTGCACAATAATCATGGATATTGACACAGCCGATAATCCACTTTATGGGTGTCCAGACATTTATCAAACAGATTCGGGTGTACTCCTTTGTCACAGCAGGGCACTGTCCGATGCCGAGCGCTATGCGATTAGATTGCGCCTACACATATGGCGTCGATCGAGGGTGACCTAACACGGTAATTGATACCAAATGTCGCTACAATCAAACAAGCTTGATCATGGGACATCTTGACTGCCATGGCACATCTATGCCGATATCACAGCCGTGCCATCAAATGCGCATCAATCATAGGAATTTTCCTATGTCTGGCTGTTGGCATATTTTTGAGATCCAGCACATCAATGCGGTATTAATTGGTTGTTTGATTCCCTTACATAATACCCTGGTGCCTATATCGCATATGTCTCCCCAGAATTAATTCTGGCTACCAGAGATTACGGTTTAACGCAGACTTAGCCAACCGTGGTTTATTTACATGGGTATCAAACATGTACACCTGCACATCTATACCAAGCTGTCTGCCACACAAGGTCTATAATTGAACCACATCCTTGTTACATATACAGGCACAATGTGCATCAAGGCTGCATGCACTATTCTTCTGTGACGTTAAAGTCGAGCTAGTGTTGAAGCATCGGGCCTTCCTCACCTGAATAGCATGAGGCAGCATGTTCGAATGCACTCGCACTCACGCGTACACTTCCCCTACAGTGTATACAGACCCGATTGACCTGCATCCCTGATGAGACGAAGGTCATTAAACATATCTGACGAAACAATAAATGGACCCATGATAACACTTATGGTTATACATGTTCTGCTCGTTTGAATATTTGCCCTATATACGAGCTCAAAGCGATATGGCCATTTTATTGTCGGTGCCGACCAGCATTGGGGTTCTGCTGTGTCAGACAGTAGATAGAAAAGGATTTCATTTATACACACTACCGGGCAATGTAGGAACATGGGATACAGACCACTAGTCTGTTGGTGATTGTTGAGTATATTTCACAATAAAAAATTAAAAACAAACATGGGATACAGACCACTAGTCTGTTGGTGATTGTTGAGTATATTTCACAATCAAAAATTAAAAACCATTTTGGCAGCCATTTTGAGCCAAAGTAAGAATTTTTGTTTCACTTAATTGGAATATTGTTGTGATTTTTTGTGAAATTTTATACCGCGTTCTGTAAAATCGAGTTTTTGAGGGATCACAAGTGGATAGGACTCCAATAATTGCATATTTAATTGCTCCAATGGTCAGTTAATATACAAAATACAAAATAAAGTCATATTACTCAACCAGTTCCAAACAGCATGAACTGATCTAGAAGATATTTGTGAAAAAAATGTCATATTTTCAACTTCCGGCGGCCATTTTGGTGGCCATCTTGGGTGGTGAGTTCCAATTTTGGCCCAAAATAGTGTCATTATGTCTTAGCTTCATGAAAATATATACATTTTACTAGATTAGTCATGTGAATTTGCAACAAATTCCAAGTATCTGGTTTTACGTCTGGGAAAAAATGGGGGGGGGGGGGTATACTTTTTAGGGCGCTAAAAAAAAATTGCTCAAGGCTGACAGATGGCCAGCCGATAAAATCTTGATGTCGGATACCTGAATTTATCAAATCCGCAGAGAAAAAAACTTTATACGCCAAAACACGCATCCGTGACCTGGCGGCCGGACTAATATGTTTGGTACATCAAGATATTATAGGAAAATTTAAAAAAACATTGCATCAAAATCAACTCCAGTGACCCTTGTAATTTAGTTCAGCGTGCTATATATGGGACCAAGAAAACCATAGTCAGAAATGGTAACGCCACCAAGATTTATAGTATTACATATAAATAGAAATTATAAAAAATACATAAAATATTTTGATAACAATTGCGTTTAAACAAGTAATCCTTCAAATTATTACTAACAAAGTAAACGACTGTGGGGTCACTCAACAGATTATAAAGACTTGGACATAGTATACTGTAAATACTAAAATTTTAATGAAATAATTAAAAGATAAAATTTAGCAAGTAGTAAAAGTTAATTTTCTAAATTTTTTTTTTTTGTTTGGGTTAAATAAAGCATTAATTTAAATGTAACATTTGGTTTTAAAAAAATGATTGACCGTGGCTCTTCCAATAATTGCGCGACTGACCTGGTCAATTGTTCTTAAGAAGTTGTTTTGAGAATTACTATGGAGGGAAATAGTTATGGCTGTGGCTTCGCAAGTAATTACCTTGGTGACGTGATGTTAACAAATCTGAACTCCAGTTAACCAAGGACGCTTCATACCAAATATAAGGTGAATTAATAATTCTTTAGAAGTTGTTTTAAGATTTACTATGGAGGGAAAGAATTGTGGTGCTGGCTTCGCAACTATTTGACCTCATTGTAACAAATATAAATATTAGTCACTCAGGCAATAGATTCTGTATATTAACTTATTGGGTCTTACGTGTCTTGAGATGTCTAAATAGTTTTCGATGGACAGATCGCGCAAGGGACCCACGCCAATCTTCTCTGTTGGGATTCCAATTGTTGGCTCATTAAATATGCACATATGCTTAAGATACAGTCGCACGCTCCCGTAAGTCGGGTTTTGGATCCCAGTTAATGAAAATATCATTGAAATAATCGGTTTCCCCCAATAAACATCCATATATTGAATATACATGTTTTGGAGCAGAATTAGGCAGTCCATATTGGACGCCATCATGGAATTTATTTTGTTTTGTTTTAATTTTCACACATAATTATTAGTTATGTGGATGGAGTTCTCATTAAACCTCACATCCTTGTATTGGTTACAGTAATGCCCAAAGTAATTGACCACTTAACCACAGGAGAATTATGGGTAATTTTTCAGGATTTAAAATCCTAAAAATTTACCAATAATTTTGCTGTGGTCAATTACTTTGGACATTACTGTATGAGGATTGAGTTATCATTAAACCTCAAATCCTTATATTGGTTACAGTAATGCCCAAAGTAATTGACCACTTAACCACAGCAGATTTATGGGTATTTTTTCAGCATTTACAATCCTCAAATTACCCATTATTCTGCTGTGGTTAAGTGGTCAATTGCTTTGAACATTACTGTATGATGATTGAGTTATCATTAAACCTCAAATCCTTATATTGGTTACAGTAATGCCCAAAGTAATTGACCCTTTAACCACAGCATAATTATGGGTAATTTTTCAGGATTTAGAATCATGAAAAAATACACACAATTTTGCTGTGATTAAGTGATCAATTACTTTGGACATTACTGTATGTAGATGGAGTTAAACCTCACATCAGTGTGTTGGGGATTTGGACCTTGACTTGGGACCTTTGGTTTTTAACGCAACAAATGTGCGTACACCTTATACACAAATTTCTTGTGTAACCAGAGTTTTTCTTGGATAAGATGAGTTTGAAGCCTGCTTACATTTCAAAATGTTGTCAGTTTTGTATTGTCTGCAGCGGATCTCGACGCGTTGAAGCAAAGGTTACAAAAGATAACATGTGTATGTGACGAGACTATAATACAAATGAAAAAATAAATTGAGGGAGGGGTGGGCGATACAGGGTACTAATGGTTGAACCGATATAAATTTGTAGAGCGATAACGACCAATGTTGACATATTATGCATATCAACTCTACTGTTGCAACAAGGCTATAAAATAGGGGGGGGGGGGGTCAGAATCTTAGTCATCTCTATATAGTGCCAGAATAGTCATTTATGGAGTTCTATAAGATGTTGGGTTGGTTATATGGACTCGGAGAAAAAAGGGGTTTGTACCGATGAACTGACATAAATTAGTGGATCGATGCTGCCATGTAATGCATCGTGACTACTAAAGCAGCAATTATATAAAATTGGGGGGGGGGGTCTGAAATTATCTCTATAGTTGGCACCAGGATTATATAGAAAGGAATAGCAATTGATATATATATACGGTATACTATAGTAATACCATAGACATATAAGTACAAGTATCACAAGATAAAATATTACGTAACATGACTATATACCGATGAAAGAAATAAATAAATTGGACCGGGATTAGAGGTTGAGTTGGTTATATGTGGATAATTGGATATGGAATTCATACCGATGAAACGATACAAATTAGTGGAGCGATAAAGACACTTAGTCAGGCTACGTGGGGGAAATAGGGGTTGATACGATAGACCGAAATAAATTTGTCGAGTGATAATGACCAATGTTGACGTATAAAGTAACGCGACTGTACTGTCACACAATTATCAGGTAGAACCGGTCAAATATGACAGGGTACAGCACGTAATTATTTCTTAGATCGAAGAAATGATTTTTTTTTTTCGATGATAAAATTTAACATAGGATTTCCCATTAAAATCGATTTATGTCTATAAAACTGTCATTTTTCAAATTTTGAGCTGAAACTTGGTGTGTATGTGTGTAATACTACTATATTCTTAAAATTACAGAGTTCACCGCGTAATTATGTTTTAGATGGAAGAAATTGAATTTGTTTTCGATAATAAATTTACACTAATTACAGCGTGGAGTGGACGGCCGGGTCATCGAGTAGACGTAGTTTGTAAACAAGCTTTTGTCAAATTGACAATAGCCATTTTTGTCAAACTAAACCCTTTTCGGCCGGGACAGCAGATCCGAATAGTAGCTAAGATGTATTTAGATATAATTATCAAAAGAATTTGACCGATCAGGGTACATTTTAAGAGAATCGAGTGGAGAAATCTTGGTGATAATTCCAGAAAATAAAGATGGAGGAGAATCACAATTAAACTTCCCACAATGCACTTCACTAAACCAGGGGTTCCCAATGGGTTACACATTATTTTCAGTCTATCAGATTATTTATATTTTCAACAACAAGTGACTTTAAGTTAACAATTTCAGCCTGTCCTGACTCTATCGATACAATTTAACACATTTTCAAAAACGTATCATACACCGGTGGCGTTAACTTTGCAATTTAAGCATCTACGTGATTCTATCGGTACGATTGAGTAAGGTACAAATAAAAATATCAAAAAATACACCAGGGGCTCCCAATGGGTAATATATTATTTTCAGGCTATCACAGTATTTATATTTTCAACAACATATTATTACACCGGTGACTTTAAGTTTACAATTTCAGCCTGTCCTGACCCTATGGATACGATTTATCATATTTTCAAAAACGTATTATACACCGATGCCGTTAACTTTACAATTTCAGCATATGAGTCAATATCAATTTTGGTCAAAATTACAGATATGCCACATGGCATTTTTTTAGTTCCGATATAATGGGGAAAGTTGTTGTCATTTCGAGATATATAGCTATTGAACTGGAAGAACGACTGATGTTCGAGCTTAAACATCCACCACTGTGATTTTATGATGCTATGAATGGTGGATGTCTGGAAATTATGTCTCTTCTGTAACAGTATTGTCATCTGGTATATCATTTTTCAGAATAGAGATATTGGAGTACTTTTTGATCCGAATTGAGTATTGACCGGTAATGCATAGATCGAGAAAACATTTACCCTTTGTATAGCTGGTTTTCATTGGGGGCCACAATGGAACTCATTTTTCTCAGAAAAATTTAATTTCAACACAACATTAAAGGTACTCAACCCGATAAAACTCCCCTCACTTACTATTTCAATGGCTTCGGGGGTCAAAAATATTTGATTCGAGTCGAGGAAGTCACCCATCAAAGCTCAGATTTGTTAGATATCGATTTTAGAAATCTATTATTTTTCATTATCGGGAATACTATCTGGCCCAGAACTCAATCAAAATTGCGTTAAAATTACCACTTGATTTTAGAGTTATCCATCCTTGTCTGTTTGAATAGATTTGGAGAACACATCCAGAGCAGATTACGGCAGTTAATAGTACTCATCTCGAGTTTATAACAAATTTCAAAAATCAATATCTAATAACTCTGAGCTTTGTTTGATGGGTTCCTCGACTCGAATCAAATATTTTTTACCCCCAAAGCCAAAGAAATAGTAATATAGGACCCTCCGATCGGATTGTTGTTGTTGGAATCTGTTGAGATGGGGACCCTCTTTACGGGTTGAGTACCTTTAAACTTTATTAAATCAAGATAATCAAATGTCACACACTTTCTAACATAATATTGAATTGGACACTCCTTGTCCATCAAATATTGAACAAAACTGGAATTGAAACATATAACGTTTCATTTATAGATGAAAAAATAATATGTGTTACACGACGGACTTCAGCGCAACACGAAAGACACATATTTGCTACGGGTGGACAATATCTGATAAATTTCTGTATAAAAGCCATGTCGAAATCCAGGGTTACGAAATATGGTAACAAGATGATAAAACCTGTTATTCATAAAGAAAATACAGCGACGAACTACACAATCAGAATATCTGACGTTTGGTATACGATGTAGGAATAGGCTTTGTTACAGTAAGGACCACAACGTTACACAACTGACACAGTCATATGCGAAATGTCATTTGTATACATATAGGTATCATAATCATGCACTGGCATCAGTGCAATTTCAATATTATGGCGATTCTCGCGAGAATTCATGTCCCAATTAATAAATACTTAATGATGTTTTCTGACGCGTATTTCTATATCAATATATGATGTGCGTTACAGTAAAGATTACACGATTGACAAAAAAAGGCGCATAGCTTATATACAGGCTATTATATAAAACGAGGTTCAATTTGTGGAATTTCTTTTCATAATAAATGCCCCACTGTTTTTTACACATTTAGTACACATATGGTATAACGAATATTGTTAACTGAATACCATCGTGTCTTGTGCTATAGTAAATAAATTGTCGTTACACGATATACATTGGTTATAGTCGTGTGAACACTCTATCCCTTGCTTTATCAGATGACATTTTATGAACGTACACTAACATTCGTTTGTGTTTAAATATAATACTACTATGTGGTGAAGAGCTGCCCGCGTACTGGACAATATGTAAGGATAAAGAATATTGTGTGTAGGTTAAACTATTGTGATAGATTCGAGTAACGTACGACAGGGATATGCTATGGGATTTTCCGGATACATGTAAATTAGCACACATTGTATATTTGAATCCCTTTCGTATATACCTGTCTCGTTTAGCTTTGTGCTCGGTTGAGATAAATTAAAACAAGTGCATGTCCGCGTTTCATAAATATAAGTACATGTTCCTGGTGTTAGATAAGCTATCCCGGTGCACGTTGCTCGAATTCATCATTACAAGCATGCATTCCACCTTCATTATATTCACAGGTCCCCAGAACAAAAAATTACCACAATTTTTGTTCTGGGGACCTGTGATTATATTCACATATAAAAAAAAGTATATTAGTGAGGTGAAGTAATGATAACCTTTAAAACAGTTTGTTTACTCATCGCCGAGTCCCACGCACATTCCCCAACAGCGAGATGTGAATGAGACCCCTCGATCAGTTGGGGATCTGGAAAAAACGAGATCACTTCATCATAATTATTCCAAGAAATGTCATTACATTTTTTCAGCCAGCAAAAGCATTTAGAATATTTAACGCAACACCTTGCTCAACCACCGTCTTCTTACATATCTGATCGCCCCGTATTTCCGCGGCAACCTCTACCTGCATGTGAACCCTGGTGCATGCTCGACTCATAATTCTTGCAATAATCGTGTTCAACCCAGCTTCCATCAACTATGTCCTCATCAACAACAGTCACATCGACGCGCACACCACTCTGCTCACAACTTTCACTGACCACGCTACCTTGCTCGACCTCCTCACATATCTCCTCACCACCCACAACCACTTGGGCCAACGTAATTTTGCTCATTGGGTCAACGCATTGGGCCAACGTTGGACGACATATACAGAGCGTTGGACCAACGTTGATATCAAGACCACATGGTTAGCATAACGTTGGCCCAACGTTGGAAACGAAACCCTTTGGTCGGCATAACGTTGACCCAACGGAGGGACAACGTTGGGAACTCAAACTAAATTGGTTGGCATAACCTTGGGGAATTTTGTATTTTTTTTGTGGCATCCAATAATCCGTTCATAATTCAGTTACCACCTTCAGCCACCATGTCGCTATCTGATGCAAGTTTGTGAGAAACTACTATGCATGTCAATAAGTATTCTCCGCTATAACTTATATGTACGCCGTGCAAACATTCCGAACTTTTTGATTCCGAGAAAAATATTGGGAAAAATAATTAGTTTTACACAAAAGAGTAGTTTCTCACACACGTAAACCTACCTCGGATAGCGACTCGATGACCGATCGCGGCATCTACAGAACGAACAAATCCTTGAATTCCAAATTAAAGAAACTGAATCCTTTATTTGCTCAAATCAATACCAGCAGCAACACTGAACGAGAACCAGAACAAAGTGCGCAATAAGAAAAGCAGACGCCTGATCCGTTGTGTGCACGCGCGTAGAGTTTGACGTCAGAGCTTTCTACGTCATCTACGTTGGCATTACGTTGGGCCAACGATATACCAACCGACACCATCCAACGTATTTTATTACAAATCGTAGCATATATTGTGTCAGCTGACTCAGCAATGATTGTACGTGTGTTTACGGAACATAAAGTATCGGCATATCGTTGAGATTTATATCACATGTATGTACGCTATATGTAATTGGACTGCCACGAGGCCGTTAGCGTTGACCCAACATTGGACCAACGTTATAATTCCAACTGTTGCATGGGAGGAATACCTTAATTGGGGTCAACCAAGGGCCAACAACGTAAACCCAACCAATGTGATGTGTACAGTAAATTCCATTTTCGTGTTGGCGTTGGCCGAACGTTATACTTTCAACGGTTGGGAGGAATACGTTGGACCAAGGCCCAACCACACCAACCCAACCAATTTACTGCAGATAATTCCGTTGGCATGTTCGCGTTGGCACAACGTTAGCCAACGTTATATTTCCAACGGTTTTGAGGAATACGTTGGGCCAACCAAAGGCCAACCACGCCAAACCAACCAATTTAAACTGCAGATAATTCCGTTGGCATGTTCGCCATGGCTCAACGTTGGGGGCCAACGTTATATTTCCAACGGTTGGGAGGAATACGTTGGGCCAACCCAACCAATTTACTGCAGATAATTCGTTGGCTTGTTCGCGTTGGCACAACGTTAGGCCAACGTTATATTTCCAACGGTTGGGAGGAATACGTTGGGCCAACCAAGGGCCAACAACGTCAACCCAACCAAACCTAATGCCAACCGTGCCGACATTATGCCAACGTTGGCCCAACGTAGTCATGCTATCTGGGATGGCCATATTGTTTAAAAGACGTCCCCCTAACGCATAATCAACTCACAACGTATCAATATCCTGAATATAACATACATATATCCCTCGTGTAACACTAATTCCCCAAATTTAACACTAGAAAGGTTACTATTATCCAAACCAGAAAAATAGTTCGAGTTGAAAGACAAACATAACCAATTAAATATTATGTATATCGTGTGATATATTTCCGCGGCAAAGAAAAGAGAAAAAATTATTAAATGCCACAGGCATGTCCTCTGGATAACAATTGTTGTGTTTACTGTAACGGCCACTCGATTTGAGTTAGATCGTACACGGAATCATGTTGCAACCGAAGGAATAACTAATACAAAGTAACAGTCTCGTTATAATTGATGTGTTCTCCCGGCTATCATGGTTTCATAACAATCACATGAAATGCAAAATCGACTTACCACATAAGAATATCTTTAATGTAACATAAACATATCTTTCATGTAACGAAAATTCAAAACATCGACGCACGTAAATGATAATATTTTCCAAATCAAACACATTTTGTAATCTGAAAGAAGAACAAGACCCCAGTTACACCCTCTAGATATTTCAGCTTGGTGTTGCGTGTGTTCACGCACAAACAGCCTCTGTAAACAGCAGCCTTCCCCTTTCGTTACAGTATTGGTCTCTCCTGTAACGTTTTGGCCTGTTACAGCAGAGAACGTTACAATAGAGATAGTACAGACCATTCTGGTCACGGCATTCAATGAGTTCTCACTCCAGTATGGCGAAAATAGGGAAGTATAAAATACACCACAGTGGCTTCGGAAACATTTATTTGAAATATAATTATACATATGTTATAGCGAGCAAACATGCGTTATTTAAAAGACGACTTTGAAAAGTACGCGATGGGGTCAACCTACCTATTATATAATTGTGTTATCGCAAGTTGTTTTTTGATTCAGACGACATGCGTTTCCGATATTGTGACGTACACAGCATCACGGAGAACAAAATACTGAGATTATAAATATCAGGGATAAGTCATTATGTCAAGTAAATAGCACTTCGTTACATGAGAGACAAAATGCTGAGGTACAAAGTTTCTGAGCAATTTTCACTTAGTTAAGTTCAATCTTGGGTGGTGTATATGTGACAGTAGTTTATATCAAGAACTAAACTAATGATATGCCAGAGGATTTTCTCGGTGGCATGTAGTTAAAATATCGAAATTTCGATTTTAGCCTGTAAAATGTTCCTGGAGACAGGCCATTTTGGTCAAATCTGGCCATGAATGAGCCCATTACATACATATATACCCGAACATCGCGCTTATTTGTGTGTGCATGTTATGACAGTGATAGAGATGCACACTGGGAACAATAGTTGGGATCCGCACGTTGCATTATGCACTCATCATCCACCGGGGACATTAATTTTGACCAAAATTGATATTGACTCATATACGTGATTCTATTGGTACGATTGAGTAAGGTACAAAAAAAAATATCCAAGAATACATTCCTCCATTCGACCATGAGTCTATACAAATATGTACACCAGTGTACACCACTTTGTGGCGGTAATAAAGAATAAGTAAGTGAAGAGTAAAACCCTCAGAAACAAATCCTATCATTTGAGTGCGTCATCACATGAGTTGCTCCCTCGATATATATATATACTAGTACACCAATTAGTAAACATCGTCGTGGAAAATCGAGCAAAACGTTCGCGGAATCGGATCTTCCACCGCTCGGAATCGGAATTTTGCTCCGGCGGAATGAGATTGCGAGGTGTATATCCTCCCACAGTATATTTACAAGAAAACCATAGTCAGAAATGGTAACGCCACCAAGATCATATTATTAGCCATAAATATAAATCATAATATAAAATATATTGGTTACATGAATGGACCGCCTCAGAATTCCGTTAAGACAAGTAATTCTTCAAATTATTACAATGAACTACGGCTTATAAATTACTGCAGGTTTCTCATTCGCCACACCAGAATGCTTCTAAATGCGGATCAAAGCTAAGAGTGCATGGCACAGCCATTGTTCATAGACATTTTACAGATAGCGAGAATGATGCATGCTGGGAACGAAAGTATCCACAGCAAAGCCATGTGCTTACGGCCGCATGCGTTTATTATAGGGGATTTATGGTGGGCCTATAAAACTAATTATAACTTTGTTATCTGTCATAGTTTAAGCGTGAAATTTTAAACATATATACCATGGACATATACCCCTTCCAGAATGTTGAAAAACATTTTCAGTTGCTCATCGTATTTTTATAGACGAAATAGTCCGAAATTTCAGAAAATTGCGCTAACTGCTCAATGTTTTAATGTGTTACAAAACGTCTGATAAAAAGAGTTCTATCGGGAATATTCACACCATTTTTGTTCAGAGAACATAGAGTAAACATAGTCCTATCGGGATATCGTAAAGGAGATTAATTAAAACCCTCAGACTGCCGAAACTGACGACATTAAATTCGCTTTTTCGTGTCCCACGGAAATGAAACTTGTCTCCATTGATCACGTTATTTATTTGACATAGTATTTTTTTTCTGTTGTATTTGAACACTTGTTGCACGTGCAGGCTGCACGATTATAATAACTTCAACCGATAAGCGCCGACTGATACCCGCGCAACAGTTTGTCTCAAATAAATTGTTATCAAAACGCAGGTTTATGGCCGCGGACATAAGCCGATTAAGTGTAATGTAATTTATCCATGAACTTGACTGAAAAATTGTGATTCTATCACCATTAGCCACGAAAATGGGACCTCTAAACAGGCAAGTTTGATTTTCGGGGGACACGAACAAGCGAATTTATTGTCGGCAGTTTCGGCAGTCTGAGGGTTAATTAATCCCGAATTAAACGGAACTACTTTACGATAGTCCGATAGGACTATGTTTACTCTATGCATGTTCTCTGAAAAAATAGTGTGAATATTCCAGATAGAACTCTTTTTATCAGACGTTGTGTAACACCTTAAAACATTGAGCAGTTATAGCGCAAACCGAAATGTGTTGTCTTGCAAGATATCCCACCGCTTTAGCTAAATTTACCTTCCTACAATATCCATAAAGAGGATCATATATTATATATACCCACGGTTTTAATTATAGAATATAAAATATATTGGTTTCGCGAATGACCAACTCAGAATTCCGTTAAAATAACAATAACAACCAGCACCTATAACGAACCGTTTTACTGGACTTGGCCTACTGGTCGCGTAGTTCCGACTTTTAAATAAACGGAATTTCCAACTCTATAAATAAAAGCCCCACAAGAATACATTCGCCCATTCGGCAAACCTCGTCAGATTCCGTCACCGTTTCAGACGGTCACAGGTCGAGGAGTTCAGAATGTACATTCGCCCTGTCCACCACGCAATATCAAAATCTCAGCAGCTAGATACACCACAGGTGGCGTAATAAGCAATTTTGATTGGCTGCATGTAAACGCTACTGCGCAGACGTCGCGAAAACTCGTTTCTGATATCAATTACGCCATTTCTCAAACAATCGGGTGGGGTGAAGGACACATGTCCCCAGAACAAAAATTGACCCCACCCCAATAATACTTAATCCTATAGAATTAAGTCATATTATTGGGGTGGGGTCAGTTTTTGTTATGGGGAACTGTGGTGAAGGGGACATGACAATCTGCGGGATGGGATGGGATTCAGGGATGTGGCTAGAGGGTCTCCGTTGGGGGGGGGCACCGTGGGAATTTCCAACTGCACACCCCCCCCCCTTGAGTCGGAATCACACCAACATAATTCCATTTATACCCCCCCCTCACCCCCTTGAGTCGGAACCACACCAACACAACTTTTTGCATAATTCCATTTGCACCCCCCCCCCCTTGAGTCAGAATCGCACCAACACAACTTTTTGCATAATTCCATTTGCACCCCCCCCCCTTGTACCTCATGCTCAGGCCTAATTTCCTATATATTCATAAGCCATGCTTCTATTTTAACCTGAAAATTGCCCCCAAAAAAACAACTAGTGATCTAATTCCAGACAAATGCACACAGCAACCGACAACAGACCAGGAAACACCGGGCCGACAATGGTTGTTTGGCCCGGTGTGAGAAAATTTTGAAAACTATATACAAGAAAATCGCAAAACCTAGCATCTATAGACTGGCCTCAACTGAAGCTTTCCTAGTGTTGGAAATTTCAAACCTCATGCTCCCCCTCAGGTTGGAAAATTCTTCAACTGATGACCATTTATGTCTACAAGTTTGACCAAATGTAGTAAAATATTGTTTTGCTAAACTAATTAGCAGTTTTGTATTGGCCATGTGGATGGGGCAATGACACACCGGGCCGACCATGGTTCGGCCCGGTGTGCGAAAAATTTGAAATCTGAACAAGAAAATCGCAAAATCCTAACATCTAGACTAGCCTCAAGCCTTCCTACTGTTGGAAATTTCAAACCCTACTTAGGTTGGAAATTTTCCAACTGATGACAATTCCAATGACAATGTTGACCAATTGTATGACAATATTGTTTTCTTAAATTAACTAGAAGTTTTTGACTGGCCACGGGGGAGGGACCAGGACACAAGCTTTCCAAGTGTTGGAAATTTCCAACCTGTCACCCCCCCCCCCCCCCTAAGGTTGGAAAATTTCCAACTGATGTCCATTTCTGTCAATATTTTTGACAAAAAATAGGAACATATGCAAATATTGGTCGAAAAACAATAAATTCCCCCCAATAAATTGTTTTATAATCAAACTACAAGAACATTTTCAACCTATTGTTGGTGTGAAATTTCGTTGTGGCAGGTATGAAATTTCCAACTATTGAAAATATAGCTCTCTGCTGGGGGGGGGGTGATACACCCCCCCACACCCCCCCCCCCTCTAGCCACATCCCTGGATGGAATAGAATGACAATCTGCGGAAAAGAATTTGAAATTGCGTGGAACGGCCGATATCTCGAACTTGGTATTAAAATGAAGTTTATCATCTATTTCACAACAAAAATCTATTAATTCGAAGCTGTGATTTATGCACATCTAGAGACGGATTAACCCACCCATGCGGTTATGGGGTCGTCTCCATTGCGATGACGCGGTGAGCCTCGGTTCTGAATATGGATGTTTCGTTTGATATTGGCAGTGTTTACGTTCCCAGTTCGTTACTTTTATAGCTTGCCCTAGCTCTGCGTCTACATTCTCCCCAATGCGTATGGGGTCACCTCCATGGTGATGAGGCGGAGAAGGGTCAGCTCTGTATATGGTTACATAGTTTATATTTCGAAAACAGTGCTTCTATAACTTGCCCCTGCGATTCCATTTCCCCCAATGATTATGGGGTCGCCTATATGGTGATGAGACGGAGGGGTAGCCACGAATCTCATTTTTTCATACCCTATCCATATATTCGTGCTCATGTATAATTTAACTTATATATGATTCGGACTTGATAACATATGCTATCATATGTACTAATCGTTTCTGCTTTATTTCAGCTGCGTTGTAAATAAGACATTGTACATAAAACACTACATAAAACACATTTATGTACAATGATAATTCCATATGGAGGATCAGCTATTTCAATTGGAGACATTTTGCGGCTAGAGCTCGCATTCATCCGGAGCACCATTCTTGAGACCGCTATCTAAGTTTCTAAATATAGTAAAAAATATATTCCCATCAATTGATACGACATTTTGTCATATCAAAATATATTATTATCGAAATAAAATCAATATTAATTGCAATGTAAACAGACGACAAACTGGAAGTAAAAGGTCACATTTGCGGAACAATAATACATTTTGGTACACCTGTCACTATTTCCTGTTTTGCAACGAACGTTCCATATCACATTCTATAGAATGGGTTTATTGAATGGTATAAATGTCGGATCGTGTAATAAATCCATATACATACTGTGTTTGTCTACACTTGACACGCATGGTTCTTTTGACTGTGATTAATGATTCGTAAAAGAATGTTCATTATCATAGGATAATGCATCTCCGCTTTGGACGCTGTCGTTTCGAATTGAATACAGAACGAATGGCTTCATCGAACAAATCTTTCAGACCGATTTGAGTTAAGGAAGAGCACTCAAGATACCGCACAGCTCCTATTTCTCTGGCCATTGCTCTGCCTGCGCTGGGAGGAACCATCGCATTCTTATTACGGTTCTGTTTAGAGATGAATTCCTCGTTGCTTCGGAGGTCGAATTTCGTACCCACAAGTATGATTGGGGTCATCGGACAATTGTGCTTTATCTCGGGCCACCATTTTGATTTGACGTTTTCTAGGCTATAGCTGCTAGCAACGGAGAAGCACAAAATGAAAATGTCGGTTTGTGGGTAAGCTAGTGGCCTCAGTCTGTCATAATTAGCCTGACCAGAAGTATCCCATAGAGCAAGCTGAAATGTTTTTCCTTCGAAAGAAAGCCGGGCCGCATAATTATCAAACACTGTTGGCACATATTCTCCTGGGAAAGTGTTCGTTGTGTAGCTAATGAGCAAACATGTCTTTCCAACACCTCCATCACCAACAACTACACATTTTATTGGTATCATATTTGCGACGTATTTGGATACATGTATTGCCAGAACTGTCTCCAAATCTCCAAAGGAATTAGAAAACTAATTCTCCTTTATTGTTTAACAGGCGTCACACAGAGACATAAATTATATTATGTATATATACATGTAGCATCGATTTGGATCCAGAGACTACACAACATACACATCCTTTGAAGTTACTGATAGCTTTATGTTCTCATGCTGCGCATCCAATCCTGTCTAACATGGTCGTACATATAGCAGTTATTCCAGTTCAATAACATACGCATTCATCCTCACTGCCGACAAAGCAATCAACAAAGATATATTCAATGGGTACTTCACATCTATGTCACTTAACATGTAAATCAGTAGAAAGTATATAATCCAAATACCCTATAATTTTGCCAAATTCCCTGCATCGGGTATAAGTTTAATCTATGTTGCAATAATACCTAAACGAAACTGCACTCTTAATCGGTTGCACTCGCGAACAATAACGAACTCCGATCATTACTATACAGTATCACCTACATATATAATGTAATGCTATATAGTGTTGACGCGAATTGACCACCAATCTGTCAGCAACCAACCGGATGTCATTATAAGTTCGTATAAAAGCTATATACGACCCTCGTCATCGCCAGAACGATTATGTGCAATATATATATTGTCACTGCGAAGGATGTTTGGCATTAACATCATTTCCGATAATAATGTGAGTGGATAATTTATAACTATACGCACTCCGGATGTTGACCGCTTGGCTCGAGAGTCACACACTTTACGTGTTTGATAATCACACTGGAGATCCGTGAACTCGATTACCGGTTAAGAACTCGAACAACGGTTAAGGATTATTTGTTTGTTTGTTTGAACATATTTATTGTTAAGGATGACGGACGATAAGTGTAATCTTTATAAAATATACCCATGAAATGTGCCATAATTCAAATATTTTCCGAGTTCATTGTGTAGATATGTAATGGTTCTATTGTAGGATCGTCAAAACTCCAGTGTTTAATCAAATTTGTTTGTATATGGGCTGATTAAATGAAAAATATTCCTCCGACTCAAGTATATTTTCTTGTTCAATGGAACTTCACACAGTCGTCTGTTGACCAGGATAAAAACTGCCATCCATATTGTACAGCAAAAAACATCCTCCTCGATATTCACATGCCCATCGTTACGCGTGAAAGTGGGGCACAGACGAAATCCCGTCATAATCAACTCTAGGGTTGAAGCTCGGAATGAACTCGTACAACGGTTACTCAAAAATGGTTTAAACCACGCATGACGGTTTTCGATACCACGCGCATAGGTTAACCTTCCGATGTAATGTTTTGGAAAGTAAATCCTGCTGACGAAATTTGATGGGTCATTGGTCCATATTAGTTGAAACCTCATCTATAACATATATTGCATTAATTATAGCTCGCCACCAACCGACTACTGTTGTTATATAGCATGTAGATTACAACTCATATATATTTTGAAGACCTCTGTCTGTCTGTCTGTCTGTATGTTTGTCTGTCATTTATACAAATCTACGATTCTCGACCGATCGGGACGAAACTTGGTACGTGTGTGTAGTTTGACCAGGCGAGCCCGTGCGGCGCCTGTGTAGCGCATGCGCAGACGAGATCTCGGAAACGGGTGGAGCTATCGACTTGAAATTTTCTATGTGAATGTATCTTGCCCCGGATACGAATTTTATCGGGACGCCGAGCCCGTGCGACGCCAGCTTCGCGCATGCGCAGACGAGATCTAGGAAACGGGTAGAGCTATCGACTTGAAATTTGCTATGTGAATGTATCTTGCCCCGGATACGAATTTTATCGGGTCGCCGAGCCCGTGCGACGCCAGCTTCGGGCATACGCAGACCAGATCTCGGAAACGGGTGGAGCTATCGACTTGAAATTTGGTATGTGAATGTATCTTGCCCCGGATACGAATTTTATCGGGTCGCCGAGCCCGTGCGACGCCAGCTTCGCGCATGCGCAGACCAGATCTCGGAAACGGGTAGAGCTATCGATTTTTGTTTTTGAATAGCCCGGATTGAATAGCCCGGACAACGTCGGGCTCATCGGCTAGTTAAATATAATTTGTGTTTCGAATACTGCTGTACATAAGGCGACCCGCATTTGAATCTAGAAGATTTTATGTTTAATATCGAAATCGTTATGAATTACGGCTCGGGTAAGATGTGTCTTTACGACATTCAAAACTCGTAAGGTATATACAAAATAATAATTCATATGCCTGTCACGTTCGTTCCATCACTCGGTGTTTAATAACCCATGCCTTGCCGTTATTCAAGTCTGGAACTATGAGAAAGTTTAACCCATTTACAATACAAGTTATAAATTAGGAGATAACGGCCGGGTCCTACTACAAACCGATCGCACCGGACCGCACCCTCCCGCCCCTCCCCATGGGTCCGAGTGAGACGACACATGCGCTATTGTGCATAATAGACATGTTTGTACCAACGTTCCAATCCCCAAGGCAATAACTTGAGTGGAAACGGAACTGTTAACCCCTAACTTGGGGATTGGAACTTTGGTACATACACAGATAGAACGACACAAGTGTGTGAACTGGTTAACGTTATTGGAATCACTGAACTAAATGGTTTCCCATAGGCGACAGTGTTAACGTTTCGGCCAAAGTCACTGAATTGAAGCCTTATACAGGCCATACCAGTGATGTTTACCTAGCTAGATTGACACCAGTTGATCACGAAAATGCATGAAAAATCATAGGTCATGTGTTTACTTTTTAAAATAAATCCCCAAGTGTACGACAGGGCTATCACACAGCCAAATTTGATCTGGAAAAACCCAGACTTACAGCAGCTATAGTTAAATATATTTCCCGCTCACAAAATTCAATTCCCCCATTCATTCACCAGTTTAAATTATTTAGATATGATGTACAAATCAAATAAACGCGATGTCATCCTTTAAAGGTACTCAATCCGATAAAACTCCTCTCAATTACTATTTCAATGGCTTCGGGGGTCAAAGATATTTGATTCGAGTCGAGGAAGTCGCCCATCAAAGCTCAGATTTGTTAGATATCGATTTTTAGAAATCTATTATTTTTCATTATCGGGAATACTATCTGGCCCAGAACTCAGTCAAAATTGCGTTAAAATTACCACTTGATTTTAGAGTTATCCATCCTTGTCTGTTTGAATAGATTTGGAGTACACATCCAGAGCAGATTACGGCAGTTGTTAGTACTCATCTCGAGTTAATAACAAATTTCAAAAATCAATATCTAATAACTCTGAGCTTTGTTTGATGGGTTCCTCGACTCGAATCAAATATGTGTTACCCCCAAAGCCAAAGAAATAGTAATATAGGACCCTCTGATCGGATTGTTGTTGTTGGAATCTGTTGAGATGGGGACCCTCTTTACGGATTGAGTACCTTTAATAACGTGTCGCGTGTATCAGGTGAAGGTCATTCTTCAGTTACCTTCACCTTTAGCATTCCACGGTGTACTCGCTCCCCGACTCTAGAACACATTTAGCTCCCCGATTCCTATTGCACGAGTGTGTTGTGACGCGATGGTAAAACGAGAACCGGAGGTTCGAGTTTTACCTCGCGGCACGACAAACGAGTGCAATAACGTTAACATGTTCACACAACTGTGTTGTTCTATGTTTATTGCACACTCTGAAGATTGCAGCTTGTAACATACTAACATTTAGGTCTATAGTCACGCTGGTCATCCGTGTAACGATGACCCGGATAAGTAACGACGGACGCGACTTCCATGTGAAGAAATTGTCTCGGGCTGGTCAGGAAAATGGTGAGTAAATGCTTTTAAAAATTAATCTACCTATGTGTTAGTGTGCGTAGTGTTTTGGGACAATATTAGTCTAAATCGGTGGGTGCTAAATTGATGTCAACGTGTCCACAATTAATGTATAAAGAGGAAAGTTGTTGCAAAACCCTGAAATTGCACGCAAATTGACCCAAAAAATAATGTTATCACGTGCAAATCTGAACAATTCATGACGTTGAGGTACCGCCGCGATCCCTGTCATTGAAATATAAGCAACACGACCACCGCCAAGCAACCAGTTTCCAGCAATTCGAATAGTTAGCATTATAATCAACGAGTAACGAGGAGACGTTATCATGTAACGTTGGACGCGCTTCAGAAATCACATTGATTAACCGCGGACGCGAATATTCCGACAAACAATTTATTTAGAAACTTGAATGTTTTGAATGTATAAGGAATGACATGTTTATGTGTTTTTTTCCATTATTTGTCGCATTGTTAACCATCTGTTTCACAGCAAATTTTAAACAGACGAAACGTTGTCAGGAGACTTGTGTGCTTCCTCTCGCCATTACTCTGTTTCTCTTTGCACAACTAAGAGTGTATATGAATGTTTGCTATCGATAGGCACGTGGTTGGGTGGATTTCGGACACTTGCCGTTGGCGAGATAATATCACTCAAGCTAATATGGGTCCCTGATGCAAATTACACGTGTGTGGAGATCACTAACCCATGCCAGCAGGCATGTTGTGATACTGAAACAGTAAATTTGTTGTTGAACATTTCAGGCCTTATAAAATGTGTGCCGACATGAACTAATGCAAGTAATTTGCAGGATACCGACATATTCTTTCGCTCCAAACACAGAGTCGTGAATAAAAAAAATTGTATTGACTATCAAGTCCAGAAAACAGAAAGAATTTCCTCCACCGAACATAGACCCAACTGTTCAATCGGGTTATGCCATGACACCCCGAATAGCAATATAGTTCATCCGGAAGAGGACCTGATAAATAAACGCTACAATCCAGAGAAGTCGGGAGTGGGCAGTAATAGTTCACAGTCCGACGACAGGTATACACACCTCTTCCGGGGCAATTTTTTTTTATCAAAACTGGAAGTCAGTAGCGATGAGGAAAATTCGGAGGCCCCTATATCACATGGTGACATCCAGTCAGCCATCCCCGGCAAAGTTGTATCGGCCATCCCCCCAACTAGGACAAATGACTTGTCTGTATATGCTCAGGAAAGAGTAAAATTGATTGCTGAAGTGCGAAAGACCAGGGGTGATGAGAGGGGGGGGGGGGGGGGGGTACGACCAAAAGATCCTTATATAAAACCCCAGAATGACTCACTGGATATGCACAGGGCCCCACGACCATACCTCAGACCGGTTGTGAGTAATCATGGCCATTACTCGGGACAGGCCTTTGCTAATTATGACCACGGCCAATACGCATCGGAAATCCAAACGACAAAATATGACTACAGCCACTCAAATAATAATCATAGGGCCAGTGACGATGACCGTCGCATGGCAAATAAAATGAATAATAAAGTGGCAGAGCTGGAACAACGATTTGGGTTGTTGGAGAGTTTAAGCAGATTAAACAAACCAAGGGCTAATGCGGCTGACCATTATAGGGAAGGGTTTCCAGAGGAGGACCAAAGCCCACGAGAATATGAGCCGCCAAACAGTAATTACCACGGTAGTGATAATAACCATCAATGGACAGGAGGACTGGTCGGCTTATCATGTGATGATAGTAACTATACCATCACACCACGGCTAATCTGGACAGTCAATTGGCTGACATCGAACAGCGATTTGGGTTGTTTGAAGATTTAATGCAATTGAACAAACCTAGATCGAGCGATGGTGGCTATCATAGGACCATTACTCACGAACTGATGCCAGGCCAAGATAATTATAATGCCAGGGACGATAACAGTCGCTTGACATGGGGGCAAGGATGTCCGTCAAGTGACGATGACCGCCACTTGACGGGAAGGCCCAACTGTGAGACCGACCGAACCGGTGGGACAGGTCAACCGAGTAAGCCTATCACAAATGACGGTACTACTAGGGAGCTGGTGATACACAGAGGGGCAGCACATGCCACTCGCGTTGTCCAACAGCCAGTAACAGTACCGGTTGTGACACATCCCCACTACAGGCCACCTGAACCTGTCACTGGCCAATCAGTAACACAGGTTCAGTCCAATGGAATACACATGAACACTCACGGGTACAGGCCACCTGAACCTGTCACTGGCCAATCAGTGGCACACGTTCAGTCCCAGGGAATTAACATGAACTGATGCTTCGTGCTTGCGGAGTCCACTCGAATGATATATTGCATGTAGTACATGTGTGTGTGGCTTCCTCGATGCAAACCTTGCTGTGTCGATTTCTGATGTCCTTTGAACTAAAGAGTTTGTTGCACCCTCTGCAAACATGTGGATAGCTTTTTGTATGTCGGTTCATGTGTGACTGGAAGAGATTTGGTTTGATAAATGTCTTTCCACATCCTTCAAACGGGCAACATTGTTTTAATACTTCGTTGTGTATTTTGTAATGCTGTCTGAACACGGATAGACTGGATAACAACACACCACACTTCTCGCAGAGAACATTATGGTTGTGGCCGGATCTGTGAGCCCCGAATTCATCACTCGACGACATTGGCTTGGCTTTTATATGAGAAAGTGAATGTTGCCGTAATGATTGCAGGTTTTTATATTTCTTCCAACGTTACCAGTACCACGCAGAAGGCGGGTTCACTGGGGAAGCTAGGCTGTAATCGACTTCCAGGAATTCGCCTTCAAATTAATAGGCACCAATATTTCTCCGTCTGAAAATGAAATATACGAATTTACAAATAACAAGACGTCGTCTCATTCATGGCTATTGTTTATATATGGGGGTGCAAATGTAATTTTGAGAACTTTTAGGAGTGTTTGGTTTGGTTCAAGGGGATACAGTTGGAAAAATCCAGGTCGACATGCATCACCCGCCCCAACGGAGACGATATGGACACGCCCCGATGTGTTATAGTATATTTCCCATTATGTTGTGCAAAAAAAAAATCTGATTATTAATTGGACATATCCTAAATATTTTACCTTTATTGTTTTTCAAACATGACCATATATGCCCATGACATATCATGTGAAGGTAAATATTTCTGAGGGAAAAAAACGCGTCCGTCGTTACAAATTTTCGCGTCCAGTTACTTTCCCAGATAAAATTCAACGGGTCCTCGTTACTACCAAAGTTGCTGGAAACGCGAATAAAAGTCTACTTTACTTGCACCTATAGCAATCCTGAAATTTCTACGGTATGTTATATATGTGAACGGTACACACATCATCCGGCACGACAACATGTATTAGGGAGGAGGTTTCGTATTTCTGAATGTTCATTAGTTATTTGAACATATTTTCTTCGATAAATCGAAACCTCATAGTTTATTGTTACAAATGATGCTAAAATATCTATTGTTAACGATAATAATACAACAAAATCGTCTCCTGAAACCGACAAAGTATTATAATAACGATCTGTGTGTACCTACCTGAACTCATCGCTCGTGGAAAGCATGAGGGATTAGTCGCGTCCGTCGTTACTTATCCGGGTCCTCGTTACACGGATGATCAGCGTGGCAAAGGAGGGTCACGTATCTTTGAGTATCTGCGATATTTAAAGGTACTCAATCCGATAAAACTCGAGTAAATAACAAATTTCAATTTCAAATTCGGCGGAGACGTCACCATTGACCGAATTCACGTGAACATGCATGGGTATCTCTTCTGCTTTGTTCGTTATTATGTGGTCATTCTTATTCAAGAAATAGTAGGATTATATATTATGGGTGGATTATCAGATACACGTATGTACTATCAAGTCTTATAGCAATTTCATATTTAAAATGTTTTGTTTCGTTAAATGCAGTCGTTTTGCACAATAGTCTCTGTATAGTGCAGAAACACAGGCATTTTTGGCCAATGTGCTGTAAAGATGCGATTAAATAGCCGGATTGGCAGCTAAGTAGGTGCCATGTATATACACATAGAAGAAAGGCATGACTTTCAAAACAAACATGAACATTATAAATATAAGATACAAATGATACTTGTGTCAAATACATGAGCCACTTTTGACGCTGGGAGAACATTAAACATAGTATCCTCCACGTGGTCTCCGATTATGTCATAATCGGAGACCACGTGGATATAAAAATCTGACCTAGAATCGGGAATTAGTACCGCCCCCGTAATCGGATTCTGATTCTGAATCCAGATTCTCACGAAATAACGACTCTGGCTGTTCATCATTCTGAACTCCTCGACATGTGACCTCTGTGACCTCTGAAACGGTGACGGAATCTGACGAGGTTTGCCGAATGGCTGTCCATGTCAGGTATTTGAAATAGAGTTATTTCCCTTAAATACTTTAGACTTTGTCATCAATCGAATCGGTGCTACGACAAAACCGTGGATTTCCAACATAAATATGTCGTTTCAGTCGTCACTGGAAGACTGGGATGATTTGCAAAAGGAACACACACAATTGGAAGTATGTTAGAATGGCATTTTCACTTTGGAAGATAAATGCATTTGTTGTATAATCACTTTAACTCTCCAGTTTTCGTGATATCAAATTAATTGGGGATATGCCTGTGAGTGTGATTCAAAATTCAAGTTTCATTTCAAATTCAATAGAGTTTATTTGATACCAAATTTCATAATAATAATTATAACTTATATAAGGCATGTCCTTATGGATATATATACATGTAGCATTTTATCAACGTATATCATGAGGTGCACACCGTGCAGTACTTGGCGTTTGGCTCACAAGTACAGCGTAAAATAAATATTTGTGACAATTATATATGTTATTGTTAAGTGTGACTATTTTAGTATTTATCTGTCGGAAACATTCAAAAATAGTTTCTGATTTCATTCCAAAACGCAATTTATTTATAGTCAAACTGGGTCACCCGGTGTCTCAGCTTCCGGGGGAGCGGGTCGATTTGGTCCAGGGACGTTTCGGTCCAGGGCTCTTTCGGACGGGCTTGTTCGGCCCCTATTCAATTCGGGTAATTAAGACAATTTAGGTAGCGTGGGTGTTATTGGACAGCATGTTCATTGCCTTTGATTTGTTACCGGTCTTTTGATGACAATTGGAGATTACTAGTATGTTTGTACTTAACGTTTTATTGGCAACAATAGTAATGGATATATATACATAGTAATTAACACAGCAACAAATTCGAATAATAACATGAATTATTGATGAACCATACATACACAGAACGACACGATGTGTAAATGGGTTTGTCGATACGGCACGAGTGATGTCGCGGAAGGATAGAACGAGAGGCGCTTGCGACTCGAGTTCTATCCCTCCGCGACAGCACGAGTGCCGTATCGACAAACCCATTTACACATCGTGTCGTTCTGTGTTTATTACACGCTTCGCGTCCAAGAATCCGTGCATTAAAAATACATGATTATAATGTTTATTTAGGCTCATATAGGGCGTGTTTGTCATGTGTGATGATTCTTTTATTTAAATAGTTCCAGTTTCATGGTTGAGGCGAACGTCATTTTACGTCAACGAGATGTGTATGGAACATACGTTCCATACGGATTTGTGAATATGGAATAACACTGTACTTCTAGGAACAAGCGTGTAATAAGAACATTTATTGATTAAAAACAAGTTAAAACAGTAAATATATACAGTTTACATGATAAAACATCTGATTATTTAATGATTAAAAACAAGATAAAACATGGAAAAATCAGTCAATATATTATACATTATTTATTTATTTATTAATTTTAAAACATTGCGTTGGTCTTCTTGTCTTCTTCTTTCTTCTGTTCTTCTTTATTTCTTCGATTGGCCGTTCTTGTATATTGCATTCACTTCCTTCAGAAATTCGGTTGTCTTGATGGTGCCGTCTTTGTATGATGCCCATAGCGCCTCAAGGTCTCTGTCTATCTTTGTGTATTTCTGCTTGATATCGGTTTCGAGGTCCCTCGCTGCCACTGCTACTTCGATATGTGCAGCTTCTTTTTGGAGCACTTGGATGAGCGGGTAGAACGACAATCTGCTCCCCTTCATGTTAAGCCGTCTGTGCCAAGCTGTGAAGAAGAAGAAGAAATTTCATTAAATTTGTTTGTACTTTTTGTAGTTCATTTAAAATATTGTGAAGAAGAAGAAATTTCATTAAATTTGTTCGTACTTTTGCAGTTCAATTAAAATATGATGAAGAAGAAGAAATTTGTTTGTGCTTTGTACTTTGTATAACATTTTGTTTTTTTTAATATTTTTATTATATATATAGAGGATCTCAAACGAGTTACTATTTTATACAGAATTTATCAACCGAGTTCACTAAATTCGATTTGAGCCGAGGTTTACCGAGGCTCATATAGAATTTAGTGGACGAGGTTGATAAATTACGTATAAAATAGAACCGAGTTTGAGATATTTTTTATCACATGATCATATAATCGCTAAAATTTTATCGAAAAGAACAACAATTAACTGCATCCAGCGAACATTGTCCCAAAGAGCAGCGTGACATCATTGCCTGCGACGATATTACACGTGTCTATTACGCTCGAATATTACATCGGAAAATAGTGCTAATCATGTGATAAATGTATGTATAACATTTGTTCTTTAAATGGATAATGATTCTCACCGAGTGATTCTCAACTCAGATCAATCACCGTTTTATCTTTTCCAAACAAACATGCCAGAAGCCGTTCTGAGTGTAAAAAGGTAGATACATGTACCAATCTATATAGAAACATATCTACAACTTTATTATCAACTTTCTCACAGACAAATCACAGGTAAGAATATTAAATCAAATCATAAGATCAATATATATAATATAAACTAGAGCAATGCTACCCTTTTTTATTATATGACTGTCATTATTTTCACTAAATACCACCATTGTTTGGTGATGGTTTTCCGATTAATCGGATCATGATAGTATCGTGATCCGATTCCATACCATGCGTGTCTGAATCAGAACGAGGCTCCTGAACTATTTTCAATTGGGACACTTCTTCTTAAAATTGCTGTTGTTGATTAAATTAAGTTGCGATTCGTTCATTAAATTTGAATTCAACTTATCCCCTTTTTCGTAATACAATTTCAGAGGTTGGTTGTAATAATTAAGTTCAATAGGTCATATAATAAACATATTATTACTACAGTAAAGTGATCTGAGCCTCTCCACATCACGTCTCGTTGAGAAGCCTGAAGGTGAGATCACGGATCAGACTCGCAGCCTGCGGCAGCTCATCTGATCCGTGATCTAGCTCACCTTCTCAACTCGGCGTGATATGGAGACTCAGATCACTTCACTGTAGTGATAATCTCTATATACACTTTAATCAAAATATTGAACGCTTTATTATAATAATAAAATAACATACAAAATAAAAATATATATAAATATCCAAATATCCTACTGATAAAAACATTTTTAGGTGAGACTATTCGGCCCAAACCATGGGCCGAACAAGCCCGGCCGAACCAGCCCTGGACCGAATCGACCCCGACCCGCTTCCGGTAGGCCTGTCGCCTACTAACGGTGCAAATATAAATGTGCTCAATTGATCGCCGGTGCTGTAGGAAATTGTGATCGAATGATGGCGAATGCAATAGTTTTTTTAAACATATTGATACAATATATATAAGTTACCCTATCAGCGATCACTTACCCAATTTATCAGTGAATTCAACCAGTTTAACAGATCACAGCAGTTCAAATCTTGTCTTTAAAAGAACTAATTATCTGACTCCTGAGTCAGTGAGAATTAATGATTGATGAAAACTTCTGAATAAAACACAATTATCCTGGTGATGAATGATTTTTTTCAATATAAAGTGATTATTCACAGTGTGGACAAAGGAATGTTGCACCATATCTTAACACAGAAACCCTGGAAAAATATTTGAGATGGGTCCAATGGCCACATTTATCACACTGAGCCCACTTCACACTACGGGGAAGAATCGAGGGAGTCCAAGCCACAGACACAGCATACCTCAGTTTCATTTACGTTTATTTCATCCTCCGAAAAGCACATCGGAGTGCTGCTTGCTTGCGACAAATCATCACTGTTTACAGATTGATGTCCAGAAGAAAAGCTCATTGGAGGGCTGTTTGGTTGAACTAAGTTGACACAATCTGGATCACCATCATTCAGGTCATGAATATCAACTTCAACATGCATCTGTATTTGATCACTGTCTTCATTTAACATTTTTTCATTCAGATTTCCATGGATAGAAGGTTTCCTCGGTCTTCATTTTGGAGGGAGGGCTTTCCTTATAGTAATTTCAGAGAAAAAGTCATCATTTTCAGGAGTGGATTTTTCAGGAGCTGAATATATAGCCACTGCTTTGTCAGGAATAGATTGTGGATTAAATGGGTAAATCCCAGTGGCTCTGAATGCAGCCTGCAAGTTGTCAGAGGAGAGGCCCTTCATGTATGATTTGGACGATAGCTGGCAGATGTCAAATTTGGTGACAACTCTACCTGGATGTTTCTGCAAAAACGACTGGCATTCCTTGTAATAAATGTTTTTCAGAGGTCCGAAACACCCAACATCAAGGGGTTGAAGAATGTGGCTAGCGTGAGGTGGCAATACAAATAGGATAATATTTTTCTTACTGGCCCATTCAATGATGTCTATGGAAATGTGTGAAGTCGCTCCATCATAAAGAATAAGTGTTTGTTGTGATGATGTTGCACAAGCAAACTTCAGAAAATGGTCGGACAGATAACTTTTGAATACAGAGCCATTAGACCACCCACTTTCGGAACAGCAGGCACCAGCCCCATTTGGCGCACCCTCTAGAAGATCGGCGTTCCATCTTTTCCCAGGAAACACATAAAATGGTGGAATCGTGTGCCCTATAGCATTGCCACTGCCTATAATGGTGATATTGCTGGATCTTGGAGAAGTGATACACTGAGCTGATGAGTCTTTGTGACCGATAACTTTAAGAGGACGGTGTTCTGTATTCATCCCGGTTTCGTCTAAAGATATGTTGGGGTCGGTCCTTGAAGCCATATTTATCCATAATGTGTCCAAGTTCTTCGTAGTATCTTTCTATACATTCCCTGGAGACGTCCCTGGCTCTTGAAATGGTTAATTTCTGGGGTTTCCTGAGCTTCAATTCTGGCCATCTGTCAAGAAATCCGTAAAACCAGTTTTTACTAATTAATCCATTTTTTTCAATTTTATGTAAGGAAGTGGCGTAATCTGACGCAATATTTAATGTTTCCCTTCTTGCATAGCCATAACCTATGTTGCCCATATATATTATATGGTTGTACAGTTTCTCCTCTTCACTTGTCGAGAAAAGGCGAACGGGGCCTGGATTAACACCGGAATGGGCAGCAACCAGTCCAAGAGTGCGATCATGCAACGTTGATTCTGGAATACCATACAACCGTGCAGCCTTATAAACCGACACTCCCTCCTGCACGACCATGTCATATGCTGCATCCATCTTTTGCCTGTCATATCGTCTCTTGATTTTCTCTTTGATATTCTTCTGAAAGTAGACAAATTATTCCCCAATTTAAAATCATCATCTTGAAAAATACATACTGGTGAGAAACTTCAATATAGTCAACTACATATAATGGTAATAAAACATTGTATTCTCTTTCCACCACCCACCCAACATTGTGCCAAAAAAAAATTGACATAGTTTCCCCATAGCCAAGGCACCCCACCTGCAGGGTTGGAAGGGAGGGGGAATCAACAGAGTATATTGTCATTTCTCACCTGTTTCAATGGAGTAAAATATGGTTGATTTACTTTCAAGTCTCATGCTGACCGGTTTCGCTGACAAGTGACATGCAACCCATACCTGTACATGTACTCTTGTGTCTAGAATAATAGTGCAGTCTGGAATATAAGTGCAGGGTGGAAAAACCGACCAGAATTAATATAAGTGCACACTGGAATATAAGTGCAGGGTGGAAATTTTCATCGAAATACAGTCTTGCACTTTGCCAGTAACATTGACTGGGTACCTATTAGAGGGTATCACCCCCCTCCCCCTGAATCCTGAATACCAGTTAATTTTGGGGGGTGAATCCTGAATACGAGTTAATTATGGGGGGTGAATCCTGAATACATGTTAAGAAATAATATGCGATAAATGACATACAAATTGACTGTTTTATTATCAGACAGATACAAACAAAAGTTACATAGACACATTATGATGCCGGTCGCGTTATGAGGCCATTATCTTGAGTCAGAATCAGACTGAACACAAGTTTTGCATAATTCCATTTGCACCCCACCCCCTTGCACCTCAGTGTTTAGGCCTAATATCCTATATCTTCATAATCCATGGTTCTATATTCCTGGTATGAGAACATTCAGATATTTTAACCTGAAACATTGCATAAATCCTAACATCTAGTGGTCTAACTCCATACAATACAAATGCACACGGCTACGGGCAAGAGACCACGACACACCGAGCTGACCATCGTTGTTCGGCCGGTGTGAGAAAATTTTGAAATTTGAAATCCTAGCATCCAGACTGGCCTCAACTAAAGCTTTCCTATAGTGTTGGAAATTTCAAACCTCATACTCCCCCTCAGGTTGGAAAATTCTCCAACTGATGACCACAAGTTTGACCAAATGTAGTAAAATATTGTTAAACTTATTAGCATTTTTAGCAGTGTTTTTAGCTCAACTTTATTTTGTAAAGTTTGAGCTATTGCCATGGCTTTGTCGTCCGTGTGTGCGTGTGTACGTGTGTACGTAAGGCGTCAACAATGCAGGCTACAGGTCGTACCTTTGGTCGGATCATTATGAAATTTGTCATAGCTGTTGACATCAACATTTAGACCAGAATGATTAATTTTGGGGTCATTCGGAAAAAAAACATGGCCACCAGCGGCCATCTTTGATTTCAAAATTCAATCCATTAGCACGGGCTACAAGCCGTACTGTTTGTCCGATCATCATGAAATATGTCATGGATGTTAATATTGACATGTAGATGGGAACGAGTAATATTGGGGTCATTCGGCCCAAAAACATGGCCGCCAGCAGCCATCTTGGATTTTACTCTTTGTATGACTGTAATACCAAATTTCAAGTCGATAGATCCGCCCGTTTCCGAGATCTGGTCTGCGCATGCGCGAAGCTGGCGTCGCACGGGCTCGGCGACCTGATACAATTCGTATCCGGGGCAAGATACATTCACATAACAAATTTCAAGTCGATAGCTCCACCCGTTTCCGAGATCTCGTCTGCGCATGCGCTGCACGGCGTTGCACAGGCTCGCCAATACGACAACGACGACCGCCTGGTCAAACTACACACACGTACCAAGTTTCGTCCCGATCGGTCGAGAATCGTAGATTTGTATCAATGACATACAGACAGACAGACATACAGACAGACAGACAGATAGAGGTCTTCAAAATATATATGAGACTAGCCGATGAGCCCGACGTTGTCCGGGCTATTCATCCGGGCTATTCAAAAACCAAATTTCAAGTCGATAGCTCTACCCGTTTCCGAGATCTGGTCTGCGCATGCGCGAAGCTGGCGTCGCAAGGGCTCGGCGACCCGATAAAATTTGTATCTGGGGCAAGATACATTCACATAGCAAATTTCAAGTCGATAGCTCCACCCGTTTCCGGTTATTTTTGTGACTGGGAGTGGAGAATGGGTGCACGGGCTCGGCGACCCGATAAAATTTGTATCCGGGGCTAGATACATTCACATAGCAAATTTAAAGTCGATAGCTCCACCAGTTTCCGAGATCTCGTCTGCGCATGCGCGAAGCGGGCGCCGCACGGGCTCGCCAATACGACAACGTCCACCGCCTGGTCAAACTACACTCACGTACCAAGTTTCGTCCCGATCAGTCGAGAATCGTAGATTTGTATCAATGACATACAGACAGACATACAGACAGACAGACAGAGGTCTTCAAAATATATATGAGACTAGCCGATGAGCCCGACGTTGTCCGGGCTATTCAAAAACCAAATTTCAAGTCGATAGCTCTACCCAGCCCGACGTTGTCCGGGCTAAATTCAACAACCAAATTTCAAGTCGATAGCTCTACCCGTTTCCGAGATCTGGTCTGCGCATGCGCGAAGCTGGCGTCGCAAGGGCTCGGCGACCCGATAAAATTCCTATCTGGGGCAAGATACATTCACATAGCAAATTTCAAGTCGATAGCTCCACCCGTTTCCGGTTATTTTTGTGACTGGGAGTGGAGAATGGGTGCACAGGCTCGGCGACCCGATAAAATTTGTATCCGGGGCAAGATACATTCACATAGCAAATTTAAAGTCGATAGCTCCACCAGTTTCCGAGATCTCGTCTGCGCATGCGCGAAGCGGGCGCCGCACGGGCTCGCCAATACGACAACGTCCACCGCCTGGTCAAACTACACTCACGTACCAAGTTTCGTCCCGATCAGTCGAGAATCGTAGATTTGTATCAATGACATACAGACAGACATACAGACAGAGGTCTTCAAAATATATATGAGACTAGCCGATGAGCCCGACGTTGTCCGGGCTATTCAAAAATCAAATTTCAAGTCGATAGCTCTACCCGTTTCCGAGATCTGGTCTGCGCATGCGCGAAGCTGGAGTCGCACGGGCTCAGCGATCCGATAAAATTCGTATCCGGGGCAAGATACATTCACATACCAAATTTCAAGTCGATAGCTCCACCCGTTTCCGAGATCTCGTCGATAGGTCCACCAGTTTCCGAGATCTAGTCTGCGCATGCGCAAAGCTGGCGTCGCACGAGCTCGGCGACCCGATAAAATTTGTATCCGTTGTCCGGGATATTCAAAAACCAAATTTCAAGTCGATAGCTCCACCGATTTCCGAGATCTGGTCTGCGCATGCGCGAAGCTGGCGTCGCACGGGCTCGGCGACCCGATAAAATTTGTATCCGGGGCAAGATACATTCACATAGCAAATTTCAAGTCGATAGATCCACCCGTTTCCGAGATCTCATCTGCGCATGCGCGAAGCGGGTGCCGCACGGGCTCGCCAATACGACAACGTCGACCGCCTGGTCAAACTACACACAAGTACCAAGTTTCGTCCCGATCGGTCGAGAATCGTAGATTTGTATTAATGACAGACAGACAAACAGACAGACAGAGGTCTTCAAAATATATATGAGACTAGCAGGTTAGCCCGCCACTGGCGTGGTTCATCTCATGGCTTTGTTCGAAAAAGCAAATGCAACAGCTTCCGAGACACGTATGCTGCACCTAGGTGTAAAATTTCGTCGAAATCCGCCAGTTTTACCCGATTTGACCTTGAATTGATCATTGTCGAGGTCAGGTCGGGGTCACAATTTAACCCATCCATGACACTTCCCGCACAAAAATATCCCTAGGTAGCAAGTTTGAGCTCAATCGGTTTGAGTCTATCAAGACACACACATATATATCATTTGTGGGTACCCGTTTCAAGGTGAAGATCACCTCGGGCGGAAAAACTGACCCGATGAAAATCTCCCCCGTTCCTAGGAAGCCCTAAGTACTTAAGAATCACACAACACGCTCATGTCTGGATACAGTCACGCTCACGCCCGGATCCAGACGTAAGAATCACATTACAAACATACGCTCTTTATCAACGACACTGCGGATATGAACGCTCTTTAACTATCAACGCGATTAACCCCACAGTGCCGTTTTTTTTTACTGGGAGTGGAGAACGGGTGCTCGGAGTTTCTCCAAAACGCCGCGACGACCATTCCCGTGGGTTTTTACCCTTAGATGGGAAGTTTGATCTCGATCGGTTCAGCCTTTTTTGATTCTATAAAGTATATATATACACACATACACACACATACATGTATATATACGAAGTCTCAAAATATATAGTAGATATATATCTTGTAGAATGTCCATATATCGTAAGTTCGTCCGTCACATAGCCAGTCAAGAAATTTAGCAAAGACAAGCATGTTTTTATCAAATTAATAACTGAAGCATTGAGCCAAGAGACACCCCAGGTTGCCACTTATTCCCATGTAGTTATACGACCCTGTCATTAAACATACACATCACTTGAAAATGATTGGCATTCAAAATGCAGTAGTCTTCAAATGAAATGTACATGCGCAATTAACTTGACCTACTTATGAAAGAAGTGTCGGCTGACGGCTGTGTATTTTAGAAGTAAACACAAGTGTACTTTTGTAACCTATATTAATAAGCCTAAAAGTAACCTACCATGTAAAATTATTTGGTATGCGCCATGTATATAATAAGTTTACAACAAGATTTCATCAAGTTTCATCTTTACATCAATGTGACAACAGCAGAAATCATTTCAGTAGCGCTATAACAGCTATAACAGCTACATGTAGCTGGAAGGGCCATGTTCTGTAGATATGAAGGTGGCTGTTTTAAAACATGTTAATGCTAAAATAACCATGTTTGTTTTCATAGATGAGCTCTAAAATTATTTAACTGAGTATTTATATTTGCTGGATATAGACAGAACACAACGCGCATCTTAATCGAGAATCTTTTTTCGAATGAGTTGCGGATGGCGCAAGGATATATTTCGCGAGAGCGTAGCTCGAGTGAAATATAACTTTGCGCGACGGCAGCGAGTTCGATAAAAGATTCGAGATTATGATGCAAGTTGTGTTCTGTATTTATTCTACACCGTTCAGTCAGATAAGTTCAATCCACGAATGTCACCTTCATTGTTACTATAGCTACCTTTATTGTGATTTAAGTCTGACAAATAACCAGTAATTATGGGGGGATCACCGGAAGCGGATGATCGACGTAATGTACGTCATCTTTCTTGGGGACAACGTAGTTCCGGCTTGTATTCCACTAGAAGTATACACTAATATGTATGCAATGGCTGGGATTCCATTGAATACATGGGACTCGCGTCAATGGGTGTGGAATAAAAAATAATATATAGATATATTTATACATAATTAAGCTGCATGTTGTTATCAGATTTTAAATCCATGTTCCCACCGGGGACCGCTGTTTCGAAGTCTTGTCGTCTCAAACATGCGACTCCCGGGCAACAATATTAGGTACTAGTATATTGACTATTACAGGATTTTGAAAACAACACTCGATCAAGATTTGTTGGGGGGGGGGGGGAATAAATTTGTCCTGTCAAGACCTAGCTGTTTTCCACAATTACACATCCAGTAGTACAATACACAAAATTAAATAAACGTACAGACTAATTAGCCTTGTGCAGGCAGGTGCAGGGTGGAAACACATCCAAAATTTAATAAACATGCATACACAGTTATTATGCCCTCGACTTGAAGTCGGCGGGTATATAGTCGACATCTCCGTCCCTACGTCCGTCCGTACAAACATTTTGCATTATTGTTCAGCAACCGCTGGGCAGATTTAGCTGATATTTGGTATGGTGATAGAGCAGCATGGGGGAACAGCTACATGCATAGCGCGGGTTTGTCCACCCATTTTCACCAGAGTTATGGCTCTTTTTTGACTTGGAAAATTCAATTTTGTCCGTCCGTACAAACATTTTGCATTATTGTTCAGCAACCGCTGGGCAGATTTAGCTGATATTTGGTATGGTGATAGAGCAGCATGGGGGAACAGCTACATACATAGCGCGGGTTTCGTCCACCCATTTTCACCAGAGTTATGGCCATTTTTTTACTTAGAAAATGTGCAAATGCCACGCGACAGCGTACCTCTTGTTCTGGACAGCCATGAGAGTAATCCACACTGGCCTTTGACAGCCAGTATAGACCATGGGGGCATGTTAGTGTGATCTGTGATATCAATCTCAGTTATCCAAGGTATATAAGTTATCCAAGTTCAGTTTCAGCAGTGGAGACACCCGACTGGAGAGGGTAGATTGATGATTACATGGGAAATGATGGCATGACAGAGAATAAAAATTTCCCTCTAATCAAGTGTCTATTTACTGCTAGAAATCAGTCTTGTGTCAATGTAGATCATTTATGAAAGAATTTCAAAGATATATGAATAAGATGAATATTTGTCAATGAAAAACTTTCTAAGATATTTTGGATGATCAGTTTCTATTCGTTGCTTACATTCACATGGCAGTTGATTCCAGAGACATCTAGCTCTAGTAGATATATTGCACTCTTAACTTTGGCAGTTCTTTTGAATTTACAATACATGTTTCATTCTGCTTCAAATGAACCTTGTATTGTACGTGGTTAAATAATTTCAAGTGTATTGGTGAATAGGGCAGATAATGATTTTGGAAGTTTCTTTTTGTGAAATTCATGTAAAATGTTTACTAACAGCATGTTCCAAATTTCCTCCAGCAGTAGCAAATTATTCTCCTTGAAAATTTCTTATTTACAATGAGTGAGATGTGGAATAATGAGTATGGAATAGAATGTCTTCACAGTATCCCTGGGTATAAATTCACTGACCTTTCTCAAGAGCCATAGGTTTCCAGAGAGTTTTTTTTTGAATTGTGTCCCATGCATATCCCAGGATAATGTTTCTTTTATATCAATTCCTAGGAATTTTGTGTTACTAACCCTGTAGTAGAGTCGCTTATGTCCGATTTTGGGCTCCCGTGGGAAAATCATGAACAAATATAGGGACCATGTTCATGAGTCAGTATATGGTCTCTACTTCAGAAAAAAAAATTGTTAGACACCATGGGGTCGCGACTGGATGGTCTGATGACGTCACAAAGATGGCCGCCATGCTCATTTTCTTAATTTCGCTATTGTTGGATTTCGTGATAAAAATATTATTGTGATATAAACCCTTTTGTGCAGTGTATGGTGTGACGCCATGTTATATTTCTATATAAGAAAAATTGTCCTCTCGATTAAAGATGGCCACCAAATGGCGACCGGAAGTGGGAAATTGATCAGTTTCCATACATGTCACCTACATCATTGCCGATTATATGGGGTGACGATTAGGGAATATACTTCTCTTCAATCTTGATTACAAATCACTTAGGCATCACATTAGTTGATTTCTTGGATCATAACCTTGATTTTCTTCTCCAAATGCTATGTTTTAAAGGAAGTGGTATGAATTTTCGCCAAAATATACTTTTTTATTTTCTAACTATTTTCTTAAAGAAAATTAAAATTAATCGGTGATGGAAATGAGTAGGATCATTACATAAGGTATTTACATTTAACTGGATACAGAAACTGTCACATTAATCCAAGATGGCTTCCAAGATGGCAGCCAAAATACGATAATACAAAATTGTCCCCTCTTTCACCCAATTACGTTTCTGTCATGTAGAAGGTGAATGTAGTAGACTAATTTGCTTCTTCCAAATAAATAATAGCCATGTTATGACAAATTCATATTAGTTGCCTCAAAAAGCGAGTTCATATGACAATTATTTTCCAAATAAGCATCGTGAAAATTAGCCAAGCATATTTTTGTTATACGTCAAACAACATGTCCACCACAGTGGAACGATATCTCGGTGTTAGATATATGAATGAATGTACTCCCGATTTAGATAATCTGAAGTTATTAATATCGTGTTGTAATCAAGGTGGCCGCCAATTTAATTTAATTTGACATTAAAATACATATATTTCCGCAATATATCCCAGCGTGTAAGAATGACACATATATCTATATCATTATCACGCATGGGCTTTCGATGAGAACATACCATTCACTATATAAGACCGAAATATATGTTCAAGCGCGTTAAGTATATGGTCTTATGCCAAACTCAATTATGATATTATATAAATACTTGAGTAGAGACCAACATGGTATGTGGAGAGAATAGTGAAGTTGCCTACCTCAGGCACTGTCAGTTACCAGCGTTCAAATGATGCATGTGATCGCCATACGTTCTTGAATATCGATAACGATTGAGTATATCTTCTCGTATACTAAAGGTCTAGCGACAGACTCAATCAGATTACTGCATATAGCTAACAGTGACAGGCTTTTGAAGCCTGAAATTGAAAATATAAACCAGGAGATCACCCGGGGCCTTGTTCAGATATCATAGCTATACTTTAATCTTGTCAATTTCATCATGGCACATGTATACCGCCGGTTTAGGCTTGGTTGATGAACGAGGTTGGATAGCCTGTCGAAGTTTCTCAGGAGATTTCTGACATAATATCCAAAGACACCTTCGTAAAATTAATCCTTGTGTGGGTACTCTTGGTGATTGGAATGGAAAATCGACACAAACTGATCTGACACCCGCTTCTACCATTCTGGCAAACATATGTGTGGGAAGAAATGTTGATGATGGCCTCATGCTTAAACTGCTTCTTGGCACCAGTTCATACTAAGTACCGGTATATTTCCGCGGGTGCATTAATATGACGACCAAGATGGGATCATGGCAAATTTTAGCTAGAACTCACGCAATATATATACTTGTATCACAGCGATATTAGCATATTTTTATTACACGTATGTATATAATTAGTTTGTCTCATATACAAGTAGCGCTAATGTGTATCTGGACCATCCCACTCTCGTTAGGTGGGGTGAGTATAGAATGATTTCCGAAATTGACTCACATAAACCTGCACAGTTGAGGTCGAATGCGGTCCACGATGAAACGTATACTTATTGTATTATTCATGAAATAAATTCTGTTTAAACTAAGGTATATCTGAACAAACTGGATTGTTTATCAAGTGAACATGTATGGAGCTCTTCGTACAATAGCTTATTCACAACCGTTTACATATATGCCATTTGTTGGGGTAGATCGTCATGATGCATGAATGCAGAATGACATATACAATTTATGGGATATACATGTAGCATCTGGTATTGAACAGAATTAGAACCGTTTGAGGCATTATGATATAGATGGATCGGCCTATATAATATGATCTGAAAGGTGCCATTATTATTATTGTGAACCATGGCCACCTCCGTAGTTACGCGTGCTGATTCAGCTTCTTTCATTTCCACATTTCCTTTGGTTCATGATAACATTATAACTAGAATCACAACATGACACTGCCATGACTGTTATTAACTCCAACTATTACTTCACATTGTGTTGTAAGAAGTTAGTGGACTACGTTGCCCCAATATGTCATTCACCATTCAGAACCTGGATTCCAGAGTATATTGTACATACTAGTAATAAATCAAACTGATGACAATGACACCAGAAGACCCATCACTACCAATGGATTCTTCGCCCGTTTCCCACCGTGTGGTCGTACATTGCGTCAAAACACGGGAATTAGTAATATGATAAGTATCGCCTGTCTATTTTTGGCTCGTATCTATTGCGTCTACCATTCACATTCTTTCGTCATCTAAACTGCAGTGTTGGATATGCAGATCAGTTGCGCAGTCCCTGTTGATTTTGATACACTTCAAAATAATCATTGATCAAGTGGGACCGGTAGCACTAACAACCATTGCCAATATCTACTTTCCTGTTGAACTGATGTACAAACGCAATGCATTATCCCACTAAACTCTTCTTATGCCTAAATCATAGAAATCAATATGGGATACAATTTTGCTGTATGCTATCAACGGTCCATATCAGCATACTGTGTCCATACCATGACACCGTTGGGAGAATTTCTTTGTGTGGCTACCACCAATTAACTGAACACGAGTGAAGCCAAGAACCAGGCACCCCACTTCATCTGTTGTCGGGGATCTAACCTGGTGTATAATAATGTTCATATCAACCGAATAAACATGACCTGCGAGGTCATTAACTTATAGTAACTTCACAAAAGGATTCCACATATGCTATGGAAGTGGTTGGACTACTTTGTTGAATATCATCATCCAGCTTTCAGAAACTGGTATTCACAATATATCACTTTAATCTTGATACGGGATGCTACCTCTTATACAAATATATTATCCACATATGGGGGTCTATTCTTTTTTGATCTGCCATGGTTATCAATACGATTGAAACCTGCTAAGTTCAGCTAAACGAGGTTCAAATTGTGTTACCATACAAATTTAATTCAATGTTACAGCGCAACTAAATGACAAATGGCAGCCATATATTTAATTCTACTATTGTTTGTGTTTTATAAACAAGGATGTGTTATTTCTTGCTTGCCAAAAATCATGGTTTATAGAAGTACAATCCCCAAATCATAGCTATCACAATAAACAGTAACTGTTGTGTATTGCTACCTTATATGATACACTATAGACATTTTCAATTGAGGAGATGTCATGAAAAGAATTAACACCAACTCTTATCTGCATCAGCAATTGCCTTTTGATATGGTAACCACCAATATTTCTCAATTAGAACACCGGCTTAAGAGTATAGCAGAGCAGGCTAGACATTGGGATGGCAAAATTTGTCCCTCAAACTAAGATGGTAGTCTACACATACTTTAAAATTTCACATAGAGAGTTGAATTTTCTCTTCAACTCCATCTTTCTTCTTTCACCTAATATGAAGACATTTGAAGACATGGCCCGTATACAGTATAGGACATCCATTGTATAGGACATTAAAGCTATGCGCATATACTTAAAAGTAGCCGATTAACCTAATTCCTCATGATGGAATGCCAGGGCGACATTTGGTGGTGAATGAATACTGACTTTTGTATTTAACTGCTATTTTGGCAGCCATCTTGGATGATGTTGCACAGTTCCGTTGAAGAGTGATGATAATTCCGTATGTGGCACGAATATTTCTTTCCCCTCACTGAATTCCGGTTCATTTCTTTAAATCTATTGCTATAATATCAGAAATGACTTTTGACAAAATGCTATAATTCGGTTGTCTGAAGTGTATTTTTGACAGATTGAACATGTTCTGTACAAGACAATTTGTGCACTACATTGCTGAAGCAATAAATAAACACTGAATGGTCATATTGCGCAGTCGCTGCCAAACGGAAGGTCATTTACGTGAGATTCTTGAAAATCGCAAAATTGGTGATTTTCTGGTGCCATTTTGGCAGCCATCTTTGACTGGAATAATATTTTCCTGTGAATTTTGATACTGTACTTTGAGAACTTCTGTTGATGAATTTCCTTTACTGAAAAAAATGTATAACAATTTAGAAATATGCGCATACCGGTACTTATATTGAAAATAATTATTCTGATTCGTAATTTGATACAAATGTAGTATATTATTCTGCATTCAAGATCTCGTTTTTGTGTCAGTCGATCAGAGGTATAAGGCTTTATAGTATGCTGACATTGCATATTTTGTATTACAGGAGGACCACAAGAATTATGAGAAGTTGCTGGATGAAATGACTGGTATGCAAAAAAAATGCATGGCAGGGATAGCTCATCAGCGATACCGTATGCGCAAGGTCATTGAAGCATTGAATAAGTAGGTTGTATGTGTAAGCTTCTTTTGGTATCATAAAGTCATTTGCTGTCACTGAGACATTTATAACTGCACAGGCTAATTCTAACATTGAAGGTGTTCGGAACATAAGACTTTTAAGTTTCCTAGACAAAAATGTTTCATGTATGCGGGCAGCAATAGCACAGACAACAATATCAGTTTACGAATAAAACCGTATTAAATTGATATCAACTTGTAAAATTAAATTACAAGAATTTTACCACACATTTACATGAAGTGACTGGAATTGTTTTGAAATTTAAATGTTCGTAACCAACTCGGTCTTCTGGGAAGGTTAAGAAATATGACATCACCCTTTGCAAGTTTGGGTGACCAACTTGTCAAACCCAACAATATCAATCAAAGGAACATTTAGACTGTGTACATGGTATAATGTGGTGCATGACTTTTTCCTAAATAATACCATCTAAACACTGCAAAAGCTTTAATAATATCAGTTATGTAGAAATGTAGTAGATTGTATTGTGAAACTTGCAATCTGGAATGTATCGGTAACAGATTTAAATTGAAGTAAATTCTACCAGAATGCTCGTATTGGGGAAAGCTTAACCTATTCCTTTGAGTTGGTGCACACTTTTTCTCTGCTTTAGACACATACGTCACATTTCCCCCAAATTAACTGGATCTCTCCAGATGACCCCTCTGACAAGTGTACTACTTTTGATATATTACTTCCTATGTGAGTAATGTTGTTGCAAAAAGTAAAGACCTAAAAATATTGATGTTCTATTTCTTCAAAAAGCTAAAATGCAGTGAGTGTACTGAGAGACCTCCATTTGTGCTGAGAGACAGTATGAATATAATTTACTATTGATAGGGAGAAGAATCAGACAGAAGAAAATCAGAGTCAAGTTAATGATCTGAGGAACAGAATTAAACACAGGAAAAATGTCTTCAGAGATATGGAGAATTATCTGCCCCATAAAAATGGGTAAGTCTGACTCTACCTCACTGTATAAACAGTTTATCTCCCCTGGGTATATTTCTTCACTTATTTGGCTGGGGGGGGGCAAGATATTCCCAGGCCTGGAGATATCCCCCCCCCCCCCCCCCCCCCCCCCCCCCCCCCCCACCAGCAACCAATCTGCATTTTATGATTTATCGCGTATTTGACTTTACATAGTCATGAAATGACGAGAACCTACATTGTAACTTACTACAGTGTGTATATACCAAATATATCGGCATTTCAAAATACTGTGTGTATTTTACCATGCACAAGGAATATAGACATTAACAATTATTAAAGTTGGGGTAAGAAGCCTTGAAATTAAAGCCACCATGTCCCGAGACGAAAGAATGAGGCATGGAAATGGATTTGTTTGGTTATGTGTGTTACTGTAAACACTATAGTTGTTGATGTGTGTCACTGTAAATTCTATGTTAAATTCCATCATATAAGATATGTATTAAAATTTTATTTCCACATAATAACAATTATTTTCCCTGTCTGTGTGGTTGTGAATGGTCTTTTGAGACACCCCCATTTATTCAACCATGAACTAAGTAGCAGGTTTGTGAAATAGGTCAATATCCAACTAGTCTATTATATACAACGTTTTGTTTTTAAAAACCCTGACAAATAAAATGTTAAGCAAAAAAAAAATTATTTTGTGATAATTTCATGTTAATGAATGTGCGTACTCTACGGTATGCACTTCTGGTATGGCATCACCAGACTGCTGAAGTCCATTGATAAGTAGATAAAAATAGATTGATATGAAGATCCAGACAGACTGGAAACATTACTTGCATCCAGTGAGACTGGTTCAAGTAATAAGCCAGAGGATATACATGTATATGGTGATCATAAGATTTGACCACATGAAACATTCAGCAAATTTATTTAATAGGGTGAATGTGTGGTGATCTGCTGCGCCTTGTGAAATACATATATTGATTTGTTTGTCATTCTCAGTTTATACAATGAATGTTCATAGTATTCGGCTCATATGTTTATTTTACCTCTACTCCACAGATTATATCTAAGTATTATTCTGGGCCAAGTCAATGTCTCATTACTGAATAAAAATGACAAGTAAGTTAAAATTATAAATAAGTATGTAATACTCAAATTTATGTCATTTTGATTTCTATCTTGCAGTCCTGCTTGCACAAGAAGATATTATCACGTGAATCACATTGTCTCTGATTAATTGTATATCATTAATTTTGTTTGGATATCTTCAGGCATATTTTGCACTTGTGATGAGACTTCTGTACCTAGCTTGGTGGTTAGTATGTAGACATACCGGTACTATCTAAATCAACTGCCGCCTTTATATATACAAATCAGTCAGTGTTGATTATTATCAATGAAAATTATGGTAAGATATCTCTACGTGGAATTTTGTAATTATTTTGTCTTATAGCTTAAGATTTCTTGAAAGGCTTTTTATTTTTAGCTCAACTTTACTTTATACAGTTTGAGCTATTGCCAAAGGTTGGTATTCTTTGTTTGTGCATGCGTTGTGCGTGGAGACATCCATCAACCATTTCCATTATCACAGGCTAAAGGTCGTACCTTTGGTTGGATCATTATGAAATTTGTAAAGGCTGTTGACATTGGGAATGAGTCATTTTGGGGTCATTCGGGCAAAAAATATGGCCACCGGCCGTACTATTTGTTTGATAATCATGAAATTTGTCATGGATGTTAATATTGACATAAAGATAGATTATTTAGTTAAATGAATTATCAGTGCCCTTTTAAGACATCTGAGGTGAACGGGACCTATCTAATAACTCTCACCGAGTCAAATTATCCATATATAAATATTTTCCGCTACTATGGTCCAGCCGTCTGTTTGCCTATAAGCAGACAAACAAACAACAAACAAACAAAATTGTGTTTTATTTGATTACAAAATAATCCGAGATCTTCCTGCCAAATTTTCTAAAAACAGACTTTTTGCTGAATTTAAAGATTTATAGGGGTGACCCTATCTTACATGACACAGCACCTATGACAAAGGATGACATTAGCCTATCATATGTGGTGTACATTTCCAAAAAAATTC